>JAHLJT010009436.1:56066447-56670761 GCA_031308135.1 Acheta domesticus
GTAAAAGCTTGGAGCTTGCGAACTCTTAAGTTTACGGTCTTAAGTCACGGTACGTCAAGGCATGGTGATTGGTGTCACTTAATAACACATTTCTAGGTTTTCGCTACGTTACGTTCAGTTCACGTTTAAGTTTGATTGTGAATGAGGCCTTAGCGAACGTGCGCATGCCGCAGCGCTGCCAGCAACGATCCAGATACCGTACTGCGTATACACACATTTATTCGCTAAAGGCCCTTCACAATGACACCTAACATAACGTATAGACAGAAACTTTAATATAAATGAAACACTGAACTATTCACAATGTTCAATTTAAAAGTACAAAAATAATATTTTGTTTTATCTGTGGACTATCCTATTACTATTACTTGGATGTGATAATCGATTTCGAATATTGTGTCTATGGCTTACGATTTATATAATATGTTAATTCCAATAAAAAAAGAAAACTAAATACTACTACTACTATTATATATCTAACTAAACAGTACAATGAATACTATAATAAAACTATATTACAAAAAGATCGTCCGATACAAATCAAGCAAAACCTCCGAAAATCAACCACGCAATTTGAAATCCAGTCTTTTGTTCGATCTATCGACTTCGATCCTATTTCGATACTCGATTTTGAATTTTCGTACTGTGATTGCTTCATTTATTTCTTACTTACGCATAATCATAAAAGCTTGAAGCTTGCAAGCTTGAACGTTAACGTCTTACGTATTATGCTCAAGCAAACGCATTGTGAATGAGCCCGCTTATAGACGTCGTCCTAACTTTTATGTTAACGCCATGCTTATGTTTTGCATTTTGAATGAGCCTTTAGACTCCAGAATCGTTCGTCAAAAGATTGTTTAAATTGGCATTCGATCGTTTCACGTCGCTTACAAGCGCGATTAGTTTAAATTTCGATCAAAACAAATAGGTACATACTCCATAATTATCAGCTCATAAATTACTTTTACACTTTCCCTCAAACGTATAAGCTAAAACTTTATTTGGTCATAACATTCAGAGAAAAATATGTTAGGCGGTATTTCCTCCTTTCCCTCTCCTCAGAATCCGCCACTGCATCAATAATTTAATTAAAACCTTCATCCAACGCCAGCTTTAATAACTTTGAAAAACAACGATCTTCATGTCTAGCGTCACTCTTCATGCATCGAAAGGTGCGGTCCTCTGGTGCTCGGACAGTAAAACTTAAGCGTCCCACATGGCTATTTCATTTTCCATATTTTCTCGAAAACAGTGCCCCCTTTTTTTTCTTCTTCAAAACTTGCAACATAAAGAGAAGGGGCTAATACGTGAGTACCGTCTCGAAACGAAGCGACATTAATTTTCAAAATTTCTTTTACTTTTCACTGTTGTAAATAAATATATAATTTTTTTCCGAGATCCGGGCAACAATTTTCTTAAGACCTGCAGTCTAGGAAAATTGCAGATAATTAGTAGTTTTTAAGAAATGGTATTGCAAAGAGTAACATTCGACGTACATATCGAAGTTTTCCGAAATTTTTAACTGAAAATCCGAGGATGGCCTAATCGCGAGGGGCCTATATTCAGAAAATATGGCAAATAATTACATCAGGGGCTGTTCTGTACATATCTTTGCTACATTCTTGACAGTCAGTGGTCAGGAACATAAGGTAGTAGTACATTTAAATAATATACTATTATTAAATAGTTTTTGGTATTAGGTGAGAACATTACCATACAACCAATATAATATAAAATTTTTTTATTATAAAAACATAACATTTCACTCTATATCATAAGAATGAATACATTATTGTATTATATGCATCTCCTCATATATTTACAGCAGTATCAAGGAATTTTGCCTTATCAACTTAATTGAACTTGAGCATAAATATTTCACCTGCATTAAACTCACTTTTAGGGAATTCATGCAGGAAAATAAAAATCCAAGTGACTTTTAACTTTAGCCATGGCAATTGCCATTGCTTCTTTGGCTTGTGAGTTGAATTTGATGTGCCTCCTTGACAACATCTCAAATGATGATATGATGGTGCCCTTAATTTACACGAGCAAATTTACAAAGGGCTTCAAGTATTATTTACATTATAGTGAAGTACACAATAATGACTCACTGAAAATATTATTAATCACAATTTTTGGATTAACATATCTCAATTATGTTTAATTTTTAATATCACTGTGCTGAATATGCAGTGGCCAACAATCCAAATAATGTTCATGAGGTATCCGAGTTGGACAGGAAAATACAGAAAGTCCCACCCTTTTTCCATTATATACCGCATTGCTAAAGCTGGCAAGGTAGAAGGTAACATGAGACTCAGAGTTTTGAGAACCATGGGCATTCCTTCAATTGGCCATATGATGCCTGAAAATGTAATCATATAAATTTCTCAACATATTCATTTAAAAGAAAATAATGTCAATGATGGAAACATTTGTAAATACAGAAATAAAAAATAGCATTAGGCACTTAAAGTAATATATAAATGCTTACCACTCAAAAGGAATGCAGGCATGAATGCTCCCACTGACATATAATTGGCAAATGTCACATTTTGTGTCAAAACAGAAATTGTAAGGCCTGAAAAACAAAATATGGGTATAATTATGCAAACTTGAAAGTAATGTCAGAAGTTTGATTGATAAAAACATGTTCAGAGGCACAGTTATGATTTTTCTGAAGGGATGGGGGGCCACAGGTGTTGTGTACAGCTGACTGGATATCTTTTCATGACCTTTTCTGACTTTATATCTTTTGTGAATACTTTTCATTTACGCTGAATTTAAAATTTATTTCCATTCATTGATCTATAGTTACTAAAATTGTATTTAAAAGAGATATTGAATAACTTATTTACTGTAGAAAATTAGTAACGACCATATTCATGAATAAGTGTCTTCAGGAGAGAGGGAGGGGCTGAAGACTTATGAGTTTCCCCTCTGGGTGTGAAACCAGGGGTGGGCATCAAGAACAGGGGCAGGGAGAACTACAAGTATATTTATGGAGCCCCCTATTCCCTAAAGTTTTTATTTAAATATGATGTATTTTCCTAGTAAATAAATATAATATTTTACAAGAAGAATTAATTTAGAACTTATATGAGACAAATCCAAAATCAATTTTTATATTAATTAAATAACCATTTACATATTGCTAGATAGCATGGAAGATCTCTTCACCAAATGTCATAATCAATTTCCTGAATTGTTTAGAATAAAAAAGGAGAAAACCCAATTTGAACATTATAAAAATCAATTTTATTATGTAAGACTACAGGGCTCCTTTGAAAATATTCGAAAGGGGCCACAGCCCCCTCTCCCCCATGTACATGCATATGTGTCCCAATGAATATGTTAATTTTAAAATAAATATTAATACCGAAAATAATACAGACTATACATTTTCCACAAGAACATATGAAATTGAAGGTTGATATTAAATGTCTATTCAGTAAGTACAAGAACATATTTTATATAGAGAAACATACTGACCAAAGCACATTCCTGCCACTCCTTGCAAGTATACTATGAAAAATACTTCACTGTAATTTCCTCTACATGGTACAGCAAATATAATGATAACTGCCATTAATGCTGCACATTGAACAAGTACATTAGTCAATTGTGAGATTAGGTGAGAGAAGAGGATTTCTGAGGTAGTTATGCCTGCAAATTAAATAATAATGATTATTTTGGAATATAGAAACAAAATGAAAACTTGAATTTCCATTTGCATTCAGTGTGTTTTTCTACCTGCCACCAGATTTCTATCCCAAACACCAGAAATCTTCTCAGTAATGAAAGTTGTTGAAGTGAGGACTGACGAAAGAAAGTAGATTATCCTAAAACAGATTAATTGTTTTGGTGAGGCCAGAATTAGCATTTTGAAGCAAAGTACTTTTCTTCCAATTATGTTACTTTGTACTTACATTAATAGATTTCCAGGAATTAGACCAAATACATATTGTGGATTTCTGTCACCATAAATAGGGTCATTGAACTATCATGAAGAAAGAAAAAATCGTGTGTTAGTTGAAAAAATACACGATAAAAAGTAAATGGAAATATACTACTTGTGACATACTTACTAAAATAGGAACATGAGCCAGTTTGCTACTCTTGTTGCAAGCAGCTAATATTTCATCTGTTACTTCATAGTAAATATTTTGAAGAGCAGATATCATTAAAGTACCAATTTGGTAATCTACATGGAAGGAAAAGAAATGCATATAAAAAAATACTGTAGATATTATGTCAATTGTTAATTTTTTTTAAATTAAATTTTTTACCTGTCATATCTAAACGAATATGAATTTCACCCTGCTCCACTTCGTATGCAGGCGTATGATGTCCTAATTCTTCTCTACGCTGAAGAGTGAGACTGAAGTTAGAACTAAAATGAATTGTTCCAATTGCTTTTCCCCCTGTGATACTGCTTCAATAGCACTTGTTTGGTCATCGTAAAAGTCCTAGCACAGCAACAAAATTATTATTGATTATGTGTTACATAATACATGATATAATGACAATGTTTCTAGTTGGAAATGTGGTAACATAACACACTTTTTAAATCATTGTTTTAACTTTTTACTGGAATCAACTTAGTACGATTTCTGACAACTTTATCAAAGAGATGCTCTCCAATATGTAACAAACCTTTCAAAAATATCTCATTTTGTATATTACTGGAAAGAAAGGAACTCGTGTCACTAGGAAAATCAGTGTTTAAAGACCTAAGATGTTTAGACCTAAGATAGTTTCCGAGTTATCCACGATGGTAACATCTTGCTGTTGTAAATGTGCGATGACGATGTTAAGACGATCTGAAGATTTCGTCTTAACTCTATTTGATGCATCTTTCGGGGGGCGGTGTTTTCTATTCCACGGGCGAAGACTAAAGGAGAAATGTAATCTTGAACTATGTAACTGAATTTGAATTTTTCCCTTCTTGAAAAACTGTATTTCTTGGAGATACTACGTCGATTTGAAAGTAAGCCTCCACTTGCACAGGATCGGCGAGACCCCAAAGCGATTGTTGATTTCTCAACCGTTAAGACATACGAGGATTGTTATTTACGATAACTTCATAAATCATAAAGCCCTCTTAGTCATCGGCACTTATCCCCACACATCGAGTACTATACTGAGATTTTTGTAGGAAGAGCTCTCAAGATAACTCAAATCCCATCTTCGCGATGGAATATGTCACGGCATTTCGCGTCTTTTTCTCGGTCTTGCCGGTAGAAGTCGCATGATCGCAAGCACTGCTTCATACGGTCGCGATTGTGCGAAATCTAGCGGAACGACTGTGAATGATACGAAATGCCGTGATATATTCCATCGCGAAGATGGGATTTGAGTTATCTTGAGAGCTCTTCCTACAAAAATCGCAGTATACTGCACTAGTCGATTTCGCGCGCGCGTGAGATAATTCTCTAAGGTGTGCAACTTTTGAAATTGCCTCAACGATTCGTCAAAATCGTGTTTATTTCTACATCCCTACATAATTCAAACAGGAAAGTACGCAAATCAACCAAACATGTGCCGAGTTTATTGATGTGACAAGCACGAAAGAAAAGTCTCCAATAACTGTTGCAGCTTAGTTCACTTTCTTACACTATTAAGATATGATTTCTGTTACCTTGTGTAGATTTCTTCATCTACATCGATTTGGAAAGAGTTGTTTTTGTGTACATAAATCAGTAAAATAGTAAGCATAAGGTATGATATTTTATTTTAAGTATTTAAATAGGGGATTAGAGATACCACGCGACTTAGACGGAAGAATATTAATCTTCAACGCCACCCCCTGAAGATTAAGTTCAGGGCCTGGGAACACGAGAAAACGCATCTCCCAAAGAATGCGATGAAAAGATCAGGTGCAAAATGGTCTGAAAAGCGGAAAGCTTGCTTCTCAAAAAGGATGAAAGAATACTGAAAATCCAAAAACACTGCCAAGTTTTAAACGTTTTTCTGTTATCGCAACGATAAAGTACATTATAATACTATCATAATATATTAACAAAATATTGTCGAATCACCTTTATTGCAAGAGAATCATTAATTTTATCTAAAATCTGCAACTTATTCCATTAAGACCGCATATGTTGTCTGGGTATTGTTGTATTTTATAAAATTCTGAACAGTTGGTTGTATTTGGAAATTCTTCATTGACAATTGCTAAATGAAGTCCTTGTGGGTCTCCTCCAACGGCTCCAAAGTACAAAGACATTTGCAGGATCGGAAAGAAAATGAGGAATATTAAACCACTGAAACACACAACATTTGTGATTTCAATTATCTAATATTTATTTTAAACACGAAAATGTTGAAATTTGTTTCTATCAAATAAAAAACTGTTCTTACCCTTTATTTCTCAAAATTTGTTTATAATTTTTAATTAGTAGAGCTCTCATTCTGTTCCAAGAAGACGGTGTGAGAGTTATATCTGGAGTTTCGTTTTGTGACGATACCTGGAAATACATGAGGATACTTTATCATATACACGGTAGATTACCATGTCAGTAAATGGTCCATTATTTCGACATTTCAATAATAGTGATTTACCTAAAAGAAAAAAATCTTTATTTTACTGACCTTTATATTTTCTGGTCTGTCTTCCACCTCTTTAGATTCAATAGATAATGTTGAATGGTCCTTCATCCTAGAAATAAAACTATTTACTATTTATCAGCCGTATATAATCCTACGCAGGAATTTGGTAAGTTCCCTTCCAGTATAAGCCAGTTATGAGGCGGAAAGTCCCCCCTCCCAAGATAGAGCGTACCAATCCGGATTGGGGAAGAGAAGACAATGATGGGAAGGAAGAGTAGAAGCCAACGATGGAAAATTTAAAGGGAAGGGAAGGAAAAGGGAAGGGAAAGAAAGATCGCGCGCGGTTTGTGGTTCATTGTTTAGGGTGCTGCTCAGCCTCGTCTAAAAGTATTCCGGAAAAACACTAATTAGAGCATTCTATCAAAGAATTGATTCCACCAGACACCAAAAAAATATCGCTAAGTGTATTCCTTCAAGCAAAATTCCGGCACCTTGCTGGGTTCGATCCCGCGATCGGCAAATTTTAGCGGTAGTTTACCGAAATTCCAGAAACTCTTTCAACCTACAACCTTCTACCAAACTACTTGTATAACATGTAGGTAGGTAGGTAGTAGGTTGTAGATTGAATCTTTTCAGCCTTTCTATATTTATGCAAGGAAGTTTAAGGAAAATATTGGAGCCGTTTATGAGAAAATCTTATTTATGTATTTTTTTACTTGCTTTGATTTTACTCCAAATTACGTTAAAAATATTCATATTTCAAAACATTGTAAATGAAATCCGTTAAATACCGAATTTTGAAGAACCGATTTCATTAAAGGAAAATATGAATTCTATACTAGTTGGTGGTAAAAGTCAAAAAATTACTGTTTTGCAATTTTCGAAAATTCATAGGTTCCAATGAAAATTGGACTTGCGCCACTTTTTTGGGTATAAGCGTAGAGAAACTAACAACATGGAAGTTTAACCGCCCCATGTTTAAAACTTTCACTTAAACATGGTTAAACTTACAAGAATTAAATTCACAAGAATACAAGAATTAAATTACTTTTTAAAAAATCATTGTAATAAAACATAAAACTATTTTTACATACATATATGTCTGGTGCAGAAATGAATTCTCCTTGTTTAGTGCATAATTTGAGAAATACGTCCTCAAGACTTGGGCAGTTGTAGAGAACTAGAAGTTGTTGAGGACTCTTCTCAGCCAAAAGCTGCCCTTCTCTCAGCAATCCAACCTGCAAAATGTAATTTGATTATCAGAGGTCAAGGATGTGAACTTTATTAACTTCTTATATCTACAAAAGTATTTCAACTCTTATATTGGGTTGAACAAAAAACAAGTTTTACATCTTCACAAAGCTAAAATAAGGAATTTTGACAAACGAACATTTTAATAGACGAAGCCCGATTTGAGTTTTAGTGGAGCAAAAAATCAGTCACAATTTTATAATTTTTAAATTTGTACTGTGACAACTCATTGTTTTGTTCGTCACTGTGGCTAAAGACTATATATTATTTATCTACTACTATGAATTAAATCATACAAGGAACATTGAAAATTGCCTCTGTTGCAAAATTTCCGGTTCGAGGCTCTGAAAAAAGTCTAATGTATCTTTACAAAGTAAAATATACACGGATAGAAAGGAAATGCAATTAGGAAAGACGCTCCCAATCTTCGTATTCAGTGGTGTTCATATTCTGCTGGGAAAACCAGACGCGATTTAAAATTTGCCAGATAAGTAAGAGTATTATAAATTGTAACTTAAACCCTACTCACCGTTGTTACTGATATTTATCATTTTATATCTTTATATAAAATCTATCAAAACTCGTATGTTCATCACATCAGAAGAAGATCATACCACTCTCTTTCGAAGACGATCAGAAATGTTTACGTTCTGAAATTGTAATTTTGATAATAATATTGCACAATTGCGTATTTTGATGCTAATATGTTTGCACAATTAAGCGGAAAAGGGATGGAACGGGACTCCCGTTTACAAGGTAACACCTACTATCATAAGTGAAATTACTTGCACATCAGTAGATGCTGAGGAGACAAATGGCGGAGCGCGAGAAAGACTGGGACCTTTCGAAATGGTTTTCTCCTAACATAAAATATGTTTAAGAATAAATGTTACAAAATTCTTGTCCTATAGAGGACACCCAAATGATCATTTTTTGGTTTATGACAAGATCATCAAGACTGGAACCTTTCGAAAATATTTTTCTCGTAGCATAAACAATGTTTAAGAATAAGTGTTACAAACTTCTTGTCCTATATAGGGCACCAAAATTATCGTTTTTGGCTTATGAACATGTAAAAAAATTCCATGTAACAAAGTTACTTATATGTCTCCCTAACAGTTAGGAAAGTGAACATACATTTGTGTGTGACAGGTATGCAAAGTTTCTTTTATAAAACAGGCCCTACCAAACTGTTACGGATAAGCTTTATTATTTGCGCACATTTTATTGTGCTCAAATTGGGTTTATTGGATTTGTTGGAAATATGGGTAATGAGGCTTATTGGGGAATGAGGCTTATGAGGAATATTTCATGAATAGCACCAACAACACCAACTAATTTTCTAATTAATGTATTAAGTATATTTAGATTTACTATTTTTGTCAATGCCCTCGGCCTTCAGCCGCCATCCTGATTGAGGTTTTCTGGGTTACTCAATCGCTTAAAGTGTACGCCGGGATGGTCCCTAGTTTTCTCTCCCAGAAGTAAAAGTATCCTGCCCCCCTAAATCTTCTTCATAGTTTATGAAATAATGTATATATTTAACGTGATTAGGCGGAAGAGTAGGTCAAATGGCCTGAGCCTCGCCACTAATAAAGACAATTTTATTATTATTATTATTATTATTATTATTATTATTATTATTATTTATATTAACAAACAATCGTTTGTCATGTTCCTGCGATAGTAAATCGCATGCTTTACGTGCAGTATGGAAAGGGAGAATTGCCAAATTTCTTATGCAAATAGTTATTATTGAATGGGCGGGAATATTTCTTTTTCAGAAGATTGACCAAAAACGCTAGATGCTAATTTATTCGTAACTAATGTGGTATTCTAAAAGAATCACAATAGGGATTCTGGAGCTCAAAAAAACGAATACAGACAGCATACTTTACCCTCTCACGCCAAAAACAATATAAATACCCTCTCACGCTAAATAAATAAATATGGAAGTGTATAGAAAAAGACGTGGGGAAACAGAGATTGTTGCAGCTAATGGCAGATGTGACTAACACAACAATTTTGAGAGTGTAGGGTATATCGCAAAAGTATTTGGTATCATAGCCAAAAAAACATTTGAACAAAACATGACTCACAGGAACTCAAGATTTTCTGAACTTACCTGAACTGGTTTGCAGACAAGCCATTTCTATGCTAAAGGAACCTCATCATTCTTAAAGGAACACTCTGGCTATTAACTTTACTTACTTTACTTTACTTACAGTGTGAGCTCCCCGAGCCTCTTCTATATAGTGCGTAGTAACGATTACTGTGACTTTATGAGTTGAAGTAGTTTCCATTAAAAAAGTCCATATTCTGAAATAAGACGAAACGGTTGGGTGAATAGAAAAAGTTTCTCTTAACATATTGCAGAGTCATTGAGAAATATGTTTCTTTCATCTCCATATTGTAACCGAACGTGTAGGTCGGCTGTGGGGAAATTTCGTGGGACATTGGCTTTCTTTGAAATTTTGAAAAAAAAACACAAAGTTGAAACCACAAACTTCAATATAATTGAATCTTCATAGAAAAACCAAGCCACAAATTGCAAAATGACCACAACATACAGAAATAGACAAATAAACAAAGAAAAATACACCATTGAACAGAATTAAAAAAAACCTCGGAGGAAAAATCAACTGCAATATTATCTAAAATAATTTTTCTCTTAGTTGAAAAGAATGAGAATCACAGTAGTATATTCTGCGATTAAATGCAATGGAAATTCAATTAATTGAACAACTGGGATCTCAGATGAGACGAGGAGTGATGAGAATGTACTGTCATAGGGAGGAGTACTTGTATTTCAACTGACAGAATATCATACTGCTTTCTATTTGTGAAAATTGCAGTCAATTTATCCCTCAACATACACTACGTCAACACTCTCATATAATTTCGTGCACGAAATCCTTTGGAATTCCAAAAGAATGTCTTGTATTCAATTGAAATGAACAAATTATAGTCGTTGAAAACTGAATATTCAACACTTTTTTTAAACTATAGAAATGAGAGTACAAAAAATATCTTGTATTCTGTTAAACTGAATAATTTTTTTTGAAAACACAGAATGTTCAACAGAAATTCTTGTAAAAACTATAGAAATTTACCCCATTTACATCTATTGTACAACATTCAAGTTTGCTAATCTTCTTCAATAATTCGTTTCAAATATGATTTTCACAACACTTTTAATTACACATGAATAACTTCGAACATTTTCAAAAGAAGTTACTTGAAAAACTATATAAAATTACCATTTGTTACAACATTTCTTGCGTAATATTTAAGTTCAGTTAACTTCTTCAATGACTCCTAGAAAATATAATTTTATGACTTCCTTAATGGTCCTTCAATAACTCTAATAGATTTATAACTTCACCTTGGTGTTAACACTACCATCCCTAATACTCCTTTCAAAACAGAACTTGCACTTCTAGCTTATTAACATGGCAAAATTCTTTCAAAAATCAGTACAGTCCTCCCACACGAAAAATCCATAACTGCAACTATCTTCTGCACATGTTACAAAGATACTATGAGAATGCACATGGAATGGTATACCAGTCATTGAACACGGTTTTATAATGGCAAAACAATCTCCGAAAGTGAACCACGGGAACCATGCCCCAACGTTAATTCGGAGGTTGTGTCCGTGGAATTATCTCCAACAGTGAACGGCGTGAACACCTAATCGGGCAGTTCGGATGGAATGTGCCCGATGTGGCACGTAAGAATCGAAATACCGACCTTAGTCCGTTGAAATATTTAGCTCGCTCGAACAACAGAGCGTACTGGAAGAACGAGCATGACGGCGTCCGCCTTAACGTGGTGCAATTTCTGCTGACTGGGCTCGCGGCCACGCCTCTCGCTCAGTCCAACTCGCACCTCCGCTTCTCGAAACTTTCTGTTCGTCTCTCCTCACTCAGACCGTTACTCCCAGCCCCTTCGCCGCGTAGGGGCGACAACTCCCCCCCCGCCGCCCCTCCAGCGACCGCTGATAAGGCGACGGGGTCGCCGCCGCGGCTACGCGAGCGCGCGGCGAATCTCGCAGACGATGTCTTTCATATTGACAAATTGTTAGCGATCCTGAGCAAGCTCAGGAACGCTACAATATGTCTTTGATATTTTGGAGAAATCATTTTTTAGTAGTATTTTAAAACCAAATCTGGATTTCAGAAGATTTGAGAATAGACGCTCTCGAATGCATACAATCATTCTTATAACAAAATAATGTAACCCCTCCCCCAAAGGGCATCGATTGAAACACTTTTTGGAACTTAATCCTACTAGGTTGGATCCTTACTGAAGATCTTACGCCGTAATGCTACCTTAATGTAATGGAAATATAATCCTTCTAAGAATAGATTAACAAAGCTAAAGATAATTCGTTTTTTCTTTCATCAAAAGAGAAGGATTAGAATGACACGTAAACACAGAGTCAAAGCTAGTGAAGATGAAACCTTACCGGGAGAGATGGCTCAGGGCATCAACTGATGTCACTGCAGTACCTCTGACCGGGAGGTTCTAAGTTCTAGTTCCCGACGGTGGCAGAATTTTCGACACTAGCTAGATACTCGTAGCTAGATAGCTCGGTCGAGTTCGGTCGTTGTATGGGGAAGAATTCTAGCGACCGGCTTCTCTGAGCGGTAGTTTTCCGTAGTTTTTCCATTCAACAACAGGCGAAAGACGGAGCAGTACCCTAACAAACGGGCCACGGACCACGCGCGATCTTTCCTTCCTCTCCGTTGTCCTATCCCCGCCCCTTACTTACAAGCACTTACACTAACATGCACTACACTACTACACATGTTGTGTGACCAGTCGGGAGCTTAGAGCTTGTCCAGGCTGGGGCATTGCCCCGCTGGTGGGAGATACCTGGCTGGGAAAACCCCGCTAGCCAATGGTAGATTGGTGCTGGTTCTCAACATCCAGCGGGGAATACCACCACCACCACCACCACCACCACCACCACCGAGAAAAATACATGCACTACGCGTACGGGACTAATGACCTTCACAGTTGACGCGCCCGAAATCACTAATTAATCAATTATTCAATCAATGTAACCTGGAATACAGGTTTCTGTTGCCATGTATACAACCATTAAACAGTTAAACTTGAATAATTTGGGGACGAGTCCGGAAAATGGGTACAAGGGGGGCGGGTCAATAGGGGAAGGACAAGAGGATAGCAGCGAGAGCGTAGTTTGGGATGGGCCTGGGTGGAGCAGGAGACGATGGGCTGTAAATGAAATTACTTCAATTTTACATTATTACATTTTTATAGAATTCATTTTTACCAGTCTAATAGATAATTCGAATAAATAAATAACAAGCCGCACCAGGTTACTTCAAATACAGTTACAGAATACAAGACAAGAAAAAACTTAGACTAAAATAAAAATGGACAAAAATACGATGATTCGGTTTTTTAATTGATTGTTTGGTGATTCCGGGCGCGTCAACTGATAAGGTCAGTAGCCCTGTAAGTGTAGTGTACGTTTTCCCTCTGAATGTGGCTGTGATATTTCCCCACTAGATAGTCAGATCCGGCGCCGAACTACCGTCGTCTAGCGGAGTTTCTTCCCAAGGAGGTTTCTCCCATCAGCGCGGCACCGTCCCAGCTGGGACAAGCTCTAAGCTTCCAAACGGTCTCCCAGCATGTGTGGTAATATAATGTATGTTAGTGTAAGTATGTATAAGTAAGGGATGAGGATAGAACAAGGAAGAGGAAGGAAAGTTCGCTCGCGGTCCGTGACCCGTTTGTTAGGAAACTACTCCGGCATTTGCCTGGTGTTGATGGAAGAAACCACGGCAAACTACCGATCAGAGCACTAGGCCGCTAGAATTCTTTTCCAGGCAGTGACTGAACTCGACATAGCTATTTAGCCAGTATCGAAAATCCTGCCACCGTCGGGACTCGGACCTATCGGCCAGAGGCACTGCGGGGACATCAGTTGATGCTCTGAGCCACCTCGTCCGGTGGATGATTCGGGGGTTGCAAGACGGTGTGTGTACGGGTGACTCACCCCTGGCGCAGCACGGGGTCGAGCCCGACGGTGGGCTCGTCCAGGATGAGCAGCTCCGGTTTGCTGAGCAGCGCCACCGCGAACGACACGCGCCGCTTCTGCCCGCCGCTGCAACACCACGCCCACGCACTCGCTTCAGAATAAATAATAATAATAATAATATATTTATTGCTAACAATACACTTTACATACTAGTTACAAAAAAGATTTCTAGCACACCCTTGAAAGAGCGAAGCTCGTGTTCAACGGTTTCACCTAAAAGGTCTTACAAGCAGTCATAAATAAATTAATAACATTAAATTACATAAAGGATCTTAATGCTGGTCTATTATAAGGATAAAAAAATAATACTGCAAAAAGACTACAAAATAACTATTACTTGTGTCAGAGGTCAGCAAAACTGGGAATATATGAACCATTTAAATCATAATAGGTCTTTTTGAATTAGTGGATGATCTTGGCTGTCCGGGTGACTCCGCGTCGAAGGCTGTGTTGCCGACGTTTCGACCATCTTGTCATGGTCTTCCTCAGGGCTGGAATGCAACACAGCCTTCGACGCGGCGTCACCCGGACAGCCAAGATCATCCATATGACTCCGGCCGCGGAAGCCTACGACTTCTTTTTGAATTAGGTTTTTTTTATTTTGTATTTAAATTGTTTGTAATTTGCAATTGATAATTGAGGGTATTTTTCAACAACATTGGTGTATAGTCTTGGGCCAAAATTAGCACTATGATTGTACCCAGTAGTTGTAAGAATCTTTGGTTCTAAAAAATGAGGAGTGTTTGAGCGTCTTGTGTCGTAGGTATGGGAATATAATGCAAATTTCTGTTTATTTTTGTGAACATAATTCAGGAAAATATTGTGGTAATTTCCCTCTATGCTTAGTATGGTTGGTATGTCATGTTTAGTATAGTCATGCTTAGTATGTATGCTTAGTATGTCATTAACTTCTAGGGAGGGGCTCCCAAGGGATTGGTGACGATATCGTTGAAATTTAAAAGAGGGTCAATGATGATCAAGGAGTTGATTAGTGGTCGATTGTCGATCAGCCTGATTGGTATGATCATGATCCTCATGATTACGAAAATACATTAATGAATTTTATAATTTACTATTTTCTTATATAAAGCTTCAAAACATTTCTTTAACATTAAATTACAAATTTGGTCTTCTTTTCGAATTTCATACCATTCCCATGAATAAGAATTCAACTTTTGTGCAAATAGGATGTCTGAAATCGTCTTTATATTCGTAAAAATTGAAATGTATTATAATGCAAAAAAAGTTAATCTAATAAACTATTTTTTCAAAACTTTTGTTCACATTCTTTGCCTAATAATAATCTTTGCATTTATTTGCAATTTTATTATGATTTTGTTTTATGTTGTACAAATAGCGTTTGTTTTATGTTGTACACATAATGTGCGTGTATATTATAGAAAAATTGGAAGGGGTCAATGAAGTGAATCACCTTTACAAAATAGGTCGATGCAAGAAAAAGGGTGGGAATCCATGTTTCTAGGGCATTTGGGAGGTCAAAAATGTTCACCTTTTGATAAAACACATGAAACGGGGAATTGTTTCTAACAAAATTACAAACGTATTTGGTAGGCAACTCGCCACGCATTCGTGTTTAGCAGGCATACGGAACCTTCACTGCGTGAGAACATGACCTTCGAAACACCAGAGCATGATGAGTTGTCTACCAATCAGGGGCAATGATAAAATCATATAAAATTCGTCATACAAAATTTCCCATCACTTGTTCATAGGTAAAATGTGATCCACCTGCGACTCTCTTTATATCCTGGAAGTTTGTTACACCTGAGACAGTATAACGTTCGCTCAATACTTAGTTTCTAGTGCAGTCTAGAAACTGAACGTAAATACTGAAATTATCTCGAATAATTGATAATACTAGTAGAATAAGTCAACAGATAAGTACATACAGATTATTGTCTGAATTTTCATAAATAAAATTCATGAATATTATAATGATTTTGAAGGCATTGATAAAAAGGTATTTATAAAGTAACAAATGATTAGGAGGGTTAGGTTCAGTTACTTAAAATATTATTTTAAGTCGATTAGAAATATTTTTATGTATGTAGTAACTGAAAGCGGAAAATTATCCACGCATTTTTCCTCTCAACAAACTTGATTTATAATTAGAAAATTATTCCCAAATGCCATTACAATATTCAATATTTCCATCCTAAGTTCGAGTTTTAGACTGAAGAAAATTTTGCACACAACAATTTAAAAGGATGAAAACTTGAAGGAATTCGTATTTCATTCAAAATGTTAACAAAGGCATTAACAATGTAAAGTAGATATATTTGATGGAAAATTTATCTAAATTACTAACTCTAAAAAATATAACATTGAAAGTAAAAAGTGGAAGAAAGAGCCACTTTTACATTCAGAATCAAGTAATATTTATTTAATCGACATTGTCGATAAGCGACACTGCGTGCAAGATTTTTGTGAGGCGTTCAGGGTTCTGATTCCCGACAGAAGCAAAAATGAAGGTGTTGCATCTAATATAATTGTGTCAAATTTCTACAGGTGTATGAAAAAAATTCAAATAAGCTAGCTATGAGGATGGGAATACGTCATGCTCGCCACATATCTCCTGTACTCTCAGGCGTCGATAATAAATAAACTAGCGGTGCTAGAACTGCACATACTTTCTCGCCCGTATTTTCATGCACAAGTACTCAAATTTTCAAAAAATTGAACATGACCTTATTTAAAAATCAATATTTAATGAACAGATTTAATTCAGGAAAAATCTCTATCTTGATATTTTAGTTGAAGGAAATCTCCGAAAAATTTTGAATTTATGCAATTTTCAAAACAATCAGAGTTTTTAACGAACATGAGACCTGCACCAATCTCTTAAAAGTTCTTACACTATCCAAAAAAAAAGTTAATGAAAGATGATGGAGCAATTTGTTTTCAAAATTTTAAAAATATATCAGGAGCTTCATGCTAAGTACCCCCAAAAATTAAAATATTAGTTTCAAATTCAAGGAGCCACGTCATCAATCTGACTGATTGGGTAATATCAATTTTCGAGAAAATCAGCTGACCGGCTTAGCTGCTAACGTTGTTCAGAGACAGACGTTTTGCCGTCATTCGATTTTTCGGTATCAAGGGTCCCCCAAAAAATTGTTTCTGGCTACACCACGTGATAGAAGATTTTTTCCCCTAAATTTAACAACTGGATTTATTCCCTTTTCGTTGCCAGAGCAACGAGTAATAGAATAAGAGATTTTTCTGTCGTAACTTTCACTCTACTCCGTATCGAGAAAGTAAAACAAAATCCAGGTCTGGAAACACGGCTGGCTGGCAGAAGGTGGATTATTCTGACCCTAAATGCCTAATACCACATAGGTACAATAAAACAATCAAAATATTTAATAATATATCAAAATAATCATAAGATTTAATGGATTACTGCATTAACCGGTTTACACATAATCGATATTTTTTCTATTAATCGTTTAAAATAGTCGATAAATCAATAACAATTGAAATCAAAAACGCGTATCTCTAATTTGGTTATTAACACCATTCACCTAAAGAAAATATCAATTAACAGAATTTTATTTGCCTCAATTAACAAATCTGAACTCTCATCTTCTTATCAATTAACCCAACTTAATCACCCTTAACTATCGCCATCGCTAACCTCCATTCCTGAGATCTGCTTTTTTCGTCTTCCCCCTTTCAACCTGGCAATAAGAGATTTTCTGTCGAAAATCGGCCGGGCGCACGAAAACAATTCTTCCCCTTCTGACGAATTAAGAGTGAGAAAGTAAACATAACGTAAGAAATCTGAAATAGACAATTCTATTGACTGCTGGGTAGAACTTTTCATCTGTTTACACACAGCAATATATAATATTTTGCAACCAAATCTTAAAACCGTTTGCCTCTTTGGAATACAGCTCAGGGGTTGTGCCACAGATAGTAACATAAAATATATCCAGACCGTTCAAAACAAAGTACTGCGAAGAATGATAAATGTGCCACGATACTTTAGACATAGTGATCTACATCACGACCTTGGGATTCCTTATATTTAAAGTGAAATCAGAAGATAAGCTAACAAGAAATATGACTGCACGTGCATATTTGTCAATGTGGTAGCTATTCGACTTCTGCATTACCAAAACCAACTGAGAAGATTGAAAAGAAATAAGCTCTTTGAATTAATATGACTGTAAAAAAGTTCATGTCATGTAAATAGTATTTTAACCTAGATTTAAGAATCACCATATGTATGTCATTCGTGTCCACTTTCAATGTGCGTTGCTGTGATGTAAATAAAAAATCTTAGACACGATTATCTTTTTATTTCATTTCTCAATATTACTTTTCTAGGATACAAGAGAGCTCATTATATTTGACTTGCATTGGCATTTGGTGGTAAATTGACCTGCTCATAACAATACATACCTGAGAGTTTCAATGTAGCGATCTTTGTCTGGTAGTTCCAAGAGCTGATGTAAAAAATCGAAACGAGTCTCCATGTCTTCTATTTTCATACCAAATACTCTTCCAAAGTAGAAAATCATCTCCTTGACTGTAAATTCGTCCACTAATGCAGTATCCTATGCAAAAGAGAAATTTTTATTAAACATTGCACATAGTATTTGAATAATCATACACACAATAACACAGACACAATAAAAAGTTGTCAGTTTGACACATGTTTCTCTATCAATGTCGATGCGCTGAATCCGAATTTGAAGCTGGAATCGCACCTCTACCTTCCCGTTTTTTTATCGCGAAAACAAATGTGAATACTATATCAATGTCTTGTAGCATTATACTCTACAGAAGCCAAAAGTTCTTAGGCCCAGAGACGACATATGTTTCTCTATGTAAATCGACACGCTGAATTCGAAGCCAGAATTGCGCCACCACCTTCCAGTTCTTTTTAAATTGAGAAAAACCACCGTGAAATTCACAATTTCACAGTGGTTTTTCGCGATTTAAAAATCTAGAGGGGAGTGACGCAATTCTAGCTTCAGAATGTGTCAAGTCGTTGGGTCTGACAACTTTCTTTTGTGTGCGACTGTGTAATTAGGTAACTTGCTAGTGTGCGTGTGCCAGTCTTTTCCGTTACTCACGGTTAGATCTCAGTTCGTAGGCCAGGGAACTGTCATTTGATACGCTTCGATCAACTGGGGAACGAGCTGACCATTTTCCCAGGTTCTTTCAGAACGTTAAAAGAGCATTTTAAAAACGTGTTCTGGGGATTGGAAATACCTAAAATATGTTTTGAGAATAAGGAAAAAAGGCGATGAAGGTGATCCGCGCTATTTTGATCCTGATACATGTACCTTCTTTTAAAATTCTAGAGAAAGCTGTTGTTTGAAAGGGGGTCAAATAATCTACAGTATCAATAGTACGAGTACACTGTTGAAACACTAATCTACTTTTCCGGAATAACATGAAACGTTACGACTTTATTAATCAAAATGACGATAATTAAAGGTATTTTTGTAATGAAAATACCATTAAAAAGCATTTCTGTCGATAAATTTTCTAAGCTTGAGAATGGACGAACTAGTCAACTGCATTAAGTTTTTTTAACGAACTTTCGTAGCACAAATGAACATTTTTCGTATGAAAATACATGCTAGAGTTGCCATGCCACTATAGAATAAAGTATTTCAACACTTTTTTATTCGTATTTTGTCCCTTATATAAGATCCTCGGATCCCACTGTCCAATTTGATTACATTCGTGGCCCTTCGGGTGTACATCTATAGGATGCGAGTTTTCAGGGCAAAAAGAAAGAAGGAAGAAAGTGGCCCTGACCATATGGGAAAAGACATTCCACCATAACTTCTGTTGATTTCGAATTCAGCTACATTACATATAAATTTATATTATTTTTTTTCTAATTTTTGGTTATGTCGGTTTTTGACCTTGCGGGCCTTCGTTGACTCGATCCATGCCAGCTTCAATAACTTAGCATTTTCGCGAATTCTCAGAGCTTTCTGCTTTGGGAAATTTGCTCATTTACGTTGTGGGGTAGGGACCCTTTCCCTTCTCGGCTGGTCCATAGGCCCATGTCAGTCAGTTGTAAAGTTATATTTTTCTAAAATACCCCGTAGATCATTCTCGGCTGCGTGTAGCTGTTTATGGAAAAGAGTATCGAAGTCTGGAAAGGAAGGGATTTGAATGGTGATACTATAGGTGGGGAAGCCTCATCATGGCACAACACACTACCATGCTTTTTGTCTATGCCTTACGCGGAAATGGGACCCACAGCCCGGATGTAGGTACTTGTGCACAAGTTCCCCCAAGCCTCTGCGCCACCCAGGAATGGGAGAGTGAGGGTTGGAAGGTGATAATGGTAGGTGGGCGAAGCACCATACGTCCATGCCTTATGCGGGAGTCAGATCCACAGCCCGGATGTAGCGCATTTAGACGCATTATTCTGGTTCCATTCTTGCTCTTAGGTAAGTAATAATAGGTCTCTGCTGACATTGTATCTTGTTCATTCTTTTATTTTTTCGTCTTACGTAAGTAGGAAAGTGAAAGTATTGCAACCGTGCGGTGGAAATCGGCTATTTTTCGACTGAAATCTATTGTGAGGCCCTTGTCACGACACTAGTGGTGCTACAACAGCGCATACTTTCTCGTATAATTTATAACGACCTCGCAATATCACACTACTACATGACCCCGCAAAAGTGTTTTCAACCAGCGAATATGTTTTCTGTGCTAAGACTCGAACTCAGATCCATCGAGTTAACTCGCCTTATGCCTCACTACACCTCACAGTCGCTCTGACGTACTTTCCAGGGCTGATGCTGATAAATACAACACTATTTCAACACGCATTTTTCGAAAATTCAGGGAGTTCGACGAAACTGAGACCTCTATTTTTTCGGACGTCCATTTCTTTATTCGCGGAATAAGTGAAAGAAATATTTGGAGCGTTTTATGAGAAAATATTTTTTATGAATTAGATTAATTTAAGTAGAAATTACTTGAAAACAACTGTTTTCTTAAATCTATTCCCGTATTACTTTTCTATTTCTTTTGGTCTCGGCTAGCTATTCAGATTTGCCAGCTGCTATCTATCGCCGCTCAAAGTACTTTTTTTATATTTTCTTAATTTTTTGGTTTCCTAATGGTAGAACGGAAATATTAATTTTAGAATATTGAAGAACACAACCTCGTCCTAAATGGCAATTTTCTTTGAAAAAATTGGAGCCATTTTAAGGAAATGGCGTTTAAGCGCTACTAAAAATGCGAAATTTGAAGCTCTTTTTCACAGATAATTTTTGGATTTTCGAAAAATATTAACAGTCATTTAAAGTACATCAACTCACAAATACAATTGTGTTTACAAATGGCTGGAACTGTGCATATTAAAGGTGTGAGGGATATTTCAAAAAACTTACATATGTTTAATTTTTGAAAAAAAAAAACAAATGACACTACAAAATGAACTTTACGGCATATTAAAGAGTGCAATTTGCACTACCAATTCCAAAAGTTTGAAGAAAAAAATTGGAGCCATTTATGAGAAATGGCGTTTGAGCATTTCTGAAAATGCGGAATTTTGGGCTTGTTTTCACAGAAAACGGTTGAGTTTACGAGAAACGTTACTTGGCATTATTTAAAGCACATGTACTAATAAATATAATCATGTAAACAAATTGCCGCTAATGTAAATATTAACTACGTGAGAGACAAGTCAAAAAATACATTTTTTATTTTTGAAAAACAAAAGTACAGAAAAATGGCTTTAATGTCATATCATAGAGTACATTATACCCTATCTCAATCAAAATTTTACAGAAAAAATTTAGAGCCGTTTTCGATAAAATTTTGTTTTTGTATTTTCTAAATTGCACATATTGCACGCAATATTACGCGAAAACTACTAAAATTTTCAAAACAAATTACATGACCTTAATGAAAGAACTCGCTATGGAGAAAAAAATATTTGAAGGAATAATCTCTATCTTTTGTTTTGTGGGATGACGCCGAAAAAATTCAAACTTTAGCAATTTTCGAAAATTTATAATTAACTGTGAAATGAAGACCTATGCTACATTCAAAAGTTATTTTTACTCTATTCTTACAAGAAATTTATAGAAAAAATTTGGAGTAGTTTTTGAGAAAATTTTGAAAATGTCCGGGGTGCTTCATGTAAAGTACCCCCAAATTTTCAAAATCTCAAAGCTTCGACTGGAGCCAGATCGACAAGGATTTCTTCAATTTGAAAAAAACCTACGTATGGTTTAAGCGCTAATGGTGTTCACAGACGACAGACGGACGAACGTTTTGCTTTCAATTCGTTTTTCGGTATCAAGAACCCACAAAACCGGGATTCTGGCTACACCATGTGTTAGTGTTTTTTTTTTCTTAATTTGGCAACTAGTTTTATCCACCTTTTCGTCAGCCGGTCTCAGCAATCAGTTTTTTTTCTGCCGAAAATTCGCGTTTATTTCGCGCAAAATTGCATAACTTTCCCTGTACTACGTTATATTACTCCGTATATACGTATGTATACGGGAAAGTAAAAAAACTGGAGCCGTTCTTGAGAAAATAATTGTTTAAGAATTAATTTTAATTTTATTATTTCATTAATTAATTTTCACACAAAATTACGCAAAAACTACTCTTATTTTGTCAAAAAAAACTGTACATGATTTTATTTCAAGACCTGTATTTCAACAACAGACTTCATTAACGAAAATATCACTATCTGTAATATTATAGTTATTGGAAGACGCCGAAGAATTTTGAACTTTGCAATTTTTTGAAAAATCAGGGATTTTAACAAAATTGATATCTGCACTATTCTTTTAAGCGTACTTTACCTTTTCCGAGAACAAGGTTTAATCCAAAAATTCAAAGCCATTTTTGAGAAAATTTCGAAAATGTTTTTGAGCCTTGATGTAACAGAACCTCAAAAATCAAAACATTCATTTCAAACTGAGAGGGTTTCGAGATAATTTAAACTGATAAATTTTAAAGATTTAAAATAAATATGAACAAAGTAAATTTACAATTTATTTTATATTAAGATAATTAGTAAATATGTTAACATTGGTGTTTGACAATGACAATGAAAATTTGTGGGTGAAAGTATATGAAAAAAATTGGCTGAACGGATTAGGTGGTAGCGTTGACTACAGACAGGCAGACAGTCGGACGTTTTGCCGCCAATCGAATTTTCGGTATCACGGACCCACAAAGCATGAATTCTAAGTAAACAAAATGTTAGAGGACGCAATTTACGTATATGTGAACATGATTTATCCACACTTTTGTAATTAGGGTCTGGCAATAAGAGTTTTTGTGTCGGAAGTAAATGCTGTTTGGCACCACTTGTTTGGAAATGGTCCATGTAGTAGATTGTCTCTCCATGAACTTTTTAACCATTTTTGTGCATCACACTTCGTGCCGAGTAGCATTAGTAGTCAAGAGTCTGTGTTTTTCTGTGCGTTTTCCATCATTTTTACGCGATGTTCCTTGCTACACTATCAATGCCATTATTCACACTTCGGACAGATTTATTTTCCTACCTTATGAAATGTCTTTGGTCTTTTATGTCTTTGGATCTGACCACACGCTTTCTCATTCCAACTCATATAACTCAATTCATATAACATTGTGACAGGGGTCTTTCAATTGACTGGGGTTATATCCCTCCGCGACAATGTCACGGGAGAAACCAGGAAATCACACGTGTCATTGTCACCTCTTGGCATATTGACCCAGGAGATCTCCTCACAAAGCGCCCTAGCGACGCAACTTCGTACTACAAATACATGATTCGCACGCATAGTTCCATCATGCACTTGTTGACAGATACTGAAAAAGGGGGAGTTACCTGGAAAAGGGTCGTAAAAACTCTTTCTTTGAAAATGTATGTACCCAGGCACTTATTAAATCCCCACGTTTTCGACCTTCTAGTCACTGTGCTAACTCGAGAAGCCCGAAAAACCGGTATTTTTCTGGCTTTATACGGGTTTTCTCTACTACTCTTTAAATTTATGTTCGGCAGAAAAATGATTGAATTCAATTTCAAAGAGAATATAATTTTCTATAACTTTTATTAATTGAATTTTGTTTCGAAAATTTCGAAATTTACTTACTTTGAAACTTTTTTGAAACTTTCTTAAAAACATTTTTTTCGAAACCAATTACCAAAAGAGCTACAACTTTTCCGAAAAACGGTATTTTTTCATTTATCCAACATGTGTGCAAGAAAACATGTTTGTATTATAATCAGCCTATAATTAATATAATTATTATTACATGAAATACTATTATTTATCTCACCGTCGGTGTAAATATTAGCCTACAAATGTACCCATTGCCGAAAATACTATTATACAAAAAGGTGGTATATGTGTGGTCGTGCTCCAGCTTAACTCTTCAACACACTATAATGGGAACAACAAAAGAAAAATCGATTTCGAGAATTCAAGGAGAATCCATATTTTGGGGTGAAAAATGTTTTAAAAAAGTACGAGTAGGCGCCGATAGGTAGCAGCTAGGAAGACGGTGGGGGAAAACCGAAGAAAATTCTCATATTAATTTGTATGAAAAGTCTGTGACATTCTGAAGCACCATTAGTTATTTTTTTATTTCGTTAGGTATTTATTATATATAGCCGTCGTAAATTGTATTTTATTCATAGACACATATTGCATTGAAAATATGTACTAGTTTAATGATAAAAGTAATTTTGTTTACATTTTAATTTATTTTAAACATTTTAGGTCACGTAAACATGATTTTAGCGCCATTTTCTTTGCACTTGTAAATTTAAAATACTTCTGAATTATAAATTTGCAAACTTGACAAGTAGATGGTAAAAAATATTGTCACTAATTCTTTTCCACCCTGGCAGAGCATCTCAATTTGAACGGTCAGTTGTGGTTCTGCGTTCGGGTTGTGGGTTCAGATGTGTAGGAAACTCATGGACGCTGTTACTCAGTTTTAGAGGCGAGGTAGGAGACGACGACACACGTGAACAACATTTAATTTAAATAACCATTTATCATTGCATAATTGGTCTGGAAAGCAAAATATCAGTTATCTGTACTCCATCGCTGAGCTTTCTATTAGGGATATTATACTCTGGTCCGATTGAAATATAAATATTTGATTGAATTGATGCTGAAGCATGTCATGCACACGTCTAATTACAGAGATCAATTAACCATGAGTTGGCAGTTTTAGAGCTATGATTGTGTGCCTCTACCAATCACGTTGTTATTGTAATCGTACCATTGAAGAAGAAAGAAAGCGGAGAATATCGAGTATAAGCGGAAGGAGAAGTAGCAGCAGAAGGTGAAGGAGAAAGTCGAAAGATGTATGAGGGAAAAGAGGAAAACATAAAGAAGGGAATGGAAAAAGAGATAAAGGCGCAACCAGAGGAGGAGATAATATGAAGAAGACATTTAGAGAACGAGGTGGAGAAGGAGAAAGATGGAGATGGAGAAAAGTTTGGCAAAAATAAAGACGAGAGGAAGTAGATTGAAGAGAAAAAAAAAACAGCGTGATGGTAAAGAAGAATAATAAGAAACGAAAAAAGAGAAGACGGAGATGCAGATGAAGACGGGGACTGGTTTGGATTAGAAGTGAATGGAGGAGAAAAGGAAGATAGAGAAAGAAGAAAAAGAAGAAAAAGACAGAGGAGGAGGAGAAGAAGACGCAGGAGGAGGAAAAGAAGAAGAATGAGAAAGAGAGAAAAAAGCAAACACAGATTTTGTAGTCGCAGGATGCGGTGGTGGTCTTACCTGCGGCATGAAGCCGACGCGCGGGCCGGGCACGCAGCTGTGCGGGGAGCCGGGCGCCGCCCCCAGCACGCACACCTCGCCCTCGTCCAGCCGCCGCCGCCCCACCAGGCAGCTCAGCAGCGTCGTCTTGCCGCACCCGCTCGCGCCCAGCAGCCCGTAGCTGCAGCACCGGCACACATCATTGGAAAGCGCCCTTGCACTTCCGTTTCTCACAGCATTAGCATTACTAGCAGTCACACAGCATTGGAACGCGCCCTTGCACTTCCGTTCTTACCAGCATTAGCATTACTACCAATCTTATTCCTAGCTTTGCGTGGCCACTCACGTGGCCACTCACAAAACAATGATATATAATGAATTAGTTTACGTTTGTATTGTATACATTTAAAAAAAATATTAATACGCCTGTAACAAGTAATGTACTTCAGCTTCCGGGTCAATGATCTCCATCTCGATCAGCTTTTTGTCCAGTTTCCCTGATCCATTGAGCAAATGCTGAGATGGCCCCTTGTTTTGCTTCTGGATATATATGTAACTTCACTGTGCGCACGTTTTGTTGAGCACTCCTTTTGCTTGTAATGGTAGGAGTAGAATTGATGTTCATTACTATTTTGTTAGCAATGCAGAAAAATTAAATCAGTTCATTCACCGTTGAAATTGACTTTCTATAACTCGGGAACAAACATTTTTCAAATCTGTATTTTTCTAAAATTATAATTATTTTCTAAATTCTTGCTTCTAGCTTTTCAATTTTTTTTAAATTCTGGGCCTCAAGAAAATGTGCACAGATAACCTCTTTCTTCACACGTCATATACAGTTTTTTTTTACCGTTTTTTGACCAAATAAATAAAATAAAAACCAGGTGGGTATTTTCAGTTTAAAAAATGTTAACCAGGAGGCGGAGACCTAGTTGCTCCGATTGGTGGGCCGGAAGAGTAAGTGACGGGCTGTTTACCCGATTGAAATATTTAGGATAATAGTTATAAAATATAAACTTTATAAATAAACGGAGTGGTTCAATATTGCTTCGGAGCCGGGAGCTGAAGTTTCTGTCAACCATGATGAATCCTTGTCTACGAAAAGAAATGTGGAAATCACCATCGTTTTGAAAAAAAGAAGTTTATACAGTTATTCATGACGTTATTGAACTAACTGAAATTGAAGAGCCGGAATTTTACGAATATCTGCCTTAGGAAAGACATGCCTCGCTGCCATATTATTGCCTCAGGGTACTGAATGCATGCAATTCAACGTGTGCCAGTTTGGACACCATTCACACAAAATGTGCATCAATCAATCAAACGAAACCATACAAAACCTCTTCTCTCCGTTTTATTTGGTCAATGCAGGTTTTTCGACCTCAAATCCCTCTTATAAGTAGATTTCTGAACTTGTGAAGATATCTTCATTTCCCTCTCCGAAAGTATTTCTTGGATACTATGTTTTTCAAGTACTTTCTTTATACCATTCCAGGTGGCATGTAGACTTCCTTGACTGGCCCTAAGTCTACTATCCAGAATTTCAGCAATAACGCTGCTATTCTGGAGGCCTCCAGAATCCTACGATGTATTTTGTCGTTTCATCGCGGCCGCAGCTGGGAGGAATTAACAGAAAGCCTGGTTCAACAAAGGCGTCAACAGTTTCAATTGGTACCACTTCTATCTTCTCGTCCGCCGACGAGGGAAGCCGCTCGCATAGGGCAGGCTCCGCACGAAGAATCCGTTTTTAACAGTTAAGGTCAAATTCACCAAACTCACCCGTTCAACCATGTTGTAGGGGACAATGAAAATAATACATAAATAATATACATGATTAGTAGATAGAAACATACTGTAGGAGAAATTGAATTTAACTCGCTTATATAATATCTAAAACGCCGATGCCTTATTGTCATATTTATTTACCCGTGATTGGAGCGCCTTATTTTTATTACATATTTGGTGCATCTGGGTCTTTGGGAACCCGACTTAAATTAAAATTTAACTGGAGTGAAATAAACAATTAATTAATTAATTGAAATAATCGAGAGGAAATATTTAGATACTTTAGGTTTATTTAGTAATTGAAAAATAAAAACAATTCAACTCTAGGGAGACAGAAGAGCAGGCCTCACGGTCTGCGTCTCGCCAAGAAATAAAGACAATTTTATTATTAATATTATTATTATTATTATTATTTCTCTTTATTACGACTAAAGATGTTAGCTGAATATAAAATCCACTCCAGGTTGTAACCAGCTTCCTAAGGAGCAGATCTAGGGACTGTCGGGGCCTCTACAATACTTTGCGCAAAATGTGGGCTGTTCAATATAAAGCAATTTCTTGAACTTCCCAGTATTTTTAAAGACCTGGGAGTTTAGCCAAATTGTTATACAAATATTGCGGAACAAATCCCAAAGTTCAGATGACTATCGGTACGACTTGTGCTCTGACGCCTCACATTCGGCTGATCTGATTTCCAAACTCTTGTAGTTAAGACGTTTCTCTGCCTCCTTGGTTAAGACGTTTTGATCGCATGGTACAGCAACATCTACAAGTAGACACGATTTTTTCTCCAAATCCCGGATAACAATATCCGGTTTATTTGAAGCTATCGTGCGATCCGTTTGAATTTGTTGGTCGTCACAATTTGTATAGAGTCCAACAGACGTCACTGGTTTTGGTGAGTGTTTGTGCCAGTGGAGGAACTAAAGTCTTTTTAGGTATTCGGTCTTTGCTAGAATTAGACAAGATGAGACGATATGATCAATGGTTTGTACTTGTTCATGGCAAATTCGGCATTTGTCATCTTGGAAAATTTTGAGAAGCGCTTTATCATAATATCGTGTTCTCAACGCCTGAACTTGGGCAGCTATTACAAGATTCTGGCTTCATTCTTCCCCTTTTAAGACACATAAATGATTGATCATTACTGACCTGCACCTTGTCCATTCTTTTAGATACTGTCCATGGAGTGGTTTGCCTCTCCCCGATTTATTTAACATTTTTTGTGTCTCGCATTTCATGTTTAGTAGAATCAGAAGTTCAGTGTCTGTGTTATTCAGCGTTTCTTGCATAGTTTTCTTCGCAATACTTCTTGCTACTCTAAGAATGCCTCTGTTTCCCGTTATTCTGTAAGATTTAATGACCTCCCTCATTAAAGTGTCAGTTTGATGACTGACTACATACTTTCTTATCCCTACTATTGCAATGTGCCAGGAGGCTTCAATTTGCCTGAGGCTTCTTCCTCCTTCCTTAGGTGACACATAAAGTCTATGAACATCATGGCGACAAGATGCACTGTATTAATGTTATTATTGTTATTATTATTATTGTTATTATTGTTGTTGTTATTATTACTATTACTAATAAAATGAAGACAATATCTTAAATAAAAACAGAAAGTAACTGAACTTTGGAATACAACAATACATTTATCTTTATATATCGGACTAAAAACTGTATGAACATTGAGAACATCGTCGATTTATTTTAGTTTTTACTTTCTCGTTACCGCTTACGCAGTAGAAAGTTACGTAAGGCAGCGGGAAAAATCGGTGAATTTTCGGGAAAAACTTATTGCTGGGCCTTGGGTAACGAAAAAGTAGATCCAGTTGATAAATTTAGAAAAAAACACATGATGTAGCCAGAATCTGTTTTGTGGGTCCTTGTTACGCAAAATCTGTCTGTGAACTAAGCTAGCGGCTAAGCCATTCAGCCGATTTTCTCCAAAATTGATATTCCCCAATCGATCTAGCAGATGTGACCCCTTAAATTTGAAACCAATATTTTAATTTTACTTTACATGAAGCTCTTGGGACAGCTAAAGAATTGGCCGGTTTTTAAGGACAACCACACGGCAGCAACATATAACACAAAATGACTTACTGCATTCTGATCTTAACGTCAGCCAAATGTTCTCTCCAATAGCTTCCATTGCATTAGTCAAATAGGATCAAAGTAAAATTACGATCCAATTTATTTTAAATAATATTCCACGTAAAATACTAATAATAAAATAATGACAACAGACAATTGCTAATAACACAGGTCTACAAAACAAAACTTTTCGAAATTTGACTTGATAATACCACCTGATCTTTATGTTTTTTGGTGTGCTGAAACTGAAAGTGAGGTCAGTTTTTCTCTATCACATACAGATTTTGTTTCAATCTCAAGTTCATTTTCTAAAGATTGTAGTTATAACGACGTATGGAAACAGTATCGGCTGACAGTTTTTACTTACTTACAAGTTATTAACAATATCAAATGTGTTGTCTCGTACCGATATAAGCTTGCCAGAGTAAACAATGATACATATTTAATTGTAATTTTTGTGAAAACGTGTTCTTTTCTCCTAGTTCCTTTTCTCCTGGCACCACCTGGTTTTCTTACAGCAAATTACTTTTTAGAACGGGACAAGTCCGATATTCTTAGAATTTTCATATATTACAAAATAGCCAAAGTTTAAATTTTCATTAATGTTATCTAAGACATTCATTACGCACTACTGGTTTTCACGCACAATTCTAACTAAGGAGGCTTCGGATCTGTGCGGCTTCAGATGCTCTTGATGACGTAGATCAGGACTGGTCAAATACAAGATTTTATGGTCAGTCTACCCGGTGTGGCCCGCTTCGGTTGCCCGCGTGCCCGTCGACTTTTACTAGATTAGAATCGATCGCGCTGAACACCCCTCTCCCCTCCCCCCTCGATGATCTGACTCACAAGAAGCGAGCCACACTCTTTGCTCGCATATACGATGCTGGGCCAGGACTCGCCAAGAGCAGCCCACTTGAGCAGCTGCAACCGCTCGCTTTAGCGATTACATGCTGTAGTTGAAAAGCTTCAGAATTCTGCCACTACCTTCCGATCAACTAACCTAATTCAATAACAGACGGACAGAGGGCACTGCGCAGGCTGCAATCGACCGTCAATTGTTACTTGACTTGCTCAGCGAAATCACCGAATTTATAAGCCTTTAATGTGAATTTAACGAAAAATTAGAAACATATACTGCGATTTTTCTAACTTTGCCCCTCAAGGCCACTCAAATCCCATCTTCGTGATAGAATATGTCATGGTATTTCGCATCTTTCTCAGTCGTTCCGCTAGATTTCTCAAGATCGCGACCGTATCAAGCAGTGCTTACGATCATGCGACTTGTACTGGCAAGACCGAGAAAGACGCGAAAAGCCGTGTGATATTCCATCGCGAAGAAGACCTTGAGGGGCAAAGTTAGAGAAATTGCAGCAGAGGATTATTTTGTCAAGGGACTTCAGAGAAGGAAGTTCAACGGAAGCAAGATAGGTGTTACACTCATTCAGTTCCAGATATATAAATCTCAAGCTCGCAAAAGAGGTAATTAAACTCTTTTAACATAAAAATTTTAAAATGATCTCAACATAAATCGAAGAAAGTGAACCTCATATAAGAACATAATACGACCGAATATTGTTTTTCTAGTATATGTTATTGATTAGATGAGGTGCATATATACAGTATTGTATTTAACAGTGACAACACACTGAACTTAAAATAAGTAATATAACAAACGCCAACGCGTAATTTTTATAGCCCCTTTATCAATTTTCTGTATTCCCACGTTATCCAACCGAGGGAATATTGAACTCACATTGACGACTACTGAACGAAAGAAAGCATAGACTCAGCAGACGAGAGAAAGCATAGACGTGTTCGGTTCTTCTTTCGGTTTTTCTTTCTTGGCGCGTGGGGGGGGTGTCGTCTCATCAAAATGGAATATCTCACGGTAATTCGCGTTGTTCTTGATTGTGCCGCTAGGAGTCGCATGATCGCGACTGTATCGAGCAGTGCTGGCTATTATATGACTCCTAGCGGCACAACCAAGAACGACGCGAAATACCGTGAGATATTACACTTTGATGACTACCCCCCCACGCGTCAAGAAAGAAAAACCGAAGTATAGATTCTACGAAGGAACTACCGTGAATAGGGAAAGCGGACCTTGCCCCAGGAGTCGGCTGTTTCGCGACACAACTGAAGAACAGACATGGTAGACTGACTCTTTGAACTGCCAGCAACTTTGTTTGTTTTTCTGCTAGTTAAATGCGTGAAAATACTGAAAGTTGAAACGCAAAGACTATTCTGTTAATTTTATAACAAACTCAGCTACGCGAAGTGAAGATAGTAGTCGCCAGAAAGCTTGATTAGAGAAACCGACGAAGACGATCGTTGAAACCTGATGTTATATACTAGTAAGAATAACTGTAATTTTGTAAATGAATTGTAAACAGGGAAATAACGAACCCGTGGACAGATACTGTACTTCATTCACGAACTTCTGAATATTTGAAACTGATTCAGTAACTGAGATAGTTAATCTTTTATTTCGTAAGACTAATAGTGAAATATAATTTCCAATTAATGATAGTCTTTAAACAAAACTACTATTCACAACTAAAAGAAGTATATATAAATTATATATATACATTAGGTTTTCCTTTTACTTAGATTCATGTTCATTCTTATGGGGTACTAATTAAAAAACTGAAGGCTTTTTACTTTCCCGTATAATTACGTATATACGGCGTAATGTACGTAGTATAGGGAAAGTTATGTAATACTGCGGAAAACAGATTTCGAGATTTAAACGGAAATACACGTATTGGGGCCCCCTGATACTGAAAAAGTGGGTCTTTTCAAAACGTCCGTCCGTCCGTCAGTCTGTGAACAACACTAGCGCGTAACCCATTCGTGCGATTTCTTCCGAAATGGTTATTCCCCGGTCGATCTGCGTCCACTCAAGACGCCTCGATTTTGAAAAACTTTCTTCAAAATTTGAGGGTACTTTACATGAAGCCCCACGGACATTTTCAAAATTTTCTCAAAAACAACTCCAAATTTTTTCTTTAAATTTCTTGTAAGAATAGACTAAAATACACTTATTATGGTGGCGTATGTCCCATTTTCACGGTTAACTCTGAATTTTCAAAAATTGCAAAAGTTTGAAATTTTTCGGCGTTTTCCTAGAACTACAAAATTGAAGATAGAGATTTTTCCTTCAAATAAAATTGTTGTCCAAAGCGAGTTATTTCATTAAAGTCATGTACATATTTTTGACAATTTTATTAGTTTTTGCACAATATTGCATGCTATATTTGAAATTTTAAAAAATTACAAAAAGCAGATTTTCTCAAAATCAGCTCCAAATCTTTTCTTTAAATTTTTTGTGGGGATAGTGCTAAATGTGATCTGTGAGATGACATTAACGCCATATTGCCCTATTCTTTTGTTTTTTCAAAAATTGCAAAAATGTAGTTTTTTGACTTATTTCTCATGCTGTTAATATTTACATTAGCGGCGATTTGTTCACATTATTATACTTTTCGAACGGCTAGTGCTAATTGCACTCTTTAATATGGCATAAAGTTAATTTTTGGGGATTTTTTTTGTTTTTTCAAAAATTACAAAATTGTAATTTTTTTGAAAGTTCCCTCATACGGTTAAAATGCACATTTCTAACAATTTGTAAAACTATTGAATTTGTGTGCATGTACTTTCCATGACTTCCAATGAAGTTTTTCCAAAACTCAAAACTTTTCTGTAAAAAAGAGCTTCAAATTTCGCATTTACAGTAGCGCTTAAACGCCATTTTATTCAATATGGCTCCAAATGATTCTACGAAAATTTCCATTTAGGGTAAGGTTTAATAGTTTTTTTATATTCTTAAAATATTAGTTTTGTTCTACTATTGGGAAATATTAATAAAATGTCAAAAAATGTAGTTTGGGCGGCGATAGATGGCATTTGCAAGAGTATTGGCAAGTCCGAATAGCTAGCCGAGACCAAACGAAACAGAAAAGTTATACGGGAAAGTCTTTGCCATTCTGTAGCACCACTAGTTTTTTATTTGTGCTTGTTGTCTTGTTTGTTGTGCATGGTGTTGTCTTTTTCATTATTCATTAATTTTTTTGTATTTACTGAACTATTTCATGCAAAATTTATGTCAGTTGCAAACCAATGAGTGAAATTTATGTCCTCTTTTGAGAATGGATACATTCTATCTTTAAGACTGAAACTGTATTTGACTACTTCATTACTACTCCAATTCGAAAAGATGAATCCCAGACCTTGATTGCAGTTTAAAAATACCTTTAACTGTGATTATTTAGTGGCATCTGGTGAAAACCCGGATGTCATGCACCGGGCATTTGTTGTTGTTTTTTGCTTCAGTCATCGGGACCAAGAATCTATTAGTGTACTGTAAGCCCGAGAGAAGTGATACAACCGTACTATACTTTCAACAGCTTTGTTTGCGGGGAACAGGATGTGGCCAAGAAAGGTGAGGAGGAATCGCTTTACGAATAGTTCGCTGAGAAACTCTAGATCAATATTTTACAATTGCCGACTTGTATGCAGATTTGTTTGCTTCTATTATACACATCTCACAACGACATGCCAGATAACGTAAATCTGTTAGTGCAACAAATATTTTGACAAACTTTACGCACTTCTTTTTCACATACACTTTGAAGAAATGCAGCTGCGAAGAAAACTATGAAAATGCAGCATTCAGAAAATGCTTGCTTCAAATTAAGAGTATATAGAAAAATGAAATGAAATAAAATAATACAAAAAATGATACAATAACAATAATTGAAAACTTCTGTTACAAATACAAAGCTAGCCCTCTGGACGATGAAGATGTGATTAAAAGTTTAGAGATTGATTCTTAACACTTGTTGAACGTCACTTGAAAAATTCGGCTGCACTTGGTGCTAGTGCACAAAGCGCGGAACATGACAGTTTGGGATGGGCAATAGGATATCACCCACTTTTCCAGGTCTATGGCAAGGGATTAGCCAGTCAGAAAGGACCGCGGATCTGCGAAACCGACAGGGCCATCTTTAGGCACAGGCAGACGAGGCTCGTGCCTCAGGGCCCCCATGATCGAAGGGCCCCCACAGATAATAAAAAATATAACCAGCGTGCGAATATGAATATGAACCAGCGTGCGAAACTACGTAAAGTATAATTGACAAATGCTTAGTTTTTTACTTAGATCTTATTATGTAAATATTGCTTGTGTTGTTATTTAATCATATTTTATTATGTTACTATTGTTAGAGTTATTAGTAAAATATTACTATAGAAAATACAGAGATTAATGATACTATTTAATTCAGTTTATCTAGTTTTTTTTACAAATCTTTCCTTACCTTAAAAAGAGGAATCAAAATGCTTTTTAACTGTGTAATATTCAATTTTTAATAAATTATGATCGCCAGAACGTAATTTGTTGAACTAAGAATTAGGGGCCCCGAAATCTCTGAGTGCCTCGGGTACTTTCAAACCCAAAGACGGCCCTGGAAACCGATGGTATATAAATATCCATACGGAAGATCCCGACAACACGATTGGATTTCGCGCATGTGCTACTGCGTGTATATCCGCGCTTAGTGTACCCAACTCAAAACACAAGAGCTTGGGACGTTTGAAACGAATTTGAAATGTTAGTCGATGGTATCTTATCACTCAGGAAACTATTGCAAATTTTTTTGAGTTTGAAACTTTTTAGTAAACAAGTAATTGGAGAAACCCTGTTCATTATGTGTTTTCTATAAGTGCGGCTTGGTGCAAGAAGTGCCAGAATCAGTTTCTCGTGAGTTTCGGTTAGTGTGGAGAATGTATGCTTTAAAGCCCCTTTTGGTGCAAGAAAGGCCAAAGTCAAAAGTAAAATATTTATAAAATTGTAATTTCGATGGTGTAAGAAAACCATCCATTCTACATATCTTTGGATATTGACATTGGACCCTCTTGCGTCAAGCCACATATACATATTTGCAGATTACCACGCTTGACTTCATGAATATGTTTAGTTCTTGCGATCTCAGATGAATTTTCCAAAATGGATGTAAGTTTTTTATATTTTGGTTTACTTAGAAACTTGCTTTTTAAGATCATAAGCAATTTTTCCTCTTATCTTATAAACACGAACATTAGAAATGTTTGTATGTTTAGCCAGCTACTGAATTGAATTTTATAGTGTAATTTATATTTAAATTCTATCTGACATCCGCATGTTGTTTTGTCAGGAAAGAGCAATAGTTATGAAATTTCTCTGAGAAGTGAAATCTAGGTTTCATAGAGACTAGAATATAATTGTACACTGAAGGAAGTGAGGAAGAGTAATAAACAACAGTTTATGAGAATTGGTATAGTGTGATTGCCATCAAGATAATAGTGTATAATCATTCCAAACAACGTTCAAATTGCATTACACAACTTTATTGTACACTCCTACGGTTAATTTTTTATTGTGAAACAACTTATATTGTACTATCTGATAGGCTATTATTTATCCGCAAGGTGCAATGAAAATACTTACATTGTTCCTTTGGGTACACTCATGTTGAGATGTCTCAAAATGGTGACTTTCCTTGAGCCGCGACCATAGTACTTGACAGCTCGGCGGACGTACACTGCCAAATCCGCCATATCTGAAACATAATATTCTGTCAATTGCGCTCAAACGTTAAGCAAATGGCCACTGCTGCGCTGTATGAATCACAGAAGACAGATAGCAAATGGACAGATAGCAATGCCTGCGCCTACAACCAATGAACTCAACTAATAAACAGTTAAATAATAATTTAACTTCATCCCACGGTGGTACATCCCGATTTTCGCCAATCTGCACACGTCCCATACAGCGCAAGATTTTTCTAGATCAGGCTAATTTTTCAATAACGTCAACTTTTTCCATCTAAGAGTTCCGATGAACCGTTCAACTTCAACACTCTTATGTCTTCTGACGTTGACGATAGTGATTGGAAAATAGGAATAAGAGTAGGAACATTCTGATGCTGAAAATATGAGAATTATGTCAACCAGGGTGACACGATTGGTCATGGGCCACATGTTGATAACCTCTGCTCTAGATCCAGGAGGATGAGCCACTTGGGCTGGGGGATCAACCGCCCGCCTTTCAGGTATTTTTTTATTAATTGATTAGCGATTCCGGGCGCGTCAAGTGCTAAGATCATTAGTTGTAAGTGCAGTGCATGTGTTTTCGTTGAGAGGTGGCGGTGATAGTACACTAAGTACGGTGAGATTCGGCGCCGAGCTACCGTTGGCTAACGATGTTTCCCCACCCAGGTATCTCCCACCAGCGGGGAACCGCGTAAGTCGGAATAAGCTCTGAGCCCCCCACCGGTCTCCCGACAAGTGTGGTAGTGTAGTGCATGTAAGTGTAAGTGTGTGTATTGGGTAAGGATAGGACAAAGAAAAGGAAGGAAAGATCGCACGCTGTCCGTGGCTCGTTTGTTAGGGTACTGCTTCGGCGTTCGCCTGGTACCGATTGGAAAAACCAATGAAAACTACCGACCAGAGCAGCCGGCGGCTAGAACTCTTCCCTAACCAGCGCCTGAATTCGACCTAGCTGGGGTCGAAAATCTTGCAACCGTCGGGACTCTCGGAACCTAGGGACCCCGGCGAGGAGGCACTGCAGTGACGTCAGTTGATGCCGAGAGCCACCTCTAACAGTTGGAGATGGGAGTGAGGGAGGATGGGGAAGGAAGGATAGCGCAGTTTGAGATTCGTCGTTTAAAGGTGGCTTGAAATAGCTACAAAATCTCAAAATGAGGAGTGATAGAAAGCAGTCGTCAAAAAAAAAAAAAAAAAAAAAGTAACAGTTTTGTGAAGATTTGAAATATGTTTAGTATCTTCAAATTACCCTTTCCGGAGCACGCGTTAGCAATGGGAGCGTTGCGTGACCTTGTGCGACGAACTATTACATTCAAAATATACCGTTAAACACGATTTGCAAAAAAATCAAAATTACTCAAAAAATGCTTATCGAACATATCACAATATATGTATCATTGGATTCGTCTTTTTACGCTCGTCATGACAGACTAAACGTATGAATAGTTCCATTTAAAACATACAAAGTTACTTCAATATCTCGTAAATTACAAGCGATAAAATTGAAATAAATGTATGTATAAACTTAGCCCCATTCCCTCGTGCACTTCTGTGATAACTTCGTTGCAATAACTTCAACCATTCAAAAACTAAAGTTACGTGACTCACTCTGTGTATTAAAGCGTAAACGTTTTAATTGTTATATGTGAAACCTTTTAATATTTTTGATACGCCACCATGTCATGAATTAAAATTGAAAAAATAAATTTATGAAGTTATGACAATCATGTATGTGATAGAAACGAAAAGCAGTGAAAGTTCACGTCTGTAAGGTAGAGAGGTTTATAGTGTCAGACTTATTATTCATAGTAATGTAAAAAAATATATCGATAATAAGATATCAATAATCGATAAATAATGTAAAAATTTGAATTACTTTCTGAGACTCGCAATACCAATTCTTTGGATACAAAATGCCTCGATTATTATGTGGAACAACATACAACCATAACCATGTACATAACCAACCAATCGTCACCTTCACCATTTAAAACGATTTAATCACATCATCTATTTCCGTATTAACTGAAACAACTAAGCATATCATCTACATATGAGGTTTTATCGAACGTAATGGACAACATCATTATAATTTTAAATTTAATTCATTCATTATACAGCAAAAATAGTACATCAAAAAGAGTGCGTAGTAATAACTCGTTTCTTCTACGGTCTTGATGATCCTTAGCTTGCATGCAAGAAGAACACCTTTCACCTTCAAGGCGGTGCTTCATTTCAGGTTTTTGAAATTACTAATGAGCGTCACGTAACCATAACGCGAGAGAGAAACGAGTTCCCACCCAGTTAAAATAATGTACTGCACTGGAGTTTGCGACCATGACCATTAAGTGGAATTAGGAATTCTGTCTTGAAGCATTTTTCCCCTGGGTCTTTTCCAGCTTCAGGGGATGTCGATTACAATGATCTGCGCCGGATACCTACTGTACCTCGTGAGTACACTTATTAACCTTTTACACTAGAAACACTCGCGGGCTCCTCGATCTGTGGTCAGCAGATTCACTAGGCCTTCCGCGACAACACACACCTTTGAAAGACAAGGAACAAACAACCATACCTACAGCGGGGATCGTACCTGCGACCCTTCACACGGAGGCGCTGAGTTGGTACATGCTCTAGCCTTCTCGACCATCCAGGTCTCCGGAGAATTCTGTCTTTAAGCAATACTTGTCATAAATAATATTTTCTCATTTGTGCGAGATAAGATGAATTAAAAAACTCATGAATTAATAGTTATGCAGCAATTTTTAAAAAAAAAATCGTTAAAATACGTGGGAATGTGTATTTGAAGTTTAGAAAACCTTGATAGTATACTTTTTTCTGTAGCTCGGTATACCTACTTTTCAGTATTGGAGTGGTTTACTTTGAACTCTTCTGCTACCTGCATTGACTCTCATCATTGAAATAACATTTACGTTCATTCTTTTTGAGGTTTTGCAAAAATTAATGTGAGTTATTTAAAAATGTCATTGTTATCGACGCAATGACAAGATACGATTTCAAAATAAGTTTACTTTTTAAACGACCCTGATGGCGGGTATGATGATGTAATGAGAAAAGAAGAGGTTTTGCTCGAGATAAATTAACCTATATTGTCAATCACAAATTTCATTGACGGAGATTTGAACCCCGGTACACTTAAGTAAAAAAAACTGCGTTCTAGCTCATTACGTATTGTTTGCATGTTTGTGTACGCAGAGTGGCTTGTCCGAAAGCCGAATCAAATACAGTGAAGAATGTTTTCTACCTAGAATCTCAAGGACGTGTGCTCACCAGTCACTATCCAATAATTTCAGGCCTGTTCGTCGATACATTATTTAGTGAGATGGCATCCGTTGGCAACACATTGTTAGTCTAGGAAAGTCTTTGTACCACTTAACTGTTGCATAATCAGAATATATACACTTTTTCTTCAGTCACAATAGAAGTTTTGTAACACAATTACCGTTGTCATTTCTTTTCTTCTGCTTCTTCTTCTCCTTGTGCCCTATGCCAAACCAGAGTTTGACAACACAATATTGGTATCCATTCATGATTTTTCACTATACCAACTCACTGTAAAACTTCGTAACAGAGTAGGTAATTATGAAAAAATGAACGATAATTTCTATGGTATTAAAGGATACCTAGTTGATTGCCTTCTCACTCCACACCATTCTCACAAGACCAAATACCACCCGTTTACGTAGAAAAAACCCGGAGTCGATACGCAGATCAATTACTGCCGCACTTTAGAGGGGCGCTATATAGATCAGCCTTCACCGACAACCTATCCATCTTGCAACGTTCATGCAAAACACGTAAATGATGGAAAGATATGAGTTCGTGTGGACTTGGAGACAACTTACTGAAGGCCAGACAGGGGAATAAATATGCGAAGTTGCACAGCAACAATTGTGTCAAGTACATTGTCTTGACTCGACGGCGTAGCGATGCGCAGCTTCACGTGAACAAAATGCGTAAAGAGTTCGACCACCAATTTCAAGGCTTTCTTTCTGAAGGAAACAAGAGGTCGAGGAAAGGAGAGAATGGAGAGGAGGAGGTGGCAGGGATTGCAGCGAGCGCCGTGTGTACACGCGCAGCCACCGCCCTCGCCCCCATCCTCACTCCTGCCCCCACTCCCACCCCCGCCCTCGCCCCCGAGCCCGCCATCGCCCTCGCCCTCGCCTCCGCCAACCCACCCTCGCCTCTGCTCCCCCCCCGCCCTCGCCCCCGCCCTCGACTATGATGAGGCCGTTGTTAAGGGGATCGTCGCTGTCATCACGCCTGCTCCTCCTCGTCCACTGCCGCTTCCACCTCCAACCCCACGCCCTTGTCCCCCCCCCCTGACGACTCGGTCTCCGTCGCCACCGACACCGGCAGCTATCGCACCTTCTACGTCCGGGCCGTGCCGATCCCACGATCTCATCTCTCATTACCCTTCTCCACCCCTTCCCCTTCCAAACCCCCGTCAGTGCACACGTCCCTCACCTTGAACACCGACCTTGTCCCCCGCGTTTGCCCTATCCCCCATATACCGTACTCATCCTTGCCCCCACCCCCGCGTCGTCTCGCCTCGGACGCTGACCCCGTCGCCGACTCAGACTGCGCCGCCACTATCGCACACCTATCGCCGTTCCCGTCCCTGTCCCTACCAGGTAGCCCGTCCGTCATCAGACTCCCTTCTGCTGCTACCCCGTCAGTGGCCGCCACCGAGAGTAGAAGGCCAGTGGCCGTGGTTCACCAGATCCCCCCCCCGCTTCCCGTTGGTGACCCCGCTGCCGCCACCGCCGCCACCGCCCGCGGTTTCTTCGCCCGAGCGGCTAACTGGCGCTAAGTGTCATCAAGGCCGCTGCGCCGGAGGCCAAGAGCAGCGCTTCCTCGGCCGCGCCGCGTGGCCCCGCCCCCCTCCCCAGCACACACGCGGCTTCGCTCTTTCAATATTGCTCCTGCCCAAATGCAATATAGCCAGTGCCCACATTCGCGTTGACCAAGGCACATGGACAACACAATACACAAAGCTCGGTTAAGTTAGTTTGTTTGATTTAGACTTGCCTAGTTTGGTACACAGTAACAGTTTACACCAATACTGAAGAATATTCCTCGTCACAAATGTATAATATGTCTGATTTTCTCTTATCCTACACAAATCACTCCTTGTTCTAAATCGATAGTTCAGGTATTATTTTGACGAACGCCATAGATGGTTATTTTCAGAAGGATAAATTAATTCCTGTCAGAAAGTAACACAAATTCTTTAATCTATAAAGAAATAAATTGTTGAAAGAAAATTCCAATCAAACAATAAAACAACTGTTCCTTATTTAAAAGAATGAAAACACATAATAAATATAAACTGAACTCTGAAGTGAATATTTTTAAACTTGCATATGAACATAAATTCAGAAGAGTTAATTGTGTTTATTTCACTTAACATTACAACAATTTGCATTTTTTTAATGACGGACTAACATAATGAAGCATTTTTAGTTATTTCTATCTTTGCTTGAATACATTCAAATGACATACAGACATACATAGGAGACTTACAGTGCATACGTCAGACTAGGGAAGGGCAGAACCGATTGTGAAGAATTTGTTACGTTTCTTCTTGCACCTGCTTACGCCGAACATCGTTTCACGTAGTGCGCTTTCGGAAGTAAACTGGTTATGTTGCACCAAACTAACGGACGTACGTCTCTTTCGCCATACAGCACCACACTCATCATCAACTGCTGCTATACAGACCAGGATTGCCAACAGGAGGAGCCGGAAAACAACACGGGTTCCACTTGCACATGCTGGTAGACGTTCCTTTTTAACGTCTTAATATATCAAATTAAAATAAGCAGTTTGTCCCTCCCACATACATTTGAAGTGAATATGAAGCATTACAATACGTAATGGATATTTGAATTTAAGATTTTAAAGGAAAGACTATAATTGTCATTTATTTACATAACATTTTTTCAGATATAGATAATATAGATTCACATATAAAATTAAAAACTACTTCTCATTGAAAACTCCACCGACCGTTATATATTCCTCTGACTTTGCTTCTTCAACTTTCCTTCATTTTCACAACTCCCTGCTCACATCCGTGTATCTCCCCCACTTTTCCCTACGAACATATTCATTGTTACACACTAGACTTTCTTCTTCCTAAAGTATATTTTTCCTACAGTATCCTTTTACTTTTCTTAGTTTCTCTATCCTCACCATATTTCTCCCTCCATTCCTATCGTCCGATAATATTCTTCTATCTCTCTATTCCCCTCTCCATTCACCATTCATTAAAGGTTCCCCAATTTCTCCAGCACCTCTCAATTACATGTCCCCATATCTCCATCTTCCCAAATCCTTCTCCCCTCTCTTACTTTCTTCCACTAAAACCTATTTCTAATTTCGTTCCCAACTCTAAACCTATTTCTCCTTTATTGTTCCTTATTCCTTTAACATTTGCTTATTTATAAATGGGTCAAAAACAGTGGGCGAATTTTTCTTCCTATTTCTTGTATCCTCAACCCTTACACACAGACACACACACACACACTACTACCACACGTGTCGGGAGACCAGTCGGGAGCTTAGCACTTCCGGGTGAGGCGGTGCCCCGCTGATGAGATACCTGGTTCGGGAAAAACCCTCAAGCTGACGGGTAGATCGACGCGGTATCTCGCCATCCGGCGGGGGAAGATCACCGCCACCTCGATGAAAGATGCCCTACACTTACGGGACTAATGAGTTAAGCTCTTGACGTGCCCGGAAACACTAATCAATAGTCACAGTCGCTTACCAATGCTATTCCCAGATACAGAGAACACCAACCGAGGTTCTCAATTTGCAAACTAATTTAGGAGAAAATTTATATATATATATATATATATATATATATATATATATATATATATATATATATATATACGGAAAAAGTGTGCCGCAAAAAATAAGCACTTTAAAAACGGCCGTGTAGAGGATGTAAAGGTTAGCGCGGGTCTCATTTTGTCAATTTTCGAAAAGTGAAAATTTAGAAATAATGCCACAAAGTATGTGCTGTAGTACGACCACTAGTTTTATTCTGTTAGTCGCGTCTCAAGTCCATTTTGACATAGGACGCGAGGAGTAATTTTCCTTGAACACATGTCGTCAGTCTTATGTTAAGTCATGCCAGTGTCATTATCTTTTATCCCTATTGGCCAGGGGCTCAGCGCCGTTAGTATCCCGGTTTCCCAGATGTTCACCCATCCAGGAACCCGCGGTGATTCGAACCATTTAACTTTCTTGACTTCATGGAGGTTGATAACTGTGAACTTTACTGTTCACTTGATCACTGTAAACTTTACTATTGAAGGATCTTTTGTTTCTCCGTTTTTGTTATTTGTACAACAATCAGTAAAAGTAGACGTGGTTCCAAGATTTTTATTTCGAGTTTGTCTTCGTAAATAAGCTATGTTCGTCATCATCATGAAAATGTTCATCATCATCATGTGTTCCCAACAGCAACAAAGAGCAATGTCTGCCTCGTTCTCATTCGTCCACCGAACTCAACTTCTTCTTTGCAGGCGATTCCACCTTCGCGCCGCTCTTTAAGGCGGTGCTGATAGCAAACCTGAAAGCGGAGTACGCAATTAACTGTGATATGTAATAAAGCATTTCCCGTGTAAAATCTGAAGTCACCCTCACGTATGAAGAGAGCTTCAAACAAGGCACATCGTCGTTTGGGAACCGCGCGAAAGATTGTTCACTTTCTTGCGAAGAAAATTCCAGTTTGTTGATTAGAAAACACCGGCTTATGAGGGACAAGGCATCAATTGACGTCACTGCAGTGCCTCTTACGTGAGATCCGAGGTTTCGAGTCCCAACGGGGGCAGCATTTTTTACTCTAGTGGCATAACTATATGGAATTAAGCCGCTGAAAGAGAATTCTAGAGGCCGGCGGCTCTGATCGGTAATTTTCCATGGTTTCTACGATTAGCATCAGGCGAATGCCTAACAAACCGACCAAACTGGCGGGGACTCTCCGTCCTCCTCTTCTTTGCCCTATCCTAAAACATTACTTGCAGACATGCACAACACTACCACACATACCGGTAGACCGATTGGGAGATTAGAGCTTGTCTCGATTAAGGAAGTACCCCGCTGGTGGGAGATACCTGGTAGAAGAGTACTCTGCAAACCAACGAGTCAGTCGGCGCCGGATCTCGCCATCCAGCGGGGGAAGATCACCGCCTCCCCAACGATCAAAACATGCACTACTCTACTAATAATACGAGTTCTAAACGATTAACTCCTCATCTAAATAAAGATTCCGCTGGGGTCCGTCTTTTGACACTCATTTGAAAGCAATTGTTAAGGAACCTCCGTAAAAAAATTCTTCTATTTTTTATAGAAATTATTGTACTTATAGATATTATTGGAATTATCTCATAACACGTCTGTTCTTGTATTTCTCTTTTATTTTAATAACCACCTTAACATTCACACGATCTCTTAACAACTCATATCTCTTGAATAGCCTCTTTCCCCAAAGAACCAATCTTTCCTCCTCCTTTCTAGATCTTGTCCTATTTTACACTTCCTTTATTTCTTTGCAACATTTTCTAGGAATTCTTCCTTCTCAACCATCTGAAACCTTCTCATGCGTGAATGCTATTTCTTTTGCCTTTTCCTTTAACTTACTTCTCCTTGTTTCTTTCCAGTCTTAACATGATCCTTTCTAATTCCAAGCACCATCTTAAAATATTTCGTGACAAGACTATTTTCTTTCTTCTCTCCCATGCCCACACTTATGCACCACACCTGCAAATAATACTAACTAGACCATCAAATATCCTAATCCCTACTTCCAGTTTATTTTAAATATCCTTTTAAGAATCCTCTGTACCTCCCTTTCTCACATTTCATTTATCTGCGGCTCATGTCCACCATATCAGTTTAGTATGCATCCTAAATATTTGCAGATCTCGTTTCGTCTACACTTTTCCCCTTACAATCCAATCTACGGAGTATTCTTATCTCTCGCTTAGAAAATTTTCCTTTCCTCTGCACTTAACTTTAAATCTCATTCATCAAGAAATTACTCAAACCTCTTTAACACACTCTAAACTCTCTCTTATTTTGCCAAAAAAAATCATTATCCGAATGCGTAAGAGAACACATTATTTCATTATTTATTATTACTCCTTCCTCTTGCTCTCTCTCTAAAGTTCCAAACACCCTCCCAGTCCTGTCATATTTGTTAAGCAACCCCGTGCTCGGCGTTCCGATGAACAAAAAAATTGAAAAATAGGTCGAAATGCATTATTCTGCCCGGAGAACGAAACTCTAACTTTCTAGAGAAATTGTTTATCAACTAAGGTATATTGAATGCATCTATTGCAAAACGTATCTTTTCAGTGCCATTGGAATAGCAGTATGATGGTTTCTTACTACTTGTTGACATTATACCATTACCGAGGTCTGGGTGGGAATACTGTCTCTGTGTAACTGTCGATGAAACTTTTCTACAATTCTTTATACACGGAGTATCCTAATTAAAAACCTTGAAAAATGGAGGTAGCGAAATATTTAAGTATGCTGAAAATTGGTTGCCGAATTGTGATGAGATGGTATAATATGCCAGTACATTATGAGCCGCGGAGCCAATGAACCGACTGATTCTTAAACGTCACGTACCAGACGCCTGCAATGTAGGCAGCCTTTTCAACATTGAATTGTATCTGAATGCTTCTCGTAGGAGGAAAAACCTTCGTAAATTATCGTCTGTGTTTAGGTAAGTGTCAAATTCAGCGAATTGTTGTTACTACTAACAATATAAAACTCAAGAAGTATCAATAAAATAATGAGGAAAAACTAAAATCTCTCATATCAAAGATCCTTATTTACTGTTCTACCGTAATTAACATTGCATATTTCATACTATGAGCTTAAAATCAGAATCAAATAATAATTCGTATTATTCCATGAATTTCGGGGATTTGTCGAATGTTTTGGATTTCTGAAACTGCTATTATGATTTTTTTCATTATAGCAGTCATTATAGCATTACAAAAATTATTCTTAAAAACTTCACCCCTCCCTCATACATTCTTCACTCTTTATTTCCTCAGCTTTCCTTCCTGTATAATTCCTTTTTTGTATTTTCTGAAACAGCCTCTAATCCCTTTGTCTGCAAGACTTTGTCTTTAATAAAAAGATTGGCGTCATTTCGTGTTTCTAATACCACTGCTACTTTAAACGTACATACCTTTATTTCCTACCGCCTCCAACACAAACTGTAATGATTTTAAATTATCTGGATTATGAATCAATCTTCCCTCATGTCGAGACGGCAATGGATGTTATTTACGTAATCAAAACACAGCGCTGAGGAGTCGGCAGAAATAGTGTTGAAAGTGCGAGCCTGCATTATGGAATGCAAGCAGCGAATTCTTGATGTAAACATACCTCGATGATGCAACACCGTCAGGTTCAGCAGCGCTTGACGTCATGGCGCTTGCAACGCGGGTTTCGTCTGCCAAACACATTCACAGTTCCATTTCGAGACTCCCCTCTCAAAAACGCAAAGCAGAACGAGCAAGTGACTTCGTGTTAAAGGTTGCGTTTCAAATGTCCACTTTTTGCGAATGGCACAGACTTTCCCGTATTCGTTTTCTATTTCCTTTGGTCTTCGCTAGCTATTCGGAATTGCCACATACTCTTTCTTGCCAGCTACCAACTATCACCGCGAAAAGTACATTTTTTTGTCATTTTCCTTAAATTTTCGGTTTCCTATTGGTAGAACAGAAACATTAATTTTAGAATATTAAAGAACACAAAAACCTAGCCGTAAATGGCAATTTTCTTTTTAAAAATTATGTGCCGTGTAAGAGAAAATGGCATTTTAGCACTACTAAAAATGCGAAATTTGAAGCTCATTTTTACAGAAAATGTTTGAGTTTTCAAAATGCTTTATTTGAAGTTATTTGAAGTACTTACACTCACAAAAATAATAATATTTACAAATTGCTGGTAATGTGCATATTAAAGATGTGAGAGATCTTTCAAAAAATTACAATTATGTAATTTTTGAAAAAATAAAAAAATAACTCAAAATAAACTTTACGCTATACTAAAGAGTGTAAATATCACTATCCGTTACAAAAGTTTCAAGAAAAAAACTTCAGCCATTTATGAGAAAATGGCGTTTGAGCATTTCTGAAAATGCCGAAATTTGAGCTACTTTTCACAGAAAACGGTTGTGTTTTCGAGAAACTACTTGGCATTATTTAAAGCATATATACTCGTTAATATAATAATGTGAAAAAATCGCCGCTAATGTAAATATTAACGACGTGAGAAACAAGTAAAAACATTTACATTTTTGTAATTTTTGAAAAAAACAACCAATAGAGCAATATGGCTTTCATGTCATCTGATACAGTACATTTACCACTATCCCTACCAAAAGTTTAAAGAAACAATTTGGAGCCGTTTTTGAGAAAATCTTGTTTTTGTAATTTTTTAAAATTGCACATATTGCACGCAGTATTGCGCGAAAAATACTAAAAGTTTAAAAAAATAGTAAATGACCTTAAAGAAAGAACTCACTATGAAGAAAAAAAATTTTTTGAGGGGAAAATCCCTATCTTCAATTTTGTAGTTTCAGAAAGACTCCGTAAAAATTTTAAACTATTGCAATTTTCAAAAATTCAGAGTTATCCGTGAAAATCGGACCTCTGCCATGTAAATATGTGTATTTTACTCTATTCATACAAGAAATTTAAAGAAAAAGTTTGGAGCCGTTTTCGAGAAAATTTTTAAAATCCCCGGGGGGCTTCATATAAAATACCCCCAAATTTTGAAGAATCTTTTTCAAAATCTCAAAGCTTCGACTAGAATCAGATCGACCGGGGAATATCCATTTTGGAAGAAATCGTACGTATGGTTTAGGCGCTAGCAGTGTTCACAGACGGACAGACACATGTATGTTCCAGGAATAACAGTCAAAGAGAATCAAATGTATTTAACTACCAATCAATATTCCATTATAAAAAAGAACAAGAAAAATAATCACATTTTTTAGACATTAATATATTCATGGACATTTAAATCCAAAGAACTCATGCGAACTGTAACTGACGTGCTGTATTGTTATTACTATTGTCAGATGATTAGAAAGATCGTCTCCTGTATTATTTCAGTAGTATACCTTTGGGTTCCGGCTCTCACACGCAACAAATCTTTCTAAATGAGGGCTCTAAAGAAAGAGAATTTCACGGAGACTTGACGAATTCCACTTTGACTTATGGATGATTTCTTTTAAAAAACGCATCGAAATATTCATGTAAAATGCAATCCGCATCACATGTCAACCTATATCGGCAAATAACTCATAAACAAAGCATTTTAGAGCCTTAAAAAGTAAAATTTTGAGGCCAAAGGCCTCAAGGAAACGTTTTTCACATTACAGTCCAAAAGATGAAACATTCTCCTATACATTCAATTAACTTTTCGGTTCCATGCTTCAATATTATCAAGGCCACCTCAATATTTCAGCCCTTCCTGCAGGTAGCAATTTTTGTGGCGACACGCTTAGTAGGCTTAGATTCGACAATCTTTATTTACGCTTTCTGTTAACACCGTAGTTTGTGCAGTCTGACGAGGTTTATTTGCATAATCATTAATTTAAGATTTGCTCACCAGCAACAACTAGAAGTAATATTATAGTTGCTTGATACCTATACGTATGAAGATTGTTTCTTATGCTTGTAGTGAAACTATTCAATTAACGTTTTTTCATGGTTTGTAAGTGCTGTGTACTTAATTGTGTAGGGATGTGGGTGTTCAGTGAAGAGTAAAGACTGTGTTTGTGTTTTACCTGTACCAATAGTTTCGTTATCATTCGATGAAATTTTCAAGTCAGCGGGTTCAGACACGTAGCTTTCTCAGAAGTAAAAGCTAACATTTTTGTGACCATCACGAAAAACTAAAACCTAACTGACAAAGAATATTGAATAATTACTTCAAATGTCTTTAAGTAAGTGTTGGGAATTGTTCCAAGCAAATTCTACATGATATTGAATAAATGTTTATTGAAAATTTCTTTTACACATTAATTGCATTGTTTATTTTATTTGTAATTGTGTTAGTACATTGCAAGTTACCTTTATAGATTTTAAACAAATAAAAATGTTTCGTTAACTACTTTCCCTCATAGAATGAAAATAGAAGGATAGGGATGAGTGTGGGGTCTAACATGCGAGAGGTCTCGCACGGGTACCCAGAGGTAGTGGGGGAAACTTGTCCTATGGCACAACACAAAGAACAAACTTTTTAAAGTAGCTAAAGTAAAATAGCTTGAAATAGATGGAAAACAAAAATCAGAACGCGCTAACCTACAATACTACGTCAATCAATTAAAAATCAACTAAATTTAAAATTATGGAAAGATTAGTGCACGTCACCCGACAACTGCTAACGGTCGCAGTCCAAACGCACGATTTAAATGTTGGCGGTATCTGAAAGTATGTACACCAGCACCAGCTGCAAACTCATATTGTAAATAAAACACCGTTTGATATTAAACTCAAGGTGGCGGTTCGTTAAGATATTAAAAATGCAAACATCGTTTGAGCAACATTCCCATGTACCGAAGTGGGCTTACTAATGCCTACTAAATTGTTTCTAATGCTAACAAATGATATTTAGTACTCAAAGGTGAAAACATTAATTTGATTATTTTTGGGCTCGGAATTGTTTTTCTTGAGGTACGTAAGGACGCAGAAAATAATTCAATACTTTTTAGTATAAAAATAATTTTTCAGTTTTCTCACCGCAGCAAGCTGGCAGCCTGACTCTCCAAAACCCACTCGGTTCTTCATAACAAATCAAGGAAAGTTAAATAATATTGCAATGAGTTGGTCTGTTCTTGCCCGATCCGGTATTTTCTCACTACTTTACTTGGCTTTCTCAAGAGTAAAACCTTTTATATGATTTTGTAACTATCAAGGAAAGCGAAAAGCTAACTCTCAAGAAAGATTGAATAATTTCTTTAAATATTTTTTAAAGAAGTATTAATTGTTCCAAGCACATCTCTCTATAATGCTGAATGAACTTTTATTGAAAATTTGTTTCCAACATCAATTGCATTGTTATTTTGTGGATATTCTGTAAGTACATTAGTAGTTCCTCTCCTTTATGGAAAGGATAGACAAATGGATAGGGAAAAGGTGGGATTTAACATGCGAGAGTTCTCGCACGGGTACACTAGTAATTGTCATAATTTTCTACTACTGTATTGTAACTGTAACTACAATGTAATTGTAATTGCATTATAACTGTATCAGAAAGTCACTAATAACCGCCATGTTGATGCGACTAAAAATAAAAATAATTTTTAAAAATGTCAAGTTTGTAAATATACTATATTTCGTTTTCCTCACGCTATTCATTGCTCACGTAATATTTGATATAAATACTACTTTTTATCTAAAACACGAAAAAAATGTTGGATTTACTTCTCTCTGAAACTGAAGAGTTTACCAATTACTTGACCGATACTAGATCTAGAAGTATTGTAATAATGGGCTTAACATGTTTTCAAATGAAAGAATTGCATAATTTTGATTATTAGAGGTTAGTGTTCTTGAATTTACCTATAAAATATATCTATTCTTTCGGTTCTTTTATTGTAATAACACCAACAATTTTATGCGTTTTAACAGCAATGAAAACTCTCAGGCAAGAGAATTATAACAATTTTAACAAAACCAACTAGTGGTGCTGCAAAAAGGTACAGATATTCTCTTAGTAGTTAATATAAAGGCAATTTTGCTATATATTTTCTTTTTCATTCTGATCCTTTCGTTCTTAGAATTTGTAGACCTCCTTTATTTGATAAGTCATGGAGAATAAATACTGAACGACATGAAACAACATTTTAGGTAAATTTTAATTCAATTGAAGGTTGTAACTCGATTTTAAATTATCTTAATATTGCTGGTTTTGTTAATACGATCGATACGAATTATTGTAAAATTTACTGTAATTAATATTTCTGTTTATTATAATTTAAAAAATGTAACTGTGATGTAAATCAATAATGATTGCTAATGACCTTAGATGTTTTTAAAGCGACCTAAAATAAATAATTTAAAAAAATGTTTGGGCTTTTCGTTTAGTGTGTATCTTGATCGTTTCTGTGTTAATTTCTGTACCTTTCCTTTTATGCCATGCAATCGCAAAAGTTTAGCTCGTATTATTAAAAAACATATTTGAAAATTATGCCCAACTCGTATTTTAAAGCGAGAAATAATTATTGTGTTTTGTAAGCATTCTATGTAATTTTTTGGTTATGTTTACGTATGAATAGGTATAAATTATATTTATGAATAGGTTTGATAGATATCAATTTAGGTATGATTATATTTTTTCATTTTATTTCATCTTGAAGTGTAGTATAACTAAATAGTTTAGTTTTTATTTTCTCCCAACACACAGGCATTTGTGACACACTAAAAATCAACGGTGAATATCGCTATTTTGCTGAAAAGTTATAGTATCAACTAAGGACACATTTGCACAACACACATTTGTTTTTTCGTGACTATTTCACTGCACACTTCTCCAGGTTACGAAAACTGATTCTGTGTGTTCGGTGTTGCAAAGTTTACATTTGCACTTATCACTTACTTCCTAATATTTGTGTTTTTGCTCATTTGATGACGAAACCAGTGTACTGCCGTCAGTGTAAAGGTACTTCAGCTTCGGGCTTTGGTGAAGGTTTTCCTCGTACAATTATGTATGTCTTGGCCGAGAGTACGTGAGAACAATACAAAATTAATAACGAGCTTCAACAATCTTAAAACTAGTAATTTATAATACTAGAGTACCTGTGCGAGAAATCTTGCATGTTGAACCTCACCCTTTCCCTATCCTTTCCATTAAGAAGGAAAGTTGTTAATGAAACGTATTTGTTTAAAAATTTATAAATTGAACTTCTAATGTACTTATAGAATATCAAACAAAATAACAATGCAATTGATGTTGGAAACAAATTTTCAATAAAAGTTCATTCAGCATTATAGAGAGATGTGCTTGGAACAATTAATACTTCTTTAAAAAATATTTAAAGAAATTATTCAATCTTTCGCGAGTTAGCTTTTCGCTTTCCTTGATAGTTACAAAAATCATATAAAAGGTTTTACTCTTGAGAAAGCCAAGTAAAGTAGTGAGAAAATACCGGATCGGGCAAGAACAGACCAACTCATTGCAATATTATTTAACTTTCCTTGATTTGTTATGAAGAACCGAGTGGGTTTTGGAGAGTCAGGCTGCCAGCTTGCTGCGGTGAGAAAATTGAAAAATTATTTTTATACTAAAAGTATTGAATTATTTTCTGCGTCCTTACGTACCTCAAGAAAAACAATTCCGAGGCAAAAAATAATCAAATTAATGTTTTCATCTTTGTGTACTAAATATCATTTGTTACCATTAGAAACAATTTAGTAGGCTTAGACTTCACTTAGTTACATGGGAATGTTGCTCAAGCGGTAATTGCATATTGAGTATCTTAACGAATAGACACCTTGAGTTTAATATCGACCGGTGTATTATTTACAATATGAGTTTGTAGCTGAGCGTTGATTTACATGCTTCCAGATACCGCCAACATTTAAATCGTGCGTTTGGTCTGCGATCGTTGGCAGTTGTCAAGTGACTTGCCCTATGCTTTCTATAATGTAACATTTAATTGCTTTTTTAAATTAATTCACGTAGTATTGTAGGCTAGCGCATTTTGATTTTTGTTTTCCATTTATTTCGAGCTATTTTACTTAAGCTAATTTAAAAAAGTTTGTTTTTTGTGTTGTGCCATAGCACAAGTTTTCCCCTACTACCTCCGCGTACCCGTGCGAGAACTCTCACATGTTAGACCCCACATTAATCCCTATTCTTCTCTTTCCATTTCAAGAAGGAAAGTAGTCAACGAAACATGTTTATTTGTTTAAAAATATATAAAGATAACTTGCAATGTACTAACACACTATCAAATAAAATAAAAACAATGCAATTGATGTTTAAAAGAAATTTTTAATATATATTTATTCAGTATCATGGAGAGTTTTCTTGGAACAATTCACACTTCCTTAAAGACAACATTTGTAGTAATTATTCAGTATTCTTTGGCAGATTTTAGATTTTCGTGATAGTCACAAAAATATTAGCTTTTTACTTTGAGAAAACTACGTGTCTGAACCCGCTGACTTGAAAATTTCATCGAATGATAACTAAAATACTGGTACAGGTAAAACACACAGTCATCACTCTTCACTGTACACCCACATCCCTCCACAATTAGGTACACCGCACTTACAGATCCCGGTAAAACTTTAATTGAATGGTTTCACTACAAGCATAAGAAATAATCTTCATAGGTATGAAGGAACTATAATATTACTTCTAGTTGTTGCTGGTGAGCAAATCTTCAATTAATGATTATGCAAAGAAACCTCGTCAGATTGCACAAAACACGGTGTATACAGATAGCGTAAATATAATATTAAGGAATGTAAAATTGAGGAATTGTGAGCGTGTTGTCAGAAAAATGGCTGCGAGCAACAAGGGCTGAAGTATTTATGTGGCTTTGGTAGTATTGAAGTGCGTAACCGAAAATTTAATTGAATGTCCAAGAATATCTCATCGTGTAGATTATGGTGTGAAAAATATTTCTTTTAGGCATTTGGCTTCAAAATTTTAGTTTTTAAGGCCCTAGAACGCTTTGTTCAGGAGTTATTTGACGATATAGATCTGAAAACAGTGGAATGTTTTGCAGGTTGCATTTGACATCAATATTTAGATACATTTTTTTAAAAAAACAGATCCCTCTAATTTTTAGAGTCAAAGTGCAATTCTTCACGTCTTCGTGAAATTCTCTTTCTTTAGAGACCTCATTTATAAAGATTGGTTGCGTGTGAGAGCCGCAATGGAAAGGTATACTATTGAAATAATATAGCAGACGATAAGATAATAAAGACATATTTTTTTCTACGAGAACGAGAAAGAAGTAAGTCAAATAATTTTTCAAGTGACTAGATACATTATTAATTGTCAGAAATGTAGAGATATTTGAATTAACCTTCCAGCGGGCGCGCGTAAAATGTTCACACCAGCAGGCGCGTGTCGTAAATTTTAAGACATTCAATGACTCTTGAAAGAATCAAAGAAATTGTAGAACAATGGAATTTTATCTCGCATTATAATATCTAAGAATGATATTTACTACCAAAAAACATATCCGTTGATAAACGTTCGTATTTAGTGTCAAAAAGATCTTGTTCCGATCCAGTATCTTTCTGATGCTCGTCTATATTTTCAACATTCATTTACTGTCACTGTCACTACCCAATTCATGATCTTCCTCTGATTAGACAGCTCTTGAAGAATATTCTGATTTTCGTTCACATGAATTCTATATCTGGACATTTTAAGAAAATTTCGATTAGGCCACATTATTATACAATATTTTAGCACAACAGCCAGCGCGCAGCGTAAAGTTTACGGCACTTCTCCCGAATAGAGCGTTACAAAAACTGAATATTGCGTGCAAACTAAACAGTGGCTGCAGGAAAGCATCACTAAAGATACCCGCAAGGAATACCAAGAACGCAAAAGTCTTTGTCAATAATGAGTTGACATCGAAACAAAAAAAATCTGCTATTGTCGTAAAATTTACGACAGCGCGCCCACTGGAGGGTTAACATAAATTAAACAGATACGCTGCATTTTCTTTCCACTGATGACAGAGTTTCCGACGAGGATGAAGAAATGGAATAGCTACTTGCAAAATTAAATTAGAGGTGCCAAAAAGAACATACTTTCTCGCACGAACTTTCAAACAAAATTACGCGAAAAGTGCTCAAATTTTCGAAAAATTGTACATGACCTTAATTCATCATCTATCTTTACGGAACATATTTTGTTAGGGAAAAAATTCTGTCTTTATTATTTTAGTAGTAGGAAGACGCCAAAAAAATGAATTTTTGCAATTTTCGAAAAATCGGAGTTTTTAACGAAAATAAGACAGGCATCATTCTCTTAACCTTTAATTGGTATCGTGGTCTGGCAAGTTGACACTTGTTTAACATTCACTGATTGTTGGGTCAACTCGTCCAGCGGCTCAGTACCTTCCTTTGTAGTGTAGATCTATCTTTGAACAAAGATTTGTGTTAGGGCTTCACTAGTGAGTTCTTTTTAGAATTATGTAATATTTTTGTGTGGTGCGGTGTAAGAAACTGCCGATACCAATTGCTTAAAGTATTCTTATTTCGCCTAGTGATAGCAAAACTACGAGAAAACATAATTATAGAAATCATAATCATGGTTCTGAAACCGAACAGCAGCAAAAGAATGAACGTGAATGTGAAAATGATTCAAATACTACCAACAGTGAACACATTTACTGTGTAAAAAAATGGTGTGTCTACCCTCCATTGATTGTTTGGTTCCATGCGCGCCAACAGCTGTCAATTGTCCCGTAAGTGTAGTGTATCATTTTCCCGGGATATGTCTGCAATCTTCTACCGCTGGATAATAAAATCCGGCTCCAACATACACGTCTGCAAGGGTATCTCCCACTAACGGGTTACTGGTGTAGCTTAACTCGCAAATGGTCTCCCATCACACGCTGTAGTATGGTGCATGTCTTTGTGTGGGTAAGTAAGGGGTGAGGAGAGGACCAGGAAGAGGAAGGAAAAATCGCCCGCGTTCTGTAGCCCGTTTGTTAGAATAGTGCACTATCCTCTGCGTTCACCAGAGAAAGCACCGAAAACTACACATCAGATCAGCCGACCTCTACAATTCTCCTCCAGAAAGCGGCTAAATTCTTCTCAGCTTTCTAGCTAGTGTCGAAAATCCTGTCACCGTCAGGACTCGAACCCTACAATCCCCCGTTCAGAGGCATTGCAGTAACATCAATTGAAGTACTGAGCCACCTCAGCCGGTAGTCCCTTACCCACCCCGCGATAATCCATTACACTCGTTCTCACTCCGTCAGTGTCGAAAATCCTGTCACCGTCAGGACTCGAACCCTACAATCCCCCGTTCAGAGGCATTGCAATAACATCAATTGAAGTACTGAGCCACCTCAGCCGGTAGTCCCTTACCCACCCGGTGATAATCCATTACACTCGTTCTCACTCCGTCAGTGTCGAAAATCCTGTCACCGTCAGGACTCGAACCCTACAATCCCCCGTTCAGAGGCATTGCAATAACATCAATTGAAGTACTGAGCCACCTCAGCCGGTCGTCCCTTACCCACCCGGTGATAATCCATTACACTCGTTCTCACTCCGTCATTGACTCTCATTCGCTTTTGACGAGTATTACCTGGTTCCCCAATGTGTGTGTCGTGACCTTGTGGAAACTCCTGCCATCACCGGGACTCGAACTCGAAGTTTTACATCATCATTAACCTTTATAAAATATATGTTAATTTTAGACTATCAGTTCAATGTTGTCAAAAAAATACGTTGAATTATAGAAATTAAGCGTGAGTGATATTACCAATTAAAGGGACCCCCGATACCAATTAAAGGTTTTGAAAAACGATGCCAATTAAAGGTTAAACGTCCTTCACATTAAACAACAACAAAATTTAATAAAAAACGATGCAGTAACGTTCTTGAAAAATTTTAAATGTCCCAGGGGCTTTATGTAAAGTACCCCCCAAAATTAAAATATCGGTTTTAATTTCAAGAGGCCGCGACATCAGCCAGATCTATTAGGAAATATAAATGTTGGTGAAAATCGGTTGAACAGTTTAGCAGCTAGAATTGTTCACAGACGGACAGATGTTTCGCCGTTATTCCATTTTTCGGTATCAAGGACTCACAAAACATGGATTCTGGTTACAACATGTGTTATAGGATTTTTTCTAAATTAAGCAACTGGATTTATCCATTCTTTCATTACCAGCGCCCTGTGATAAGACTTTTTCAGTCGCCGTTTTTTCGCGCAGCTTTATATCACTTTTTCTTTACTGCCTAAGTGGTAACGAAGAAATAAAATGGATTTGGGAAGTACAGTTTGAAGAGACATTTTTAGGAGAGCGAAAATATGTATGCCAGAGGCTACGTATACCTTTTAAAAATTGAAGGAGAAATATTAGAACTGCTTAAAATTTTAAATGTTTGGTGACAATTATTTCATTCTCCAGGCCTTTGTGAAGCAGAATATACTATTACATGGGGAGAAGAAGTCACAACTTTCTAGAATAATTAGAGCCAGAATTAGTTCAATAGAAAGAGACTTTTGTGAGAAGATGGGACAGTAGGGTCAAAGGGTAAGGGTAACATGGAAACACCAAATGAGAACTGAAGAAATCTGAAAAATAATTGAAATTTCCTACTACATTACAAAAACGTTGAAAATAAAGTCTTCCAGAGGTAGGAGCCATAATCGCTACAAATATTAGATTGACAAAGAAACATTCGAACTGGTCTACTAAAAGCAAGCATAGAAAGGGACAACCAGTGAGTTTTGAGTCGGGGAAAATATATCAAAACTAAGCGATTGCGAATAGAAATCTTAAAGATGGTAACTGGAACAAATGAAACGAAATGAAAAAAAACAGCAAAACTAAATACTAGATAAAAGCTAGGTAAATGCTGAGAAGAAGTTCATCATAAACTAGCCACCAGAGCTAGGTTTAGCCTAAATTTTACAATGTTGACAGTTACCACACTTCTGCAACACAGCGGTCTCTTAGGCGAAGCTCAACACTACTTAATCGCTACTCAGCATTACTTACGTACTGATGCACTAGAGAAAGTTGTAATTCTGCAGCGAAGTCCATCCTTCGTCAGAAATACTAGGTTCTTGTGCCCCGATATCGAAAAAGTGAAGAAAAAAACAAAAAACATTGAACCTGTTCCCTCTCCCCTTGTTCCTGTACGTTGTAAACTAATTCCCCTAACTCATTCTATGGCTCAGAATCCAAATTTTATCGGTCCTTGACATCGAAATTAGAAGTGCTACATGAGCACACACTTTCTCGCATTAATTGTAACGGCTACGCAATATTATAATACATGAACCTGCAAAAGTCTTTCCAGTCAGAATTTTTTTTCCCACTCTGGGAATAGAGCTAAAGTTCTTAAAGTTCGCACATCCATAGGCACACCATTCACGTTAATCCACCATCAGCTTCACAATTTAACTAAACCTTCCCGATGTTTAAGGAAAAGTTGAACATTTGCATTTCAATTGCCAAAATTTCAGAGATTTTCATTTTTATTATTTCAGGATGTAGTTTTAAAGTACGGTTTTCTTTAAGGAAACAAATCTAGCGTCAATATTGTAGTTTTGCAATGTTCAGTTTTGTTTGCAATTTTCAGAAAAAAAGTCAAGTACACTGAAAATGGAATATACGTAACTTGTAAGCAATAACTTCTCGCTTTTTCAAAAACATTACAGGAACGTATTTAGAGACCTATGTTATTAAAACAGATTTTATTAAGATAAAGCTCTGTAAGTTTTGAACTTTCGACAGATCTAAAAATATTCCAATAGATGCTTCATTTTCATCCATTGATGAAGCAACATTTTTAAGAAAAGAAAAAAATTCCAGTTTCCATACATTTTCTTTTTCTAAATTCCTGTTGAGAGTCTAAAAACGCTTCGTTTTTTTTTCGAGAAATGTTTCATTGCAAAAATTGCAAAAGTTAAAATTTGTTTTCTGCGTCTTCCTTCAATTTTAATATTGAAGTTAGAGATTTTTTCCTAAATGAAATCCGTTTTATAAACGTAGATGTTGAAAGAAGGTCGTGTGATTTTTTGAAAATTTGAGTGTTTTTCCCGTAATTTTGCGTAAAGTATAGTACATTTTTAAACAATTATTTTCGAAAAACGGCTCCAACTTTTTTCTTTAAATTCACTCCTCGTTAAATGACGGTTAAAAAATTGGTGCTACTCTCTTTTCGACGAACTCTCTGTATTTTCGAAAATTGCTCAAGTTAACACTTAAAAACTACAAAATTGAGGAAATATTTTCAACTGCGCAACTGAATATAGATTGAACTCTCACTGAATCTAAATATAGATTAACTGTCACTGAAAAACTCAATGCGGGATCCTATTTTTCAATTTAAATTCAGTGTCCTGTGACAGTTGTGATGCGGCTGTGACAGCTGTGATCGGGAACTTGAGTACCAAAAATTAGTGTCGTAACGAAGCTTCTGATTGAACAGTCGCGTCCAGGCGGTATGTCAGAAGTTACTGTATTTAAATTGGAGAAATTATGACACAACAGAGAATTCCTTTATGCGAGGGGTCGATAGAGGGGGGAATGAAAGAAGCCCTCTCCTGGCCGAGTGCCGCCTGCACGTCTCCGGCGCAGCGGTGCGTAGACCGGTCCGTTAGGCACACGGCCCCGCCATCGCCCCCGCCCAGCTCCGCCTTCGCTCTTTTCCCCCGCTGCGTCCTCTCGACCCCGCTCCGCCCCTAACCTGCTCTTTTCCCCGCTCCCCGCCCACGACCTTCCTCGCGCTGCGCCCCATCCTCTCCCTTCCCCCCCCCCCCACGCCACCGCTCTGCTCCGCCTCCGCTTCGTCGCAGCTGACGCACGCTCACGCCCCCGCGCGGCTACCTGCATTGTCCCTCTCTGCGTGCAAAGACATGCGACAGTCGTACGAAGGCAATGAACGCGCGGGGTCCTGTTTTTCAGCTTCGTCCTGCTGCACCTCCATAAGCGACTTTACCGTTCCCCGCGCTTCCGTTGCAAAGCGATGAAGCGCACATGGCAACGAACGTGGACCACACATCTCCCATTAACATGGTAGCACATGTGCCGTGCATTAGCGTACAACCTTTTCTGGTCACCCGTAATAGTAAGAACCTCATACAAACATGTACTGCACATAAATTTCCTGGGTGGAGAATTCAGAATATGATTTCGAAAGTCAAATAACACACACTACTTGAAATGTATCGTGAAGACACTGATGAAAGTACATTCAAAAGTAGTATTTTTAACATGTGTTTTTATTATGGAAATTTTTATTGCCAATCACTGATCGGTTGTATTAGAATCAAAGGCAATGTCTTTCTTTCAGAAACACGTCTCCATGTCTTTGTAATATTTCATGACCAACACTGTCGAGGCGAACTTTCATTTGCATCTAAATTCACAAATATTTTTAAAAAACCTCCAAAATAGACTTAAGGGGATCAGTCAACTTTTGGATGCGATTTTTTCTTCAAATGTTTAAAACAAAACATTTCAGCCAATCCACCGAGAAAAGTACGAGAGTGTGATAATTTTTCTGATCTTATTCTAATTCATACCCAAGTAATATTTACTTCCATTCTCTCATTCATAGAGTTATTATTTGATATATATCATTTACGTATATAATTAAAAATATTGTAAATGTTACTCTTAATTAACTTGTCTTCTATAAATGTTTTAGTGCAATATCTATTCAGATGATCTTGTTCATAATGCTTATTACACAATACTGCGATATTTTCAAACAAAAACGGATGAATGAGAATACAATTTGTGGTAAATGAAACGTTTAATGTCACAACTAAAATATGAAGAATTGATCATCTGTGTGAGAATGTATCACTTTAAAGATAGGTTTCAAAACATACTAACTTGCCATGAAGGCAAAAGTTAAGGAATTCCTGTCAAAATAGAGCTTGAGAACATAATTAATAATTATCTTTTTCACAGTTTTGTGAACTTGTCTTTATTTAACTTTAGTTCTACACTTAACAAATGTGACGTCGGATTTCTGTGTAATGTTTTATTTCCTTGTTTTTCATTTGATATCACGCAAATGTACAAACAACACGCAAACAATGAAAAACGAATTGTGGAAGACTGATTGTAATTTTCAATCATTAACCCACTTGAAACTTTACAATGGGCAATGTATTTCCAACGACATTAGAGGCTCATCTGGAAGAAAGAACATTAATGTAAATTTGTAACCTCATGAGGTCATGATTACCATGGTTGTTATCTCTGGCATCAGAAACCCGACATCAGAAACCCTGGTTTTGTCCTAGCGCAGTGAATGTGACCAAGTTAAGTAATTCAAAGAATTCAAAGAGAAGTTACTAGCGAATTCACATATAATCCCTTTGAGCCATAACGAAAACTCGTATTGTGAGAGCGTTTCGAAAACATTCGTATTGTGAGAGCGTGTGCAGTGACATCCCCCTTCCACTGGCATTTGGGCACCAGAATTCCAGAAGGTAGAAGGCACGCACTGTTTGCATTCATACAGCAACTTGACGTTGCCTGGAAGTCCTTGGTGGTGAGGAAATTTCACGCTCAAGATGCTTCTTGTGTGGAATATCAAGCTTGACGTTTTAAATCATCACACGTAAGCTCTGTTGACCGATACAAGTCCTTCACGAGTTGAGATCTTCGGAAAGTTTTTTTTTTCACTTGCATAAAAGAGAGACCTACAAACTTTTCATGATGTAGCAAACAGTACATAGTTTCAGCCTATTTTACTTTAATATTAAATGCTACTTTAACATAAAAGTTTCAGAAAAATACTGTAAAATACGGCACTAAACAATCGTTAGCTCAGACACCTATCTTAGATCTGCTTTTTAGAACATTAAATTGAATCTTCTCTAATTAGTAGTATTTTCAGTCAGTCAACTTATCAAATTTTGCACTAATCTCTTTGATATTCACAATGTTCATTTGCAAACTTTAAACTGAAAAATAATAAATCACCACCTCTCGTGTGAAATTGAGATGAATCAACTGTAAAAGAGTTTCAATAAATTACTCCGCATTAGATTTTGTAAGACAAATAGCCAAAACTTCAATGTGGTGTGTGAATGTGTCACAATATGTTGTCTATTGTGACAATGTATTAATTCCGCTCGAGTGAGGAAGATATATCATTACTGCACAGTGCAAGAAAGTGACATAAGTAAAAAAATGTGATTTTGCAGGAGAATAATTCTATTCTCAACGGATGCATTTCCCGGCCAAATACAATATATATCTACATACCGGCTCTCTTGGTGGTGTCTTGTACAGTTTAACCATTTCCCTTTCATTTTCATTATCTCTATAAGAACTATATTTAAGATGGGTCATTGTTTATGCACGGAAGGTAGTCAAAATGTTAAGTGTCAAGGACGGGGTAAATTAAGGAAGAGAAACGTTATATTTGATAATTAAATTTGTTCAAAGAATTGTCATCCCGATCGTGATTCGAACCCGGGTTTCCTGGTTTACGTCCAGTTGCTCTAACCACTAAGCTATGTTTTATGGCTTGTCGGTTCAGTCTCGTTTATTAGAGAATCACTCGAATCTTCCGAGCCGCCGAATTCACAGCCTCTTTCGTCTAGATGTACAAAGTTTCATTTTATTCATTGGAACTATTCAATTACCTTGTAATATATTTTGCATTAGTCTCAATTTTCCACTTCAAACTAATGATTCTCGAGCAAATTATGGACTGTACAAACAGGACTGTTACCAACTGTATATCTTAGTTTCAACATATTATTTAATTTAAAAAGATATTGAAAATCATAATTATTCAACTATAGGTAAAAATGACATACCTAGTAGGTAAATCGCGGGTATATTTCCAAAAAAATTATGTAATATATCTTTTATTCAAAACCCTGAAAATTGTAAAAATTGAACAGGTAAAAAAAAAATTAAAAATCCATCATTGTTGGGATCGTCATTCGTTATAGGACGCTTCGGTTCTGACTCTCAACTTCCTTCGAAAAGGTAGTTCCAACTCCCTGCTCCTTTGAGTCCCTCGGCTGAATGGCGTAGTTTTCATACAGTAATGGACTCAGTGAATTTATTCATAAATAAATTAAAGATGTGTTAACTTTCACTCTTTTCCAGTTTACCTGAAGATGGATGGAAATGTTTTCAAATACAATGAAACGTATGCTTTGACCAAAGGAAAAGAATAAATAATTGTAGCAATATTATAAGCGTTGATGGTCTATAATTTAAAAAGGAAGAAGAATTTTTTCCAGGGCTTTCTCCTGCGGTTACCCTTTACGCTCCGATGAGACGCATATTCTACCATACACTACCTCACTTGCGGGCTCAGATCTGGGGTTAGCAGAACGATAGGCCCTCAGCGATAACACATAAGAGAGACGAGGGACAAACATACCTGCCCAAGGCGGGACTCGAACCCGCGACCTTTCAGATCGAAGCGCTGAATCGCTCTGAAGGCTCTTGGTCTCCTCGGCCATTCAGGTCGGCAGGAATAATAATAATAATATACCAATATTAAAACGAGACAATGAGTTAAAAAATTCTTTCCCGTACACTTTCTTCTAGTTATTCTGCTGATCCTGGCTTCATTGCGGCGGGTCTCTCTCGACGTTCCTTACTTCCTCCTTCCTCGTGGAACTCCATCCACATCGACTGAGGTCATCGCTCTCTGCCCTTTCTCTTGATGGTCTGTAATGAACCCGTCTTTTCCTTCTCTTTTCTATGATTATTGCCAGGCACATTTGAATTTTAATATTGTTATGCTCATGGCACATTTTAAATATCCGTCTTTTCTGTATCCACATCAACAGCTCATTCGAGGCCTTTAGGTAAATAAAGATACCTGACACTTTCACCCTGCGGAGGAAAGTTCACTTTTGTTCCATTATTTCCATGGAACAAGCGATGCACGTCATAAAGTACCAGTGAATTGCCTTTTGGTATCCATTCTTGGAATCACTTCGAAGGCGGAGAAAGGTTCTCCCTCTCCTCCATAAAAGCCAAAAATCTCCATATCATCCACAAATCAATATGTCTTGTTTATAGCAGAATGTTTTTTGGCATACTTCTGCAGACACGGTATTTCAGTAAGTCTCTTAATATTTTTGATCGAGTTCTTATTCATTTTTAGTCTCACTAAAAAATTGACATGCATAACGACAGCGAGTGTAAAAATAATTCTGACCTAAAAATTACAAGCCTATACATCTGATTTATCAACGCCAGTCATTTTTTTCAACTCTACACATTAGCATGGAAGAAGCCGTAATTTTATAAAATCTGAATGAGAGAAAGGAGGGATGTTCGAAATTGCCTCGATCACAAAAGCACACAGTACAAAGGCTTCTTTGCATTACATTTGTTCTGCTATCACACCCCTGAACAAGTAAAGCTTAAATAAATGTGTTTATTTATTGTTGACATATATTGTCTTGTAACTGTACTTAAAATTTAATTATACTAATTACACACTGACATAGAGTACCTACTAACTTAACCATTGCATGAAACATTGAGAAATGCTTGTAATGATAATATATTTTTAATAGGGGCTAGAAAATAGTTGATACGATGTTGGTAGCTCGAGCTGTAACGTGTAAAGAGAGATTATTTTAAGAAGGGACCGCTTTGACAGCTACTATTTGACTACTACTGGCAACATAACTGCAGGTTACGTCCATGCAGTCATTTTGTCACTGCGTTTGTTTACATTTAGCTCATTTGTAAATGGCTCACTATCTCTTGCAATGTCATCCCTCTCCATGACGTGCATTTGTTTCCAAACCTGGCAAAGTAATTCCTTCTTAGAGAAACTCATCTATATATCTGGGGAATTATTAGAGAGGTGGGCAATGTGGTGGGTGAAGGGTGGTAGGTTTAGTTATTTACAGAGTTGTCTATTTGATGTCAACTAAGCAGCGTAGGAGGAGTTTGTTTTGCAAGATTTGTATCTTATTGATATTTGTTTCTGAGACGTTGATTCTCATTGGGGACGCGTAGAGCATAAACGGTCTAATTATTGCTTTTTATAAGACTCTTGTATTGTTTAGTGAAAGCATTTTAAGTCTTTAGTTGTGTTAACTTGATTTTAACGTTTTTTACTTTCTCGCTACCGCTTGCGCAGTAGAAAGTTATGTAATGTTGCGCGAAAAAAACGGCGGATTTTCGGCAGGAAAACTCTTGTTACAGGGCCTTGATAACGAAAAAGGAGATAAATCCAGTTGCTAAATTTAGAAAAAGAATCCCTTAACACGTGGTGTAGCCAGTATCTAAATTTTGTGGGCCTTGATACCAAAAAAAATCGAATGACTATCCGCCTGTCTATCCGTCTGTGAACAACGTTACCTGATTGCCAAACCGTTCAGCCTATTTTCCCAAAAATCGATATTCCGCGATCGATCTGTCTTATCTCGCGGCCCCTTGTGTTTTAGAACGATATTTTCATTTCGGGGGTACTTTACATGAAGCCCCTGGGACATTTTTAAAATAAAAAGAAATGCTCCATTGTTTTTTATTAAATTTTGTTGTTGGATAGTTAGAAGGACGTTTAGGAGAATGGTGCAGGTATCATTTTCGTTAGAAAATCTGATTTTTCGAAAATTGCAAACATTCAATTTTTTCCTCTCGTCTTCCTACAACTAGAATTATGAAGACAGATATTTTTTCTTAATGAAATCTGTTCCTTAAAGATAGAGTTTGAAGTAAGGTCATGGACAATTTTTCAAAAATTTGAGTACTTTTCGCGTAATTATGCATGAAAGAACGGGCGAGAAAGTAATGGTGTTGTTTTTAGCACCATTAGTTTGTTGTAGGGTAAATTTATCACCGGCGAAATAGTTGGGCGATTGTGCTTGTGGGTGCGCTGTCCGCAGGGGGGGGGTGCCTCCGTCGTCCGGCGGTGTTGCTTCGCGCGGCGATGCCGCCTATGCTCCTTTCGCCGCCGACACCAGGTACCGCCGACACCAGGTACCGCCTCCCCTCCACCGCTCCCTCCCTCTTCCTCTCTCACCATTCAGTATCCCCTCCCCGCCCCGCCCCCGCCTGGAAATAAATTCACCTTCCTCCTGGAGGATTGCGTCGCGATCCACGGACCCGGTAATGCTGTATGCCTCCGCAAGAAGCGAACTCCTCAACGCCACGAGATCAGTGTACTCGATGTTACAGTTTAGAGTGTGCACTATTGTCTTCCTCTTGAGATTTTAATGACAATCGTTTTTAAATTAATTCAAAAGAGATGTACGTAAATTTGGAACTTGAAACTGCATTTAACTACTACGTTTTGTAAGAGAAAATGTCAAAGATATTAATTAATCGCACTGGAGTAACTAAACAAAAATTAACAAATAACAACAGTAACAATTAAGGTAAAATAATTTTCAATTAACAAAATTCTAAAATTGTGGATATCAGTGGCGTAGCGTGACTCACACGTTTGGGGATGCTCAACAATAACACACAAAATGTCACTATCAACTACTTCATCTAACAGGCGAACGCAACACAAGGCAGATACACTGGGACTACTCCCACGATCTCGATTGCTTACGACGGTGTAGGCGCTTCCCACAAAATCCTCACAGCAGTCAGGGCTGCCGATGTCTTGAAAGCAAATTATACAATGGCTCAGCTTTAAATCTTATACGCGAATGGCAATAAGACCATTTGTTAATTTGTACATTGCAGACTTAAATAATATGTAATCTATTTAAGAGATAATACAATTTCTTGGATATTAATTAAGAAATAGTAGTCAGGCACTACTTCTACAGTTTGTACCCATGACCAAGCGGGGACTCCCGAGTGAGAGAGAGAAAGATAATTTACTGAACGCCTGAAGTGTGCTGCGTTCTCGTGCACAAACGAGCTTCTTTCCGCAGTAGACGCTAGCGTAAAGCAGTCGGGTTTCTCTGGGCCAGGGGTGAAGAGGGGAGAGGGGAACCTCGCCATCTGCGCATGCGTCATTGCTCGTCGCAATCTGGCGGCAGACGCTGAAGTATTTTAGCTCACAAGCAATCAGAGGCCAGCTTCAACAGCCCGCCGAATTCAATCGTAGGAAATCAATTTAAAATTAATACAAAACGTGTTCCGCTCAACAGACTACTTGTAAGATTATCAATACAGTATTTAAGGTTCTTATATACGGGGATGCTCAGCATCTCAGCGTCCCCTGACGCTACGCCACTGGTGGATATATCTATAATTTATGACACAATCTTTTTTCTTGTCACCTGGAGAACTTGCTCAAGAAAGGTATAGTTGACTGGAAGTATTTAAATTATGACCCAATTTCGCTTTTTCTCTTGTGTTGAATTGCAATGACTCGAAGAGCTTATCCACAACCAGCTGTGAAAGCAAGTGAATAACCTGTAAAACCTTGACGCGGAAAAGTCATGCACTCGCGTGCAATCAGAATTTCGTATCGGCTGTTTAATCCTTGGCTTCGTTAGTAAAGTGTTTCGATTTCGTCAAATTCGTTGCGCTTACTGTTTTGACTGTTCTCCAGTCAAGTCATTACGGTTTCTTACAATGCTCTTCACTTTGTCTATTCAACTCGACACTTTCTCATTTCTTCTCACTATCGTCCCCTCCTCCCAGAATTCTAATCGTTGCAGTTTCATACTAATGGAAGTCACTTCTACCTGCAATCAAAATTGCATATCGATCGTTCAATTCTTTCATCGCGTGATTTTGCCCTTTCTTGTATTTCGTCATATTCCTTTTGTCAAATGTTTCGACTGTTCCTCTTGACCACGTCATTCTTCCGGTCTCTTCACTTGGCTTTTCATTCTTCATTGTGTCTATTCATCTGGACTCCTGCTCATCTCCTTTCCTTCCTTGAAGATAGAGGAAAGATATACCAGCGTAGAGATTATCAGGGACGCCCAGAGTAAACCAGGGGCCCCCGACAGTTAATCCAAGCGGACCCCCTTATTTCAAGCAAAAAATTCCTGTCTCCCCCAATTCATTAACATAATTCATTTCTCCATGCATCAGAAATTAATTGCAGCGTTAAAACTGGATTGGAGATAAATATAATTTTCATTTCTTTTCAATGAAAAAAAATACAAGACCTGAATTAAGTGAGGGCCTGGGGCAAGTGGTCCAACTTGACACCCCCCCTCCGCTTCTGGACGCCCCTGGAGGTTACACATTATGTACCGTACAGTGTTTTCTCTACGCTCGTAGTCTCCTAATAGGCCGTTTTCTTCCTCGCGTCTTCCTCCGGATCCGTTCCCGCGCGGCGAGGGCGGAGGCGGGGAGGGGGGCACGGAGGGGGCCGCGCGGGGGCGTCGGAGGCGGAAGGAGCGCCCCTCTTCCGCTGCCCCCTCCGCGCCCCCTCCTGGCGCCGCCGGCAGCGCGCAGTGAAAGCGGCGGCCGCCGCGAGCGCGCGCCGTCATTGAGGGATTTTCGCCGCCAGGAGAGCGTCGCGCTGTGCAACGCCTCGGCCGCTCGGCCACTTGGCCACGCGCATTCCAGGTCAAGCCGCTGCTGCCGTATTACTTCATGGCGCCATCACGACCACACACCCGTTGCTTGCGCTTGCGCATGCGCATGGATTTGTGGCACCGGAGAAAAAATAAAAAATCATAACCTCTCTCTTTCTTGTTTCTCTCTCTTCCTCTTTGTCTCCCTCTCCCTCTTTGTCTCTCTTCCTCTTTGTTTCTCTCTTCCTCTTTGTCTCTCTCTTCTCCTTTGTCTCTTTCTTCCTCTATGATTCTCTTCCTCTATGTCTCTCTTTCTTCCTCTATGTCTCTCTCTCTTCCTCTATGTCTCTCTCTCTTCCTCTATGTCTCTCTCTCTTCTTCTATGTTTCTCTCCTTTTATGTTTCTCTCTCTTCCTCTCTGTTTCTCTCTTCTTCTATGTTTCTCTCTCTTCCTCTATGTCTCTCTCTCCCTGTTTGCCACTCTGCCCTTGCCTCTTTGTCTCTCTCTCCCTCACTCTTTGTCTCTCTCCTCCGCACTCTTTGTTTCTCTCCCCTCATTTTTTGTCTCTCTCCCCCTCCATGTTTCTCTCTATCTCTGCCCCCTTTCTTTCCCTGTTTGTCTCTCTCTCTTTTGTCTTTGTCTTGTCTTAGATTGTATCTGTAGTATATCTGTCTTCTCCCTCTCCTGACCCTCTCTCTTGGCATAATAATTGGTGTCGACATGATTTTGAACACTTATTTACGCCAATTGGGTTTTTGAACATTTGTATTTGTGCCAATTTATGCTTATTGGGTGACGTGGTTAGTAACATGTACTAATAATTGTCATTCCTTTTACGAATGTTGGGTGAATATTAAATTTGTGCTGGGGCTGTTACACGCATGTTTTTTTGTTATTTTGCCAAATGGCCATTGTTTATAAGAAAGCTATTAGTGTTGCTACAATTAAAAAGTGCACTTCAAATCTATTTAAATAAATATTATTTATATTTAGTTGGCATATCGTTCTTGAGCTGCAAAAGAGGCACAATCAGGTGAAGAGATAAATGAATTTGAAATATCACCTAGTAATGAAATGCGTCATTCTTGCATTCATACTTCTGCCTTTTTTTGGTGGTACTGTGAGATACTCGTATACTGATGGTGCTGCAGGGAAGGTAGTTCTATTTGCAATTCTGGGGAGTGCTCAAAATTCGCATATTTTGAGCTGTGCCTCTATTCCAGCCCATGAGCGGTAATGTCAGTTCAGTTGAAAGCGTGGTGAAACAGCTCTTTCGTGTTCGACGATAGTGAGCCAGGGGCGCCCAGAGAAAACCGGAGGCCTGGGGCCCGTGATCCACAGGGGCCCCTCATTTGAAATAAAAAATTCCCTCCTCCCCCAATTCATAAACAGAATTAATTTCTCCATGCTTCAGAAATAACTTGTATCGTTTAATCTGGATTAGAGATAAATATATTTTATAATTTATTTTGAAAGGAAACAATGGGGGCCCGAATTAAGCCAGCCTGGCAAGTTGTCCCAGCTGTCTCAGTTGCTCCCAGCTGCTCTTTTACAGTCGACGAGAATACCCACATTCAAATTTCCCTACAAGAGAATTCATTTTCATAACCTAACACCCTTTTCGACATATAAATTGTAATATTTCGACATATTGTATAAATGTTTACAATACTTGTTTTAGTGACGATATCGGAACAAGAACTAATTCACTCGTGAAAAAAAACCTATTTCACCATCTAGCGGAGAACGATGGAATCGCTCAGGCGATGAAACACGCGATTAAAATTCAGCTCAGAGGCTTCTTATAGGCTTGAGGATCTTTTACAAGCAGTAAATCTACATGGGGTAGCCGGATTTACTTCCCCTCCGACGGAAGGCGTAAGAGGGATTTTTTCGCCCTTAAATATCTACAGATTTGATCTGGCTTGAATCCGCAAACGTCCGTATAACAGCCCGATACGGTAACCATAATACTTTCAAAGCTCTTAAAAAGTCATTTTCTCGTCACAGAACACCAAAAGGAGTTATATACTTGCTGCCGGTGTCAAAAGCTTCGCGCAGTCGAGATTCATTGCCATAGTTTGCGAAGATTAAAGTGTACACTCGCAATTACACGTTTTCGTATCCAGCAATCGTAACATTTGGCGTTTCCTTAAGAATAGTTGCAAAAATACAGAAAGAGGAGAGCTTCTCAGCTAGGAAAGCCCAGAGGTTGATGATGATAATTTATTATCAAACAGGAACTTTTATTATATTATTTTCGAAGATTTTCCTTTGCATATCTGCTTATATATTATTTAATACTAAATACAGATCAGTGTTTTGTTTCTAATTTTGGATCGTCTTCATTATTACGTCAAAAGAATAAAAGCCAATTCAAACAACACGTGAAACCATATTTGAATCTAACCATTCTCAACAGAACACTGTAAAACCATCTTGATGAAACCATCTATCAATCCTCATTGCTTCAATAAGAAAAATCATACATTCTATTAAATCTCTGTTTACGGAGAGTATCCTACTTACTCATATCCTACATCTCATTACCTAATTTCAATATTAGGGATTAAAGGTTTGTCCACGGAAGAACCCCTAAAATCTATTATTATTTGAAGGAAAGTATTACGTCCAAATGGAGTATTATCAAACAAGGTCATTTTCCGACCTAGATAATCAGTCGCGGACTCTAATAAGATTTTACGACAAGAATGTGTAACAAAGATTTATCCACTCTATAAAAATTCCAATGTACTATAATATTCGTTTAAATTTGGCTATTCATTCTGGGAAATGTGACAAATGTTTATTGTCCATAATAGGAGGTCATAGTGTATTATCACACTTGTTTTCAAATTAATCTTATTACGAGACTGACCTCAGTTTCAGTTTAGAAAATCAAATTGGATAAGATTTATTCGTTATATAAATACATAAAATTTTATACGTTCATTTCCTAGGTTTCTGTTCGAATATTATGAAATTACACGTTGTGGTGAAAGGAAACAAAATTATTTTTTACAAATTACAAAATATATAAAAAATTATAACACTGAAACATTTTTACGTTTCACTAGGACAAGAATTCTTGTTCATAGGTGGAGTAGTGGAGTAGTGGAGTCTTGTGAAAACAAAAGTTTTCCATATTACATGAAAAAGTTTTGGAAACAGAGAAATAATCCCTCGAAATATGGTCGGGAAGATTTAGTTTAATTATATCTACACTGATATTTTATATTTTAAACTGATCAAATTTACTCCATGGACCATAAAAGAAACTTCTTTGCCGTCTATTCGTTATCCAACGAATAAAAAATGCTTAAAAGTGTAGTGAAAGTATCGCGTGTTATTTAGGAATCTGTGAGTTAAGTCAGGAGAGTGAAGATCTGCAAGATATCTCAGAAGATAAGTCCTCTTTATCCCAGAGGTAGAAGTAAATTCAAGATGAAAAATTCAGAGCTGAACTTTTATGCTCATGAATAGAATGGTCATTGGTGAGATTGGCATAGTTTGTAACATGAAGTAAGAAAATTTTAATAATTTATTGTTGCTGCTGTAAAAAAAACTTAAATATTATTGTTCATTGAAATTTTAGTTATGTGTCAATAATTACCGTTATGTTAAAGTTTTCAACAATATATTCTACAATCCTAAATGTTCACTCTTAGAGGGTAAGGGACTCTCCTGGGTACTAATCGAAAAGTTTTCTTCAATTATTTATTGGCAAAGATATTATCAAAACATGCAGGCACATGATTCGACCACACACTCGTAAATCAATTTTTTAATATATGTATTTAGGGGTCATCCATAAATTACGTAACGATAAAGAGGGGGAGGGGTTTGAGGCAGCGTTACGCTGCAATACATAGGGGTAAGGGATCATAGTTTAGTGTTACGTAATGCTGATATTTTTTTTAAAAAAAATTTTAATTGCCTCAAATAATTCCGTTATTCTGTCTTATAATAATGCATTAACATATTAACAAATTAAATTAAAATTATAATACTTTTAAGTTGTGGTATTACAGAATGGCGCAGACGTACTCGTATCTCTATTTTCTTTGGTCTGGGCAGCCACTCAGACTTGCCACATACTCTCGCCAGCTGCTATGTGTCGATGAAAAAGTACATGTTTTGCAATTGTCTCAATTTTCGGTTTCCTAAGAGTAGAACCGAAATAGTATTTCAATAATATTAAAGAAGAGTAAAACTCCGTCCTAAGTGGAAATTTTCATTGAAAAAATTGGTGCCGTTCTTAAGAAAATGAATTTTAAGCGTTGCTGTAAATGCGAAATTTGAAGCTCTTTTCACACAAATTATTGAGTTTTCGAAAAATTTCATTAAAATTAATTTAAGGCACTTTAACTCAAAAATGCAATAATGTTTACAAAACACTGAAAATGTGCATAAAAACGGAGTAAAGACATTAAAAAATGCATCTGTGTAATTTTTGAAAAAATTTCAAAAATTGAAATTTTTGAAAAAACAAAATTGTACAAAAAGTTAATTTTATGTCATCTTAAACAGTGCAATTAACACTAGCAGTAAGAAACGTTTGAAGAAAAAATTTGAAGTCAGTTTTGAAGAAATGTCGTTTGAACGTGTCTGAAAATGCGGAATTTTGAGTTCGTTTTCGCAGAAAACTGTTGAGTTTTCGAGAAGTTTTATGTTACATTATTAAAAGCATATGCACTCATAAATGCAATAATGTGAGTAAATTGTTGCTAATTTAAATATTACTGACACGAGAGGCTAATAAAAAATCATATTTTTATAATTTTTTAAGAAAGAAACAAAAGAATTGGGCAATAATGCGTTAATGTCATCTCATGGAGTACATTAGGCACTATCCCTACCAAAATGTTAAAGAAAACAAATTGGAGACATTTTCGAGAAAATATATTTTGTTTTTAATTGCACGTATCGCACGCAATATTGCGCGAAAACTACTGAAATTTACAACGCCGAAAAAAAAACTGACGCCGACAAAAATTAAAACTTTTGCAAGTTTCGAAAATTCAGAGTTAACCGTGAAATTCGGACCAATGGCACCCTTATAAGTGTATTTTACTCTATTTTTACAAGAAATTTAAAGAAAAAAATGAAACTGTTTTGACGTATTCGAGAAAGTAACTAGTGGTCCTACAGAATTTCATTTGAGGGAAAAATCTCTCTCTTCAATTTTGTAGTTGTAGGAAGACGCCGAAAAAAATTCAAAATTTGGCAATTTTCGAAAATTCAGAGTTATCCGTGATGATCGGAGCTATGCCACCTTTATACTAAGTGTATTTTACTCATTTCTTTCAAGGAATTTAACGATACTAGTGATGCTACAACAGCACGTACTTTCTCGCTTGTATTTTCAAGCCAAATTGTGCGAATTTAAACAAATCACGTAAAAGTATGCAAATAGCAACTACAATCGATGACACTATTTCTTTTTAATTTTGAAAATTGCCCGGAAGCTTCTTATAAAGTACCTTTCAAATTAAAATATCGATTTCAAATTCAAGGGACCGCGACTTCAGACAGATTTATCGGGCAATATCAATTTTGGAGAAAATCGGCTGATTGGTTTAGTCCAGAACTGTCAAACGGAGCACGTAGTGCTCGGAGCGCGCTTGCGCTTTGCAAGGGCACGCAGGGCGCCGGGAAGCCCGCGCAGCGATATCTCAGTCAGGGATGCACAGAAGGCATGCATGACGGGACGCAAGAAGACGCATAACAAGTTTCAATCCGAATGGGCTCTTGATTTCGTGTGGAGGTGATACACTGTTTAATGAACGTTCATTACTCTATAATTTTTGAAGTGGTTTATTACGTGTAATTTCACACGAAAAATATGAACATAGAATTTCTTTAAATGTTTACTTTCAATGATAGTGTTTTTCTGAAATTACGTTATATAATACATTGATTCGGTATGTATTTTGGTTTATATATATCTTCTTCAAAATAGTCATTTGAGTTGTTTGTAATTAGTGTTAATAGTTCTCATATATTGCATTCTCTAAAATTAAGTAGAAATGTGCCTTAATATTTCCTTGCTGTAGTTATCAATGCTTGTATAACATGTCAATTTCCATTAAAACTTGGTAACGCTCTGTGATGCGTTTATGCACCAGGCTGCAGCATTGTTGATTATTATTTATTGAAAATAAACATGTGAGTTTTTCTTTCTATCAGTTTGGTAAGCCGAGGAGGACATGCCACGACGTGGTTATAACAGTTTCGCGTCCAGGAGCGTGATTTTGTGAGAATTATAGCTGCGTTAATAATTGGTATGTCCTGAGTGATCAAAATGTTACCACATATTCATTGTAAACGATATGTTTTGAAAAGTGGTTCGTAATTTTCAGTACTTTGAGAATATAATTAATATCTTCAAAGTGTAATAAATGCATGTACATCACAAATTTGAGGTTATGTGGAATATTCTATTTGTAAATTTTGATTAAATTGGAGTGGTGCGTTTTTGCACCATCGAGCACATAGGGATGCATTATGTGCAAAACAAGCGTATCATGTTTTTTGCTTATATTTACAATTTTTACACATTTCTGAACATGTTTCATGATGTACTATACAATGTTTCCCATATATTATTACATTACAAGGCAGATGCAAAATTTATTATACTATTTCGTATTGCATACTCTAGTGATGTAAATGTGGATGAAGTTTTGGCTGGTTTGGAGGAAGATGAAAGATGTTAATGAACTTTTTACCAAAACAAATTCTACTGACATTTATTTTGCGCTCTCTTATTAGGTATGATACCGACGAGCGTAGAGGGAATGACAATTTTGGTGGAAACACAAACAAACAATCTGAATGCAGATCTGTTGGCTGAAGAATCAGAAGCAGTGTTAAAAAATGTTGACGAAGATAAAATTATTTCTCCGTAAACATTTCGTTAGTGGGTACAATGTGCTTTCTCGCAAACAAATGTATTGGAAGAATGTGACAATACGAGGAATTCTGCAACTTTAAATGCAACGCGAAGATACAGATTTGAGGAGATTATGCAGCATGTGCTGTAACCGCTAAAGCCGTTTACAGCAAGAAAATATCAGTTTTTTCTTCGTAAACGCGTCCTGTTATTTTAGGATCTAGTAGTTACAACACTAACCGAGAGAGAACGCCAGGCGACGTACATAGTTTTAAAATAAGCTAACAGGAGCGCTTATCACTAGTACTAGAAGCGTGATAACGAAATCGGCCAGCGGAACGATGCGATCGACCAATGGGAATAAAGCAAACGAATATTGGAGAATTTAGAACAAGAAGAGACCAACTCGGCCATTTTACTGAAAGTCAGCGGAACGAGAAGGTACTCTGAACTACTCTGGACAAACTTTTGGATCGACGGACCACGCCAGTTCAAGATTTCGACAGTACACAAGCTTTTAGAAAAGGTAACTCATCTTATTATTATGATAATTTATTCATGAGAGGGAATAAATAAAATACATGAAACGTGGATAATTTTTAAAAAAAGAAGAATACTTAACAAGAGTGATGCTATGAATTGAAACGAAAAGAAATGTAACGAGTAGCTAATTGAAATAGAAATGTTACAAGCAATGTGTGATTTATTGCAGCTTTTTTGTATAAGAATACTTGAACCAGCTCGAATAAAATTCGATCATTGGACGTTACTGCAACGCCGACGCCAACGACGCGAGTCCCGAGGAGAACGGTGCAGTCAACGGGATCTTCTCGTGTTCGAGTTCCTTTCCGGACGACCCTGAAAAACTTCAAGGCTTCGCACGTCGCGGGAGACATCGTGAGTTCGGCAAACCCTTTTCAAGTTAACGGCAGAAACGTGGGCCAGATGTAGAACGATTTTAGTATCATATTGCACTAGATGGTTAACTGTAATATTGCTTGACTTTATTCATGAGTTTTTGAATACATATCCGTGTGCCAAATCGAATTACAGTTTCGTTACTGGACGCAGATATTTAAAAAGTGTTACTGGGAAATAAATTCAGAAGTAAAGATAGACAATTATTCAATTGATTGACATATTGTGTCGGATGCAAAGTTCAACTGTGTAGCATTTAACTTAACATTTTGTTTTTTTTTAAGTCTGAGATCTCATAAGAGTAAATTAATTTAACTTTGCTTAGTGTTGGTAAGATTAGACATTGTAATAACGATAACAGTTATGCATTCTAATTGAATCAAGTGAATTTGTTAGAACAAGTAGAAGACTGATATTTTTTTTGAATAGAACATGGTATTGATAGTATTGATTTATGTTATACACGAATGGTAATTTCAGGTACAACATTTTGAGTGTGTATTATTCTATGTGTATTTCAGGCAATGTGTGTAGAGATAACCGTGTATTAGTTATGTATTATTGGAATTCCGATTCTTGAATCCATTCTTTTGAATTGAATTGGAAGATTTCAAGGGTTTATTTGCAATTATATTTTTCTTACATGTTGTAACAATTTTTGGTTTTTTTTGCATATCAGATTCAAACAGGACATTAATAGTCAATTCATGTTATGTTGATGTACTAATTTTTTCAGTACAGAATATATTGTTTGTTGTTATTTTCGTAAAACATACGACAAAAGTGTTCTTAATCTATCCCAGTGTACTAAATCTTGAACCCTTTCCCTTGGAAAGAATGTCTGATAGGACCTTCTTATATGAGTGCGTTGTGGCTTAACTTTATTAAAGCCACAACAACGAGTAACAAGGGAGAATTACTCGAGTCACCCGTCTCCTCCCATACGCGAGGTAATTTTACCCCTATTGTTGGACCAGGCGCTAGGTGGTTGGTTACTGCCTCACCCATCGTGCCATCGCCCGACATTGGGAGGGAGACAAAAAGGAAAGGTGGTGACAGTGCATCTAAATGACAACTCACTGACAAAAATGATAAATTTTCGAAAATTCGGCCTTATTTAGATTATCTCAGAAAAAACATTTCTTTTTTTGGGAGAATGAATCCAGTGCTGTTGAAGCAAAGATACCGTACTTGGCACACAATAATCTAAATTTTTCTGCGGGAAACCAATAAGATTTGGATACGAAATATGGTGTCACAAATTCTGACAAAGCTGCCTCACTGACTTCGAGGTATATCAAGTGTGTTTTAGGGATCCAAAAATTCCTACATAGAAGAATATGATTTGAGATGAGAAATTCTTTTGAAATTCAATAAAAAAGATGACTGTGGAAGAAATTTGCCCTATCATTTAGTTGCCGATACTTATTTCTTCAGTCAAAGTTGTAAACAAATTTTCTGAACTTGGTATTGGTATTGCTGGGACATTGAGGAGCACTAGAACAAAAATTGCCTCCTAAAATCGTTGATTACAATGAAGAATCAAAATAATCCTTTTATGTGAAATTAAAAAAAATTAAACTATAGTAATTTGCTGCTGGAATGAAATTGTGTAGTGACAACTGCATCAAATTGTGTGTTCATCCCATTACTTACGTTATACGATATTCCTCCACAAAACAAAGAATATACCTGTACCTCAACTTCAGATAATAAGATCTTCTAATTACAATATGCGAGGAACAGGTAGAATGAACCGAATGCCTGTTACTACAGAACAAGCATTAGATAAAAAATGGAGGTAGCCAATTTCTTTGTGGAGACTCGATGTTACAATTGAAAACAGCTAACATTTCCACAGATCTTCTTACATTTCGAAGATGTGTTGCAAGCGACTCTGCACAAAAGTATAAAATAGGTGCGTATTAAGTTGGTCCAAATGTCACTCCAGTCGCCAATGCTGTTACCTCCTAAATTCTATTTCACCAAAAAAGGTTATTTTGTTACAAAAAGAACAAAGTGTTCTCTCTGCAAATCACATACCACGAGTAAGATGATATCCCATTGGCTCGGTGGTGCGTTTGTGCACCCGGCATTTTTTCTAAACTAAACACAATAAACAAAAAATATTCACAGTGGACTTATTTAAACATGTTTTCCCAATATCAACAATTTTCGTGACAAAAAATGTTCTGGGAATTAATGGGTTAATAAATGTCTATGTGTCCGTGTACGTGACCAACCCACCGCATTCGCACGAAGTTTTCTCATCCCTGCTTCCCGCCTATGACACAAGTGACGTCGCGTGCCTCAAACCTTTGCAAAGGCCATTCGCGTGCTCGGTCGTCTGATGGCCCTGGTTTAGTCGGTAGCGTTGTTTACAGACAGGTGGTCGGAGGCACCGACAGACAGACGGACATACATTTTGCCGTCAATCAATTTTTCGTTATCAAAGACCCATAAAATATGGATTCTGGCTACATCACGTGTTTCAGGATTTTTGTTCTAAATTTAGCAACTGGATTTATCCACCTTTTCGTTACCAGGACCCTGTAATAAGAGTTCTTCTACCAAAAATTCGCCTTTTTTTCGCGCAGCATTACATAACTCTCTCTTCTTAAGAAATTCCTTCTTAAGCGCGAGAAAGTAAACATTTGGAGACGTTTTTGAGAACATTTTGAAAATGTCCAGGGAGCTTAATGTAAAGTACCCCAAAATTTTGAAGAACGTTTTGCAAAATCGCACTGCGTCAAAACAAGCCAAATCGACCGGGGTATATTTATCGGACGGACAGACGCACGGACAGACGGACAAACGGACAGACGGACAGGCGGACGGACGGACAGACGTTTTATAAAAAACACTTTTTCTGTATGAGGGGACCCCAAAACCTATATTTCCGTTGAAATCACGAAATTTTCCGCAACATTACATGCCGTTCTCGTTTACTAAGTACATACTCTGTATATACCTACGTACACGTATACGAGAAAGTAACTAGTGGTGCTACAGAATGGCACAGACTTTCTCGTACTACTTAGTTTTCTAATTTCTTTGGTTTAGCCTAGCTTTTCTGTCTTGTCACATACTTTTGCCAGCTACCATCTATCGCCGACCAAATTACATTTTTTTGGCATTTTCTCAATTTTCGGTTTCCTAATAGTAGAAATGAAATGTTACTATAAGAATATTAAAGAAGAATAAAACCTCGTCATAAATGGCAATTTTCATTGAAAAATTTGGAGCCGTTTATAAGACAATAAATTTTAGACGTTAGTGTAAGTGTGAAATTTGAAGCTCTTTTTAACAGAAAATTTTTGAGTTATCGAAAAACTTTATTTAAAGTTATTCGAGGTACTGTAACTCGCAAATGCAATAGTGTTTACAAATAGCTGGAAATGGTATTACATCCGATATGCTAAAGATAGCAGGGGAGACAATAATACCATATTTGGTCAGACTTTTCAATGTATCAATCAACAATGAAAGTGTACCGGATGATTGGAAATCTGCTTTAATAGTGCCAATTTTTAAAAGTGAACAAAAATGTGAAGTGCAAAATTATAGGCCAGTTAGTCTTACGTCAGTAGTCTGTAAATTGTTGGAAAAATTATTATCTAATTCGATTAGAAATCATTTGGATCAGACAGAATGGTTTTTTCGCGGGCAGCATGGCTTTAGAAATGGCTTTTCTTGTGAAAGTCAAATTATTTCCCTTACTCAAGACTTGTCTGAAGTAATTGATTTAGGGGGAAGAGTGGATGCAATAGTTATTGATTTTGCCAAAGCGTTTGATGTAGTACCGCATGACATACTGATATTGAAACTTATTGATGCTAAAATTGACAGGCGGGTAATAGCATGGATAAATGAATTTCTTCGCGATAGAAATCAAAAGGTTCGAATTAGACAGCATTTATCGGAAAAGGGTAACATTACTTCCGGAGTCCCTCACGGCAGTGTCATTGGCCCACTGTTATTTCTTATCTTTGTAAATGATATATCGCAAAATATAACGTCAAAAATTCGACTCTTTGCCGACGACTGTATATTATATAGGGAAATTACAGAACAGCACGATATGATTCAACTACAGGAAGATTTAAATAAGATTAATGATTGGGCAAGAGCAAATAAAATGACTGTAAATGGAAATAAAAGTAAAGCGATCACATTTTGTAGGGCCAGAGACTTTCATACATTGCCTTATCAGCTAGGTAATGACGTAGTTCCGCGAGTCTCAAACTGTAAATACCTTGGCATCCTCCTGGATAGCAAGTTGGGATGGGAGAAACAAACTAACTACGTAGTGGGTAAAGCTTGGAGGTCTTTGCATTTCGTCATGAGAAATCTTAAAAAATGCAATACGAAAGCAAAAGAAATCGCGTATACCTCGCTTGTTAGGCCAGTAATGGAATATGGAGCTAGTTGTTGGGATCCGTACAGAATAGGACTTAAGAAGAGCTTAGAGAGGATACAAAACAGAGCGGCAAAATACACTTTTCGGAGGAACATACCTGCACGTTGGGAATCGTTAGAACATCGGAGAAAAAGGGCTCGACTTTGCGTAATGTATAAATCTTACACTGGTGGCCCTGCATGGCAGGAAATACGGGGAAGGCTAGATAAACCGGATTATTTTAATAGATTTGATCATAAATATAAAATTAGAACTAGAATTCAAAGAACGGACGTAGGCAAATTCTCCTTTGTAAACAGAACAATCGTAGATTGGAACGATTTGCCTGCGACAGTTTTTGAGCCCTTTCCTTGCTCAGCGCGTGGTTTTAGAAAAAAAGTATAGGAAATTAATCAATAGGGGGAAAAGTGCAGTGAAGTGAAGTGAAGTGAAGTGAAAGGTGCGATTATGGGTAGTAAACTAAAAAGTATTGAGCTATTAGTATTTAGGTTAAGTTTTATGAGGTGCAGTGACGTGAAGTGAAGTGCAGTGAAGTGATTTCATTTCGTAGTTTATTTCGCTAATATTAAGCGTCTTTTATAGGCTATTCTGACAAAAGTTGGTATTTATTGATTGATGTTAACGAGTGTTTTACGTGTTAGAAATGTAAAAATTATTATAAGTATTGTATATTATTATGTTGTAGGTAAAAGTGATTATCCATATTTGTCTGAATATGATTGTGAGTGAATACTTGGTGGTGTGTATGCGAGTGTTCCTTTGTCTTTGTATGATAAGTAAGCGTGTATGTTTGTATGTATGAATGTTGGTGTGACATGTAAGTAAGTTTATTTACTTAAATGTTATATGTAGTTTCATTATATATAGTTTATTTTTTGTATGTATGTAGTTTCATTTGTTGTATATGTATAGGCATGTAAATGCAGTTGCATGTTCTAGGTAATGAAGAAGATAATTCGTTTGTTTTTTATATTGTTTTTATAGTTAATTGTGCTTTGTAATTTTAATGTACTTTTGTGTTTCTGTATTCTGCCACCGGGCAACATCAGCCCAATTGTAGAATAAACCTTATCTATCTATCTAACTATCTATCTATCTATCTATCTAAATGTGCATAATAACTGCGTGAGAAATATTAAAAAATACATTTGTAAATTACAAAATAACAATTCACCGAAATGAAGTTTGCCCTTTTTAACAGTGCAATTTGCATCCCCCATTGGGAAAATATTGGAGCTATTTTTGAGGAAATGGCGTTTGAGCGTTTCTAAAAATGCAGAATTTTGAACTCATTTTATCAGAAAACTCTTGAGTTTTTGAGAAAATGTATTTGACATTGTTTAAAACACATGAATTCGTAAATACAATAATGTGAACAAATTGTCGCTAATGTAAAAATTAAAGATGTGAGAGATAAGACAAAAAATTAAATTTTTGTAAGTTTTAAAAAACAAAAGAATAGAGCAATGTGACGTTGGTGACATCTTTTAGAGTGCAATTAGTACTATCCCTACCAAAAGTGCAAAGACAAAATTTGGAACCATCTTCTAGAAACTCTTGTTTTTGTAATTTTTTAAAATTGCAAATATTGCTAGCAATTTTGCGCGAAAACTTCTAAATTTTTTTTAAATGTACAGGACTTTAATGAATGAACTAATTGTGTACAACAAATTTCATTTGAAGGAAGAATGCTTATTTTCAATTTTGTAGTTGTACGAAGGCACAGAAAAATATCAAACTTATGAAATTTTCGAAAATTCAGAGTTAACAGTTGAAAGAGAACGTATACCACCTTTATAAATGTATTTTACTCTATTCCTACAAGAAATTTAAAAATAAAATGTGGAGCCATTTTTGAAAAAAACTTTAAAGAAAGTTTCATAATCTCAAAGCTTAGACTCGAGCCAGATGGACAGGTGTTTCTTCAATTTGGAAAAAAATATATGTATAGTTTAGGCGCTAGTGATATTTACACACGGACAGACGGACGGACATCATCCAGAACGATAGGGAAGTATCAATTTTGGAGATAATCTTCTAAACGGTTTAGGCGTTAACGTTGACCACATACGAATGGACAGACTGACGGTTTGAAAAAACTTTTTTTTTGGAACAGGAAACCCCAAAACCTGTATTTCTATTGAAATATTGAAATCAATTTTCCACAGCATTACATAACTTTCTCTATACTATGTATATTACTCCGTATATACGAACTATACAAGAAAGTAAAAAAGTTATATTGTACAAATTGTACAATATGTACAGTTGTACAATATAACAATAAATGGAACATTTTGATAAATAATATCGTGATATTGAATCTTCTAGATTTCGCAGAAAATATTTAAAACTGATCTATAATATATTCTAGAATCTAATTAAGTTGGCACAATAGATTCGGAGCGGTGTCCTTCACGACGGCGTGTGCACGGTTTGGCAGACATTTTTTCGCCAAGGGGTCCTTCTTTCATTAAACTTGTGTTGCCACAACATCACATACTTTCTGGCGTTGTTGGAAAAAATGCGAAATATTGTAATTTTTTTTAATTTTCGAAAAAACCGAGCAATATTCGAAAATGAGACTAGCACAATATTTCTTACCGTCTTTTGTTACATAAATGGAGAAAATTTAAAGAAAAAACTTGGAGCAATTTTTGAGAAAAAAATATTGTACATTTCAAGCGCAAATTATGCAAAAACTACATTTTTTAAAAAAAAGTACATGACCCTTTTTAAAGAGCTAGTTTTGTATAACAGACTTTGTCTAAGGTAAAAATCTCTATCTTCAATTTTGTAGTTTCTTTTGCGATTTTCCAAAAACCGTGTATTTCAATGAAAAGGATTTCTGCACCAGTCACTTAAACTTCCTTCACACTATTCAACAACAAAATTTAATAAAAAAATTTGGAGCGATTTTTTTGAAAATATTGAAAATGCCCCAGGGGCTTCATAAAGTACTCCCAAAATTAAAATATCGGTTTCAAATTCCAGGAGCCATGACATTAGCCACAACGAGAGAGGAATGTCAATTTTGAAGAAAATCGGCTGAACGGTTTAGGTGCCCGTTGACCACATGCGGACGGACAGACGGACGTTTTGCCATCTATCGATTTTTCGGATTCTGGTTATACCACGTGTTAGAGGAATTTTTTTCTATATTTTGCAACTGGATTTATCCACTTTTTTATTACCAAAGCCCGCTAATAAGTGTTTTTCTGACAAAAATTCGCCGTTCTCTGGCACACGATTGCATAACTTTCTCTTCTTAAGAAGTTCCTTCTTAAGGGCGAGAAAGTAAAAATTGGGTCATGTGATTAAAAGTAAGTAAATGCTTATACTACAAGCTTTTGAAGAAAATACTTACGTTTCGGTGAATAAGAATTAATGGGACGTCGATAAATTACGTAACGCTAAAGAGGGGGGAGGGCAGTAGAGCCAGCGTTAAGGGTAGGGGGGGGGTCATCATTTAGTGTTACGTAGTGCTGATAACTCTTTTTAAATATTTTCAACATTTACTGAATAAGTTCTTTTCATTCAATCTTATGCTAAAACAAATTAATAATAAATTAAATTAATATAATAAATTTAAAAAATTGTTGTATAATTGTTACAATAAAGATAACTCTTTTTCAGCAATGATATATTAATTGCATCTCTTAGATTACGAAGAAAATATTCAAAAATTATCTATAGTATATTTTAGAATACAATTAAGTCGGTGCAATGAACTCGGTATTTATAAGTATTTTCATAAGTATTTTCATAAGTAAACACAACTCATTTCTTATGCAAGGTGCTGACCGCACTTGAGAAATCTTCCCTAAGCGTGTTTAAGGTTTCGTAAGTGCAATTGGTCCTGTAGACAACTCATGTACGGTTATGAAACTGCGAATTCATGTCAATGAATGTCTCAATCGCAAGGGATTTACTCCAATAAATTGTCTTCACCTAGGCCTACAGAGATGAACCTTACGAAAAATATTAATAATTATATTTAGGAACGTGGTTAATAAAATAAATTTAAATTCAGAAAAACATGTCAGTTTATCTTTTTGGCGAAACGGGCACAAATTCTATATTCCTGCTATTAGAGGCATTTTCCCCCAAAGACTGGTAAATAATTTTTCTGTTTCTTGTTGCATTCATATCTGCGTTTTCCACCACCTCTATTTTACTATTATTTATCTTCTTTCACGTGCGGTATTGCCATTGGTTTTCCACAAAACAGTTCCTACTAATAATCGCGGAGTATGTAGCTTCCTTTCCGCTCTTAATCTTTAAAAATAACGATTTAACACTGTGTCATATTTTTCAATCGTTTTTACACATCGCATTTGAGAAACATAGTCGTCTTTCTCACTTATCTTATCTGCGAAGCTCATTTGTTTCGTCTAACGCACTAATAAACTGAATCAACTGAGCAACCTAAACTCACAAATTGCTCTTCACGATACCAGTTCGTACTGATTATATCAGCATACTCCATCGACTATTAATTTATTTTTCCAGTATTTACTTACTAGTAAAGCTAAAAGGTTATTCACAACAAATGAAGTAATTGTCTTTGCTACTTACTTCAGACTTCAAGTAAAGTCTAAGTTTTTATTCATGCATCTATTATCTCCCATCTTATTATTATGTGCAGTTGCACCATCAACTAATTCTCACGTTAATTATCATAAATTTTAATATATAACACATAAACCATTAATACAACTTCTTAACTTTTACTAATTGTAAGAGCAAGGGTGTCTTGTCGCAAGCTTTACGTAATTGTTAGAGGAGGATTCAAGTGAGCTTTACAGACGGACGGTCGGACAGACGCACAAACGGGCGGACAGACGAACGGACGGATGGTCGGACAGACAACAAACGGGCGGACAGACGAACGGACGGACGGGCAGACGGACGGACAGGCAGACGGAAGGACAGACAGACGAAAGGAGAGACGGACGGAAGGAGAGACGGACGGAAGGAGAGACGGACGGAAGTACAGACGGACGGAAGGACAGACGGACGGAAGGACAGACGGACGGACAGACGGACGGACGGACAGACGGACGGTCGGACAGACGGACGGACAGTCGGACGGACAGTCGGACGGACAGACGGACGAACAGACGGACGGACAGACGGACGGACAGACGGACGGATGGACAGACGGACGGACAGACGGACAGACGGACTGACAGACGGACGGACTGACAGACTGACGGACAGACGGACGGACGGACAGACGGACGGACAGACGGACGGACAGACATAGTGCTATTAGCCCTTTTTCATTCGAATTTCAAAGAAAACTGAGAGATAAAATAAAACAGTATTTTTTACTTTGTCACTACCGCTTACGCAGTAAAGTGAAAGTTATGTAATGCTGCACAGAAAAACGGCGAATTGTCGGCAGAAAAACTCATTACAGGGCCTTGGTAAAGAAAAATTGGATAAATCCAGTTGCTAAATTTAGGAAAATATTCTCTAACACATAGTGTAGCTAGAATACTGATGTTGTGGGTCCTTGATACCGACATATCGATTGACGTCTGTGTGTGGACAACGCTAGCGGCTAAACCCTTCAGCCGATTTTTTCCGAATCGATCTGACTGATATCTTGGCTCCTTGAATTTGAAACCAACATTTTAATTTTTGGGAGGGGAGTGTTACTTTACATGAAGTACCTGGGATATTTTCAAAATTTTCAAAAAAACGTCTCAAACGAATTCGATTAAATTTTCTCGTTGGGCAATGTGGACGACGTTTCAGAGAATGGTGCAGGTCTAATGTTTGTTGAAACCCTTGATTTTTCGAAAATTGCAAAAATCAAAATTTTTTCGGCATCTTCCTACAGGTTACATACAATTTTTCGAAAATTTGAGTACTTTTCCTATAATTGTGCATGAAAGTACAGGCCAGAAATAAGTACGTGCTGTTTTATGACCACTATTTTGTGATAAAAATTTTGAAATAAAATATTATTCAATGACTAGAATGATATGGATTTTAGTATGTAAGAAGCCCGTCACGTCTGTAAGAATTTGAGGTACTGGAACTTTACTTGTAATAAATTCTGTAACTATTTGTAACTTGGGGAGTTTAGTTTCTTTGAAATTGTATATAAAATATTTGTTTTAAATCATCGACTTTAATGTATAAAATTTCAAGTAAAACATTTAAGCTTAAATGTGTTTAAAAGAGGATTTTAAGGAAAGGAAAGAGGATTTTCTTTGAATCGTAGAATGCCAAATTACCCCGTATTCACTGCATTGAAGTCACGATATACTTAATCGGAGTCCTTTGTCATGGCATGACTGAGGAACAAGGCTTTCTCCGAAGAAGTAGCCATACGTTATGTCACTAATGACAGTTCAAAAGCTTTTTGAATATTATTATACAACTGTATATTATTACATAGTGGTTTGGCATAATTCAAACATCCTATTTTTGAAAGGAGAAGGAAGAGAATGGACATAATGTATAATCACAAGTTTACTAGTACACTTTCATTTCACTTTCCCGCTCGACCCAAGGAGACAAGTAATATGCAGTTTCGATAGAGCGTGAATGGTTTGCACAAAATCCAGGTTACCGGTTATGAGCTGCAGGTGAAATTTTATATAATCAGAGCAGCATTTCAGAAAATATATTTTCTCTACCTGAGGAAAAACTTTAAACAAAATATTGGAACAATGTTTGGGAAAATATTTGTATATTTCACGGACAATAATGCACAAATTATTCATATTTGTGAAAAATGATATATGATCTTGTTTACATCTGTCATTGAGGAATATATTTTAATATAGAAAAAAATACCTTTTCAATATTGCAGATTTAAGAAGAATGAATACTTTGTGCGTTTTCAATTTTCGAAAATATAGAGATTTCAAAAGAGAAAAACAAAAAACAAAATAGAAGTAATTTTTTAAAAATTTTTGAAAATTGCATTGAGGCCTTATGTAAAGATCACTCCAAAATAAATATATCTGTTAATTACTTACAAAATCGTGTGTTCGGCCAGGTCAATTCGAGTGTGTCAACTTGAGGAAATATCGACTCAACGGTCTAGTGTTGATCACAGGTTGATAGACGGACAGACGGACGCACGAACGGAATGAGGGGTCAGATGTTTTGTCGAAGCCAATTTTTCGGCATCGGCGCCCCTCAAAACTTGAATTGTGCACACAATAATATGCTACATGCGTCATTCACTTTTTCCATACCAGGGCGCCACTGTATGAGATTTTCTGTCGAAAATTCGCATTATTTTCCGCAACATCACAATTTTTTCTTTACCATATAAATATGTAATAAAGCGATAAAATTAACTAATGGTTCTACAGAATTACTCAGACTTTCTCATACTAATTAGCGTCCTATTCTTTTCGACGCCTAAAACTCTACCAGGGCCTCTGGCAATGCCCTACATCATGGAGGTAATAAATATCTTGGTACTCCACGAACATCGGGTAGCCTATCTCGGCTTTTACATATTTGCCCATTATATTCCTCTGACCCACCTCGGTGCCTCTGTACCATTGTTTGGGTACAAGGTTTGGAATGCCCCACACTCTTCAAACATATCTGGAAACATTCGTGACTTACGTGGGTTCCAAACACACAGCATGTGTCCACTTTCTGCCCCAAACCTATGGATGGTATGAATAAAAGTAAGCAATTACCCTTTGCTCCGAGTTCCGGAGAACCTTCTCAATTTCGTATGAATAAAGTGGGGGAGAAATTGCACAGTCTCTGAGCATTTGCTCCGTCTCTGAGCGTACTCTGAACTGGAGAGCAAATGCTTAGAATTGGTATGAATAAAACTAAGAGTTTCCTGTGTTTCGGAGTGACCTGAGTAGCAGACTAACGTTCGAAAAGTAAGGTTAAGATGGCCGAGGTTTTACCATGTGCTCACATGCAGATGCAGCGGTCTAAAAAATTTACAAGATAAGGCGATATTCTCGTGATGAAGAATATAAGAATCTTTACCGATTCGAAAAGGACAATGTTGTATGATTGGTACAATTTTTATCGGTTTTTGATTTCAGGCGCGTTTTTATATTAGATATCTTTATGGTAATTGGCCACTGCTCATTTCTTCTTCGAATTTTTCGGAGTACTGTTTTTATAACCTTTGCAATGCTTCGTTTCGTCAACAGCGTATCTACAGAAGCTGCCTCTTTTCAAAAGTAATTTTATATTTGCTTAGCATTTCAGCAAAAAATAGCTGGGCCTCTGGCGCCTTCTGTTCGTCATGGCTACTCATATTCAAATTTAAAGAATGAGACAACAAAACATAAACAAATGATGTGCGCGGCGTCTATTTGTTCCTCAGGAGACCAATTTTTAAAACTCTTAGTCTGCACTTTCATTTGTTCACAACGAGTAAATGCTCGCGAGACACGAACTAAGTCTTCAGTGACATACGAACCTTTTATTCATACGAAATGGAAATTTTGCTCAGAGTAGTGGAGTAGAGTCACTTTGCTCCGGAGCAAGTGGTCACTTTAAATCATATGATTATTGTCTCAAGAGACCAAATCGCTTGATCATAGTAATTGTATTATTGTTTGAAATCTAATAAATTGATTAAACCAATATTAAAACTCAAAGTGATCTTTTTATGCACACGCTGATTGTTATATGCTTTGGAATATTGAAGGATTCCTGAAAGATACCTGAAGGATTCTGAAATCTTGAATCTTCGAAACATTGTTCATGATCTCAGATCGAGATCTTTGATAAATAGATTTCATTAAGGAAAAATGATCTATCATCAATACTGTAGTTATAAGAAGATATCTAATAGATTTTTAACTATTGCAATTTTCCAAAACTCAAGAAATTTTAAGAAATGAGATTGAGCCATTTCTTAAGCCTCCTTTGCGCTGAAGAAAAAGTTAAATAAAAATATTTGGAACCAGATTCCAGAAAAATTGAAATAAAATATGTTCAAGCTTGATGTAAAGTACCCCAAAAATGAAAATATTCGTTTTAAACTCTCAGAGGCTCAAGATTTTTTAAAATTCATCGAAGAATATCAATTTTGGACAAAATTATCTGAACAGTTTAGGAGCTAGCGGTGACCACAAACGGACCGACTGAAAGTCGGACAGACGCGTTTTCCCGTTAATCTATTTTTTGGTATCAAGGATCTACAAAACGTGGATTCTGACTACACAATGTATTTGAGGAAGTAATTTCCCTACATACAAGAACAAGATTTTTCTATTCTTTCTTTACCTGGGCCAGACAAGAGTTTTCTGTCGAAAAATTGCCGATTTCCACTGCAGCATTACAATACTTCCTCTTTATCACGTAAGTACGTACCAAGACAAAGTAAACTAATGGTGCTACAACACCACATACATTTTCGTATTATTTGTATGGTCTACAAGAGATTTTAATACTACTTGAATCTGCAGAAGTGTCTTTCAATAAGTAAACTGTTCTAATACACCAGGATTTAAACTATGTTTTTTTAAGTTCAGCACGCCAGTTAATTAATCCAAGACTCCACCAACTCACAGGATATCACAACCTTCCCAACATTTTAAAAGCCATGCTGAAGATTTGCCTTTGAAATAAAAGAAAATCAGATATTTTCTTTGACATTATTACAAGATCTACTTTTAAAGAACAATTTCATCAGAAAAAACATATCTATAATACCCCTCCCATGCGCACGTGGGGTATTTTGGGACCCCACAGCTGTTTCTGTTTTGTAGTCACCAGCGTTCGAAATATCTTTTAGTGGATTTAGTATAATAAGCATGCATCACAATTTAAGTTAATTTTTTTCCGCTCCTTAAATTTGCTAGAAACAAAAACTCTTAGGACGGGCACATGGGGTCTTTAAAGACCCCTGCGGGAATTCCAGATCGTTGTCGCTTTGAGTGTAATATAACTTTATGATAGTGTTATTTCGAGAAATATTATCATTGTGTTTTGATGGGGCTGTGCAACGTTATGGTAGTGTCTTATTTCCAGATATTGTACGTGCGGACTTTGATTGCTATAAGCTAGAAGTATAAATAACGCATTTTTGATATTGTGTATCTTTGTTCCATGTTTCAATTAGTATTTCGTTGACATTTGTCTTGTATCGTGACTGTTTTCTTAGTAAGAAAAGAATTCCTGAAGTTTTAGTGAGAAAAATGTTGGACTTCAAACACATTGATGGAAAACGAGTTTCTGCTGATGAAGTGTCTCGTATTTTACAATACATGCACGAGATAAGCGATAATGAAGAACATTGGTCTACTTCTGATTGTAGTGATGATGAATATTTTCCATCGAGCGGAGATAAAGAAATCACAGCGAGGGGAAAGATGATTATGAAGATGACTGCATCGATGAGATAGAGGGCTGCGATTTGAGTACTGACACAATTCAATATGAAAGAAATGGATGAAATGGTGTAGTGAAATTCATGTATCACTTCAAACTTCATCGCGAAACATTATTAGAGATAAACCTGTATCAAAAATAGAACGCCCATGTTCGCTGAAAAACACTCTAAAGCTTGTCCTAACACCGGATCATTTTTCTATTATTGTAAGGGAAACCAATGGGGATGCCAAACGAGTCAATCAGGAATGGAACGAAGCTAATCATATTGAAGAATCTATGTTGTGGATGGAAATGGATGTAATGGAACTCGAGGCTTCATTGGATTACTTATATCTTCTGGAGCACACCAATCTGAACGTGAAGATTTATCAAAATGGTGAAATGTAGAACACGGTATACCAGTTTTTTGAGCAACTGTGAGATATAAAAGATTTCAAGCAATTACTCATTTTTTTACAATTTGATAATAAACTAGACCCCAAAGAAGATATCTGGGAAATATATATTCGGGGATATTGATCAATATATACTTCAGGTTGCAATATTACAGTCGACGATTATCTAGTAGGATTTAGAGGTCGGTGCCTTGTCCTTCAGTGTATGAAAAGCCAGCCTGACAAGTACAGAATTAAAATTTGATGGGCTTGTGAATCTGCTAATTCCTTCCCATTGAATGGCCAAGTTTATTTGGGAAAGCCACTAAATCAACAAAGAAATATAAACCAGAGTAATTGTGTTGTCAAAGAAGTTACCGTACAATGGTTGAATAAAAATATAATAAACTAATTATACAATAAATACATTAATGTTTTCATTTCAATTTTTTATTAATATATTTCTCCCCTAAATATCATTATCTTAAAACAATAATTCTGGGGTCCTTAAAATCCCCAAGTGCCCATTCGAGGTACTTTTTCAACGTGCCAAGCGGAGGGATACTGCAGTTGTAGGAAGACGCCGAAAATAATTATAAAACATCATGAACATTCAACGAAAATCGGACCTTGTGAATTTCATATGTACATCATTCTTTATCTGATAAAAAAATTAAAAAAGAAATAGTTATTTCGATGAGAGACTATCAGTTTGATGAAAATCTAGGAATGGTTCAGCCGCTGGTGTTGTTTATAGACGGACCAGCTTACAGACAACTTACAGACGACAGACGGACTGATAAACGTTTGGCTGTAAATCAATTTTTTTCTCTGCCAATAACCAAGACGTGGATTCTGAATACACTCTGTATTAGAGGAAGTAATTTACTACCAACAGGAGCAATAATTATCTACTTTTTCGGTGTAACGGACCTAAAACACGAGTTTAGTCATCGAAGATCCAAAAAAATACGATACTTCCTCTTTACTATGTAACTACGTAGAAGACCACGGAGTAAAAATTAACATTGTATTAACTTTCAACGTTCGAAACTTGCTGCTATGCTGATTATGCCATGAAAAGTAATTAGAAGTGTAATGTGACTACGCAACTCCCAAGATGTAATTCTCGTGTAAATACAGGACAAAGGTTGATGGAAATCGACTGGGAATGAAAATTCGGTATTTCGCTAAACAATTCAATGCACAGATAGTGAAAGTTTAATGCATTATACGGAGATTTCTATTGTAAAGCATTCAGTTTTTGGCGAAGGAAATAAAATCCGAGTATCTTATTATAAGAAAGGGCCGGAGCTGCAGTATTATCAGTGAAACGTAAAATGCGTGCTGAAGAGGGTGTGGGCACTATTGTTAATCCGCGTGTGAACTCAATGGAGCTTCGAGTTTCATGCTGGGCATCAACGGCGCCATCTCCACACGCAGTTATGGCTTACTAAACACCCACAAGAGAAGCAGGCAGGTTAAGGGTAAGGCTCACATTATTACAGATATTCATACAAGCTTTCTCTAGCTAATTGCTTAAGATTACTGAAATAAGAAATACAGACGACAGACACATGGTAAACACGTTTTTACGAATTACAGCATAAAATGATAATGTTGGTCGAGGCAGGCAGCCTCTTCATGTTACACTGCGATGTAAAACTAGTGGAGCTGAACAAAGGCCGTCGTCAACAGGCACCGCAGAATAATGATTTGCTGTAGATACGTGGGATGATATTTGTAATACTGAATTGTTTCTTCGTATTATCGAAATTCCGTTGCTATGTGTTGAATCTGTAGAAAAATGTTCTTGTATTAACCAAGGTGCAGGAGAATCTGAAGTTATGCGTAGGCATCTATAACATGCATTTCTGGTTACAAATGCGGAGACCCAGGGAGAGGGTCATGGGGGATGTGACCTCTCAAAAAATGTGTGTAATAATCGATATTACTTTTCAGGAAAATTGTAAACATAGGTAATTATCAAGTGTTTCTGAATAAATTTAAACAATCGTGGGCTTATGGTTAAATCTACGAAGCTGTGAATAAGTTGTTAGGCCCAATTTCCCTATTTTTCAGAGCACGGCTCTGTAAGTAAAATCAGGATTTTGTAATAAATCGAAGAAGATTGGTAAAATGTACCTCAATTACAGTACGTTCGCACTATTACAAACCCGATGTAATTTCTGTCTTTGGTGATTAGACGAGTTGAAAATCATGCTCTGACAAGTACGGAAATTAGGCAACCACTAACGCCTGCGCAAACAGAAACGTAAACCCAAGGCATCAAATCGTTTTAAAAACGTTCCGGTTTATAATTAATAAAATAGTTCAGATACGATTTCGTTTAAAATTTCGATGTTTACATAAAAAAATTTCCATTTTGAAATAGTAGTAAATGCTTTTACTTCATTTTTATTTTGAAAAGTTATTTAGTCTGCGAGTCAAGTTATTATTTATTTGCATATCATCACATTGAGTGGCATTATAAAATACGTTTGACCAGAATTTTAGAACAAACATTGTTGGTAGATTACCACCGCCATCGTTATGTAAGAAAATGAAGTTAACATTGACTATGGGAGGGGTACCATGTATACCATAAATTTTACACCGAGATAAGGGGAAGGAAGTAGGAAAGAAGTAGAAAATAGAAAAAAAAGAAAAGAAAAAAAAGAAAATGAAAATAAAAAAGAAAATAATAAAGAAAAGAAAATAAAAAGAAAAAGAAAATAAAAAAGAAAATGAAAATAAAAAGAAAATAAAAATAAAATAAAAAGAAAAAGAAAACTGCGCAAGAATCATATCTTAAGTTAATTTTAAATAACGAAAATGCTTGGGCAAAGTTCTTTAACTATGTACGTCACCGTCGAGGTAAAAAGGAGGAGACACCTCCTGTAAGATGGAATAACGTAGATATCGTAGATGATGAAGAGAAAGCCAATGTATTTAATAATTATTTCTGTTCCGTATACAAACAAAAAGCTAACCAAATTATTATAGGGCACAACAACGTGGATCATGTATTCAAAATTGATCAAAGGGAAATACGTTCACAATTGAAGAAAATGAAACACTGTAAGTCTTGCGGTCCGGATGGTATTACATCCGATATGCTAAAGATAGCAGGGGAGACAATAATACCATATTTGGTCAGACTTTTCAATGTATCAATCAACAATGAAAGTGTACCGGATGATTGGAAATCTGCTTTAATAGTGCCAATTTTTAAAAGTGGACAAAAAATGTGAAGTGCAAAATTATAGGCCAGTTAGTCTTACGTCAGTAGTCTGTAAATTGTTGGAAAAATTATTATCTAATTTGATTAGAAATCATTTGGATCAGACAGAATGGTTTTTTCGCGGGCAGCATGGCTTTAGAAATGGCCTTTCTTGTGAAAGTCAAAATATTTCCCTTACTCAAGACTTGTCTGAAGTAATTGATTTAGGGGAAGAGTGGATGCAATAGTTATTGATTTTGCCAAAGCGTTTGATGTAGTACCGCATGACATACTGTAGCGGTACGCTCGTTCTACTGCAAATTATTTTCATAAATAAAATGCCGATGCAGAAGGCTAGTGCGTGGAGAGAAGCTACCGCGCCACGCTGACCGCCCGCGAGCGCGCGACACGCGCCCTCCCCGAATGTTTTATGGCACCAGGGGGGTGGGTAGACCTTTTGTTCGGGACCTCGGGCGCCCCAGAACTATTTGAATAGATTCGCGGCGCGTGCCCGTCACGGTTTTTTGGCTGTCACTCGCGCTGGGAAGCTCAAAGTTGTAATTCACTGCAACCTTCGGGGGTACAACGATCATGTCTCACACCCTTCGTGACCTACTTTCTTCGATAAACAAAGAGTGCTTTTGGAATGAGACAGAGTAAGGAAAATTCCCAGAATCGCCGGAGCTGGTTGGCTAAAATAAAGAGTTAAGACGCCATCACACTCAACCAATCAGGGGTAGAATTCTGTGGGGAAGGGATGATTTCGAAATATCTGCGAAACTTTGAGGGGGGAACAGAGGAACAGTACACAAAGTGAGGGTACGAGAGACTTGGGTGACGAGAGCTGAGGAGGAAGGTCGAGGTACCTCGGGCATCGCGTGCTCTGGGGAGCGATTTGGGATTGCCCCGTGCAATCGAATTCTGTCTTGCTTAATCTCGATAGCCGGGAGAAACTCTTTCCGAGTATCAATTTTTGAACTCTGCCACCACTGGCTATTTGACCGATACTCTCCGAGATTTGTGCTCGCATAGAGCTTATTTGAACTCTCAGATCGTGCTGTGTGACATTGTGCGTGAGATACGCGATTGCTCGTGATTTGGGCCAACGAAGCCGCCGTCGCCGCAGCCCGCGCCGCCGCCGTGCCGACACCGCCCCGTGTTGCGGCCACGCGCCGGCGAGCGTCCCTTCGGCTTTGGAAGGCCGACCCGCCGCCGCCGCCGCGACCAGCTGCCACCGGTGCCATTTGATGCCTGTTCAGCACCGTCATTATCAGGCATTGTATTTGGTCAACGACCGAACAAAGACTTTTTCTGTGAATTGCGGTGCCGCGCTGAGGCACGTAATCGCCAGTTCAGAGGGCGAACGATCGTTTCCTTTATGTAATCAGTAGAATAATTGCATTGTGAATTTTTTTTGCTTTTCTCTTAGATTTAAGTTCTTTTTGTTCCTAACCAGAGCTCACTAGGTAGGGCATTTCTTCTAAAACTCCTTGTGTAACTTCTCCGGCCTATCATTAGGCGGTAATAAACTTTCTATTGTGTTACCAGTCACCCAAACCCCAAGTTGTTATTGTCATTATATTGCACCTTGCAGTTCTTTCCATCACCGCCTATTTTCAGAAAGGTAACAAAATTGACTGACTGAGCTAGGCCCGGGCCGCCCTCACGGATTTCCGGCGCTCCCACGCCGCCGGGGACCGCGTGCGGTGCGTGACAATACTGATATTGAAACTTATTGATGCTAATATTGACAGGCGGGTAATAGCATGGATAAGTGAATTTCTTCGCGATAGAAATCAAAAGGTTCGAATTGGACAGCATTTATCGGAAAAGGGTAACATTACTTCCGGAGTCCCTCAGGGCAGTGTCATTGGCCCACTGTTATTTCTTATCTTTGTAAATGATATATCGCAAAATATAACGTCAAAAATTCGACTCTTTGCCGACGACTGTATATTATATAGGGAAATTACAGAACAGCACGATATGATTCAACTACAGGAAGATTTAAATAAGATTAATGATTGGGCAAGAGCTAATAAAATGACTGTAAATGGAAATAAAAGTAAAGCAATCACATTTTGTAGGGCCAGAGACTTTCATACATTGCCTTATCAGCTAGGTAATGACGTAGTTCCGCGAGTCTCAAACTGTAAATACCTTGGCATCCTCCTGGATAGCAAGTTGGGATGGGAGAAACAAACTAACTACGTAGTGGGTAAAGCTTGAAGGTCTTTGCATTTCGTCATGAGAAATCTTAAAAAATGCAATACGAAAGCAAAAGAAATCGCGTATACCTCGCTTGTTAGGCCAGTAATGGAATATGGAGCTAGTTGTTGGGATCCGTACAGAATAGGACTTAAGAAGAGCTTAGAGAGGATACAAAACAGAGCGGCAAAATACACTTTTCGGAAGAACATACCTGCACGTTGGGAATCGTTAGAACATCGGAGAAAAAGGGATCGACTTTGCGTAATGTATAAATCTTACACTGGTGGCCCTGCATGGCAGGAAATACGGGGAAGGCTAGATAAACCAGATTATTTTAATAGATTTGATCATAAATATAAAATTAGAACTAGAATTCAAAGAACGGACGTAGGCAAATTCTCCTTTGTAAACAGAACAATCGTAGATTGGAACGATTTGCCTGCGACAGTTTTTGAGCCCTTTCCTTGCTCAGCGCGTGGTTTTAGAAAAAAAGTATAGGAAATTAATCAATAGGGGGAAAAGTGCAGTGAAGTGAAGTGAAGTGAAGTGAAAGGTGCGATTATGGGTAGTAAACTAAAAAGTATTGAGCTATTAGTATTTAGGTAAAGTGTTATGAGGTGCAGTGACGTGAAGTGAAGTGCAGTGAAGTGATTTCATTTCGTAGTTTATTTCGCTAATCTTAAGCGTCTTTTATAGGCTATTCTGACAAAAGTTGGTATATATTGATTGATGTTAACGAGTGTTTTACGTGTTAGAAAGGTAAAAATTATTATAAGTATTGTATATTATTATGTTGTAGGTGAAAGTGATTATCCATATTTGTCTGAATATGATTGTGAGTGAATACTTGTAGGATGGTGTGTATGCGAGTGTTCCTTTGTTTTTGTATGATATGTATGTAAGCGTGTATGTTTGTATGTATGAATGTTGGTGTGATATGTAAGTAAGTTTATTTACTTAAATGTTAGTATATATGTAGTTTCATTTGTTGTATATGTATAGGCATGTAAATGCAGTTGCATGTTCTAGGTAATGAAGAAGATAATTCGTTTGTTTTTTATATTGAATTTTATATATTGTTTTTATAGTTAATTGTGTTTTGTAATTTTAATGTACTTTTGTGTTTCTGTATTCTGCCACCGGGCAACATCAGCCCAATTGTAGAATAAACCTTATCTATCTATCTATCTATAATTCTGGAAATTAACATGTTCTACAGATTATAAAAGAAACAAAACGGTTTCATAACGGTTGCAGCAACACAGTTATGGAAAAAAACGTTTCCGAACTCTCTATTGGAATGGTCTTTAACGGTTATGGTTTCTGTTTGATGACATAGCTAAACCCCTTCATATTGAATGTAATTGCCAAAGTTAACTTCATTATTGGAAACTTTTTTATTTTAATTAAAATGAACAAGACCCTGATGCTGCAATCCTAAGTAAGTTGTTCCGTACCTGTTTTGGACACAAAACTCACCAAAGTTCAGTTGGGTTTTAACCAATCTTCCGAGGTTACCAATTGAACTTCTGATACTTTCTATTATGAAGAATCGTTTTCTTTTATGTGATTGCTCCGAAATAAATAAGAAATAATCTTTAAATCTTGCTGAAGAGACAGAAAAGATCAATTCCAGCATCATGAAATGCCTTGAGTTTCAACAAAGTGTCCTGAAAATCGAACAATGAATTCCATTTGGGTAGCGCAACTGCATATTTTCTTATGAACAATATGAGTAGAGCATCAATGAGGTTGTTGCACAATGAATAATAACAAATGTCACATAAAAATTGGTATTCAGTTATCATGAAAATATATATGTGTGTCTTTGTAAAGAATGCAGCGAATTGCATGGAATGCATTGGTTTCGGACGTTGATGGAATTGAGCGCTTGAGGCGAAGGGGTATGCAATCAATTGTTGGCATGGTTCTTGTGGAGTTATGGAAAGTTCCAACATCTCGTTGATGTTTTTTTTTTTCGTAGATCTCATCTTCCTGGCGTTCAGCAATTTGAAAAGCCTTACGCATTTCGCTCTCTTGCTGCTCTGATTGGGAGCTCAGAGCAATACGGTCTTCCGATGCTCTGTCCAGGATCTCATACTCATCGCCTGCAATTCAGCAACATCGCACGTTATTTCATAATTTCATGAAAGTGAAGTAAATATACACTTTCCTCTTTAATGCCATCGTGTTTGCTTATCTGCGGCAGTGAACCAAGAGGTATATTTGTGTCCAGTTGAAATGAAGGGCATTCATTAGTTGGAAAAAAGTGATTTGCTACTGAACGAAAAATAATGTCAATGATATTGGATTCCCTTTAAACATTCTCTGTGTGGGATAAGATCTAGAAACTGTGATGTAATGAAAGAGCCCTAACATAACGATCATCCACCCTTTTACACGATTACCACTGCGAAATACATAATTAAATAGTTGATTGTCCGGCATATTAGCGAGTACTTTCCAATCGCTTCCCTGATCCTTGAGCAAATGCTGAGATGGTCCCTTGTTTTGCTTCTGGACATAAATGTAACTTCATTATTTGTGCACGTCTTCTGAATTTCAGTGGGAAATATAGTTATTCAAATTATCGTTTTCCATATTATCACGGCAAAAAGTATTATTCTTTCATGAAGAACATGAGGGTTCAGAGCAGGAATTTATAGCTAATTTACCTTTGAAAATATATTTTATTATATAGGAGCGAATATTTTGTCAACAAAACTCGAAAAAAACTCTCTTTTCTGTATTCAAAATTCGACTAGAATATGGTTTAGGATAGAGACCACAGAATTATGAAAACGTGCACAAAATTCACTTCTCCCCATAGCTCGTCGTACGCAGTTTTTAACTGTTTTTGACGTAAATAAATAAATAAAATAAAAAAATCGTCTGTTAAACGCTCCACTCCTTCCGTTCGGACTCACCCCGCGTCTCGGCAACGCACAGCTACGACGCCCATGCCGAAATGCGGGCTGCTTAGTTCCCAATCAAACAAATTTACAGGTAACCAAAATTACGAAGTAAAAAAACTGAATGTGAAGTAACCTCTTCGGTAATCGTGGATTCCCCTCTGTTTTATTTCGGCATCTCAGTGTTTACGCGCAATCACTTCAGAGCTGGAAAAGTTCTCGAGAACCAACACAGACACTCACGTGTGTGTGTGTGTGTGTGTGTGTGTGTGTGTGTGCGTGCGTGCGTGCGTGCGTGCGTGTACGTTTGTAGTTAACAAGATTACTATTGCTTTGTTCATGTTTATGGTTTTATTAGAGAGAAATATCTGGAAAATCCGGTGTAATTAGTTCAATACAAATTGTAAGGTTTTAAATTAAATAAAACATATATTTTAATGCTTAAATTGTTTACATTTATGCTTCAGGTTTAAAAAAAGTGAAAATATTCCAATAATGATAAATTAATCTTTCTTACAAGCGCATGGGTGATAAATAATTTTTAAGCTGGGTTTATTCATGATTCATTTTCATTAGCTTATATGTGTTCAACGTTGCTGATAACAGGAAATAATTATAATGATAAAAGGATTAGTGCGATGCGCAGCATATTCCAAACAATTGTTTTTCTTATTTGTCAGATCTTTATTATTCTCGAGCGTAGAATTGTATTAAAAACAGTGCAGAATTTAGAACCAAAATGTCAAACTCCAACGTGTTTAACACTTGTTTAGATTCGAGAACCAAGTGTAAAATGCATGGACCATGTTAAGTGAGGGCGAATTTCATGAAAGGTGTCTGGTGACGTCCGTCGGATGCTTACTTTGTCCGAGGCAGCATGAAAAAGTGTTTCTGAGAGCGCGCCCTACCCAGCGAGCAGCGCTGCGCAGAGCTCGAGCCATTTCGAAGAGCGTAGGTTCTCTGCGTGAGGCTCTCTCTGATCTCGGTGGGTAGTGCTTGCCACGGTTACGCTCTCGCATTTGTGTGGGTGGGCACAGAGACGCCAGCATTATTGCTCTCACTGTTGGGAGACTATTCATCTCAAAACTGTTTAAGAAAAGTATTATTATTATTATTATTATTATTATTATTATTTTTCCATTACATCACGACTAAAGATGTTATGAGTCGGCTAAATATAAAATCTACTCCAGGTTGCAACCAGCTACCTAAGGAGCAGATCCGGTGACTATCAGTGCCTCTACAATACTTTACGCAAAATGCGGGCTGTTCCAAATAAAGCAATTTCTTGCACTTCCCAGTCTTTTGAAATACCGGGGCGTTTAGACAAGTTCTTACTCAAATTTTGCGGAACAAATCCCAGAGCTCCGATAACTATCGGGACGACCTGTGCTTTTACGCCCCACATTTGGCTGATCTCGATTTCCAAACTCTTGTATTTAAGACGTTTCTCTGCCTCCTTGGTAACGACGTTTTGATCGCAAGGTACAGCAACATCGACAAGTAAACACGATTTTTTCGCCAAATCCCGGATAATTATATCCGGTTTGTTTGCCGCTATCGTGTAATGTACTGTAAACATGAATAATAAACCAATTTAGCAAGTTGAAGGTGTGAAGTATTTAGGTACACATCTGGACAAAAGGCTTATCAGGAAATTCCACATACAATCCAAGAAGAAGCAACTTCAACTATAAGTAAAAAGACTATACTGGTGTACTGGCTAATAGGACACCATTCAAAGCTATCCTTAGACAATAAATTATTGATTTATGAAACAATGATAATTCCTATTTGGACCTACGGAATCCAAATCTGGGGCAAGGCAAGCATGTCAAATCTCTCCATTTTACAGAGATTTTAATAAAAAAGGATGATTGCTGCAGCACCATGGTCTATCTGGAACACAACGCTACACAGAGACTTAAAAGGATCGACAGTCTTCGAAATAATTGAAACAAGCAGCTAAAGCTATCTTCAACCTCTAGAAACACATCCACATTTTCTAGCCATCAACCTCTTAGATAATAGTGAAGAAACCTACCGATTATCCAGAATTACAACCTTATAACTTCATTATAGATTTTCAAATTAGTCTCCATGTGTACAATCAAATATGTACCACAACTTGACTTTTGAACACTAAATTGACTCTGTTCTAGACGCAGGAAGACGGTGAAATGTATCACTGGGATACTTTCACCCACAAACTGTCATTGTCTTTAATTATCTGTCATTGTCTTTAATTACCAATGTTAACATATTGACTAACTATTTTAATGTAAAATAGATTGTAAATTTACTTTGTTCAGAATAAAAATAAATGTACCTATGAACTAATTAAGACCCCATGTTTTCGACCTCGTAGACCCTACGGGAGGACCTAACAACAGACATTTTTTTGTGACATTTTTCATGTTTTTATAACTCTTTAACCTTAGGTTCTATAGAAAAATGATGAAACCCAATTTTGAAGAGGATAAAATTACTTACAAATTTTGTATTTTTTTCGAAATCAATTACCGAACGAGCTACAGCTTTTTAAAAAGAGACTTTTCTGCATTTCTCCAAAATATGTGCAAAAATACTCATGTTTGTGATATTATAATCAACCCATAATTATTATTACACATAATACTATTATTTATCTTACCGTCATCGGTGTAAACATTGTCTCACAAATGTACCCAATGCCGAAAATATTCATATCCAAAAAATGATGTTTGTGTATATGTGTGTTCATGTTTACTTACAACTTCCCAAAGAAAAAGTTTCTATGACCTTCTTCCTGGTACAATGTACCTACCGACTGGACTAAATCGACTGGGTCAGTTATTTTTCTTGATATTTGTTAGTTTATTTCTGAAACATCTTTTCGACAAAACACAGGACAAACATTACCTTTGTAGGGTTTATTAACGTGCGGCCGCAAAGTGTTTTAACTCCTTTGACAGCGATGCGCATAATTCGCTTCTACGGAAGAAAGACCTCTGGGTCAAATGCAATAAATTCGGGGCCTACAGGTCTTTGTTCACCTTTGACCCAAAGGGAGCGGCGTGAAATTCGCGGAGTTATTAGCGTGATTAGCCAGTTGTTCGGGCTCGTCATTCTCCGGAGGGCAGTCTAAACCTCTGCGACAGGTGTCTGCAAATTGTTCTGTTGCTTAGCGTTGGAAATTCATGCCTCCCAAGGACCAAGCGCTTTCAAGAATTTCGACACTTTTCAAACAACCTTCTCAGGACTAGAACGTTAAAAATATTGATTGCGTAATAAAACTGGTGGTGCTGCAACAGCACACACTTTTTAGCATTTCTAAATTTATAACTTCGAAAGTTCAGAAAGGTCAACGAAAATGAGACCCTCGCCATTCATTTAAGGATTTCTTTTTTCTGTGGGAAAAAATTGAAGAAAAAATTGGAGCGTTTTTTGAGAATTTTTTTTATAAACTGCACAAAATTTGCACAAAATTACGTAAAAACACTAGTTTTTTCGAAAAATTATACATAATGCATTTTAAAATTTGTTTAAAGAACAGATTTCATTTAGGAAAAACATCTATCTTCAATATCGCAGTTGTAGGAAGATACCAAAAAATATTTGGCCTTTCGAATTTTCAAGAAATCAGGGATTTCAACAAAAATGAGACCTCTACCACTTTCTTAAGAGTCTTTTACGCTAACCAAGGATATAATTTAATAAAAAATGGAGCCATTTTTGAGAAAATTTTAAAAATGCTGCTGTGGCTTAATATAAAGTACCTCAAAAAATCAAAATATTTGCTTCAAAGTCAGAGGGCCTCGAGTTAATTTAAATCGATCAGGTAATATCAATTTTTGTAGAAAATAAGCTGAGCGGTTTAGGCTCTAGCCTTGATCACAGACGGGCGGAAAGATGCAGAGACGGACATCAGTCGATGTTTCAATATCGAGAACCCACAAAACGTGGGTTCTGACGGCATTATGTGTTAGAAGAAGTAACCTCTATATATAAAACAGGATGCTGGTATGTACATAAGAGCAAAACTCCAACACGGTTGGACCGATCTCTATGAAAGTTGGCACTTTTACGTGTTTTTTCACCGAGAAGGTTTATATGTTGTTAATTCTGTTGTAACTCCACCACATGGCGCTACATATTCACTACAAATCCACTACATATGCACGTCAAATGCAACCTGCAACACACTTGGCAGCATTTTTTGAATCTATATCGTTAAATGATTCCTAAACGATGCGTTCTAAGGCCTTGAAAACTAAAATTTCTCACACCGTAGTCTACAGAATGAACTCTTCCTGAACAGTCTATTACATTTTTGCTGGTAGGGCGCTTCCCGATATTACCTCACCTTCTCAGAGACGTGCAAAATCTGTAAGTAAATGTGAATGAGAGGAACACAGAGCGGAAGAGACAGAGACACGCAGAAACAGACAGGGACAGGGTGAAGGAGGGAGGGAGTAACAGTGAGAAACGGTGATGGGGGGGAAAGAGGGAGAAGAAGGGCAGAACGTCTGCCAGGTTTTCCTAGTTTTCTATACAGAGGAACAAGATTTATCCATCTTTTCGGTACCAAGGCCCGGCAATAAGAGATTTTCTTCTCGAAAATTCACAATTTTCCGACGTACGATTGCAATACTTTCTCTTCTTACGAAGTAAGGGCAAGAAAGTAAAAAAAATTGCATGTAATAAATGTGTTAATTTTTGTAGTATGTTTAAGTTTTATTATTATACTTAAATATTTTAAGTATAACCTCCAATTATTCTTGATTTCTTACATGAACCATAAAATATCATTACTAAGTTGTATCACTCACCAATTTATCGTACAATGAAGCTGTATTCTTCGTCTCAGGGCGCCGTTTTAGTCATGTGACCGATGACGTCTGTGGTGCTGCGCAGACCAGGTGCGCATGAGCCAATTGTAATGGTGTACCTGTCAGAAACAAAAATATTAATCTCAATATTTGTAACACAAACTATTGTTAATAAAGGAAGGAGTAATATTAATCTCCCCTTGTTCATACCTATTAATATGGGCTCACTCTCTATATTAGAAGATTCATATATTTTTTAATTTTGTTATTATTATATTTATAATTTTGTTGATGTTATGGTCAGTCAATTCATCACTTACAATTCCTAATCTCAACTCCATTCATTCCTAGAATTAGAGCCAAATGTTGTATTTGAAACTCCGTCGTATGAAATTCCCATCTTCATGTTCTTTTTACAAAAAGTCGTTTTCAACCCTCATACATGCCCTAAAAATATGTAACATGCATTCTGAGACAGCCTATATTACTCCAGTTCATTCCATGAGAATACACAGATGACCAATTTCCATGGCAGTACATGCCGTGAGAATCTGTTTCTGTGTTCGAGATATCAAGGACATTGTGGTGCTTTTAATGTATCCTAAACATGGTTCATTTTGATGAGTATTTTTCCTCAACAAAATTACGCCAAAAATCCATTATCGCTGTTTGTACATACGAATTACATTATAAAATTAATATTCCTCTTAACTTAAATACAATAACTTAAAGCACATTTAAAATGTTAATTATAAAACCTAACTAACGTAAATAAAGATATTTTTCGTCTTTCAAAAAGGTTCGTTTCAAAGAAGAAGCGGAATAAATAAGGCTTTTTTTTCATTAACATACTTATAACGTTAAACTGTCAAAATATTCATTTATTTGTTCAATAAAATACTTTTTTGTATTTCAGTATTATAAAAGACCTTTTTCATTACAAGAAGTTATTCATAAAATAACGTCTTCTGGCGCAAATTGACATATTTGCCGTTTATTGCACGAATAATTACGTCACCAGACATTCAGCCAATCGCACCTAGAGAATTGGGTGGGGGGGTAAACCGGACAGCAAAACAACTTTTATTTCGCACGGATGTCAAATATTGTACCCCCGACGTCACAATAATGATAATAATGATCTTTCCAAATATTAACTTTGCTTCTCTTCCAAATTTATAATGCTATTATAAAAAAATAACTTATGTAACTCGTTTAGCTTTATTGCATCAGTACAAATTTGAAAACTCGCTCCTACCGTTGCTCGTTTTCAAAGCATGTACTCATGCAATAAAGTTAACGTTATAAACTAGTTGCATAATATACTATTATTTCCGTCAGAGGGCTAAGTATCGTATTACGTCATTCTTTTTCCTAGCTTCAGTTCGGCGCTGTCGTAGAGCCCGCAAGACCTCCTCAGCTGCTTGCGCAGATCGTACTCCCCCACGGTTAGGGATGCCACATCGATGTTGATGCATGTAAAACATTTGTTTCTTAAGATTCTGGGCTTTCGCCGATTTCCACCCGCCATGTATATCCCGGGGGTGTGGGGGATGGTCCCGAAGGCTGCGGGCTTCCACAATGATGTTTTTTGAAATCATTGTTTTGTGAACTATGTTTTTACGTTTCCGATGTTTCGTTTCTGAATGGAAAATTCTCATGATTACAAAACTGTAAATGTGAAACTATGAAATCAAAACTGATCACACTAGTTCATTTGTTAGAAGCAAAGGAACGCTCTTTGTACCACCTCAAGCGACCAACCTCTCTCGCCTGAAATGACCTCATGCCCTTGTATTTCCTTTTTCTTCATATTCATTTTGCACATTGAGAGGTGCTCAACAAATGCGCTGCAAGCCCTTGCCTGGCCTTGCTTCTTCGGCGAATTGACAAATACTGACACTAATTAAATTTTGTTGCACACGTATTTAATGTTAGAGGCTGATAAACCCAACTTGTAAACATAGATGTTGAAAAAATCGGTGGTTTTCAGTCGAGGTATTATTAACAACGATGTTTTAATGTTGAACATTGATAACTTTTGAATATCGATGTTTTCTTATCGATGTCGCATCACTACCTACGGCGCCCCAGATTATGTTATGAGATCATTGGATAGGTATGAGATCGAGATTATTAAACTGTTGCCAATAAACTAATTCTGTTTTAAGATAATATTTCTTTTGATTGTCTTTGATTTTAGAGGATACAAATGTCATATATTTAAATTTGAATGCCCTCGTGACAAACGTCCACATACCGAGCTCCCCGAAAGGAAATTCCGTCTGTCATTACTATTATTATTATTATTATTATTATTATTATTATTATTATTATTATTATTATTATTATTATTGTTGTTGTTGTTGTTGTTTATTCATTATCCTGTTAGAGGGAACAATGCAAGCGGCAGCGTGGCAAAGATTACAGTCGGAGGCAGCCAGGCTTTGCCTACATCCTCCTTTCCCCATCTTCACAGTCGCTAGATGTTTTAATACTAGATATGATAATTTGGCCATATTAGGGTAATTTTTAACCTGAGGAAAATAAATGACTGGGAAAACCAACTAAACTATATGCTAAGTCAGTAAGTAAAATTAGTAAGTAAAATAAAGTAAAGTAAATTTGAGTAAAGTAAAGTAAAATAAAGTCAGAATTAACAAAATTAGTAAGTAAAGTAAACAAAAATGTAATTCATTAGCGAAAAATAGTATCCAATTATATTATTTATTACCACAAACAAGTATAAGGAAAAATAATTCCGAGTGTCACTGCAGGCGGAGCGCCTGCGGTTAATCGAATCCTTCGACGGGGACGTCGCCGCTCCGTAAGTCACGGCGCAGCGGCGGCGGGTGCTGGCCCGGCGCGGAGCGGGAGGGGGAGGGGAGGGGGCGCGGGCACGCGGAGAAATCGCGCGGGCAGCGCTGGCGGCGGCGGCGCAAAGTGGTTTCAAAGATCTAAAATGCGGGCAAAATTTTTTTTCAAAAATATTCAATTTAGATGATTAAAAGGCATATGAAAACGAGAACGTCAGATATTTCATAATATATAATTCCATTTATTTATTAATTAATGTGTACAAAACTAGGGGTGCTGGCTCTTTTCAAACAGTTTTGTATACAACTACCGGCAACTGTACAGTTTTAAGTTAACTTTCAGTGCAGAAAGAACCCTTTACGATTGTTCAACGGTAATGGTTGCTTCTGCAACATCATTCGCTAGGGTTGGAGTCCTGACGATGGCGGAATTTTGACACTAGGTACCTAGATAGGTGAAGTCAATCACTAGCTGGAGGAGAATTCTAGCAGTTAGCAGTTATGATCAGTATCGGTTTCCGTGGTTTTTATGACTCATAACCGGTGAATGCCGGGCCAATACTCTAGCGAATCGCGCTTGGCCTTTCTGTCCTCACCTGACCCCTCCTCATTTCTTTCACACACCTTACTCTTACATGCCCTACATTACCTCATATGACAGAAACTTAGAGGCTGTCGTGGTTGTGGCTGTGTCCCGCTAAGGAAGATAGGAGGGGAAACCCTAAAAAGCGATGTGCAGGACGGTGATGGAACTCACGTTCCCACGGGAGAGGAACCACCACCTCCCCAGATATAACATGCTCTACACTCAGGGGAATAATGATCGCAGTAGTTAACGTGTCTGGAAACGGTAAATATTTCTCCCGCTCTTCAATGCAGAGTTTACATTTATGACAATGGAAAAGAAGTGTTTGCGATTGGCCCCGGCACTCTCCTAGAACCAGAGGCGTATCTAGGTATTCGAGCGCCCGTGGCAAGGAATGGCATGGCATGGAATTTGCGCCCCTGTCAAGGTACTTCAAATTAGGGGTGTTGTCATTTGTTTTAATGTGTGTACTCTAAATAGCGCCCCCTGTGTATGGGGCCCATGGCATGTGCCATGTCTGCCGCACCGTGGATACGCCACTGCCTAGAACTGATAGGGGGAAAGCAAGGAAACGAACGGCTTCTACAATCCCCATCCCGGCAAGAGATGACGTCGATAACTGAATAACTTGTGTCGAAAATATGTTGCTCTTAGGACTCGGTCAACATTGCTTCGGATATGAAATTGAAATTACGTAGAAAGCAAATTGAGGCTGTCTCATATTATTAAAGTACATATTTTAACTAATCTCTTTCGTTAGGAAAGAGCAGCTCACAGACCTTCGTCTGGGAGTGGACCGGAAACAGAATCCTGAAGAGGCTGGGATTTTTTGGGGCGGATGGGTCACCTTGACCACTACATAAAGATGTGTGTTGGGCCTAGGTGGGCCAAGGCGAAAATACTGCCATTTGAAACTAAATCTACAGTTTGTAACAACAACTTATTGCTTCAGAGTAATAGACGCTTCCTAAGCAGTAAGTCTGATTTTTAGTTGGTTACAAAAATCCGTCACAAACGGTAGTCGAATATTGGGCCTATCGATTACAAAGATACGGTTGCGATTTCCATGTTAAAATTTACACACTAACGATCGATGTTTTTATCGTAATCGAAAGCAATTGCGCTCCACCGAAGACTGCAACGCGCCGCGAGTAGATTTCTTCCGTCAGCTGAAGGCCTGCTCCCAAAATGCCCCAGAAGAGTCCCTTCTTTGCGGATCAGTCAGTTCAGTGCAGTTTGGGGTGAAGGTCAGTTTAAATGAGTGATTTAGCTTGTTCTGATAATAATTATGTGGCAAGTAGTTCCAAGCGTGTTAGAATTCTGTAACTGGGACATTAAAAGTAGGACCATGCATGTCCAAGGTTACTGGTCAGTTCAAGAACATCGAATATCAAAGAGACTTTGCTGTTCACGTATATAATTAATGAGTAATCTCTGTAACTAATATTTTTTTTAAATATAAGTTTTGAAGTGCAATTTTCATGTATTTTATGAATATGAATATATTTCATCCGAACTTCCTCCAGTTGACGAAATGACAAAAGAATAGAAGAACAGTACTCCGCTCCACCACAAGATTGCCAACGTTAGTGAAAAGAATGCGGGCAATATCTGCATTCACCATCGACCACCTCCTTCATATAGTTTGGCAGGCACGGTTGGAGGAATACCTTTTTGTCCACTTTTTTCCCCAATCAGGACCATCGTGCGGCGGCGGCGGAAGGTAGTGGTGGTGGGGGGGAGGGAGGGGGTCCGCGGGCCATCGCGCGACGCGCCGATGCAGCGAAAGTGCTTTTTCTCTCTCTCCTCTCCTCCCGCGCCGCCCCGCGCCGCCCCGCGCCGCGCCACGCCGCGCGCTCGTTACAGGAAACGGAACCGCCCGCGCCGGAAGCCCAGGCGCGCCGTTGCGCAACCCGCGCCGCGCACGCGCTCCGCTCGCTACTCTCGGAATAAACTCAAAATATGAAAATTAACTTTGTACTGAGTTTTTTTTTCTAATTTTGCCCCTCAAGGCCCGCCTTCACCGTGGAATATGTCACGGTATTTCGCGACGTTCTCAGTCGTGCCGCCAGATATCGCGTGATGGCGACTGTATCAAGTGGTGCTTGCGATCATGCGACTTCTAGCGGCACGAGCGAGAAAGACGCAAAATGCCTTGTGATATTCCATCGATGCCTCTCAAGGCCCGTCTTCACGATGGAATATGTCACGGTATTTCGCGACGTTCTCAGTCGTGCCGCCAGATATCGCGTGATGGCGACTGTATCAAGCGGTGCTTGCGATCATGCGACTTCTAGCGGCACGAGCGAGAAAGACGCAAAATGCCTTGTGATATTCCATCGATGCCTCTCAAGGCCCGTCTTCACGATGGAATATGTCACGGTATTTCGCGACGTTCTCAGTCGTGCCGCCAGATATCGCGTGATGGCGACTGTATCAAGCGGTGCTTGCGATCATGCGACTTCTAGCGGCACGAGCGAGAAAGACGCAAAATGCCTTGTGATATTCCATCGATGCCTCTCAAGGCCCGTCTTCACGATGGAATATGTCACGGTATTTCGCGACGTTCTCAGTCGTGCCGCCAGATATCGCATGATCGCGACCGTATCAAGCGGTGCTAGCGATCATGCGACTTCTAGCGACACGAGTGGGGAAGACGCGAAATGCCGAGTAGTTTTCCATGGTGGCCTACGGGGCTTGAGGGGCAGAGTTAGAAAAATCCCACTATAGTTTTTTTACTGACACGCTATTGTGTGTCATTGTCTTCGATATGGAGCTCTGTGCGTATTGCATAAATTACCTGGATTGAGAGGATCGTGGTTACGAGGGAAATACGTAGACAGTTGAATGATGCTACATGTTCCTTTATGGAAGGAATTATGAGAGGGGATTTTGAAAAGACAAACCGTCTCAACAAACCGTCTAGTTAAATAATAAGTAAGTAAATCTTAATCAATAAAATAGGTTAAAAACAAAGTCTTCTATGTATCAAGGGCATTAACTGTGGCTCCTTCTCTTGCGTGATCACTACATGCGCTTTTTCACTACATGCTTCAGGCCGTCATGCTTCATTTGTTGCCTACACCGCTGCCCACCTTGCCACGGAAAACGCTCGCCAAGAGACAGGGGTGCCAAATTGAGTAGAAAAAACACATCATCTTTGGGGAAGAAAAAGCATTTTTAGTAATTCAGCAAAATGCATTATCCCCATGAGCGGAATTCGCTGCTTTTGGTAAGAATTTGCGCTCTTTTTTCCTGGCCTCCATCATGAGAAGAAGTTTTAGCCTTGGCGGTGGCTCGTGCCGTATGTGGCACAGGATCACAGTCAGTGAAACAACTAGGAGAATCTCCACCAGTGTGATGTACATCTAATACCTGCAACTTTTCTTGAGCTTCAAAATCCCTACCCCCTTCCTTTACCAACATTAGTTGAATTATACTTCGATTTAAACACAGTGACACTTAAAGGTCATGAGCTGGAGAGGAGGATGGAGATATTGAGGAGGATGGATATTGTCATCCAATGGGAGCTCCAATACCAAAACTTAACCCGAGAGTGCTCGCAATAGATCTACGAGATCCAAGCCACATACATTTTATGCCGAATTATTGCGATGCATTAGCCGTCTGATATTTCATCTATTCCTTCATTGTACTTTTCTGAGAAAGCCTGAACTTCTATTTTTATCTTTTCGATCAATTATTTCTCGTAAGCATGTTGAAACTTGATAGCTACGCTGCGCGATATGTCAGATACGTTAAGTGCACTGGCGCCAGTGCATTGTGAACTCTTGGTTTAAGCGGGACGTGTCATGGCATTTTCAGCCGTGTCTATGACAAGTACCTATTCAAAAAATGTACTTGTAATATCTAGGATCGAGTGTCACAATTTCTTCCCAAGGAGAAAGAAGATGCGCAGGAGACATCTGTATGAAAATGAAAAACAAAGCGAACCTCGCAAAATGGAAAAAAGACAAAAGAGTTTATAAACATTTTTGTGAAAATTGTCAAATGTGTTTGTTTACAAGACGCCAAAATCATTTATGGAAATTGTATATTATTTTATAAGATAATATGATGTTTAATGATTTTTGCGTGTTCTTTGACAATTTTTACCTTTCTCTCCATAAGTGTTCAGACAAGGTTTCTGCAGTGTAGGATTCATTAACAATTGCATTGAGGGACATGTGCAAAATAAATAAAATACGTATTTCAGTAAATAACGCTTTAGATCACTCGCATTCACAAAAAGTTGCAGTTATATCTGAGAGATACATTGCGGGCACTGTCATGAGTCTACCTATTGCGGGCACTCCCGGGTCGTACCGAAGCTCCGGATTAGATGACAGTGTTCTCCTCTCCGTTTTGCTCACGGTCTTGAAGAGCCATGTGTTCAAATTGGAGTATGATAATGAAATATAGCGACGAGCGTTGTTGACAAAATCTGATTAACAGAAATCCTGTTATCGGTGCATCTAAAAACAAGTTGCAAATTTGATGTAATGGCCCTGCCATTGAAATAACTAAACCCCCACTGCTCTCTCATCTAGTGTAATGAGAGCGAGGCGAACCGGGTCCCGCGATCAGAAGGCGAAGACAGATAGTGGCAGATCAGTTTTCTCTCTTCTAGACGGAACAGTTTACCTCTCAGTCGATAGCCGACAGCCCGAAGATGAGTTATTTTTTGTTGTTACACAACAACAAACGTTAACTTTCTTGTCCTCTTCCTTTTTCTCATTAACTTGGTCTTTGGACGGAATTTTTGACGTTTGGTATCGGATTTTCTCGTGGCCAACATTGCCAAGAAACGTACAGGGTCAGAGGTGGGTTAATGGACAGGCAGGCAATGCTGATACTGAATAGAGACCTCCAAAAATTGCTTAAACACAAATTTATATTTGTTCGTAGATGCGGAAAAATGTAATATTTCATTTTCATATTGCGAGGATTTTACTCCATTTTCATATTAATTTTGATTACATAGTATGTTCAATATTTTAATACCATTGCTTGTCTTCATTGTTTATAATTATTAAATCCATTAATTTATTAATCCTTCTCTGCCCGGGATGCAAGTACGACATCTAAAACGAATAGCCATCGATCCTAAACTCTTTAAAACAGTTTCAGTAGTGAGAACAAAACAGCAACCTCGCTATTAGTGTTGCAATCCTTTGTTTCTCTGATGCCCTTTTCCGTAACGTCTCCTGATTTTACACGAAGCAACCTGTGTCCACAATGCAGCAAGATGTATTAATAAACAAAATTTATTCGTCTCATTTCTAATTTCAGGGATCATAATGCTAGGAGTAAGGTATGCTTTCTGAATGATATTCATGGTCTTTGAAACAAATATTTGTTCGTCCTCAAGGAAATATTTCAATATACCATCACACAAGCACTTTATGTTTATATTGGTTGTAAAATAAGGGTTGTCGATGAATTGTCGATAATTCAATTGAAAGGTATAAACAAATTTTTAATGCTCTTAATTAATAACCCTAAGAGACTAGAATATCTTTATGTTGTTCAATTAGGGTGGATTTTAATGAAATGTCATTTTTTTTCTTTTTTACTTCAGAATAGTGCATTTCAGTATCTAAAATAATTTTATACTATAACGAAAGGAAATTACTTTTAAATGACTTTTTTGCATTTTTCATCGATTTCGAGTATTAAGTCATTTTTTTACCATTTACCGTCATTTTAAAGTATTTTTCTCAGATTTCAACGATTTTGGTGTCATTTTAATAATACTTCAAATTTTCGTATTTACGAGATATAGCAAACGATCTCCACAGTATTCCTGAGAAGCATATTCGATTTCTTAGCTCAGTAATTGTAATGTCTGACGTTGTATGCAATCTAAAGTTCCTGTGACGCCCACCATTGCAATCTTCGGGTCGTGCGATTTCGAGATAACTAAATACAGATTTTCTGTTAAAAACAGACCAAACCAAATTTAACAAGCTGAGTTCACTGGAACAAAAGGAAGAACCATCGATTACATCAGCAATATATCCAACAGCTTGAGTTCTTCATATGAACTGGTTTTGATAAGATATTTTACATTTTTCTTTGCTTTTAGGGCATTTAAAAAAATAAGAGTATTTTATCGATCATTTTTGGCGATGCTTCAGGTGATCAAAATCCGCCTTTAGTTATGATACAATTCCATCTGATACATTTTCGAATGAGGTGTGCTTTTAATGAGTGTCAGAAAAGGTATTGAATATACTGAAAAATATCTCGAATAAATCGCAAAGCCGATGTGGATGGCCGAGGTGGCTAGAGCCGACTGTGCCGACTCAGCGCCTCGGTCTGAAGGATCGCAGGTTCGAGTCCCACCGTGGGCATGGTTGTTTGTCCCTTGTCTTTCGTGTATGTGTTTTGTCGTGGAAGACGTTGCACAAACTAAAAAACCGAGGAGCTTGCAAGTTTGTTTAGTCTAAAAGGTTAATATGTGTCACATGAGGGACATAGTGGGTACCCGGCGCGGATAGCCGAAATCGATATGCCCAGAAGCTGGAAAAAGTAACAAGAAAAAAATTCTAAATATATCCAAAAGTTCCGGTAAAAATGCCGGTAAAATATTTTCAGTGCACATGTTTTATCGACGTAGACATTCCTGAGGGCTATTTTAGTATTTTCCCATTGCTAATGTTTTCTTTAACGACATGAAGAACGCACCTGCAAAACATACTTCTGTCTGAAATTATTAATTTTGTCCCATGAAATATACTTTTTAATTTTTAAAAAGTATTTAATTTAATTTTTAAAAAGTATATTTCATGGGACTCATTTTTTTAAATGAGTGCCATTTACAGTATTACTTGCATATAAATTGGCTTATTAACTTACCAACCTTTGAAACCACCAAAGTCAAGTATGCAAAGAATGAATGGAGGTCAGTTTTGCATGATGGATGAGGTTGCGAAAGAACTGGTTCTAATTTGTACAAGGCCATATATCCTTCCTTAGATGCTATCAGGGCCGACTGACTGTTCTGGTATGTGTCAATAAATAGGTAATGGAATATTATAAAAATGTCTTTAAATTAATTAATTTTTCCCTGTCAGGAGCTTTTCCAGCTTCAGGGGATGCCGATTTTTCGACTATCCGCACCGGGTAACCATTATGACACTTATTAACTTTTACACTAGACACTGACACACTTGCGGGCTCCTCGGTCTGTAGTCAACAGACTTACAAGACCTTCAAGACAAACAACCATGCCCACGGCGGGACTCGAACCCGCGATCCTTCCGACCGAGGCGGTGAGTCGGCACATGCTGTAGTCACCTCGGCCATCCAGGTAGGTATTTCTTTTAATTTAATACAGTTGCAAATTCTCAACTGGACCGGGAGGTGTATGGACTCTTTTTACCGGGCGCGAGAAGTTTTTTGACAAACACCTAAAGAAAATACATAAATGGAACAGGTGTGGGATGGGTGGTCAATGAAAATTTGGAACGTGGTAAGGTAGTTGGGTTATCTTAGTAAAAATGGCCTGTTTAAAAATGTCGATTGGCGTCGTTTCGCTTGGTTGTTTTCAGGACGGGGGCGAAGCTCCGACCTTCGGACAGTCATTCACTTATAGCATCCTTGAGACCGGTCAACGCAAAATTTGCGACACATTTTATTCTCAAATACTCTCAGGATTTATCTTGACTCTCTTACCTGGCAATTCTACTACTTCGTTTTGATACCCTTTTAAACCTTACGGCTATATCACGAAATGGGTGAATGGTTTTGATAGATGATAATGAAGTAATTATAATATGAATGCAGCGAGGCTGAAGTAAGACGCAAGGGAAAAAGGAGGCCGCCTACAAAACTTACACGAATCCGCTTGGTCCACTTCAAACTTTACACGGTTCGATCGGGATTTGAACCCTTGTCCCGCTACAAACATCACACGGCTCCACCGGGATATAAACCCTTGTCCCACTAGAGGAAGCCAAGCATTCTGAGCGCTACACCTCTGGTCAGCCCAATAGTCAAAGTGTTCCATTTACTCACAAAAATGTCAACAGAACCACAACTCAGAAAAATATCCTCTCTGTATATTCCAAATCAAAATGACAAACATTGAACCTGACTGTGGGACCCATAGTGGGACACCTCCCAAATGTATAATATGTTAGTTTAGCTACGAGAAAGTAATAAATATTACATTTGTAAAGTTTAAATAACTATGTATTTACCTTCATAAAATAAAATAAAATACAAGGAAGTCACAGAATGATTAGAGCAACGGTGAAGGAACCTTGATCTCAAAGGAGTTTCAGAGCGTAGAATGGTCGCAGTTCGATGTTCTTTGCCTTCTGAAATATTGGGAAGGAAAGATTTTCCTTCTCTTCTTTAGCTGAAACCTTTAATGAATTCTTGGTTTTCGTGTGTCCGCTTTTTTGTTTTGAGTTCCCTAGTCACCTCTTTAAATATTTTTTTTTGTTTTGAGTTCCCTCGGCCATCTTTAAATAATGAATTCATCACTTGAAAAACTTAAACGACTCTACAGGTTGGTTTACCAGTTCGTTTACCGGAGTTGTGTAAACAAATTATTAAAAACTACCTACTAGTGCCAATGGGCACTGGTATCTTCTTCTCTAAAATTGTTTATGATGTAATAGATATATTATTGTAATAATCTTCTTTCTATATCATTTGCTAAGGAAAGATGATATTTTAGTACCATATAAGAAACTATCGACACAACCCCCCCTAAGTCTACTAAAGCTGGAGAAGGAGTAACCTCGTTCCCCAGTACTGCGTCAAGCACATTTAAGACGAAAAAATAGAAGGTCGCAGATTCTTGTCTGAAGGAAATGCTGATGCACTTACGACTTTCAGTCACGCTGAACACACATAAATCGAATATGTTAGTAGGAGTAATTCGGAAACAAAGCGTCTTATGACTTTAAAGCAGTGTTTCCGTGCTCCAAAATGGGCATCGCAAAAATATTTCGTCTATCGTAATGTACGCAATAAGACTTTCTTTAGATTGATTGATTGAATAATTGTTAGAGATTCTGGACGCGTAAAGTGATAAGTCTATTACCGTAAGTGTAGGACATGTTTCCCGTCGGGAGGTGGCTGTGACGCGGGTGGTAAGATCCGTCCTATCTACCGTACCGTACAATCCGACCTACCGTCAGCTAGTAGGGTTTTCCCTAACCAGGTATCTCCCACCAGCGGGGCACCGCCTCAGCCGGGACTAGCTTTAAGCCCCCGACCAGTCTTCCGGCATGTATGGTAGTGTAATGAATGTGAATGTAAGTAAAGGGGGAGGATAGGACAAGGAAAAGGAAGAAAAGATCGCACGTAGTCTATGGCCCGTTTGTTACGGTTCTGATGATGTTGATCAGAGAAACCACGGAAAACTATCAATCAGGTAGCCGGCCGCTAGAGTTCTTCTCCAGACTGCGGCTTAATTCGACCTAGCTGACTGTCTTTGGACGTTCTGGTACTTTTTGGAGGTACCTCCACTTCGTTAAACGGGTTCAAGAAACGTTGGAAGTTGAGCTCCTGCATGAAGCTATTTTCACTTTTATTAATGACGGTTTACAAAGTACGGAATGTTTGTAGGGTTTACCTAGTTTAATATAAACTCTAAATTAATCCCATCTACAATGTCTTACTGTTTCCTGTATGTGCAGTTTTACTAAAAAACTAGAGCCAAAATTCATCCGTGCTCTGAATGTAACTGAAATCACACTCTATGAAAACTTATGTGGATTTAGAAATTGTCGACCTAATTTGCGATCGAAGGAAAGCAGCACCTCTCTCGTCTTTTTCCTTCAGCCCGCAGAATCATTGTGACTACTTTCGTGTTTTCTGCTTGTTTGTCCGGAATGCATCTAAGGTCGTGAAGGAGCTGAATGGACGTTCCGGTAGTTGCTTTCGGAAAGAGAGATGCTTCATTGTAAATACGCGGTTGTGAGGTGGCTTCCCAGAAACAGGGGGTCATTTCATCTAATAACCAAATCTAGGTATTGTGTTATAGATGGCAGAACTAACTACATTCCCAAGACTTCTTGGACAAATTCGAGGTCTTGTATAAATCACTTCGGTAATTATTCATTACGAAGAACCCTTAAATTGTATTTAGATATGATTGAAAATTATCTGAAAAAATATATGAAATTATTTCGTTTATTAGTTTCAAATATCATATCAATATTTGGAAGCATTGACGTATTTAATTATAATTAAACCCTCTAAATCACGTTGATTGATCGCTTACAGTAATTTTTATTCACCTAAATTCACAAGCTGACGAGCTCGACTGGTAACTTGGTTGGTGACGCTTCTCCTTAGTCGTGTACATCATCAGCGCTCATATAATTTTGTTGCTGCTTCATTTCATTTTATGCCGGGGATGCAGTGTCACAGACATACTATAGTAGTTACATGAGTTTTGCATAAAGCCATCAAGTAGATTACAAACACTTCTTAGTTTCAATCAGTTGATCTTAAAATAAAATTTACAAAAGCCAAGTTTTCGTAGCCCTGGAGCATAACTAATGCACATATTGTCAGTTGTCTGTTTCTCTCCCGTTTGAACTTCGATGAGAGACTCCGTCTTTACTTTCTCATTACGGATTAGAGAGAAAGTTATGTAATGATGCGCGAAAAAACGGCGAATTTTCGGCCGAAGAGCTATTATTACCGAGTTCTGGAATCAAAAAAGTGGATAAACACATGTTTGTGAGCCTTTGGTACCGAAAAATCAAATGACAAAACATCCGTCCGTCCGTCTGTAAACAATGCTAGCGGCTAAACTGTTCAGCTGATTTTCTCCAAAATTTACATTCTCCAATTGATCTGGCTGATGTGGAGGCCTCTTGAATTTCAAACCAATATTTAATTTTGGGGGATGCTTTACATGAAGCCCCTGGCACATATTTCAAATTTTCAAAAAAATGGTTCCTTTTTTTTATTAAATTTTGTTGATGTGAAAGTGTAAAGGACGTTTAAGAGAATGGTGCAGGTCTCATGTTCGTTGAAAACCCTGATATTTCGAAAATTGTAAGAGTTTGGAATTTTTTCGGAGTCTTCCTACAATTAAGATATTAAAGATAGTGATTCTTCCTTTAATAAAATCTGTTTCTTAAAGATATATTTTGAAATAAGGTCATGAACAATTTTTCGAAAATTTCTGTAATTTTTGCGTAATTTTGCGTAAAAATACTGGCGAAAAAGTACGTGATGTTTTAACATCAGGTACATTCTGAGGAAAACCCTGCGTCCTCCCCCCTCTCCATTGAAATATTCCTTTTAAATAGCGTGAAATGCCCTCGCCCTTCGCTGTCTTGTCTGGACGGAGACCCATAGCCGCCTCAGAATTGGTATGTCAGTGTGTCCACCTAAATGTATTAATTAATTTATTTACTTACTTATTTATTCATTTGTCCAGAATTTTTCCTATTTTTATCTCACTTCAGAATGGTACATTTGTTATTCAAAATTATATTTCCATTTTCACATTTTACATTACAATTTTTCTACTTTTCTTTAATTCTAATTTGTTTCGTAATAGTATTTTGTAATAGATCTCATTTATTTTACCTCACTTCAATATAGTACAATTGTTATTTATTCAAAATTATGTGTCCATTATCACGTTTTATATTTTTCTTTAAATCTAATTCATAATAATATTCTGTAAGAATATTTTATTTTATTTGTTATTTAGATATATTATTATTATTATTATTATTATTATTATTATTATTATTATTATTTCTTTGTAGCACTGAAGATGGCCGCAACGCAGCCGAAAAGGCTTTATGCTCAAATAAAAACCTACGATGTAAAAGCAACGCCTCAAATGTATTTCTATGATGCAAACATCGTAAACGACCATTTCCTACCACCGATCTTACAATAATAAATGTAACATATTTGTGAGCGTAGAAGAGTGATACCAAGGTAACCAGATGTGTTTTTTGAGGTCACACATACTATATGAATTTGGACGCTAAGGCATGGTGGATAATTTATTGCCGTGATTTTGCAGCAACTTGATACATGTTGTCTGATGAAATACCGTGTTGCCAGAAAGGCTACTTGGCAGATTATCAGCCAACAGGTTTCCAGCACCTGCACCCATCAAATCACTTAGTACAATAAATTACATCTCTTACAACACGCCATAAAACTGCTTCCGAGATCAAGATACTGTCAGCACCCACCTACTGGACCAAACTGTTTACGGGCAGATCTCGACGTTCAACTTGCACGGAGTCTCGCCGTATTTCAGTAATAACAGTTGTGTCCACTCAAGAGCTTTTCACTTTTAAAGGAGAATTGTTTTATTACAACGAAATGAAGTTTTTTTTTAACCAGAGAAATTTACTTACGAGTGAAAAGCTAACACATTAATGGGTCGAGCGTCCTCACAAATTATATTTGATATTCTTAATTCTAATACACATGTTTATATTCGTTTCCATTTTGCGCGTGAATCAATTTAAATTAATTTTTTCAGAGGGGGGTCATGATTCCAAGGCCCACCTCTTTGGATTCCACACTGAAAATGACGCAATCAAAACATGCGAAACCTGGAATAGGCACGGAGTGAAACGGCACTCGTCCCTCCTGGCATTCTCCCTCCGTGTAGATAAGGCACCTATCTGAAGAGGTCCATCCTAGCAGAATCATGCAGAACGTATTCTGTATTTGGTAGTAACGCAGAGCCTCTGACCAGAAGATCTTAGGGTTGTGGTGGCAGGATTTTCGACCTTAGCTAAGTAGCCAGGTGGAATTCAGCCGCTGCCTAGAGAATAATTATAGCACCCGGATGATTTGATCTCTAGTTTTTCTTGGCTTCTCCCATTAACTCCATGCGAATGCCGGAGTACTATAACAAACGGGTCACTGACCGCGTGCGATCTTTGCTTCGTCTTTCTTCTATCCTCTCCCTTCACTTACACACACACGCGCGCGCACAAAAATAAGAACGATTCTACCACATGTGAAGGGAGCTTTGTCGACTACAAAGGTCGTTGTTAGTGTTCGCCAGACTCCTTGAGGGGTCTCTTTGAACTGGTTCATCTAATGGTGATAGGTTTTGTCGGTCTCTGGCCCGTTCGTTAGGGTTCTGCTCCGGCATTCACCTGGTATTGATCGGAGAAACCACGGAAAACTACCGATCAGAGCAGGCAGATGGTAGAGTTCCTTTCCAGACAGCGGTTGAATTCAACCTAGCAATGTACTAACTAGTGTCGAAAATTTCATGAGTGGAAGACTCATCGGTAATTGAGTAACGCGAATCGGGTCGCTTGTGTTGTTTTCCCCAGGCGCCCCCGCCGCAGCTGCAGGTTAAGCAGCTGAAGCAACGCGAGGGGGGCGCCGTCGGTGGGAATGCAGCGTCAGCAGAGAAGAGGAATCCTCTGACGAACGCAAAGCGCGAGGTGCCCCCTCCCCCGCCCCCACCGCCGCCCGCGGGCTACGCACCGCCCTCGGCGCCTTGCGAAAGCGCAGGAAATGCCCGAGTTGCAGCCCGGTGCAGGACACGACGCGACGCTCAAATGACCCGCTTCCTCTGGGAAGTGACACATTCATTTTCTACTGTTCTTTTTTTCGTGCGGTAAGCTCTTTTACAAACTGTGTTCCACACGGCGTGTGTGCGTGTTCCGGGACAGTTTCAGGAACGTTGGTAGACGTTATTTAATAACTTCAAGGGAATCTGTCATTTTCAATAAGGAGGATTATCTAGGGTACATGAAAACTATTTTATTCCTGCTGGAAATCTTCGTAATATGTTAGAACCTATCTGTTTCTCAGAATCAAAATGTTTATGTAACTTAGACATGCCTCTCTTTTGAAAACTGTAGAAGAATTTTAAACAAAACAAATCTTCAAATTTAAAAAAAATTAACTTTTCCTACTCCGTGTTTACATTTAGGCACGATGTGGACAAGTACCTCCGGATTTATAACATAATTATGTGACTTGAATTTTGATGCAAATCTAAACGAAGTATACTACACAAATAACATAAGCTAAATATGAGATGAATGTCGCCCCGTATCCATTTCATTCCAAATAGATCGTTTCTCGACATCTGGTTGTCTTCAAGTTGTAATTAGTAGTGCTCCAACTGCAAACACTTCCGCGCAATATGTTACAACTGTGAAATATTATAATACTAAACGAACTATGCAATTTCTGCCGCATAATTACAATACTTTCTCTTTACTACATACATACGTAACATAAGGTAAGGATGTAACGGAAACGTAAATACGTAACGTAACGGACGCACGGGAAAGGAAAACATATTAATTGTGTTTTAGGTCTGTACTTAGCGTTTACAATTACCTTTACTTAAACTAGGGACGTTTGTGCACGATAAATAAGTTTTACCATATTTTGAAATGATACATTGCTTTATTAATCTATGTAAATTATATTTTGTCTTAATTCCCTCGTTATTTTGTCTTATCTGTGCCGATAATTTTTATAAAGTTTCCAAATAAATTAAAGCAATTATGACTCTGCCCCTTAGTTCAATATAATTGTATTCACTTACAATATTTACCAAAATATTTCTTTGCATATATTTTTATTAATACTTTTTGAAATATAAATTGAGTTTCAAATTTATACACTGTAAAGTATTGAAATAATTTTTATGTTCCATCAGGTCGGGATATAATATGTGAAATTCCCCTTTTGTCATTCTTGTTCTGTTTACAAAAGAATATCTTCTACTTCTTGTCTCATTTTGTTCTTCAGCTATTAAAAATGGTCATACAGAGAGTGTATCTTCGCTTAACATTATGAAGTCGTCGCGCACAATAAAAGACACCGTGCAAGGTGTCAAACTGACTCCGAAACTGACCGAAGTGTTCGCTCCGACCCGTTCGTCCCATCCCGGCCTAGTGCGCTCGACCTCCACAAAAACTGCCGTTCGTGCCGTGCTGTCCGTCTGTCCGTCCGTCCGTACAGTCCCGACCCTGCACGGGCTTAGTTTAATAGAGGCACTAAGCAGATCACGAAATGGAAGCCTCTAACAACACGAAAAATGGGAATGTCGTGAATTAGATAAGAAAATTATGTGCTTCGGGATCTAAACATTCTGAGTAGAGGAAAGTACTAGAGCCCAAGGATCAGCCCGGGTTGCAGCTCCGATTGAAGAAATCGAGAAGAATATGTTATTTACAATTCACACTGTGAATATTCTGTAAACAGATTATTTGATTTCGAAAATATTATGGTTCAGAGTATACGGTAGTCTTATGGCCAAATTGTAGATAACATTCTTGAGGATCATATTTCGGTATAATTGAACTTCCATTTTAGTGAGAGGGAGGTGAGTCTCCAAGTCTTAGGCTGAACTGGAATCAACGAGAGGGGACAGTTTCTAAGCTACTTAGCGACCTAACACCCTACACAACTTTCCGACCAACAGGCGGAAGAATCTTACTACATCTTACTACTGTATACTATTTTGATAATCTTTCTTCACTATCTTAGGAAAGTCATATAAAAAATTAACTAATGAATGGGCGTGGAATACGACCAAAATTCAAGCTGTAATGTATTCCCAATTGAGATTAATTAGACCGTGTCCTTTTCATTCGTCATGCTTTCTCTTTGCGGAAGAATGTTTGACACACTATCGTTTCTTCTGCCTGCTTATTCAATATTATGGATAAGACACTGCATTGAAGAACAAATTATATATTATTATTTACATAAATGGATCACCGCGTTTCCTATTTCTGAATCTAGATATTTGATTATAGGAATGATACTAAAAGAAAAACCTTCACCTACTTGCAAAATCACAACTGCAAGCAAGGTAAAATGAATCTGACCCTACTTCGATGATCATATCGACTTCGATGATCATATCGACTTTGACGTCGATGTTTCCAAAATATCGATGTTTCTATAAAATAATCGACGTATTTAACATCGATTTTTTGAAGCCGATGTTGTTTTAACCTCGATGTTTCTGTTCGATGTTTTTACGGAAACGATATTTCTTAAACGAAAATATTCCAAAACAAAATCCTATTATAATTCTCAGATTTTCAGAAATTGAATATTCTTCAGACCCGTGTGACCAAGAGTGAAAAATAAATAAAATGTAGTTTTCGTCAATGAAGAAGCCTGTATTAGTTTTGAAATATCGAATCAAATAATCCAAGTGTCGATAATTGCCTTGATAATTGTTTGACTGTTTTCTCAGTTAAATCTCAATTAATAAACGAACGAACGATTCCATATAATTATGCCCCCCTCCCGCGTGAACTTCAATGGTTTGTAATCCAGTTTTAAAACATTGATCGTTTTCGGTTGAGGTTTAAGTAACATCGAAGTCTGAATTTTGAGCATCGATGTTTAGAAACATCGCGTTTTTCGTAATGTCGCATCTCTAGACTGTGGCTCGTTTTATAGGAGCTACTCCGGACGTCGCCAGGATGTGATAAGTAAAAGAGTCGATCTATAAATTTGATTGCTACATATTCTACAAAACGACTAAACACGTGAAGTAAATTTCTCGACCCTTACCTGGATCGAACCCGAAACCTCACAAGGTGTGGTACGCTCGACAGCAAGGACTTCACGCTCGCCACTACCGGTGTTAGTCGTGCTTGCCGTAGTCATAAATCATCTTAAAATCATCTTAAAACAAGGTATGAAAACAAGAGCAGATAGGACAAGGAATCGTTCAGAAGAATCCATTTCGTAAAAAATTTGAAAAGATCGCAATCCTTAATATTTATCAAAAATATTGCGGATAATTACGCAATATTTATAATAATTACACATCGATTCATTATTCTTGATGATTTTTGACAGAACACAGAGACAAATTCTCGTGGATAAACTGGAGGGCCAGGCATTAATACGACATAGTGACGTTGGGTCTTGTGGACATATGTAAATTGAAAGGTGATAACGTCTGTAAGGAAACAAAGGATGGCTTCGCTACGTATGTTCGTTTTCTCAAAAGCTTCAAGTAACGCGAGTGACGGGTGACTTTGTAAGCACATGACTGGCTTCAGGAAAGACCTTTACAAATCATCTGAAGGTGAAGCACTCACTTCACGAAATGGACGCTAATCTTTTGCTTTGAGCAGCTAGCAGGCAAGGCAACACGGTTAGAATAGAGGAAGAAAAAAGTGCTTTTCTCAGAACACATCAAAATTATGTGCTTGTAACTTCGTTTTATTTTTTCAATTTGATTTACTTTTGTTATCATTCAAAATAGTTACACGTACTTATCTAACTCAAAAATTCTTATGACACATAACAACGATGTTCAATCTTTTGTATATCATGAACAAAATGTTTTCATATTTGTAAACTAGTTGCCCGTCAAGATTCAACCAGATGGTCACACCGTGCTACGTTTTGGGATACGAGATACGGCTGGCGCAAATAAGAACGACAACAGAAGAGATGGTCCGATGTGTTCAAGAAATAAGTGGGTGTAAAGTGGTCTCAAGTAGCAAAAGACAGACAAGTTTGGAAGAAACTTACAATCAATATGCAAAAATTTTGAACTTTTGGTTAATACAGAACACCAATTTAATATATTATATACTTTTATTTAAAAATCTACAATGTTATGTAATACTCTGTTATGTAAGCATACTACGTCATGAAATCAAGGGAGTGCCAACTCGCATTCACGCTTCTGCGGGGAGCTTTAGCCCTCCAGGTATCCGATAGGCTTAAAATAAAATAAAATACGAGTTGCCTCTGCTGCCGTTTTATGTGCATGGCTGATGTTGAAAATAGGGATAGGAGTAGGAGCTGTTTCGTTAAGGGAAGTAAGGCCGAAAGTAATTTAAAGTAATAAAATTAATGAATGTACGAGTACTAATGAATGTACGAGTATTAATGAATGTTCGTACGTTAGTTCAACAAACACACGATTGTTGGAGCATCAATAAATGTAGATGATCTCTTCAATAGCGACCGCCGCCAAGAACCCCGCTGAAGGTTATCTGCCGGAGAACATTGTTTGGTGTAGGAAAATCTATTTCATAGTTGTTGGATGTGGTAAGTGAGGTGATAACTTGACCCAAGTGCAGTCTGGAGTTGAAAATAGGAAGATGGATTCCATTAGGCTTGTGAAGCCTTCTTTAAAGGAAAAGTAGGTGCAAGGAAATCTTTAATCACCTAATGCGCCACGTTTTACGTATGTACCACAAATTAGTCACCTCTGACCTAGACTCTATACTTCTATTTTTATGATGCTTGGTTGATACGATTGCGACCATGCGACATATAGCGGCACGGCCGAGAAAGTCGAAAAATGCCGTGACATATTTCATCGTGAAGACTAGCCTTGAACGCGCCACGTTATAAAAACCGAAGTATAGACGGTAACTCACGCGTTATCTACTATGGACTATCAAAACGACATCCAAAGTATTTGTTCCGTAAATTTTCAAACTTTATTACTAGTCAATGATAATAATCTGATGCCTTGCACAAATCTTCAGAAGTAAACATTTAGTGTCGTCACAATATTCACGTCCAAGAAGAAAATATCTAAACCGCATTTAACAGCGTGCTTTTGCAATTGGTTCTGCAATAAAATACTGCATAAGGTTGCAAAGCTATATTTCAACAGAGTCAGCGTATGATTTGTTGAACTTCGTGTACGTATTTTCCTCATAGCTAATAATTACTTTCTGTTCTTCGTTTGCAAGTGAATGAATGTTACTTGGATTTTAAACTAGTGCAAATTTCTATGTGAGAATTTTTGCACATATTCTGGTATCGCATCAGTGTTATGTGTTTGAATAATATGATGAAGTGTTTAGAAAGGAATAATTCCAACAATTAACACGATCAACAAATTCAACGATTACGAGCTAGTGCTGTTTGGCTACTCTTAAGTCAAGGAAATTACAGCAAATACATTTCATTTAAAAACCACAACATAATTAACACCCACATTTTAAATAGAATTAGGAAATAAATAATAAAAACAAAAATTGTATTTCATATTGCTTAAAACAATACTGCGGAAAATCGATTTCCATATTTTACAATACACGTTTTGGGTCTCCCGTTACCGAAAAGTGTTTTTTTTCAAAACGTCCGTCCGCCCGTCTGTGAACCACACTTGCTAATAAACTACAAGGATTTTTTCCAAAATTAATATTCCTCGGGAGATTTGACCTGACTTCAAGTTCTGCGATTTTTACAAACATTCTTTAAACTTTGGGGGACCTTTACATTAAGCTCCTACGACATTTTCAAATTTTCGCAAAATGGTCCACGTTTTTTCTTTAAATTTCTTCTGAGAATAGACTGAAATAAACTTCTGAAGATGGCATAGGTGCGATTTTTACTGTTAATTCTAAATTTTTGGAAATTAAGTTTGAATTTTTCGACTTCTTCCTACTACTACAATATTAAAGATAGCTATTTTTTTCTTCAAATGAATGTTTTACGCATAATTAGTTCACTCATGCACATCAGGTACATTGTTTTGAAGATTGTAGGCGTTTTGAAGAAACTTTTAATGAAATAAAGGCAATCCTAAAAAATATTATAAACAATATTTTCTCAAAAACAGCTCCAATTTTTTCTTAAATGTTTTGTACCAATAACGCTAAAATCACTTTCACAAATGTAATTTTTTAAATACCTGTCACGTTGTTAATATTTACTTGTCCGGTAATTTGTATAAATTATTGCTTTTGTGAGAAGAGCTTTGAATGATTTCTAATTAAGTTTGTCCAAAAATCAAACGTTTATGTGAAAATAAGCTCAAAATTCCGCATTTTCAGTAACGCTCAAACCATATTTTCTTAAAAACCTCTCGAAATGTTTCGATTTATAATTACATCAACAGCAACACGTCATCATTCCCACAATCCAAACTTTTCAACGAAAGTTTTCATGTATGAACAGGTTTTACTTTTCTATAACATTTTTAAAGTTATATTTCAATTCTACATTTAGGGATTCGAAAAAACTGAGAAAACATGAAAAATTGTCTTTTAGGCACCAAAAGATCGCTGTTAAGAAGACGGTGGGGCAAAAATGAAAAGGTAGCTCACCAAAGAAACACTAGGTACTGTAAAGATAAGAAAACTAAGAAGTAAGAAAAAGTCTGTGACGTTCTTTAGTACGAATAGTTATTAATATTTTTGGGTGTGTGGAAGATTTCCTTAAAAATCTGCGGTAAATCGAGGAACTGTTATCAAATAATTCCTACAATAGAATATTGTTTGCGTCTGTTTACCTTTCACCAACTGCAGTTGCAAGAATACTAGTGGCCTGCTGCAGCAAAATGTTGCTGAACTATGACGTCGCGCCCATGAATGGGCGGCCGTCTATGATTTTCGTACTGGGTTGCGGGTTCAAAAATCCGCGCCCCTAGACGATTTGTGAGCTCACCGAGCTCTGGTTACCGGCGTTATCAGCTAGCGCGATCGCACCTAGGAGGGGAGGTATGAAGGGGCAGCGAAAGACGGTTAGACGAACATAAGTCGGCGAAGTGTATGGGTGTCGGGACGAGAGAGTGTACGGAGCGTAGAACTTGTAACAGTGACGATTACGTAAAGTAAATGATCCAAGAACTGAAAGAGTCGGTGGAAGTGGTGCCGATGTTTCACTGCTTACCGGTTCAGTGGAACTCAAAAACGACCCCGATGGCGACGAAGCGAATGAAAAGTTTTTCTGATGGACTGTGGATGAAGGCGAATGAAAGCGTGAATATACTGCGATTTATTCAACTCCGTCAACAGTTGATACCTGGTAGATATCAACTGTTGACGGTTTCATCCTATCGGGAGCTGATACGTCGCTACAGAGACGTCACTATGGTGACGTTCAAGCGCTCTCGCTTGGATGAAACCGACAACAGCTGATACCTGTTTGGGGCAGAGTTGAATAAATCGCAATGTAATCATGGAGGACGAGCTGTGGGTCACGAGTGGCCGGTAATGTCAGCGAAGGTGAGCCGAGGGGGCTGACTGCCGTCGGGTCAGTGGGCGGAGGAATGCTCCCGTCTTCGTCTGGGAGCAGTTTCGGGCCTCGACCCCGCGACCAAGATCGAGGACGCTTTGAGGCAGCCACCGGTGCGCCCACGGCCTGCCGGAGCTGAGTTGCCGCCAGTGATGTGCGTCTACGCGTAAAGAACCTTAGTCTACGTCTACGCGTAAACAACGCGTAGACAACGTACCCTGCGTAGACAAAGGTAATCTATGTAGACAACGGTAATTATCTTTTTCTCTGGGGCAGGGGTAAAACTACGAGGGCCAAGCTCCGACCCCGAAAGCCAACATTTATTTATAATTACACTCAATTTATTCAAAACAAATACTACATACTGATTGGATCATACCCAAGGGAGTACTGCCATTATGAACAAACCTATTTAAAATTTCAAGTTAACATTGTTTTCCTTCAAAAATATGTATGGGGCGGACGAGAATCGTGATTGCATTTGCCTTCTCCTGCCTTAAACTTTTTTGAGTAATTTAATGTGAAAAAAATAGTCTACATACATTACATTGTCTACGTAGTCTACGCGTAAATGGAGTCATGTAGACTACGTGTAGATTACGTGTAGAAAACACGCGTAGATGTAAAATTATAGTCTACGGCACAACTCTGGTTGCCGCCCACGGGCTGCTGACGCCGCCATTCAAGGTGACGTCACGACGAAGAAGGTTCCCAATCCACGCTTGTACGATAGGTACCCGATGGAGTATTTATTTTGTTATCACGTTATCTGAATCATTTTATTGGACATAAATGAATTGTCGGAGAGACGACACTTTGCCAAAAATTTTGTGGATTTAAACGGTGAACTATAGGTATTTCTGATCTAATGAATGTAAGGGCTATGTTATATGTGAAGTTTTGTGGTGATTTTTTTTTTCATTTGTGTACTATTTTGAGATTGGGAAATTTATGCGAGAGGGAGAATTAAAGTAACAAAATTTTCACATTTATGTGGAAGTAACTCATGGGTGAGTGAGGATCCAGGGATCATTAGTAAAATTTTATACGGGTTTAAAATAAATCCAGCAACGGATCGGAGATTCAAGGCTCGTATTGGATCGCACAAAACTATGTGTAATTTTTTTAAGAAGCTTTTTCCCGGGGTTCATGGTAGTGGAAAAGTACAATGATCAAAGTATTTTATAATTACTGTGTCGTGAGTATTTTGGAGGGGGTAACATATGATATCGTGTATTGAATGTGTGAAGTGAAGTGAAGTGAAGTGAAGTTAGTTCCGTGATCATCAGCTATAATGACTTTGTTTGATATGACTTCATTCTAGCGTTACTGGGAGATACTATTGTAGACGAATATTTGAATTGGTGCAATATACTTGGTATTCAGTGTTGATTTGAGATTTTGATTCCATGTTTTGTGAAGAAATTGAAAATCCAATTAGCTGTATGCAATGAAACAAAATTCAATGCCAGGAGTACATTTTTTACCATTTTAATGAAAGTCAAATTATTCATCCGTAGTGATAGCTGAAAATCAGTACGATTTTTGGGAAATAAAACTATTTTAATTTGCCTACATGATGAATAACATGGCAAGTTATTGAAGAAATTTGCCAAAAGTAATAAACAATGGTTAACACTAGAAGGACCGAGTGTGTCAAAATGACACATTTGTGACACATACTACAATGTAGTGCTTGAGTTTTAAAAGTTAGAAAACTGATTCTTTGTAAGTGCTTTCCTTAGTGCATGAACTTCATATGCTGTAAAGCTCAATCCTGTGATTTTCATAGAATTGGAAAAAAATATTAGATATACCTAGAAGGACCGCCATGTGTCATATTGACACAGTGTACACTTCCAAGTCTTGATATTTCATTTTTGTATCATACTTCCGTTTCCCATTGAAAGTAGTATATCCCTGGTTTTCAGATTGATAAGACTATTGTTACCTTCTTGAAATTTGATGCATGACGATGATAACGATCCGTTAGAAATTGCCGGATACATCCTGTTCTTTTTGAATCCACAGTATGTGTTACAGAGAACTTTCAATGTGCAAAACGTAATTGCAAGCCGTGAGTGTGTGTGTGTGTGTGTGTGTGTGTGTGTGTCAAACTTTGCAGAATGAGTACAGAAAATGGGAATGACTTGTTGGATGCGTGAAATTAGTTCTGACAAGAAGTGAGGAGGATGATAGACACCCGTGTATACTATAGCTAATTATTAAATATTGTTTGTTTTTCCAAAAGCATTAGCGTTTTTCTTTGGAAGAGCGTGGGCAACGCAAACGATAACCTCACCTCTAGTCTCAGATTTCACATTCTAAGGAAATCAAGAAATAAATTTTGCATTCTTTTCTCGACGACCCGACGGATGGTGTGACCAGTGCCGCCGCCCACATCGAGAATCCAGGAGGCAAAATGGTACGTCACACAGTACAAAATCACACAATAGTTTTTAGTAAAGAAGCATTCACATTTCTCAAGAACAACAAATAAAATTCTCACGTATAAAATTGCAATAACCTAAATATTTTAACAAAAACAGTAATGCAGCAATAAAATTACAACAGTACAAGTTTTTTGCATAACAAAAAAAGGTTGGTTCCATAATGCAATACAAGAATAACAAGGCTCCAAAGAAAAGGACGGTCACCGCTACGATGACCAGCATCTTCCTTGGAGCCTTGCAGTCGCGTGATGTTAGCAGTGTCGTAAGCAGGGGGGCACTGAGTGTGAGAATTCCGTCGTACGCGCAGTATGAAAATAACCGGGGTAATTCAAATATTTTTATTTTTCAGAAAAATCGAAACTCTTCCATCGTTTGTGTATTTTTCCTCTCTTCCTGAGTATCTTACAATGCCGCAGACAGTTCGTAAAAGACCGGAATGCGCATAATTTTCTTTCAGTTTCTGCGCGCATTGGAAAGTAGAAATATAAGATGCCTAGTGTGAGAGAAAAGAAAATGTACGAACGCACTACGTCGGAATTTGCCAAGAGGAAGTCTGCTGTCCCTCGTGCATGACAATAAGCCTGACCTATCCAAAGCCAATACCAGTGAGCGTGAAGGTGAATTTCTTGGACAAGAGCGCAGACAGCAATTGCAAAATCAGCTGCCTCCGTGTCCTTCCTGAGTCAGCACCCTCCATGCCAGTGATGCAGGCACAAGTGTCACCCCTGCGCACCACCGACCCAGAGCCTTCAGGGGCCTTGTGCTCGGCCGAATACCTTTAGGGGCCCTATTCACTGGCGAACTACGCTTCTCACTCCCCAATAATAATGAAATATAGAAAATAGTTGAATGTACACAAAACGAAACTGAAAATTAGACTAGAACAACAAACATTTTCAATTTCAATATGGGATTAATAAATACAATATATATTATTACAAGATGTATTTTAAAATAACTTTTATATTTATTTTTGACAGGCACCAAAAATATTAATATATTATAGTATGTGTCGTTAATAAAATCCTATTCCCAGCAGTGCAGCCAATGCAGTGCTTTTTGACAGTTTCTAAAATAGTGGATATTCATCACTGCTGAGAGTGCAGTTGGAGGTTAGGTATAGTTTTCATAACTAATTGAGTTTGTTCTGATATTGTCACTAAAATAATATTGCAAGACTTGCGTCATTTCATGTGAGAATATTCAAGTAAATTTTCTGATTATTGACAAATTCAAAGTGAAGGCATGCACGGTGAAGGAAAGTCGGCAATCGGTGAATATCAAAGACCGCTCGCAATACACTTTTATCACACGTTCAATTAAACTCGCAAAGTAGGAACTTGTAATCAAATAATGGTCCTGATAAATACTACTTTTTTAAAGAGCAGTACTGAACCTTACTTTTCTTGAATTCTAACTGCATAAATTAAAAGTTTTCACGTGAACTTTTTCCAGTTGGCGGAATGACATAACAATAGAGAGTAGCACAGCCCCAACACAAGATTACCAAATTATTACGGTTATTAAAATACGGTTTTTAAAATGCGGACAATTTCTACATTTTACTTATTGAACACGATCCTTATGTAGTTGATCAGACAACTGAATCTTGTACAAGTACTCACAGATACGGCCAGAACGAAAAATATTGTTTTGGGAGAGAAATTTCATTTTAGACACTCACACGTTAATATTTTGAAATAATAAACAAATGTTGCATTGAAATGAAAAAAACATGTATTTACAATTGGAATACATCTTTGAATTACTATGCGAACAATGTGTGGTGATTGTTTTGGTTAAAAGAAGTAAAAATTCAAAAAACCTTTTGCAACTTCCACTCCCTAGAACCGCTACTGCTCACTGCCAAATGGCACGTGCAAGTCATAATGGAGGGAGATATTCAAAAGTGGTGAGACAGGGTTTTCGATTAAACTGTAAATGTAATATAAAGTACACATTACGAGTTACATTATTATTTTACAATGTACAATATCTGGGCTTTTGTGAATCAGGCGAAAATTCATCCATAGTATTAAAACAACGCCTCTGTGGGGAGGGGTTGGAACTATGTTCGAGAATTTAGACATGAAGGCTGCGAGTTCGAGTTGCATGAAAGTTTGTTGTGAAAATTTAGATTTTGTATAATATTCTGGGTCAACTAATTCGAAAAATCGAAGATTACGTATTTTGGGAATTTAGGTTTAAAAAAACTGCACTTCGGAATTCGGGAGTAAAAACATTAGGATAAAATACTGATGATATGAGTCTCAATGCAAAAAACTTTTCTTTGAACTTTTTACTATTAGAAGAAACATTTTTCTTATATTAGAATGACACTGAACAAGTCAAAAAATTGTTAGTTCAATCGGAAGGGGTCATGATTTTTTCGGCCGTTTTCACGTGCAATTTTCCTATTATTTTTTAAAGTAATAAAATGTTCATAATTTCATTGTGATTTTGTTCATCTGGTTTCATTCATTTTGTTCTAACAAGAGACGCATTTTTCTTTAAACTGCGCAACTTCTTGCTTGAGCGGGAAACAGGACTCTTCACTGCCTTCAACACTAAATGGTAGCCTTTACACAAGCCTACCATTTTCATTATTATCAATTGATACTGATGCTATGTTCGCATATCTTTTCCTGCATTGCCTTCGACAGGGAGGTCTTAGGGTTCCAGTTCCGACAGTGATAGACTTTCCGACTTTGTTTTGGGTTCCCTGGCCAGAGTCATGACCGTGGCCAGAGGCTGTACGGGTGACGCCGCGTCAACGACAGAGGTGCCGACGTTTCGACCATCGTATCATAGTCGTCTTCAGGGATGTAGTGGCTACTGTGTGGCTGTGTAGTACACTGCAGCTACGAAGAAGACCATTGTATGATGGTCCAAACGTCGGCACCTCTACCTTCGACGCGGACTCACGCGAAAACCCATATCAGGATTTTTGACACCAGCTAGATAGCTAGGTTAAATTCACCTTCTATCACGAGGAAAATTCTAGCAACCTCTAGCATTCGCAAATTATAGCTTTCTAATCGGTAGTTTTTCGTGGGTTCTTCGATAAACACCAGGCGAACGCGGGAGTAGTACCCGAACCAATCGACCATGGACCGCGCGATCTTTCCTTCCTTTTCCTTGATCTCTCACCCCGTACTGACACTTACATGCACTACATACATGCACTACATACACTGGGACACCAGTCTGGAGCTCATAATTTGTCCACGGCCACCTTCAGCGGTGAAGACAGCCATGGTTTGTCCCTGATATGTCGGTGCTTCGCTGGTAGGAGATACCTAGTACGGAAATATCCGGCAAACCAATGTGCAGGTAGGCGTCGGATCTCAACAGCCAGATGGGGAAGATCACTACACCTTACAAGGAAAACGCATGCACTACACTTACGGGCCTAACGACTTTCGATAAATAACGCGCCGGGAATTACCAATAAATCAATCAATCTCATATCATTCTAGAAGCTTCTTCTTTTTACTTTTCCGTATACATACGTATATACAGAATAATATACGTGGTAGAGGGAAAGTTATGTAATGCTGCGCGAGAAAATGGCAAATTTTCGTCAGAAAAAAATTCATTGTCGGGCTCTTGCAACGAAAATGTGAATACAAACAATTGCTAAATTAAGAAAAAAAATCCCCTAACAGGTAGTGTGATCAGAATCCCTGTTTTGTTATCGAAAAACCAGTTGAAAACAAAACGTCCTTCCGTCTGTCTGTAAACATCACTAGCACCTAAACCATGCGTTGGATTTTTTTTCAAATGGAAGAAACCCCTGTCCATCTGGCTAGAGTCAAAGCCTCGAGATTTTGAAAAATATTCTTTAAAATCCAGGGGTACTTTACGCAAAGGCCGTGGGACATTTTCAAAATTTTTTCTAACACGGCTCCAATTTTTTTCTTTAAATTTCTTGTAAGAATAGAGTAAAATCCACTTATAAAAGAGGCAGAGGCAAAAAACTCGGATTTTTACGGTGAACTCTGAATTTTCGAAAATTGCAAAAGTTTCAATTTTTTTCGGCGTCATCCTATAAAGACAAAATTGAAGCCAGTTTTTTCTTCAAACAAAATTTGTTCTCCGTAGTCAATTCTTTCAAGTTCTCCGTAGTCATGTAGATATTTTTGAGAATTTTAGTGGTTTTCGCGCAATATTGCGTGCAATATGTACAATTTTAAACAATTACAAAAGCAAGATTTTCTCAAAAACAGCTCAAAATTTTTTCTTTAAAATTTGGGTAGGGATAATGCCTAATGAGTTGACATAAACGCTATCTTGCTGTATTCTTTTCCTTTTTCGAAAACTACAAAAATGTCGTTTTTTGACTTGTCTCTCATATCGTTAATATTTACGTTAGCGGCGATTCATTTACAATATTATATTTATGAGAACTGTGCTTTAAATAATGTCATAAAGTTTATCGAATACTCAATCATTTTCTGTGAAAACTAGCTCAAAATTCCGCATTTTCAGAAACGACATTTTCTCACAAAGGCTTCAAATTATTCTTCAAACTTTTTGAACGGATAGTGATAATTAAACTCTTTAATATAACCCAACATACAATTTGGGGTATTTATTGGATTTTTTTAAATTACACAAATGTAATTTTTTTAAAGATCTCTCACACCGTTATTATGTACATGTCCAGCAATGTGTAAACACTACTGTTTTTGTGACTTGATGTACTTCAAAAGAGTTCTAATGATGTTTTCGAAAACTCAAAAATTTTCAAAGAAAGAAAGAGAAAGAGCTTCGAATTTCGAATTTAAAGTAACGCTTCAACGCCATTTTCTTATAAACGACTCCAAAATGTTCAGAAAATTACCATTTAGGAGAAAGTTTTACTGTTCTGTAATATTCTTAAAATAATATTGTAACGAAAAACCCCTCTCACTTGTACTGATATCGATCACGCCCACTAAACAGGCGCCAATGCAACGAAAAAACCCCCTTTCCTATTTACTAAAACGCCCTACGAACTGGGCACTAATGTAATGAAAATCTCCCCTCTCAACTCCTATTGTTGATCACGAAAAACTTCCTTGCTGATCACCTGTAATATCTACAATGCACACCACTGTGCCCCCCCTTTTTACTATCCGGAGTTTTCCTGTTTACATAAATTTATCAGGGCGGGCCGTGATTTGTTCTCTACAGAACACAAGCGCCACGCCAATGCAGGGACCAGGATCAGCTAGCTATGTGATAAAAACACCGGTTACGTAACATCAAAACGAGAACTCAAAATCTCGTTTGTTTATTTTCTTTTAACCAACAGAAACATTAATACCCTCATAAAAGAATCAATACCACACAACATCAACAAAACACGATATCATAATAATCACAAAAATCAATAAACATATTATACCCAAATGTTATTACGAAATAATGAGCTCAATACTGTGGCCACACCCATTACATTGCAATCCCCCAAAATGTTTCCAGTTTTGGCTTTGTAAACCATTTATTCTTCCCAAGAGCAAAGAAATCAAAGTCATTGACTTCACTGGAGTGTTGCAAAACAAAAAAAAAATATTCCACTTCCCTTGCGTTGTTAACCAAGCGGCGACCAGGTCCACACACACACGATCTCACGCCGTCATGCGTAAGAACTCTGCTCCACTGCTGCCTGCTAGCGCCGAATTACCAGTGCCCCCCAAATTGGCACTGACCACGGCGACGATATGCAAAGACGCGCTCGAGTCTGCTGCACCTCGGCACACCTCGTTCGGCGACACCCGCTTCGATTTTTCAATGGTCGAAGTAACACCAGTTCCAAACATTAGTGGAAAAACTTTCAAAATTCACAAAACTCAAAATTAGGATCGCGCGTGGCATAGCTTTATATATTACCACTAAAATAGTTCACATCACACGGCATACAGTTCCGCCACCTTGCGAATACAAGTCCGAAGGAGCAACACCTTCTCGAAATTTTATAAGTTCGCGTGTTAAAATAATATCACGAGTGACGCGGAGTACAACTCGCCACGAAGTTATTCACTCCTCTCACAGTTTATAATAGTTCACTAGTACGAGTCCAGAAGAGAACACTTCATCAAAAATTACAAATCCAAATTTTTTAAAATTATTCTTGCAACAAGCGACGCGGATTCTGCCTCTCGCTACCAAGCTATTCCCTCGTCTCTCTCCCATTGTTGTCCTAAAGCATTTATAGCTTTTTTCCGAACAAAACAATAGCGCCTCTACTGTCTTCTGCTTTATAACTTATAAAAATAGTTTATTATTAATTTCTAACACTTCCTGGATTGTCTTATTATATTGTAAAATTCCCAATTAAAATTTCGTATCCATTCCACTTCTTAGACATCACTTTTCTCGCTTCATTTTGTTAAAAGAATGCTTTTTCGTGCGTCTCATGCCTACAAACATCGCTCGTTTATTTCTCAATTAACTCATGTAACATAATGTTTATCTATTAATGTTCGGCGTCCTAAAATTGTGTCACCACGTTTATAATTTGGCCCGTATCCCACGGAATACTTTGGTATATGCCAAATCTCGGTAGACACACTAGTTTTCGTTTAATTTATTAATATATCCAAACTTTTCTGAAGGGACGTCACGACCATTGTTGTTTTAGTTCTGTAACATGTTAAAATCAATGTCATGATCACAAAACTCGCGATATTATGCGTTTCTGTGACCCGATTTAGCTGAAACAAACTTTATTGCGTTCCTTATAATTTTGTGCGTTGACTAGTAACATGCAACCATTAATTAACCACGGCGTTCACATGCTCGCCTGAAATACTCGTTTTCTCTTAGATCACCTTCACTTGTTTTTCTATATTCCGCTCTGGAAGTTTCTACATAAAGTTCTATACCCGGTTCATAAACCAATGGTCACTTCATGTTATCTACCTATTTCATTTGTAATAGATGGCTAAACTATTACAATATTTCCGTTGTACTATTAGGAAACCGAAAAATGATGAAAATGTCAAAAAAATGTACTTTGAGCGGCGATAGATGGCAGCTGCAAGAATATGTGGTAAGTCCAAATAGCTTGCCGAGACCAAAGGCAATAGAAAATAATACGGGAAAGTCTGTGCCATTCTGTAGCACCACTAGTTTTAAACTCTGTTACTGAAACGAGACATGTCACTACAGAAAATACAGATGTCAAAGATGCCACGAATACACCACACGAATCATGAAAAACACTCTACCTGAACAAAACAGTAATCATGTGAGCCAACATGATTACTAGATCATTACTACACTGATACAATCTTAATGAAATACGCGGGATAATTTACAAACATCTTCATTTATAAACTGAAAGACAAAAACGTGTGAGATATGACGTGTGATGTGAGTTTCACACCATCAACATGCATAGCAAGGTCGACGCATAGCACATTATTTATTTTTTTAAAAAGAAAAAATATTGTATAATAGGAAAACCTGGCAGACGTTGTTCTGCCCTTCATCTGCCTCTTTCCCCTCCCATCTCCCTTTCTCATCGTCTTTCCCTCCCTCACCGTGTGCCTGTGTGTCTGTCTCTGCCGCTCTCTGTCCCTCCCATTTACTAGCTGATTCTACACGTCTTTGAGCAGGTGAGGTAATATCGGGAAGCGCCGGACCAACAAAAACGTAATAGAATGTTCAAGAAGAGCTCATTCTATAGATTACGGTGTGAGAAACGTTTCTTTGAGCCCTTCAGCCACAAAAGTTTAGTTTTTAATGCCCTAGAATGCCTCGTTTAAGAGTTATTTAACGACATATATTCAAAATGCTGCCGAGTGTGTTGCAGATTGCATGACGTGAATATTTGGTTTTGTTCTACTGCGCCATGTAGTGGAGTTACAACAGAATTAACTACACACACTAAACCTTCGGGATGAAAAACACGTAGAAGTGCCAACTTTCATGGAGATCGGTCCAATGGTGTCGGAGTTTTGCTCATATATATATATATATATATATATATATATATATATATATATATAGATGAGATTAATAATTAAAGAATATATAGAGAGATTAATAATTCATGAAAATGTAAAAATCGAGTTTTAAAAACTTTATCGTCTTCCGGGTCATTGAAATTTCCTTGGATTTCCTCCTGAATCATCGCTCCATCTACAATTATTCATTCTCTGACTCTCTTCATCATGTACCTCTCATATTCCCTTTTACTATCAGCGGAAGGCATTAACAAACCACCACTGTGATTCCTTGCATAGAAACTGAATACATAAAAGCGCAATCCCGCCGATCGCCAACGCTACGGAACAGACCATCATCATCATTATCATCACCATCATCATCGTAATACTAGAGTCTGCTGCTCCTGAAACTTCAAGAAGCCCTATGTCGAGTCTGTGTGCCGGACACGCCATACCAATTGCACTCTACACTCCGCACTCCTTCTATATGGCACAAACCTCACTCACTGGAAGACCTCCGTTCGACGGCCACTCACGATATCCGCTGTATAAGAATGGGTTATGCAGCTCAATTTGCTCGCAGAGGTTCACAAAGGGTTTATCAGTATTCAAAGTACACGCCACTTAGAAATTCAAAGGAGTTTTGTTGTCAAGGACGTAGATCTGGCGCTGTGTAAAGGATCAGCCTTCAACCGGTCCTTTCAAAGAAATGAAAATAGTGGTATATTTACTGCAAGTACTCATCACTAAAATTAAGGAGTCGTGGGAAGGTGGCCAAAATTTACTTTGGGAGGAATTTAGGTCTGTTTCTATTTCTTTTTGGTGTAGGTCTGCTAAAATAAGGCATGCCAAACCGCGCCCGCACGATGTACTTGCCCACCTGGGAAGCTGAGCACTCGTCACGAGCAAGTGGAACTTCCCCTGACTCCGCTCTCATTTACACTCCATATCCAGAAAAGAGTGTATAGGCACAAACTGAAGGGGCGCAAGGCTGGTAATATTGGCTTCATACGTAAAATCTTCATACTCTAAAATCTAAAAAAATACCAGATCTTCTCTATTAAAAAACTAAGAGTTTTATACTTTTCACATATTTTTTACTATTTTACTTTTACTTTCTCTATTTATTGACTGATAAGTGATTCCGGACGCATTCAAGGATATGGTCATTAGTCCCGTAAGTGTAGTGCAGTTTTCTCCCCGGGAGGTGGTGGTAGTCTTCCCCCGCTGAATGGTGAAATGCGGCCCCGCCCTACGCCATCACAGCTAACGGGGTTTCCCACTACGAGGTATCTCCCACCGGGGCACCTTCCCAGCCGGGACACGCTCTGAGCTCCTGACTGGTCTCCCGGATTTGTGGTAGTGTAGTGCATGTTAGTGTAAGAGTGTGTATGTAAAGGGTAAGGACAGAGGAAGGAAAGATTGTGAAGGAAGAGGAAGGAAAGATTGCGCCTGATCTGTGGCCCGTTGGTTAGGATACTTCTCCGGAACTTGCCTGCTATTGATCGGAGAAACCACAATTCCCGCTTATGGGCGGAGAGCTCTTTTTAAACCCCATGCATTTTAGTCTATCGTAACTCCAAACCTGAACCCAGAAGGTTCAAGCAATGTGGACTTTCGTTAGTAAATATATTACAATCTCAAGATAATTTCGATTCAAAATGTTTATCATTACTCTAAACTGACAATTTAAAATCTTACTGATGTCTTATTTCATTTTATGGATACGTTTTTAGCTTAATTAGAAGAAATGGATCAACTGACTTCTCCAGGAGACTGTCATGGGCCAGTGAGGGATCTCCGTAGCAAATTGTACAATTCTTACATTTAAATCTCTCGTCAGTAGCTGTGGTAAATAAGCATTGTAATTGTGGTAATTTTGTAATAAAATGATGACATTATTAATGTAATCATGTAGGTACGATATTTCGTTCGTTCAATTCATTCGGTTGTTGCAGTTGTTTTGCTGGATGTATATCAAGGGACTGTTAAAATGAAAACTCCAAAGAAAATCATCTTAAAAAGGATTTCGAAAATATGCAACTTTGAATCTAAATTTAGATACCTACTTTGTAAGAATTTTTCAGAATGCTATTAATATTTATAACTTGAGCTAGTTAAAATTAGTATGGCAAACATATATTACTGCAAACATATTTTTCACATTCGACATTGTGAAATGACCTTCGTCAACGGGCAGATACGGCTAATTGGGCCCATCGACAAATCGCCAATTTATCCTTCCCCCCAGAAGTGATATAACGATATAACAGGTCCATGATAATCGCATGGTCGCACGTCGCAACAGGTGGAATGACAGTGTTACGAGGATCGTTTCGTCTCTATGTACGTGCTGCACCGCATATCGAAAGGCCGTGAGTCAGTCCTCTCGTTTTGGCCTTCGAGCCGTACAGAATTCAAATCGAACACGACCACGTGGCAAGCACTGACTCTGAGGGTATCAAATTGGGAAGTAATGCACCCCTTAGGATCGAAAATGCATAAGAATGGCTTAAATGCATTCATTTTTATTGCTCGTTATCACCTTAGTTATACATTGCATAACTCACTTGGATCAAGAGGGGTCGTGGTTACAAGGGAAATATGAAAACAGTTGAATGATGCTACATGTTCTCATATGGAGAGAATTACGAAAGAGATTAGGACAGGAAATATGAAAAGAAAAACCTAGTTAAGTTAACATCTAGTTAATTAGTAAGTAAATCTGAACCATTAAACTTAGGCTAAAAATAAAATATTGTCCGTACCACAGGCAGGAACTGCTTGTAATGATCGATCGGAGACAAAAGCCCGAGTGCCATTGATCTGAGACCTTTGTCTCAAAGCCTTTTTGTCGACACTCGATCATTAAAATCCTTATAACGCCCTTAGTAAATAAACTACTATTTTAAACGAACTTTTATGTTGTAATCAATAATAAATGTCATAATTTTCGGCCACTGTCGAATTCAGCCGTCATCTGAAATATAATTCTAGCGGTTGGCCTATCTAATCGGTAGTTTTCCATGGTTTCTATGATTAATGCCGGGCGAATACTGAATCAGTACCCTAACAAACAGGCTACGGACAGCGCGCGATCTTCCTTCCTCTTCCTTGTCCTATTGTCTTCCCTTTCTTTCTTTCTTTCTTTCTTTCTTTCTCTCTCTCTCTCTCTCTCACACACACACACACACACACAAACACACACTAACATATACTACACTACTCATATCACGGGGGACCAGACGGGAGATTTCAATTTGTCCCGACTGGGATGGTGCTGAATGCATTACTTGGAGGAGGAAACCCCTGAAGTTCAACGTGTGGGTCGGTTCCGGATCTCACCATCCAGCTAAGGAGGAACACCACCACCTCCCGCGATAACACCTTCATTGCACTAATGCGACTAATGACCTCGGTAGATGACGTGCCCGGAATCATCAATCACTCAACCAATCAAAATCATCATAAAGTGAGAGGAGAGAAGATTTGGAGAAGTAACGGAGCCTACACATGCTAGGGATATCGTTATGCATAACGCGCGTCTTTATCCACACTTGCGTTTTCTATCAGGGGGTTTATTCCCAGGGTGAGCACCTAGGCGCTAGCCTCCACCCGCCCCCTCCCCGCAGGCGCACAAGAACTCCCTTAGGCTGGAATCCGGATTCTACCGGAACGCAGTTACCACTCACAAGTATCTCCCCATTAAGCCTGGGTGGGATACTTTTTTCGCTGTTAAACGCTCGGGAGAGCATATTCCCAGTGTGGGCTACTACTCCCCACTTCGTTAATTTGCTATCGGAACGATGAATCCTCGGACACCTAGGCATTTATGCCTTTATCCTCTTCTCCTCGCTCTCGCTTTGGGCTATTGGTATCGGGACCCTGGAACGCAGTTATCCCTCTCGGAAATCTCCCCATTTAATGCCTGGGTCGGGCCGCTCTGCCAGCTCAGAACTATGGCTTTCCTCCGGAGTCGAAACAACGCGTCATTTACAATGCGCCGGGAGAAGACCCTCCTCTACGTCCAGAGTATCGAACCACTGCCACGACGAAGCCAAGTGCCTAACTAGGGGATACCCGGGCTATGACCCCCAACCCGTTTCCTTACTGCCTCCACCTTGAAACTATGGACGTGGGTGTCGCCGGAACCTAGCCAGCCCTGAAAGGGGTGTTCTTGTCTTCCCGTCTGTACTTTTATATGTGCGTTTGAGATCCGATGCCAGTCGCACAGAGAATGCCGGATACCGGACCCCACTCCCAATCCCGCCCAAAGGTCGGTAACGAGCTACCTACTCACTGTCTCCACCTTGAAGCTAACGACGTGAGTACCTCCGAGTAACTCGGGTCAGAGTGGGCATTACCCTCTCCACAAAAAGCCTCAGACCTTTTGACCGTCTCCCTTCCCCCGCGGATGAATGCTCGGGATACGTTTTTCCCGTTCCATTTTACTCTTCAACAAACTCGAGCCTCTTGGCCGCAGCCTCGGATAAATCCCTCACGAACCCACCTACTCTCCCCTGGTTTTCTTCGCGATACGCGTTCCTAGTTGGCCGTGTCCTGGAAATGACAGCGCGTAATCTTGCATCGGATAGTGCCCTCCAGAAGGCTGTTCAGACAAAGCCACCCTGATGGAGACTCATCTCACGTCCCTGGCGAGCAACGGGTGCGATGGGAGAGGGAGTGGGGCGGTGAAGGATGCGGGATACGGGGGAGACCATCAGATGATACATCTGGATAAAGAGGTTATGTAAACCCTGTCAGGCAAGACTCGTCTTTGTGGACATCTTCGGAAGACGGTTAAACACCAGAATGCAAAAAGCACGAGTAAATTAACGTTTCCCGAACATGCTTCTTTACATTACTGGAAAATGTGTAGATCAGTGGACCGATGGTGAATTTTGTTGGCCCATACCAATATTTCGTGTACTCTGAAGCAAAATTACATTTATCCGTAATTTATGTAATTATTAAGCATGTTTCCAGCAATCCAACTTAAATGCAATCCAACATTCCCAGCACTCTTACGCTGGTATTTTACACTTATATAGGTTCGTAAACTACTGAGATCATGATCCCTGTAAGTATATTGCATGCCATATCTCAGAAGGTGTCGGTGTTCCCCCACAGCTACAACGTGATATCTGGCGGCGAGCTACACATGGGTATGCAGGGTTTCCCCCTCTAGGTATCACATCCAGCGAGAAAACGACCTAGTCAGGAGAAGCTCTGTGTCCCCGACTGTTCTCCCGACACGTGTGGTCGAGACTTGCGTGGAAGTGTGTGTTTAAAGGGAGTGATGGGATTAAGATGAGAAAGGAAGGAAGGCGCGCGGTCCGTGTTTATTTGTTACGATACTTCTCCAGCATTTGCCTGGTATTGCTTGGAGAAACCATTAAAAACTAACGACCAGAACATTTGTCCGCTAGAATTTTCCTCTGCAAAGGCCAACGATTCTGCAGAAATAATGTTCGTTGTACTAAAGAAGCGGTCACCATTCACTCATCTTCGCACTGAGCGTCGAGTATAAATATTGCTGGGTATATAGGAGTGTGTAATGTCAGTCAAACTGCCAAATACGTGCAGTGTAGAGTTGCACCACACTCTTACATGACTCCAGAGGTAAAATAAACGCTCCAAACTCCACAGCATTTCCGAAACCAATCCCCAATAATATTTGTTTCCTCTCCAAATTTGATAATTTAATTTCCTACGTTTCGCTGTTTGATATATTCTTTTTATGGATTCTGCGAACCATGGAGGAAAGATTTCAGGATGGAAAAATTCTGGGGGTTCAAAACTTTAAGCTACACTTTAGAATGTTGAAAATTGAAGTTTTTGTTCTTAGATCAAGAAAATTGTTTACTAACCGTAAAAAAGTAAAGAAACCTCCAAAGAAGCTAGCAGCTGCTTTCACGAGACATTTGAAGAAAAAAGTGTTTTCAACTTCATTTAGACATTTAACTTTGCGTCGAAAGCTAATATATTTACGTAAATTTCATTTTGAAACATGAAAGTTTATTACATCTTTATTTTATAAAATATGCTTATGCTTTGTTTGATACTCCTACTCTTCGACGATACACCATTAACCTTCCAGGTTCTAAATAATAAATGAAATTTTGCTGGAATTCAATTGTTGTCATAGACGACTTGAATTACTAACGCCAAAATACAAGGGAAATCCGGAAAGCAAAGTTACAAAGCTTATATCTCAGGAAGATAAATGTACTTTTCGCAGTTGGTAACACTGCTGAAAAGGGAAAAAAATAGCTGAAGAGCACGAGTGGTAACGGACTTCAGTAGCGTCCTGACTCTCCTTGTGGTTTCAAGATGAGCATTCTCATTCTATCACTCGCCTAGTGCAGGCACTAGGCATGGGCAGACCGGGCGATCGCCCGGGGCCTCGAAAATCAAAGGGCCCGGGGCCTCGAAAATCAAGGGGCCCGATGATGGGACTGATGGGAAAAAGTTAGAAAAATTATTGAAAAAGAAGTTAGTACTTGAGAAAATCGATGCAGTTGCACAGCGATCTACAATAAATTAAAGTAAAAATTCGTTATCCTAATATTATAAGCCGCGATACAGTAGTACTGATACTTCATCAAATTTTCAATTAATTTTTTACCTCACATATTTAATTACAGTAATTACTTGCCAGGTAGAACTCTTACTAAATGAATCAAATAACGTTGACATGAAAATAGATTCCACTGAAATTGATGTTATTATTTAATGTGATTAACAACGATTTTATTAAACACTAACTAAACAAGTTTTTTTTAGCGATTTGAGACCACCGTGGAAATTATATTATTTGATCAGTAAATACTTTTACTTGTAACTATTATTTAAAATATATTTCCAAAAACTTTTTTTAGCTTAAACATAATTTTTGTTTGTTGAAATAAAATAACTCATATAGTTTCTTAATACAACTTCTTTTTCTTTTATTCTGGAAGGGGGAGTCTGCGTTTCAGCTTTGTGCCGACCCCAAAATTGTCTAGCTCCGGCACCGTTCCCGCCAAGTCCGAAATGTGCGCTGAGTTTCGACACCTTAACGCCAAGGACACTAGCGACGCTGCTATTCATCAATAATTGAAAATTATGAACAAAAAGAAGCTAGAATATCCGGATATCTGCAAGATGTAAGCTGGAGAAAGAAATACCTTAATACAGAAAGTAAGGTAAAAATATTTAAAACCATAGTAAGACCAATTATGACTTATGGAGCAGAGACGTGGGCCGATACTAGAAGAACTAAAGCTCTACTAAGAACTTCAGGGCTGATTACTTTAAGAGCAATAACTGGAAAAACAAGGTGGGATAGAATAAATAATAAAGATGTAAGGAATGTGTGTGGCGTGTCGGACGTCGTAAAATTCATAAGAATGAGAAGAAAAGGCTAGAATAAACACGTTTCCAGGGCAGATAATAGCAGACTGATCAGGATGGTAAGAGATTTAAGACCTTCAGACAAGAGGGATCCAGGAAGACCGAAGAAAAGATGGCTCGAAAGCTGGGCACCGACTTCTCCCGACTCATCATGAAGGTGAAGTGTGAAGAATAACAGGTTCCACCTACATAGAAGAAGAAGATGCACAAAAGTTTGCTATCACCTAAGCTCAATAAAAGGAAATGTGTTTTGGACTGTTTATTTTTTTCAGCTTTAGATGGTAAAAAAGGAAAACGATTACTTTTTCCGGAGAACGATTACTTTTCACCCATGTTACATAAATAATTGTGTAATATGTGATGAAATCTGAAGTTCCCAAGCAATAAAGTCACAAGGCTCCTGAATGGTGGACACAAAAAAAATGGTATCGTACTTGAGTGGTGATAATAAAAATTATACAAAACCATAGAATAGAGATGATAAAAACGTTCACCTTGGTAATAAATCTTATGACAATTATGAGCAGTAACAAGAGTTCAGTAGTTAAGAACACACACAAGAACAAGAACAGCCACATGTCGCGCTTTTAATAATGAGCTATAAAGCAGTCGGTAACGCAATATGGCTGTATTTAATAGGGCTACCCAAGAAATCGTGCAATACTTGATTGATTAATCGTATTAATGATTCGTGATTCCAGGCGCCTCAACTGCCAAGGTCATTAGTCCCGTAAGTGTTGTGTATGTGTTGACGTGAGACTTGGCAATGATCTTCCCCCGCTGGCTGGCGAGATCCGGCGCCGACTTACGCAGACTTGCTGGGATTTTCCCCAACGTATAAGCGTATCTTCTGTGAGCAGGGCACAGACTTAGCCGGAGCAAGGTCAAAGATTCCGACTGGTCTCGCGGCATGTGTGGTAGGGTACTGCATATAAGTGTATGTAAGTAAGGGGTGATCATACAAGGACGGGGGAAGGGATGATCATGTGCTGCCTGTGGTCCGTTTGTTAGGGTACTGCTCCGGCATTCGCCTTCGGAAAAGCCACGGAAAACTACGTATCAGAGCAGCTGACCGCTAGAAGTATTCTCCTAACAGCGACAGAAATCGACCCAGCTCTCTAGCCAGTGTCGAAAATCCTGCCACTGTCGCGACTCAAACCCTGGGACCCCCCGGTCAAAGACACTACAGTGACATCAGTTGATGCCTTGACCCATATTTGCATAATCCCACAACATACTACCCTTTACTAATCTGACCTTTCTTCTGTCCTTTTATTGTCTTTGTGTACGGAGCGAAAGCAATGTGGCCGTTTAAATGAATGGTGTCCATAAAAAAATGAACCATGTATACTTACTGGAGAATTTCAATTTATAATAGTGATGAATAATTTGTTTAATAATTAGTCTTTATAACATTAACATTAATTTCTAATCTTCATTGTTCATTATGAGTTATTTCTTAAAGTAAAATTATGTAAGAGTAAAAACTATTTTCAAGTGGTGCACATTGAATTGAAAAGAGGGTTACTCGAAAAAAGTTTGATCAATCTCGATTCTGTTAAATTCAATGACGGGTGCGCTTAGTTCATGCTACGAGTTCTATCTGCGTGTTACAATCTTCTTCACCAACTCATCAAAATCCCTGCTTTGTGTTCAGAGTCACTTAGTCATCGACAAATGCTTTTTTTCGTTTTTCTCTTCGTGGGTAAATACATGCATAATATATTGAACTTGAGAGTCGTGTAATAATAAGTGGAATTACTTCTGCTTTTGTTACAGCCTTTTCTATTTCTTTTTTTGCGCTGCGTCTGGTTTCGTTTTTTGCAGTCTCATCTCTTCACGTGTTATATTCAAATTGTGGCATGAGGGTCAGATGAGTTCTAGTCGCAACAAGAATCTTGTGGCATCATCTCTCCTAATGTGAGAAACCTTCCAGTTTTGGCGCACCTACGAAGATCCGGGTTCGCTAACGCAGTATCTATTAGGAATGAGGGGGCGTGGCTTGTTGTGAAAGACTCCAGATCCGAACTCACCGTTTTAGACCGCATTTGAAATGTGGATATGACTCGCCTTCCTTAAAAAAATCGTGAAAAAAACTCTGTAATGCTGTATCTGCCTCGGTGGCGCAGACACTTGCATTGACTGATTGATTCATTATTTTGAGTTTCCGGGAGCACCAACGGGTATGGTAATTAGTACAGTAAGTGTTGTGCAGTTACATTTCGAAAGGTAGTCCCGTTTCTCGCCCGCACCAACTGATTTAGGGCACCAACTGATGTCACTGCAAACGGACCAAAGACCTTTGTACCAGTGCCTTTGTCCGGCAGATCCTACGGTTCAAGTCCCGACTTTGTCAGGATTTTCCACACAAGCTAGAGAGCTAGGTCGAATTGAGCCACTGAGTGAAGGAGAATTCTAGTGGCCAGCTGCTCTGATCGGTAGTTTTCCTTCGTTTGTCCCGTCAACACTAGGCGAATGCCGGAGCAGTACCCTGACAAATGGGCAACGGACCGTGCGCCATGTTTTCTTCCTGTTCCTTGTCCTATCTTCACCACCCTACTTACACTCAGTGTACTAACAAACATGTCGGGAGATCAGTCGGGAGCGTAGAGCTCGGCTGGGGTGGTGTTCCTCTGGAGGAGATACGTGGATAGAATTTGATCATTTTAACGTCGATTTTGTTGTTTACTGATAACTTTTTGCTACGTAGCTTGATCTACACCACATTACTTTCCTGGATTGAGAGAACCGTGATTACGAAAGAAATATGAAAACAGTTAAAGGGTGCTACATGTCTCTTATGAAGGGAATTATGAGAAGGAATTGTGAAGGGGAATTATCATAGTTAAATGTGACTGCTACATCATCGTCTATTATTGACTTGTTATTTGTATCTGATTCCCTGGAAGTGACTGATGTTGATGTATCGGACTCAGCAGGCATTAGTGACCATCAACTAATTTCCTGTAAAATTAAATGTCTTCCTAAGCAAAAGTTGCGGCACACTGTAATGTTCAGAGATCTACGATCTATACCGATTAATTATTTTAATGATGTGGCTACCAATGTTCGCTGGGATGATATTTTTGACGGTCAATCTATAGATGAGAAGGTATCTATCCTAGCTTCTCTTATTGTACAGCTTATTGATATTTTTGCCCCTGTTAAAACTGTTTCTTTTAGACGTTCTATGGCGCCGTGGGTAACAAAAAATGTTCGATGTATGATACGCAAACGCAATCTGATGAAAAAAAGATGAAAAAATCTCACTCAGCTTGTAAAAGAGAATATTATAAGGCTAAATATCAAATGCTTCGACATGAAACATTGCGTTTATTACGTTCTGAAGAGAAAGCATACTTTGACTCATTATCATCCTTGAAATCGGATATTCTGTGGAAGAAACTTAAGCTAGCTAACGTTCATCGATGTGACAATTTGGTTCCTGCAACTCCTTTGCTTTCGGATCCTGATTCCATAAATAACCACTTTGTTGATTCCATCCCTGATCCTCGTTGTTCAACTCACGTCTTGTCTTCTCCAAGCGACCACGTTGTGAATTCACTTCCCCCTTTTACATTCAAGCCAATCTCTGAAGAAGATCTATTTAATGTTGTACGCTCACTTAAACTGACAAGTGCTGCTTCGGATGGCATTTCTGGAAACATGGTTTTACTGTGCCTGCCATTTTGCTTCGTTCATCTTACCCATATAGTCAACTATTCATTAGAAAAGTCTGAGTTTCCGTCTGCGTGGAAACACGGTCTCGTGATTCCAATACCTAAAGTTAATAACCCATCTAGTTACTCTGATTTTCGGCCAATAACATTAGTTCCTTTTCTGTCAAAGATTCTTGAGAAGTGTGTTGAGATACAAATTCAGAGATTTCTGAAAACACATTCTCTTTTACCTCACAATCAGTCTGGATTCAGCCGCGGTTACAGCACTACATCCTCACTAACTCTACTGTCTGATATATGCTTGACAGCGTTCGATCGAGATTTGGTATCTGTTGTTTGTCTATTGGACTTCTCCAGGGCATTTGATACGTTAAGTCATGATCGTCTATTATCTAAACTGCGCTTCCTTAATTTCTCAGAACCTGCAATTGAATGGTTCAGTTCTTACCTATCAGCTCGCTCTCAGTCAACGGTCGTACGCACCCTGGATGCTACAAAAACGTCATCTCTACGCTTCTTATTTCGAGGGGTACCTCAAGGCTCCATTCTAGGTCCCCTTCTGTTTAACATCTATGTTGCAGATTTAATGCATCTATCCATCAACTCCGTGATTCAGATGTATGCAGACGATACTCAATTAATTTATTCCTTTCACCCATCTAATCTTTCATTGGCTGTTGATTGCTTAAATGTGGATCTTGGTAATATTCATAAATGGTCTATGGAGAATGGATTAATTTTAAATCCTAATAAATCTGTGTATCTCTTTTTAGACCCTACAAATCGCCTAAGAAATGCAAATACGGATAATTTTCAGCTGTTAATTGATGGTCATTCAATTGGTCATGTTGATCTTGCTAAAAATCTTGGTTTATGGATGGACAGTGGATGGAATTTTGATCATCATGTGTTAATCAAATGTAGAGCAGCATATTTGAGATTAAGATCCCTATATCAATATCGCAACCAATTAACACAGTCAACCAAGCTAATGTTGTGCAATACTCTCATACTGTCGTTATTTAATTACAGTGATATTGTTTATAGCCCTGCACTATCTCAAAGAAATTTTGCTAGAATTCAATCTATTCAGAATGCGTGTTTGAGGTTCTGTTTCACTGTTCGGAAATACGAGCATATATCACCATTCATGGATAAATCAGACTGGTTGACCATGAGACAGAGATGGATATTTCACCTATGTTTACTGGTACACTCTGTGCTCTCCTCTAATTCTCCCAGTTATCTTCGGGATCGGCTTAAACTTTTTTCACAATCAAATGAGTCTGCTTCACGTACTACCCGATTTGCCAATTTCCTACTTGTTATTCCCGTTCATCGTACTACCAAATTCGAGGCATCCTTTAGCTATCTTGGTCCACACTTCTACAATTTAATCCCTCATGAGCTTAAAACCCTTCCCTACAAATCATTCTGTGAAAAACTTTGTAAATTTATTAAACTTAATTTTTAATCTTTCTTCAGTGTTTCTTGATGTATTATGTTAAATTTTCTGTAACCTTCTTGATGTATAGCTTTACTTCAGTGTTTCCTGTTATGTTATATTGTCTCACATTATCTGCTATACACTTACAATTATATTTTACTTATGTAACTTTTTCAATTTCTAATCCTCATGTACTTACATTTATGCTTTTTTCAACTTATTCTTATTCTCTTTTGATTTTATGTTTATGATCTGTATTTTTCTTGTGGTTAGTCTGAAAAGCAGTAATTTAATTACTGAGACTCGCCGTTGTACTTTTTTGTGCAATAAAGTATTATTATTATTATTATTATTATTATTATTATTATTATTATTATTATTATTATTAAATACGAAAAGACAAACCGAGTCAAGTTAATATCTAATTAATTAATAAATAAGTAAATTTGAATCATTAATAGAGGTAAAGATAAGATCATGTGTGTACTACGGGCCAAAGGCCCTCGGGTTTGTTGTCGCCACTCGATCATTAGAAACATTATAACACTTTTGGTGCATAAATGGCTATTTGAAACGAAAATAAGATGAAATATTTTGCAAATGTTTCTCAAACAATGTACTATTCTAAACGAAATGAATGGCTGAGGATCACTGCCTCTGTTCGAAGGTTCTGCACATGTGTGCCTCTCGTGTCCTGCACATGTGTGCCTCTCGTGACTTGCGTTGGTGTTGTGTCGGGGGAGACTTTGCGATCTGATATATAACCTCAGAGACGAATATTCCGTTGTCGTGTAATGTATAGTGCTCTGAATTTAAAACCCTGAAGAGTTTATGAACATCATACACGACTTAAAGATTTAATGTACCTTCACGATCAAATTTACGTAAATTATGGGTTGTAAACAATACTGTACGGCTAAATTTTGTAAGACATTTTTAATGTATTGATAATTTATTTTGAATTAACATAGTAAATAGTAATCAAATACATTTTATATAAATATTTCAAATTCATATTCACACACGTTGAAGTAAACAATTACAAGAGCGAGTAAAAATATCAACTTTGTCACTCTTCACAATGATTAACACAGCACATCTGACTGTTCATTGACTTTTGTTTATGTTGAAAATGCTCGATTATCCTGTGTACGTTATGCTCAAACCTTTTAGTTAGGTGGCTAACCTTCCATGAAAATGTTCGATTATCTTGTGTACTTCATGCTTAAGCTTTTCAGTTAGGTGGCTAACCTTCCAATCTTCCTGGAAGGCCTCCAATCTTTATGGAAGTTATTCACGTACTCCTTACCGCAAATTGAAAAGCCATGAAAATATGGTTTGAGACACGCGTTTTCGGAGCTAGAGGGATCGTGAGTGTGGAAGATGAACGGACTGCCCACTACGCCAAGGGACTACTGAAAAAAAAAACAAAATAAAATCTTTAAGAAGAAAAATAATACTATTATAAAGCCACTTTTCATTGCGACGTTGGTGCCTTTACATTTCTATCTCGAGAGAGGAAACGCGACCAGTTTCCGAAAACTCGTCTAACCGGATGTAAGATGGAATTATTTACGCACGGGTATGCATGCTATGCATAGCATTTGGCAATTTATTTAAAACTTGTTTTAAGGTTAATAATTTTCTTTGTTAGCCTCGTGGCAGCTCATGGTCAGCGTGCTCGCGATCCAGAACGATTCCCGGTCGATTCCCAGTCGAGGCAAGACTATAGTGTGCATTTTCCTTGCAATGTCCCAGTATATGTTGCTGTCTGATGATGAGAAAACTCACCTCTTAGGTTGAGAAGACCGGAGTACGGCGGGCGTGGGGATGTCAACGTGCTAACCACACATATCCTCTTAACCCATGGCCGCGATGCAGGGACGTCGCCGGTAGGCCTGTGCCCGTTCACGGGATGTTGCGCCAAGTAAAAACTGGTGGTGCTACAGAATGGCACAGACTTTCCCGTATTAGTTTTCTATTTCCTTGGGTCTTCCCTAGCTATTCGGAATTGTCACATACTCTTACCATCTGTCATCAATCACCGCCAAAAGTACATTTTTTAAACATTTTCTTAATTTTTCGGTTTCCTATTGGTAGAACGGAAATATTAAATTTAGAATATTAAAGAACACAACAACCTATACTTAAATGGCAATTTTCTTTTAAAAATTATGTGCCGTTTTAAAGAAAATTGCATTTTAGCGCTAATAAAAATGCGAAATTTGAAACTCATTTTCACAGAAAGGTTTTGAGTTTTCAAAATACTTTATTTGAAGTTATTTGAAGCACTTACACTCACAAATATAATAATCTTTACAAATTGCTGGTAATGTGCATATTAAAGAACTGAGAGATCTTTCAAAACAATTACATTTATATAATTTTTGAAAAAAAAATTACTCAAAATAAACTTTACGTCATATTAAAGAGCGTAATTAGCACTATCCGTTACAAACGTTTGAAGAAAAAATTTGCAGCCATGCATATCTGAGAAAATGGCGTTTGAGCGTTTCTGAAAATGCGGAATTTTGAGCTACTTTTCACAGAAAACGGTTGTGTTTTCGAGAAACTTTACTTAACATTATTTAAAGGTCGTACTCCTTAATACAATAATGTCAACAAATCAAGACTAATGTGAATATTAACAACGTGAGAGACTAGTCAAAAAAATTATATTTTTCCAATTTTTGAAAAAAACAAAAGATGGCTTTTTTGTCATCTCATAAAATACATTAGGCACTATACCCACCAAAAGATTAAAGAAAAAATTTGTAGCCGTTTTTGAGAAAATCTTGTTTTGTAATATTTTAAAATTGCACATATTGCACGCAATATTACGCGAAAACCACTAAAATTTTCAAAAAATGTGCATGACCTTAAAGAATGAACTCACTATGAAAAAAAAATTATTTGAAGGAAAAATCTCTATCTTCAATTTTGTAGATCCAGAAAGACGCCGAAAAAATTTTTAACTCTTGCAATTTTTCGAAAATTCAGACTTATTCGTGAAAATCGGACCTATGCCCCCTTAAGAAGTGTATTTTACTCTATTCTTACAAGAAATTTAAAGAAAAAATTTGGAGCCGTTTTTGAGAAAATTTTGAAAATTTCCGGGGGGCTTCATGTAAAGTACCCCCAAATTTTTCAGAATCTTTTTCAAAATCTGAAAGTTTTGACTAGAACCAGATCGACCGGGGAATATACATTTTGGAAGAAATCGTACATATGGTTTAGGCGCTAGCAGTGTTCACAGACGGCCGGACAGACGGCCGGCCGGCCGGACAGACGGATGTTTTCCTTTCAATTGGTTTTTCGGTATCAAGGACCCACAAAACAGGGTTTCTGGCAACACCACGTGTTAGGGGATTTTTTTCTTAATTAGCAACTGGTTTTATCCACTTTTTTCGTTATCACGGCCCGGCAATGATTTTTTTCCGCCGAAAATTGGCCATTTTTTTCGCGCAGCATTACATAACTTTCCCTATACTACGTATATCACTCCGTGTATACGTACGTATACGGGAAAGTAAAAGAATGTTTGTTTCCATATCATGCAGTGTTAAAATTCGAAGTTGGCCAAAAATTATCCGTGTGATAGTTTAGAGTATTTTCATCTGCCTTACTGCGTAAGATACTGCTGATGATGGCGTTAGATATCAATGTGGTAAATTACGAGTTCACAAATATTTTATAATATAATTATTGAATTTCTTTTCATCTATTATTGAAAATCATGACGAGGTGAAAAAACTGTTCTGATATTTTCAATAGCATTTTGTTATGCTTCTTGCATTGTCTATATGAAATAAATGCAACATTTATCATTACCCGAGGGAGGGGCTTGTCAAAATCGTTATAGCACTTAACTACACATTTCTCGAGCTAGAATCCCGTTAGCAAGCATAGATTGTTGTTCCTTGTCTTTCGGACAAGCTGCATGCCAAAGGGTACACATATTCTTGACAATCTCAAAAGCAAACTCAAACGTTTTAATTTTAGCACACAACATATCTTTATATTTCCTTATCTACTCACTTCATCGCTTTCAAAAACACCTTCTATAAAATCTGCGCGTCTTCTGTAATCTTATTAACTTTCTTTGGGAAACAAACTTGGCGGTTATAGCCTGCAAAAAAATATTACCTACCGTAATACTGAAACAAGATAACGCACGTCCAACAGGAAATACAGGTTACAATCACTTCTGCATTCCCATCCTTTTACGTAAACGACAGTTTATTTTGAGAGTAAGAAAAGCTGCGACACGAGGGCATTAAGCCGAATCGCTATATAAAATTAGTAGTGGCTGATGTGTTCAGAAATTATTTTGCTTTATTTCTTGCATTCAGTTTTATCTGAACATTTGAACATCGTCTCATTTGCAGCACTAGTGCTAAAAATCGAACTTTCAGCGTACTGTGCATGCTCTGAAAGACCCCTTTTACAAGGGGCTGTCTGAAAAATATTATTTTCTGGAACACCACATTTAAGCGTCGTTAACTTCGCCAACGGTATTTGCAGTCACGTAATTAAAATTGATCTCAAAATGGAATGCACTTTGCAATGTACATCTGTAACCAGAATGCAACTTTACAAAACAAGTTCAATCACTTATATGCCGGATTTAGGCGATCACGTACACGGGCACAGAACAAGCAAAGCTCCAAATTTTGTCGCCCGTGATGCTGAGAACATGCACTTCTCTCCGAGAGCTGAATTTTAGTTTTTAAAGACAAGAAAAAGCAGAAAGTCCAAATATTTGTTAGTAATTTTATATGCTTTAACACTGAGTGAAATTTTTGCAGTAAACTATATTAGAGTTTATGCTGCAGGCTACCCAAACGATTTCACGTAAGCGCCAAGAAGTACATTAACATTCTAGACTGTTTAAAAATACTTTGTTAAAGAGTTTGTTCATTCCGATTCTCATTAGAACACGCCCTTATTCGATCTATCGATTGCAAGAATCTATCGATTGCGAGTGCTGTATATACTCGCACACCCGTATCTACAGGCAGCCCCTGCACGCCTCCTGGGTTGCGTTTGTATCGTCAAATGTGGAGAAATTTTAATCATGGCATTACGGTCGGGGCTAGTGTTTGTAAGTAACTGCGCATTTATCTATTCATTGTTTACAATCAAACTGTCGCCACGATATGATAGCAAATTAAGACTTTTTGAAGTGAATTTACACTTATATGATTACCCGTATTTGTCCATATTTCTATGCATAGTTAATATTTTCTTATAATGAAGTAAACCTCGCATATTTTTGCGTATTTCAACACATCATTTACAATACGTTCCATATTATATTCTTTCCAAATTAATCTTGGAAAATTATTTTTAACTTTTAGTGCAATTTAAAGGAATATATCTGATTTAAAAGATGTGTATTGTCCATAAAATGCGTGGTTCAAGACGGTCTCCCGTCACTTATGATGTGGACAAGCTTTGGAGAATAAAAAGCAATATTAACAAAGGGACAGTTTTACATTTTCACATTGTTCAAATTTCGTTATAATTCGTAAGAATTCGAAAGATTTGAAAAAAAACAAACCTTTTGAGAAATCGATGTTTCGAATCAGGAAAGTATTTCTTCACTGTCACACTAGTAATTATTATAATAATCGAAGAAAATGTTAGCATGTGCGTGAAGGATGGAAATGGCTTCAAAGGTTTCGTTCGAAGTGAATAAACAATGAGAATTCGAGTTTCTCGAGTCGACGAATGCATTTCAACCGTTGCATGTACTGGTTGTAATTGGGACCTACCTAACCCAATTATTTGTTGGGTGGTATTCACTCCAATATTTTATGACCATTGTAATTATTTTAAGTATGTGGTTGTTGTTTTTAATTTGACGAAGGCGATGTGTTTGTCCTATATTTGGTCCTACCATACTCAGACCCCTGAAGAAGACCCCACCCAAGGGTATAAAACATTATGAAATTGAATGAATAAACATGAATAAACTGGAATGTTATGTCTGTTATTATGGCCTTTAAATATTTATTTTTACTTGTTTTTGCTTGTGTATCACTTGGTATCACTTGTGTTTTCACCCAGAAAAATATACCAATCACACCCCGTAAGTAACATTCACGCAGTGCATTCTGTATAAATACTAAAAATGCTCTTGGGAAATGTCACTTGTCGCACCCGGAAACACAAAAATAATCTACCAATCACACTCTGCAAGTAACGACCACTCTGCTTATGTAGTGCAGTCTGCATGAATCCTTAAAATACTCTTGGTAAATATCACATGTTTTTACACCCAGAAAAATCTACAAATTACATACCGTAAGTAACGTTCACACTACTTACGCAGTGCAGTATGCATGAATACTAAAAATGCTCTTGATAAATGTCAACAGTTGTCGCACCCGGAAACATAAAAATAATTTACCAATCACACCCTGCAAGTAACGACCACTCTACTTTCGCAGTGCAGCCTGCATGAATCCTAAAAATGCAGTTGGTAAATAATCCAATTTCCTGGCTTAGAACATTTCGAAACGCATAAATCGTTAATGGGACAACTAGAGATTAATTGAGGCGCTCAGACTAATAAGGGCATATCCCACCCGAAGATCGTTTTAAGAAAAAAAAAAGACTTTTTCTGTTCTCGTTCACGTTCACTTACACTACGTAAATATTTTTGAAAGTGGAATATGAAGATTTTGCCATATCCCAATTCATTTGAACTTTCAGCATATGATAACGTGTCTGGTGGAATTTTACCGTCGTATGTCTGACTGAAAGTGCGAGGTTGGTTGGGACCTGCCGTTATTATCCAGAGCGCTGTCAATTAATTTAATCGCGTCTTGCCAGTGACAGTGAATGTGGCCGGCGCAGCGCAGTCCGCGACCCACACCGGGGGGCGGGGCGGTCCGGGGCCGTGCCACCGCGCACAAGCGCCACTCGGTGATTCAACTTTCCAAAGTGTGGTAAGTATTTACGGTGGTGTTGGCGACCGGTGCTTGCGTAACGCGGCAGGACTCCCGGGCCCCCAATGCGCTTTTTGCGGAGTCGGAATCTTTCACCATCTCCTCACCTTATTTTTCGCCATCTCTTTTCGTGACCGAGAAACGGGAGCGTAATTTGTCCTCTAGATGGAACACATTGCCATCAATACGGAACTCTCGCGTGTATATCGCGTAGAGAAATGGGGGGCGCGCCCCACAAGGGAGCTGTAGAGACAAGTCAAGGGGGCACCTAAAGAGCTGTGGTATACATTCCCTATGGTACATTCCCTAGGACTTGCCGCGCTAGGAAGATATGAATTTCGTCAGAGTTGCCATGTTGAATTGTGTGATTTGCAAAAGCAAAAAAAAAAGAAAACAAAACGCAAGTACAACAATGCTTATATTAAATATGAGTTAATTTGCATACTTAAGGAGGACGTCGAATATCCTCAGCGTGTTATTTGCCATGTAGTATTGAGCAATTTGTGCGAGAAAGCGCTTTCAGCACTTGCTGTAATTAAAACACACTATCGGGGCAAACTTGATACTGCTAATAATTTACGTTATGGAATTTTTTATATTCATCCAAATGTAGGGATGAATCTGGTAAAAAAATTCAAGCATATCCTTCTCACTGATTTTTATTGTCTCCTGTTTAATTTAAATTTCAACTTGTAATACATTACATACGTACATATTAATTAGGTATAAATCGTATTGCATTTTCTTAATCTAAACTAAAAGAACATTTCAACAAGAGGTAAAAAACATAATTAACTTGTAAAGTTATAAAGAGGTAAAACAATAAATGTATTGTTACTCAATATAACACATGTTTTATTCATAACCAACTAAAAATGTGCAAGGGGGTGTGGGAAGTTTTGCTGTTGACAGACGGGAGCATGGTAAAAAAGGTTTGGGAACCCCTGGATTAGAGTATTGGTTTCACGGCCTGAATAAGTCAGTTCCAGTGCATTTTTTGCAAGGTCTCTAATGACGTTCCATGCCACAAAAACGTTAATAAAGATTTCACTTTCTTCATCGGTGTGTCTCATATTTCAAATTGCTTCATAACTTAACGTAATTGTAGACGATAAAGTTCAGATTTCTCTTCGTCGTTTTTGTAAGTGAACATATAAATGGTCATTAAACACCACAGCAAAAAAACAGATTGTAAGGAAATCATGAATCGAGTAATTTTTTGTGTATCTTTCGTTTAGCAATCTGCTACTGCATGTAGAGTGTTACTGCAGTGGAATGAAAGAAAACATGCAACAATTCGCAGAACCCTGAACCAACAAGGAAGAGCTTTAAGGAGTTGAGTGACCCACCTACCTATTATCGGCATTGTGGCGCATATACTTGTACGTTCGGGATACGAGAGCGTTTCATTCATCCGTGTTGACGTATCTCGTTTTAACAAGGAACGCCCCATCAACGGCTCTGTTTTGCACATTCTGATTTATCACGATTCATCTTAATCATCACCGTCGGACTCATAAACATTAGCTTTTAACTTCTCGGTTATCGGCTGTCGCTCCCTGCCCTCAGGTAAATCTACTGCCTACACGTAAAGAACCTTAACCCTACCATTCATTTCTTAACGCCGCAGAAGAGACGAGTCAGGTGACTATAAGGCAAACTTAGGCGACCTTACATTATATTGCGCAATATATTAAGGTCTATAAGCTAGGTCTCAAAAATGAATGTTGTGCCTAGAACAGTGGTTGCCAACTGAATGCTCTATGACAGCAATCTCGCCTTCTTCGCGAGAAGCCGCTGGGCAAAGGCAAAAGTGACGGCGGGCGCATTGTGTTCCAATGATGCTACGGAAACGGGGGGAAACGTTCACTGGGAAAATCGATAATTACGTTTATTAAATGGTAATATTATTTAGAATGTTTATAACCCTTCATTGCACCGCTTTGCAGATATGCAAAGCCACTTTTGGAAGTGATTTACGGTTATATTTCTGTATTATAAGCTTTTGTGTGCACTATGACGTATTCGGAAAGGGTTTATTTACCATTAGATTCATTGAATACTCGACAATTTGAGCATAAGTAGTCTTTTTGAATTTTTTTTTCTCGGTGAGTAGTTGTTCACTCCGGGAGTGCTTGTCGCCCTACTTTGATTTTTTTTGTGGTTGTTAATTACTTTAATTGAATGGGGATTTTTGTGATTTAAATGTGAAGTTTTTTGTAAGAATTGAATTACTTGGAATCTAGTTTCTGTTTATAGTTGTAATTTTAAAGAGGGATTTTTGGACTTTGCATAACTGCAAAGGTGCACGTAAATTTGCATTGAGCCTCCAGTGGTCGCGGTGTTGTACTGAGAACACTCAATGAGATTGTTGCTTTTGGCCAACCTTTCGAGAAGATATCTTTCGTGAGATCATTCTATTTTTGTCTTATCTCTTCCACTCAAATCTGGAAGCCTGGCCGCTTCCTTGTTGCCGACAATGTACGTTTTTGCCAGATGATAAGTAAATGTTATAAGGAGTACAAAGCTTTTGTGCCGAGTATAAAGCTCGAGAAGTTGTATTATATATCGTGCCGCGACATCGGGAGTGTTTTTGGAGATTACGTATTGTGTTCGAATTTATTTGATTTTTACTAATTTTCATGATGTAAAAAATGTAATCATAAAAAATAGAAAAAATCAAATAAATTATAAGTATGTGTATGTATATATATATATATATATATATATATATATATATATGTGTGTGTGTGTGTGTGTGTATAAATATATATACATATATAATAAATGATTGAATAGATAAAATATAATATGATAACGAATAAAATTACAATGGGTTATTATTATAAACTTTTCTGCAAGCACTTTGTTATACGTGTCATATTCACTATTCCACAATATTGCTGCATGCAAAGGCAAAATGTATAACTTAACGCGCATCTTTGCATATATGCAAAGAAGCAAAAAATTTCAATTTTACGACACAGATGTAAATTAGAATTTTTTATCTATTTTTCCCGATATCTCTACAATCCAAATTATTCCCCAAAAAAGTTTGACCTTAAAAGAAAAAATCGTGCAAAGAAGGATTAATAATAATAATAATAATAATAATAATAATAATATGAAGAATTATATAATAGAACATACATTATTTCATATTTCAATGCAATATCCTACTCTATCATAACCAGGACTGTAATTCAACTCCCAATCTTCTATTAGAAAACATTTTTAGAAAACACAGGGCGAGGGCGGGAGGTGGAGGCTGGGAGCAGAGGGTACGGTCGGAGAGCTTGATTCTGACCGAGAGAGGGCAGGCCTTCCACTGAGTGAGGAAGCGACTCTTTCTAGAATAATTCAGGCCTTTAGGATTAGGACAACTAAAAACTTGTATCCCTAGAAAATCAAAAGGCGGTGGGTTTCGTTCGTTTCAAGTTTACTTGTCAGATTGTGGCTATAATAATAAATATGTGTATTTTTTAAATTCTGATGCTCAGTTTGGTTAAAGAGCTTTTATATAGTAGTTTAAGTGTTGGTGGGTTAGTTGATTCATTAAATAGGGCGCGTCAACTGCTAAGGCTATTAGTCGTGTAATTTAATGCATGTTTATTGCGGGAGGTGGCGATGATCTTCTCCCGCTAGATGGTAAGATCCGGTGCCGACCTACCGTAGGGGAATTTCCCCATCAGCAGGGCACCACCCCAGCCGGAAGAAGCTTTAAGCTCCCGACCAGTCTCCCGGCGTGTGTGGATGTCTATTATAAGTAAGTGTGAGTGTAAGTAAAGGTTAAGGATAAGACAAGGGGTAGGATAGCTGTCGCATGGTCTGTGGCTCGATCGTTTGAGTACTAATCCCGCATTCACCTGGTTTTGATCGGAGAAATCACGGGAAACCACCGATCAGAGCAGCCGGCCACTACAATTCTCTTCAAGACTGCGACAGAACTTCTGATAGTTTTCTAGCTAGTGTCGAAATTTCCCTGTCGGGATTTGAACTAGGACCTCCCGCTCAGAGGCTCTGCAGTGACATCAGTTGATGCCTTTAGCCTCCTCTCCCGGTTTAGTGATTTAGTATTCGCAAAACATTACATAACCGTTTTCAATAAGATGAGAAAGTAGCTGTTGTTGTTGCACCACTAATTTGAGATGTACCTTGGATGCCGCGTTATGGACGTGTAATTTCCTCAAAAATAGATTTGTTGCATTGCAACAAGTAACGATTCACCAAATTTATAAAAATGATGAAGTGTATTTTAAGTATGTTTATTCATTATATTTTACTTAATTAAGTTAATTTAAAAACAGGTTTTAGATATGATCTTGAGAAGTTAATTATTCGTCCGTTCGGGCGGGCGCCAGTTTACATTATTAGCGAAATGCATCCTTACGAATTTCTTGCTATCACGTAGCATTGTTCACATGCAATTATTCTGGCAGACTAAAACTAACTTCTATGTCAAGGGTAGTCATGACCTCTGTTACTGTGCCCTTGACCCTGTCACTGAATTTATGCCTTTTTCTCCCTCTTATACAGGATGTTGAGGAAGTTACGTAACGGTGGAGGATTAAGTATCGATTTTTCGACAGAAAATTACGAATTGTCTCTGAGACGAAAAAAAAAATTGCTTGCTCATATTTTTGCTTGTATACGTTTGAGTTGTCAAAATCCAAAATTTTTGGATTTTTTTATACCTGAAAATGGGTCTTTCCATCCATCTGTGAACTATAGCGCCCAAAATATTCACAGGACTCTCATAAGCGTTCTAATAATTCTAATTTCAAAAATTATCGTTTTGATGATCTATTTTATCCAAAGTCAAAGTTCACGCAGCAGAGATCAGTTTCATAATAAGAGTTATTATAACACAAGTGATCTAAGAATCCATGGTGTTCTATTTACTACTATCAACATTAGTCTGTGGCCTTTAGCAGGTTGGATAATTATATTTAAAAGAAATCGATAGTACATTTGAGGTTTTACAATGTGGATAAAACGTTGTATGATATTCGTATTGGAACATCATATTACAATTCAAGTGGTTGTCACAATCGGTCTAACGGCCTCGTACGATACTTCTCCAGTCTCGTAATAAGATGCCTTACGTGTTGTATAGCACTTGCGTATTATAACTAATGATCCAGGAATTATTAGGAAACTTGTTTTGACAACGCTCCCACGATATGTGTATGCTGACACGGGATGACCGTTGAAGTGCGAGCCAACGCTCCCATTTGTGTGCGGAGTTCAGTTTTCCCGAGTGAACTCTACGAAATGAATCTGAGTTCTTAAAGTTTGAGTTTGAGAATGAAGGTGGATACATATCATTACAAAACAACAACGCCATTCTGGTATTTAGTGAAAAGATCTTTCTGCGGAAAACATCTTTCCAACCTTTAACAATCAATTAAAAACATTAAACAATATTAAAATTGAGAAACAAGTTTAAGTTTCAAGCAAAAACATTTCTGCTGTAAAGGAAAAAAATAGTTTCTAAGTGTGTAATTGTTCTATACAATTAGATGTTTAACTTTTTTACGTTAAATATTTTTTTCCTAGGGCGTTCATCCAGCCAACTGCCGGTTACCCTTTACGATCCTTATAGGACGCATTCGACCATACACTAGACACCAACACACTTGCGGGCTCTTTGATCTGCGTTCAAGAGAATGCGAGGTCCTCGGTGACAACACATACATGGGTGATAGTGAACAACCATGCCCAAGGCGGGACTGGAACCCGCGATCCTTCGGACCGAAGCGCTGTGTCGGCACACGCTCTTAGCCACCTCGCCCATCCAGGTCAGCGCGTTAAATACAGTAAACCCTCGTTAGCACGAACTCGCTTAACACGAATTTCGCCGTAACACGAACAAAACATCGGTCCCAGCAAGGAATTGCGGTAACACGGACATTTATAATACTCGCATAACACGAATTTTGTATAACACAAACTCCGATTATTTCAGTCCCTGAGAATTCGTGTTAATGAGGGTTTACTGTAAATGAAGAAAACCTTCCCAAGCGCCGTTGCATTCGGCGGGTGAGGGGCGAGGCCGCGGGCGGGCGGTGGCGGCGGACGAGGCCTTCGCCAACGCCTCGAGTCCTGACGTCGACGCGCCGCCGCCGCCGCCGCCGCCGCGCACGCAGCCGTTGGCACACCGCGGCGCACTCCGCGCATCCCAATGTCTCCCCCCCCCGCTCTCCCCCGCGCGGCCACGGCCCGCCCTCGCACACTCGCAGCCAGCGGGCGGGGCGGCGAAGACCCCCGTCGCTAGCGATGGCAAATTTTATTCAAACATCCATATTTCGGTACGTCACCAAAAGGTTTGCGAAGGCATCAATGTTTACAATCTCATGATTTTATATAAGATAAAGCAGATGGTATTTTCCCAACCTGTTTTCATCTTTAATTAGAGAAATTAAATGAAATACCGGTGTATTTCTTTGTTTGGTCACATATAAGTAATACTTTAATAATAATGTTTATCGAATGTAAAAAATAAAGGACGTCATGTTTTCATATTACACTATTCACTTTCATTCGTAAAGAATCAAAGTAAAACGTCCTGCATCTAATAGAGATAATATATAAATATTGGTTTCAAGTATATTCTGCCTTAAAGCACTGTCATCTTAATTTTTTAATCAATATTCAATGTAGACAAGGTTCAAAATGCAGTTTAACGATACTACCACGTACAAAATCATCAAAAACTACAAACCGGTTTTTAAAACATCGCTATTTCTGAAAAAATACATCGATCTAAACAAACACACCGAAAACAAAATATCGATGTTAATCTATCGATGTTTCTGGTAAAAAAATCGATGTTTTCAAAAATCGATGGTTTTTTGCCATCCCTACCCGTCGCGCAACGCGTGTATCCAACAAGAATACACATATTCTGGAAAACCGATCGGGAGCTTAGAGCTTGTTCAAGCTGGAGCGGTACTCCACTGGTGGGAGATACCGGGTTTGGGAAAACACCGCTAGGCTACGTAGATCGGCGCTGGATTTTGCCAGCTAGCAGAAGAAGGTCAGCGTCATCGATGAAACAAAGCACTATACTTACAGGATTAATAACCTTAGCAGTTGACGTGCCAGGAAACAGGAAATAATTATTCAAACGATGATACACGGACAGCTAGGAGACAGGAGCCCCTGTCAAAATAAATGAAATCATGGTGTACGAGCACTTGGAAGACTTTCAGCGGTTGTACTAGCCGAAATGGCTCAGTGGAAGCCTCGACTTTTCCCCTGCAGCGTCCCTCATCATTTAGTTTTAGGGCTTGAGTCCCGAAGGGGGCAGATTTTCATGATTACCTACACAGCTGGATTGAATTGAACCACTACTTGGAGGAGAATTCTAGCGAAAGACTGCTTCGAACGTTAGTGATTCCTCCAATCAATACCAGAATAATGACGGAACAGTATCCTAACAACAGACGACTGCGCGCGCTCTGTCCTTCCTCTTCCCACCCTCTCCCCTCACACTTACACGCATTACACTACTTCACATGCCAGGAGGCCAGTTGGGAGCATCGACCCAGCCCCGCTTCGTTCGAAGGGAAAACTCGCAAACACGTGCAGATAGGCTCCGGATATCTCGTTCCTGTGAGAGGAACGTCGCGACTTCCCGAGATATATCATCCACTACAGTTACGAGACTAATGACCTCAGTAGTCGACGTCCCGGAAGCACAAAATATTAAATTATTCGACGATTGCACTATTTTGGGGGAACTAATTTGATTTTTATACTCACATCATCGTGACACTCTGCTGGCCAAGGTATCTGTTCACTTGATTTCGTAGTGATCCGAGCAACTGAGCATACAAGAAAAAATGTGAGCTCGATATCCAATAGTGTCTCTAATTCTTTAAACAATTAATGTTACTTTTGAAGGAGTCAGTGATAGATAGTCAAGCTACAACTGTCAGTTAGAGTTGTACGTACTACAATGATCTTTGTCACAGTTTTCCCATTCAGTATCCAAAGTTTCAAATTTCTTCGCAGATGTCAGGAGAGCACACTACTTTTTTTTAGCACACTACTTAATTTGTTAGCCCATCAGTGATTAACTGGTGTCTACTAACAGTTAAATTAGCTGTAACTCAAAACTGCATTTGTACATTTCATGATAATCCCTCACTCACCTTCTCCTTTTCCAAAAATAGTAAAGTTGGGACCCAAGACTTTTTTACTTGTTGGATTGGTTAATGTCAAAATGTCGTACATTTATTTCGAAAACTGTTTCATAAAAAGGTCTCACAAAGATTATTCTCCAGTTTTCTAAAATGAATTGTTCCTCGCGAAAAAAAGTTCTGGAAACCGCAGTGTCCTGTGACGAACTATCCGATTGTCTCTGTTCCGTATAAGGAGCAGCGATCGAGACCTTGCGAATGTCTGTCCCGATTTACGTGCACCGAATGCGTTAAGATGTTCCCTGCACCGGACGTTCGTGCCATGTCACACATGAGGCGTACACGCGTTCGATCGGCTATAGGATTGAAGGGGTGTCGAACGGCGACGCGGTAGTGGCAACGGGACGAACGAAATTGAATCTGAAGATCTTTTCCTTGTAGGATTCACTGAATTTTGTATATCTTGTGCAAAATTCAGTAGGCCCTACGAGGAAAAGATTAGCATGCGAGAACAACTCAAGGAGAATGTAAAAAAAATTATGCACGAATAATTTGCAATTCATTTTTTAGACATGGCCACGTTCTCGTTAAATTTTTGAAATAATATACGTTTATAGTAGCTCTCGTTCGGTATAAAGATCAATCAATTTGAAATAGTCTGCATTTTCAGAACTAGAGATGACACAATGATATGTGATTCGAGAAGGTGGAACATATCAGTCGATTTGAAATATAAATCCAGTTTAGAGCCGTGAATCATCACAACCACTCTTATTTCAAAGATTCTAAGATTGAATATTCTTAGATTGACGCAAACAGAGAAATGTGTATTTAACTGATTCTACTCATATACCAATTAGTTGAGGGAAGGTTAATATGGGGTGAATACAATAGAGAAGCATAGGTGTTGATGTTGTCATAAAATAGCATGTTATTGTCACGTCTCAGTCTTTCAGGAAGTACCTTTTAAACAGTTAAAATCACATAAATTACGCTCGAATGAAACGTTAAGAGTTTCCATGAGGATGTAAGACATAATAATGTTTTGGAAATTAGTGAGTTACTTTGAACAAAAACTCTGCATGCAAATTAAATAAAACGAAAATAAAGAGAAGCTGTTAAAAATATAAACACCATTTACATACAATACAAGACCATCAAACTTGGTAGCGCTAGATCCAAACATTAGCAACGACGCAAAAAGACTGGTCTCCGTGGTTATTTCAATTGTCAGAGAACCCATTTTCGTCGTAGCAAGTAGCATTTTAATACTAAATTCATTGATTCCACCTTACAAAAATGTAGAGCAAACTTCTCTTGAAAACAAGAAACGAACAAGAACCAAACCGAAAGACTAATTTAATATTTAAAAGTTGTTTATTTATGCAAGGAGGTTCATTGGCCTGGTGGTTTCAATGCTTTTTTTTAGAAAAAATCAATAAGTATTGAATAGTTAGAAGCATCCAGGCAACGAATCCCACGGCTTCTAGGAACCTGTATTTAACCCGACCTGATGCTGTCACGCAAGACATAAGTCCATCCCCAAATATATTTGTTATGAGTACGAGAAATAATATGTATCGAATGTTCAATTATTAGATACAATTTTTTTTACTGACAACTACAGTTTGCACTGAGTCTTATAAGATGACAATGTACTAACAGAAAGAAGTTTTCAAATAAATCAAATGCATAAACGTTTTATTCTCTTATTTTCTCGTTAGGTGTAGAGAATTTGAATGCATTTTCATTTTGCGCTTAATTAAAACAATAACCACTAAACAAAACGAGAAAAAATCAATCATAAATCAAGGGAAAGGGGAAAAATCTGGGAAAGAGAAAATAAATATCAATAATTTGTGAGCTCTCCTCACAAAAAAGTGCCGGGAAACCCGGATTTTGACAGTAAACAACGCGTCAGTAAGATTAAAAGAGGAATCCTCGCTAGAAAACCACCTTTCCCGTACGTACCGAGAGGTCTTGGACACATTTTAAATATAAGTCAGTAAAAAGTATTTAGCAATTTGCACAATGTTAACGATTTTATATATACTGAAAATACTGGTTTACCTTGTTAACGAATCAAACAATAAAATTAACCAATAAGATTCGTTCTCTGCATTCGACTCCCTGTGTTTGGATACTGCTCCAAATCCCAGCGCCATTCAGACAGACGTAAGTAATTTATTGTAGCACCTAATTTAGTTACTGCAAATTATATTGCTTGTAAAGCTTCTACTAATTCTGCTGTAATCCTGTCGGTACAACAACGCTAAATAGATTGCCTTCAGAGTTTCATTCTAAAACTCACCAACCCGAAACCCATTTTCATTAATCGAAACAAATTAACCTATCAATTCTAAAAGAAATGACCTAAAAATCCCTATACCCATCCTGACGCATAATCCTTCTCTCCCTTAGGGAAAATGGCCAGATTAAACCAGAAGAAAAAACTCCAAACCACAAGGGGAAAGAGTGGATGCAATAGTTATTGATTCTGCCAAAGCGTTTGATGTAGTACCGCATGACATACTAATATTGAAACTTATTGATGCTAAAATTGACAGGCGGGTAATAGCATGGATAAGTGAATTTCTTCGCGATAGAAATCAAAAGGTTAGAATTGGACAGCATTTATCGGAAAAGGGTAACATTACTTCTGGAGTCCCTCAGGGCAGTGTCATTGGCCCACTGTTATTTCTTATCTTTGTAAATGATATATCGCAAAATATAACGTCAAAAATTCGACTCTTTGCCGACGACTGTATATTATATAGGGAAATTACAGAACAGCACGATATGATTCAACTACAGGAAGATTTAAATAAGATTGGGCAAGACGATTGGGCAAGAGCTAATAAAATGACTGTAAATGGAAATAAAAGTAAAGCAATCACATTTTGTAGGGCCAGAGACTTTCATACAGTGCCTTATCAGCTAGGTAATGACGTAGTTCCGCGAGTCTCAAACTGTAAATACCTTGGCATCCTCCTGGATAGCAAGTTGGGATGGGAGAAACTAACTACGTAGTGGGTAAAGCTTGGAGGTCTTTGCATTTCGTCATGAGAAATCTTAAAAAATGCAATACGAAAGCAAAAGAAATCGCGTATACCTCGCTTGTTAGGCCAGTAATGGAATATGGAGCTAGTTGTTGTGATCCGTACAGAATAGGACATAAGAAGAGCTTAGAGAGGATACAAAACAGAGCGGCAAAATACACTTTTCGGAAGAACATACCTGCACGTTGGGAATCGTTAGAACATCGGAGAAAAAGGGCTCGACTTTGCGTAATGTATAAATCTTACACTGGTGGCCCTGCATGGCAGGAAATACGGGGAAGGCTAGATAAACCAGATTATTTTAATAGATTTGATCATAAATATAAAATTAGAACTAGAATTCAAAGAACGGACGTAGGCAAATTCTCCTTTGTAAACAGAACAATCGTAGATTGGAACGATTTGCCTGCGACAGTTTTTGAGCCCTTTCCTTGCTCAGCGCGTGGTTTTAGAAAAAAAGTATAGGAAATTAATCAATAGGGGGAAAAGTGCAGTGAAGTGAAGTGAAGTGAAAGGTGCGATTATGGGTAGTAAACTAAAAAGTATTGAGCTATTAGTATTTAGGTAAAGTGTTATGAGGTGCAGTGACGTGAAGTGAAGTGCAGTGAAGTGATTTCATTTCGTAGTTTATTTCGCTAATCTTAAGCGTCTTTTATAGGCTATTCTGACAAAAGTACGTATTTATTGATTGATGTTAACGAGTGTTTTACGTGTTAGAAATGTAAAAATTATTATAAGTATTGTATATTATTATGTTGTAGGTAAAAGTGATTATCCATATTTGTCTGAATATGATTGTGAGTGAATACTTGTAGGATGGTGTGTATGCGAGTGTTCCTTTGTCTTTGTATGATATGTATGTAAGCGTGTATGTTTGTATGTATGAATGTTGGTGTGATATGTAAGTAAGTTTATTTACTTAAATGTTAGTATATATGTAGTTTCATTTGTTGTATATGTATAAGCATGTAAATGCAGTTGCATGTTCGTTTGTTTTTTATATTGATTTTTTATATATTGTTTTTATAGTTAATTGTGTTTTGTACTTTTAATGTACTTTTGTTTTTCTGTATTCTGCCACCGGGCAACATCAGCCCAATTGTAGAATAAACCCTATCTATCTATCTACAACTAAACGTGAATCTCTTTTTGACGCGATTTACATGCTTCCTTTTGACAAACGAGTTCGGAGGTTTTGCAAACGCACGCATGCGCAGTGCCACTTCTGGGATTCCTCGTAAGCCGCACTAGCTTTCATCCAAAGAATTCTTGTAAATCGGGTCTAAAAGAGATAGGCTCGTTACGAAAAGAAAACACTGACAGGTATATCGTGGTGGTAGCCTTCGCTCCTATCTCGGAAAGGTGCTCTTTGTGCCCGTTGCAGTGTCCTTTTTTGATTGATTGATTGATTGGTGATTCCGGGCGCGTAAACAGCTATGGTAATTAGTCCCGTAAGTGTAGTACATGCTTTTTTAGATGTGTCGGTGACCGATCGTGAGATCCGATCCCCCGATCGTGAGATCCGGCGCAGACCTTGCGTCAGCTATCGGTGTTTTCCCTTACCAAGCATCTCCCACCTGCGGGGCACCGATCCAGCCGGGACAAGCTCTAATTTCCCGACCGGTTTTCCAACATGTGTGATAGTGCAGTGCATGTAAGGGTAAGAGTGTGTAATTAAGGGGTCAGGATAGGACAAGGAAGAGGAAAGAAACATTGCGGGAAGTCCGAAGCTCGTTTGTTAAGGTACTGATTTCGGCATTCGCCTGGTGTTAATCGGACAAATCACGGAAAACTACCGATCAGAGCAACCACTATAATTCTCCTCCAGACAGCTTCTGAATTCGACCTAGCTACAGTATCTAACATCCTTATTCGTTCACTCAGATTTAGAAACATAAAGTTATCATATCTCGTCATAAAATATTTTAAAATCATGTCTTGGTTGCAATTGTGCATCAGTTGAATTAGTAGCAAATATATAATGTCAATAAAAATTATTACATGAATGTATGTTTAACATAATATTAATATTGAATAAAAGAAATCTCTTTCGTTACAACTTTGCTATTCGTACTGTCGAAGTGAGTAGCAATATGCAGTTCTTCCGCGTCAAGTTACTCGGTTCTTGACTGTTTTCCTAGGTCTCAATGCACTCTGTAGGGATAGTTCCGCCAGAAGGCAACAATCGGTATCGAAATGGCCAAGTTGGAGGAGCTCACTTCCAATGAGGAGGTAATTGTCAACTTAGCACTTAAGGGCTATTCCTTGCGACTAATAGGTCGAATAGTTAACAAAAGTCACTCCACTGTGCGGTACATCAATACTTTACTCTCTGAACTTTCTTACAATGCACTGCACAATAGAGTGGCTTTTGTAAACAATTGAACCTATTTGTTGCAAGGAATAGCCCTTAATTGCTAAATTGACAATTACCTCTTTCTCTTTGGAAGTGAGCTCCTTCTGCTTAGCCATTTCGATGCCGATTGTTGCCTACTGGCGGAACTACTCCTACAGAGCGCATTCAGGTCTAGTAAAACCGTCAAGGGCCGAAGAACTCAACGCGGAAGAACTGGATCTTGCCACTCACTTCGAATGTACGAATAGTAAAGTTGTAACGAAAGAAGTCTGTTTTATTGAACATTAATATTATGTTAAACACACATTTATATAATTATTTTTATTGACATTGTACATTTGTTAGTAATGCTATAGGTGCACAATTGCAACAAAGACTATTTTAAAATATTTTACGACATCGAATTACGAACTTTATGTTACTAAATCTGAGTATACGAATAAGAATGTTTCATACTATGTCTGGCTAGTGTCAAAAATCCTGCCACCGTCGGTAGTGAAACAGTAGGTTCTCCCGGTCAGTGGCATGTGTTGATGCCTAAGCCACCTCTCGCGGCGCACCGTTCTCATGGACCTTGCTCCATCCACTTCGCTGTGGAGACCAGTGCGTAAACTTGTTCTGCGCCGTGCGGGGGGGGGGGCGGGGCGCAGGGGGGCGGGGCGGCGCGCCGCCGGGGGCGACCCCGTTCCGAGCGAGGGGCGTCTCCGCGAGAGAGCGATTCCATCGGCCCCGGGGGTTGCGGTGACGCCACACGCCAACGCCGCCCGACAGACAACTTCGTGTTTCTGCACACTTCGCGTTTTTTGTTCTACTAATAGTGAAGACATAATTTCATTAACTTGTTCCAAACAAGCAGGAACAAATATAGCACTCAAATGTGTAATACCTAAAAAACTTAAATTATTTAGTAATAATTAAGTTAACTGTTATTATTAGCCGTAATTAAAGATTGTTATGAGTAAATATATATTCTTTATAATTATTAAGTAAGAAATTTATAAAACTGAGCTTTTAGCGCAAATGTTTTGGAATTTCATTAACAAGTAGGGGAAAAATAATATTCCACAAAAAAACGTTTAACATTACATTATGTTAACCATTTTACTTCGGTAGAAAACCCATGAAAAATGCTAGCAACATTTTATTTTCGAACGTAGTAACATGTAAACACGATTCTTGTGAAGTCGTGTGAAAAAGTGTCTTTTATTCCTTCCTCATAAGAACTTGTGTGATAAGAAAAAAAAGCAATTTATTTTAGTACATTGAAGATTCCGTTATCATTATTATCAAAAGGTGTAGCTGTTAAAACTTTAATAGTATACAATTTAATGGTTCGAAAGGCTGGCAACTACTGCTCTACAGGATGACGGAGCGGAACTAAAGCGTTTTTCAAGGAAGCAAACGCATCGATTTCTTTTCTAAATGATCCGTATGAATCGCAATTAACCCGTGAAAGAAGGAAAATCGTCAGAGAGAAAGGAACGTATTCTTGAATCATGGAAACATCATTACCCAACTTCCAAGAACAGCAATATTAGAAATAAGGATGAATAGTTGTAGATATAATGAATATATACGTCTGTTGTATTGCTTATTTATTGGAATTGTTTATTGACCTTAATAAGCAGACTCAGTAATTTTTATAACAATTTGTTTATCGTTATACATTATTGACGTTTCGATCATCAAGACATCTGGACACTAGATTTTTTTTAAAAAGACCCCAAATAGGGTCTAAACGTCAATAATGTATAACAATAAACACATTTTTATAACAATTTATTTAGTCTGTTTATTAAGTTCAATAAACCATTACAATAAATAAATAATTATAATATACGAATGTTAGTAATATGATTACTATTGTAATGTTTTGCAATATGGATTATTAACAGTTATAAGGGTGATTCTATTTTTACATTTTTCTTGAAAAGAGTAGAAAACTGTTCTTATAGTAGAAATCTCTTGAAAATCCATTAAATGAGATTATATATATTTAATTTTATTTAATTTAATTTAATATATATTTAATTTTAAATTAGTTTTGCAAGCAGCTATTTCATATTAAAAAATTCTACAACAAAATAAGATGGTACATAAAGCAACAAAACGAACTGGAGTTGAATCCAAGATATCGGATTTATACGTCAACGTTATGATTGAATACATTCATCTGCACCACAAGATATTTTAAAACCGCCTCCAACTACAGTGGAACCTCGATAACTCTGACCGAACTAACACGAATTTTCAATATTTCGAATTGCGAAAATTCCAATTCAATTTCCTTGTACACACAAAATTTGAATCTTCATAAATCCAAACATTTGAGAACTTGAACTGAACCAATTTCGAATTTGCAATATTTCGAATTTCGATTCAACTTCCCTGGACACACAAAAAAAATTGAATCTTCATAAGTGGAAACATTTGATATCTCGAACTTGATGTTTCCTCCCTGATATTCGAGATATCGAGGTTCCGCCGTCTTCTGCCCGTTCCGGAGGCGCGTCCTTGGAGTGCGGAAGCTCGGGCGCGCCGGCGGGCGGGGCGCTAGGCTAAGCCTTCCGCGGTTCCTCCTGGCGCCGCCGCCCCGCGGCCGGCCGCGGCGCGGCGGGCCGCTTCGCCCCTTGCGTCATGGAAAACCGTGCAGCGGCGACTGCCTCCGCGCCCGAGAAAAAGGATTGCCGGTTGCGCAGCCACACACGCCTCTTGCGGCAAGCGTCCACGATGACCTATTCCGCACCACCACTGTCACTTTCACGATCACAGGAGCTCCGCACTCACTCACTCACACTCGTTTACGCTCGCGCTGGACCGCGAGCCGGGCCGGGCCGGGCCGGGCCGGGCCGGGCCGGGCCGGAGGGCGGCGCGCGCGCGGCCGGGCACCCACCTGCTGCGGGGGCGACGCGCGGCGGCGGGCGGCGCATCCCGCGCGCGGCGGGCGATGGGGCGGGCGATGGGGCGGGCGAGGGCGAGGGCGAGGGCGCGGAGGACGCAGCGCAGGCGAAACGTCGCGCCGGAATGAAGGAACCGCGACGCGGCGCGGGCGGCCGGCGGGCACTCTCTCTCTCGCCGGAGACGAACGGCGCGGCGCGGCGCGGAGCGGAGCGGCGGGGGGAGAAAATGAGAGTAAATAGAAGCGCGGACGGCGGTGGAGAGAAAGGGAAAGGCGCAACCGGACTTCCGCTTTCGTCGGGAGATGCCGGCTCGAGGCTGCGCGGGGCGGAGGGGGCGGGGCGGGGCGAGGCGTGTGACGTGACGCGGCGCGGCGAGGGCGTCGGCGGATGGAGCGCGTCGCGGGCGCGGGCGCAGGTGGCGTGACTTACCTCGCGCTGCTCGGGCGGTGGGCGGTAGGAGCTGTTGTCTTGCTGCCAGTCGCGACGCCGTCCCGGTCGCGTCTGTTGCGGCCGCCGCGGCGCCCTCCGCCACCGCCGCCGCCGCGGCCTCCCACCACCTCGATGCACGTCGCCGCCGCCGCCGCCGCCGCCGCCGTCGCCGCCGCCTCCGGGCGGCCGATCGCGCGTTGCCCTCGTCGCAATACAAACATCGCTTGCTCGGTGCGTGGCTGCGCATGGGCAATTCTCAGCCGTTGGTCTTAGTCCTACATTCCTACTGTGGAATCGACGGGGACCCGATGTCAAAGATATTCAGGCTTGATACACCCGCAAAAGCTGATCCATACCATTTGAGGCAAACCTGTATTTGCCAGCCTAGTTGCCCCCTCAGCTTTGCTTAGTGTTTTTATCGTTCACGCGGTAGGAAATTTTATAATAACACGAGCAAATGACCCCAATGCAGGAAAGTCTTAGTTGTTTTGAAGATGACATTTGTACTCTTTTAGTGATATACTCAATGACATTTTTAATTTTTAAAGAGGTTTCGAAAATGAAGATTTTAGGAAATTTGAGCGAATAACTGCAGAGGGTTTAGATAAATGTATTGGATAATTCAGAACCGAGGGAATACCCGACACAGATAATAGTCTATCACCCTCTCGCTTCTCTTCCATTTTTTTTGTCCACTTGACGTCGTATTTTCTTTCTACTTCCTGACATATGAAATTCACCCCCTTTTTGTATTCGATTGAAAAGATAGAGTATGGTCATAGACCCCATGTTATGACACTATTTAGGACATCATTATGTTCGTTCAACACCACAGTAGTGTTCTAGACTTAAGAGCCGCCATAAATGTTCAAGACTAGAGACCATTTTACTACCCGTCGCTCGCTTTTGTTTGGGTCAGAACGTGACTCTGCCTACCCTGTAGCTGACCGTCCTCGAATTAGGGTTACACGGTCTACTCTTAAAGGTAAGGGCAATCACAAACACAAATTTTGATGAAAATCGAAAGTCGACGAAAATATTTTACGAAATTATTTATTTTAAAATTAAAAAAACAACTAAAGATGAGATATAACGCACTCGCGAGAAAATTGAAAATATAAGCGACAACCTTCAGATATTAACTACCCAAACCGCTGTATAAGACGTTGCCAAAATTACAACTACGTATGAGTACCAACCATATTGATTTTCGTGAAATTGTACACCACTTATGATACTCTCATACTGAAATACTTTCGTTCAATAGTCAAAATCTGTTGATTTCACATTCAAAAAGAAGTCTTCAGTGAAATACGTAACATAACAGTGAAGATCTACGTAACCCTCCTTTTTATAAATAGCAGTGTTCTACCGTACGAGAATCACTGTTGGCATTCTCGCAAAGAAATAAAAATAGAAGTTGCATGGGTAATATTGACGATAATCCCAGAGTGAAAGTTGCATTCAAGGTTTTTTTCCCTGAATTCTCTTAGCACAACTATGTGATAGAAAATGTCTTAGCAAGAACCGGCTCCTTTGGCATCTTACCAGATGCTGCAATCGCCAAACTGACATTCACTTCTAGTGACTTGCGTATGGGCACTAAGAAGGAAAACAAACCATCACCGAAAATGAATAGCCTAAGGGAATTCAGTATAAACGTATCCAATGTGCAGGTCGATAATTTTTTATAAACGTTTTTCAAAATTCTTAGAAATCATCATTTGGCAAAAGTTATTTTGTTTAATATCTAAACTGCACAAGTGTTGCACGAACTCCAGTATTGAAGAAAAACGATATAAATAATTTACACTTTTTGAATTATTGAGCAAAATAATATTGTATAAACTTAATTAACAATTAATAAACTTCACGATTTTTAATTGACACTGAGTATGAAAATATGTTTTAACCATTAATCATGGTCTTAAAATTGACTCTCGCGTAATACTTTTTGCTAAAAATAAATGAATAAATAAACAAATTCACAAAATGAACTTTTGACAAATTTCTTTTGGTCAACTTCTCTCGTGATGTTGAAATAAAATGACTTGTTTAAACCTTGTTACTATACTAAGTGCTATGTTGAAGATACAAATTTACTCTATCGCTACTGCTTGCGGGAATAAACGGCAATTTTTTGACAAAAAACTCTTATTGCCAAGCCCTGGTTACGAAAAAGTGGATAAAACGTGTTCTGATATGTAGCAAATTACGTCTTCTATCACGTTGTGTAGACCATATTTTTTGGAAATACCACGTTCTTTGGGTCCTTGATACAGAAAAACTGATTGACGATTGACCGTCTGTCTCCGAGGTCCATGCTAATGTTTAAACCATTCCGATAATTTTCTCCAAAAGTGATATTCCCCGAAAGAACTGGCCGCACTCGATGCCCTACGAAATTGAAAAGGATTTTTGGATTTTTGAGAGTACTTTACATTAAGCCTCAACAATATATTTGAACCTTTTCTCTAACTTGGTTCTAAAGTTTTTATTTTTATTAAACAATGTCTTCGGATAGCTTGGAGGACGCTTAAAGAAATGGTGCAGATTCCCTTTCTTTAAAATCTATGCATTTTTTCATGTTTTTTCAGTGTCTTCCTACAATATTGAAGATTGTTTAGACAGATATTAATATACATTCAAGTACATTTTTTCGCAATTTTGAATAGTTTTGGTAAAATGTGAACAATTTTAAATAGCTGTTTTCTTAAAAAAATCTCCCATTTTTTCCTTTATTTTTTTCCTCCACAGGCATAGCTTGCGGTGCCTAAAGAAAGACATAAGTGCCCTTTTCGTTGAACTCTCTTAACTTTTGCAATTTGCAAACGTTAGAAACTAGAAGAAAATAAGTTGTGTTGTAGCACCTCCGTTTTAAAGAGTTAAACCTTTCTTGTTAAAATTATATGAGGGTTATTGTGACTTACAGGAATAACTTTAGTGAAATATTATTCCTCAATCAATAAGCTAAAATTATATTTACTAAATTCAAATTTACTAATTGGTGACATTATGGCTACAGTAAATGCAGAATACTTCTACAAAGTGTGTCCTTTGACGAAAAAATTCTAGTAAGAAGCTAAGTTCCCCATCGTTTTATAAAAAGATCTAAAGATGATGATGTTATATTCTACGGTAAATGAAACTTGAACTCCCTAATTCTTTAACTTGTTCAGTCATTTTAATGTCATTTATATTCATCGTCTCAATCTATTTTAATATTCTTTAACTTTACTAACTTGCATTTTTTCTCCCCTCACCATAGACGCCTAACTTTCACATTATATCACTGGGCATTACTAACCTATATACTCTTTTTTTGATAACATCTAAGCAAACGCTTCCTTTAAGAGCAATAACAGTAGTTTCAGATGACTATTAGTTACTTTTTGATAGAATAGTTAACAAAAACGTATAATCTTACGTGATATCTGTGATATCTTCTATTTATTTCAAATGATGTTGTTTCTGCCGACCTCCAAAGAAATTTCTATCCACGCTATTAATTTGCTGTGCTTAGTCAAGAGATACATTATATTCTGCCTCTAGTAGTAATTTTGGCTTTTGCAGAGGATATAGTTTCCAAATGTTTGGACACTTTAAAATTTTTCTTTAAATACACCTTTAAATTAAAATAGGCAACAAAACTTGTATTAAACATCGTAGTTTTCATCAATTATCATAAAAGTCAGGAATTATGAGGTTGTCCTCGTAACTCCTTGGTTTTTGGATTCAATTAATTTGACCACCTCGTCATGGTTTGTATTGCACGGATTTCTTATTTGGCACCTCGATATTATGGGCCTCGACATTATCACTTAATTTTCTCTTTTGAACATTCACGGAAACATAACGTTATCGATATATTTTGTCACTTACGATAGAGCCACTCATTATTGGCACCCACGAGACCGGGAGATGGTACAAAAAAAGCTCGGAGAATGAGCGGAACAATAAAAAATGAATAAAACGGAAATAAATAAGTCCCCAAAATAACAGTAGTTCACGGGTTAAACATAGCTCAGAGTCAGCAATGCCGCTAAGATTCTATCCAGATGTTCTAGGCCTCGAGTCCCGATTAGTACCACGCGAATGTGTAGTTTTCTGTTTCTGTAGTTTCCCCGATCAGCACCAGGCGAAGCAGTACCCTGAACAGCAGCACTATCCCTACAAAGAGACCATGGACCGCTCGCAATCTTTCCTTCCCCTTCCTTGTCCCATCCTCTTCCCTTAAACACACACTTTCATTTACTTGCACTACACTACCACACATGTCGGGAGGCCGGACGGGAGCTTGTCCCTGCAGGGAAAATTACGGGACTAATGAACTTAAAAGTTGACGCGCCCAGAAACAACAAACAATTAAAATGGGGACAGCAAGAAAGGTGTTCGTATAATATAAATTCGTGTAATCCGATTATTATTTACATTCGTATATTTTCTTACCAGATTCCAAATTTTATTCGTTTCAGCGAAATTTGCGTTAAGAGTGGACGTCCCAACGAATGTTTACTATATTTATATTGATTAGGTAGAATATATATTGATTTACATGTAATACAGTGCATACCACAATATAATACATTGAATTACTACAACAGTGCACGGGCGGCATCGAGTAGAAGTAGAGAATACGAGGGTGGAGGGAATCCCCAGGAGTTGGATATCTCCAGGTTGTATAAGGGGGATTCTACTGTAACTTTTATAGTTGCTTCATCTTCTTCTGACGGTCCGACACTGAAAATAATCTCATTTATGTAGTTTTCAGAATAAAATTTAATGAGTAACAAAATCCTCCAACTCAATAGATTGGAAAGATGGAAAACAACCTGCCGTAGAGACGTTTAGTTCCACTCACAAGGGCGAAGAAATTCGGGTCGCTCGAGAAAGCGATGGGGAGATCAGATGGGAAAGGATGCGTGACAGTATACTGTAGTATAAGTATACTTCAATACTTGGGAGAGAAGAAGATACAGAAGATAAAGAAATAGTAAACTGAATAGAAGAATAAACGTAAGGAGGAAGACGAGGAGGTGAAAAAGGAGAAGAAGATGCAGTAGAATAAGATGAAGAAACAGAAGAAAATAAAGAAGCCTCAAAAGGAAACGCAGGCACACTCAAAAAAAGTTGCCAGACCCAAATACTCGAAACGTTTCTCTATGTATGTAGACACACTGAATTGTCGACACACTGAATTCGTAGCCAGAATTACGCCACCACCTTTCAGTTTTTTAAATCGCAAACAAAAAAACACCGTGAAATTTACAATTTAGAATTTCCCGTAGTTTTTTCGCAATTAAAAAGTACTAGAGGGTGGTGACGCAATTCTAGCTTCACATTCGAATATAAAGGATCAACATACGTAGAAAACATGCGTGAAGTCTTTGGGTATCAAAACTTTTTTGTATGCCTGTGTAATAAAGAAGCGTGTGTGTTGAAATCTACCGATTTTCTTCGTTTGAATTTTCGCGCAGCAGAATAGGCTGAGCCGAGCTCGGCGCGCTCGCGTCGGCCGTGTCTCGTACTACATGCGCAGGCGCAAAGATCGAGGGTTGTAGCACCGCGAAGTGACCCAGATGGGCAACGCCCGAGGGTCTTTAGATCTGTGGGACTTCTGGTTGCATCGAGAGAGGACTGCGAAAGTGGAGTCATTCGAAAGTGAACGAATTACGTCTCAGTTAAAATTGAGCAACGCCCATCGTGAGCTACGTCGTTGTGAAAAGTTACGGTAACGGCGAGTTGCATAGTCCTCACGATACCGCGCTGTTCTAACTATTCCGACGGTATATTCTTATTAACAATTATTATTTGCATTTGAAAACAATGTCTGTAGGTACGTTTTTTAAATAAAGTGTTCTCATTTTAGAGAAGATTTGAAGATAACAAATTTAAATCTTATTTAGATATATCTTAATATTTAGTAATAATATTTATTTACAGATATTTTGTTCACCCCACTAAATAATTATAAAGTATATAAATCAGCTATCAAACCAATAAGGACATACGGAATAGAACTTTTTAGAATTGCAAGCAACTTCTCCCTTCCCTCCAATTCTGCAAATATTCCTATCACCGCCAGGAAAAATATGCCATTGCATGTCACCAATGGTAAAAATCACGTAGATCTGAAAATTTCAACCATAAATGAGGCCCAAACAAAAGACTCTTTCGTCAAAAGACATCTGAATGAAATTAGAAATTACCAAAATTACGTTCCAGGAAATGCACTTGATCAAGAAACAATCAAGAAACATGATAATTGAAAAGAATCACGACAAATATACATTTTGTAACTAGTGGTGCTATAGAATGGCACAGATATTCTCATATTCTTCTTCACTTGGCGCTACAATCCGATGTGGATCTTCGCCTGCTCAAGTATTTTTCTCCACTCCTTTCTGTCTTTTGCTTGTTTCTTCCAGTTCTTAATACCTATAATTTTTAGGTCCTGCAGCACGTCGTTTTCCCATATGATTCTCGGCCTTCCTTTTTTTCGAGTCGTTAAAGGCTTCTAGCTCGTGATTTGTTTAGTACCTCTGTTAGCATCCACTCTTTCCAGTTGTCCAAGCCAAGTTATCCTTCTGGATTTTACATCTCTTACAATATTTTATATTGTATTAAGGCTTCTAATTCATCATTTGTTTTCTTCTCCAGATTTGTTCATTTACTTTGGTTGGGCCGAAAATTTTCCTGATAATTTTCTTGTCGAATATTGCTGTCTTTTGCGCTATTTGTTTTTGAAAGACCCTCGTCTCGTACCCGTATATCACTGCTGGTTTTCTTATTGTACTATATAGTCGCATTTTTGACCTTCTGGACAGGATTTTGGAAGTGAAAATGATTTTATACATGACGTATGCCCTGCTGCCCGTTGCAATTCTTTCTCTAATTTATTCTTCAATCTCATTTGTGTTTTTACAATTGTTACTAGGTATTTAAACGTTGTAACATTTTCTATTTAAATATCTTATATTTCGATATTTCCGTTGTTGCAGCTATTTCGAGAACTTTTCATATATTTGTTTTTTTTAATTAACTATTAATCCAGCTTTCTCAAAGATTCTTCTTTAAGTTGCAGAAATGTGTCCTTTAGACTGGAAATCCTTCTGGCCAATATTAAAATATCATCAGCATACGCACATATCAGTGTCAATCGTGTTGAGATATTGCCTCTTGTATCCAGTTTACTTATTATACTATTTATCACAAGGTTGAGCAATAGAACAGATAGTGGGTTACCCTGTCTTACGCCTGTGTTTACAGGAAAGCTTCCAGATAACATATTTACTTTACTTTTACTGTTGTGTGAGTTAAGAGAGGTTTAATCAAACGGATTAATTTATTTGGCACCGAGAACTGATTTAAGCTATTATAAATTGCTTTCCTATTGATAGAACCAATAGCCTGTTTATAGTCCACGAAAATGTTGCATATTATATTCATAGCTTTTCTCATGTGTTTGTTTCACAATACGTATGTTGTCTATGGTGGAACTATCAAGTCTGAATCCCATTTGGAAATCTCCCATTTTCTTTTCAACTAATTCCATTAACACATTATACAGACACCTTGACAAGATCTTATTTGCTACATTTAACAATATAATTCTATGATAGTTTCCTCAGACTTTTGGATCTCCCTTTTTATATATAGGGCATATTATTCCCTGTGACCAGTCTTTCGGTATTTTTTCTTCGTTCCAAATTTTGGCAATTAAGTTGGAAATTCTGTTTCTTAGAATAGTTCCAACTTTTTAATTAACTTAGCAATGATATTATCTGGGCCAGGCGACTTATTATTTTTTAGCTTTAATGTTACTTTGTTAATTTCGCTACCAGTTGGGGGATCTATATTGTTACCGTCGTCTTGAAAATCAATATCCTCATTTCCATTTGCCATTCGGTGTCTAAAATTTGGCAATTCAAAAAAATATGCAGCCCATCATTTAGTAATAATTCTTTCTCGGTTATTAGATATCCTGCACTGTTATTACAAGCTAACATTTTGTATCTGATTGATATTTATTTACATCTTTATAAAATTTTCGTGTTTGATTCTTTCTTTGTGCAGTTTCTACTTCCTGAATTCTATTCTCGAGCCATTTTTTCTCGTTCTCTCTTCTTTTTTTCTTTGGGCAGCATATTTTTCTTTGCTTGCTGTAGTACCAGCCTCCAGCCATTTCTTTCTCATGTTATTTTTTTCTTGTACTGATTTCCTACATTCTTCTTCCAACCATTCATTTCTTTCTTTTATTTTCAGTTCCAATTGTCTCATTTGCCGTTTCTGTTATACAATATTTTATATTTTTCCACTCTTTATCTATATCTTCTTCTTCCTGTTGTGCGTCCATCTTCTCTAAAATTTTTGTTCCATATTCTCCTAATTTATTCTCATGTAATATATTGATGCGGTTCCATCTTTTTAGTTAGGGTATTTTCTGATTGATGCACATTAACTTTTGTTTCACTATTGTTTTAACAAGGAAATTATCAGTCACAATTAGAACCTCTAAGAGATCTGACATCCTCTATTGACTTTCGTTTTGTAAAGCTTACCAAGACATTATCAATTTAATTGATAGTCAAGTTATCTGAAGAGACCCGTGCGCCTTTATGAATATCCTTATGTTGAAATCGCGTGCTTGAAATTATACTTCTATTCATAATAGCGAAATTAGTGAAAAGAACATCATTGTTGTTTGATTCCTGGTGTAAGTTGTGATTTTCTACAACCTCTCTGTATCCCAGTTCTTTCCCTACTAGTGCACTACAATCACCCATTACAATTAATATATCATGAATTGGTATCTTATCAACTAGCTTTGGGAGTTCTTCATAGAACGTTTCTTTCACTTCTTCCTTTTCTTCGGAGGGTGCGTAAACATTAATTACGCTTATAATGTAGAACTTTCCTTTAATTCTTAATCTACTCATTCTTTCATTCGCTGGCTTGAAGCCTAAAATACTTTTCGCCAGTCTTTCATAACTAGAAAACCGGTTCCCATCTGTCCCATTTTCTTTTCAGTACCACTATAGTACAGTTTGTATTCTTTCTTACTTATTTTAACAGAACCCTGCCAACGTTTTTCTTGTAATGCCGTTATGTTTATATTGGTCTTTTTTAATTCATCAGCAATCTCTTGCATTTTCCCCGCCTGCAACATTGTAGTGACATTCCATATATCCAATATTAAATAATTCTCTTTGTCCTTTCAACATGCCTGTTTCGTCTTACATTAGTGTCTGTCTTATTCCTATACTGAGCTTTGAAAGCAGTCTATATTTATGTATAGGAAAGAGGTTGCTGGTCTCATCCCAACCCCCATTTCCCGGAGGACCGGGATTTACTCCTGTAGGAGGGTTGTCTTCACTACGACTATGGAGTCCTTCCTACCCCTTGGTTTTCTGTCTGGGTTTCCTTCCCTTATCCCAATACTCTCGTTCTAAGGCACCGCAGACTCGCCCTTGTCCTACTCTCATTAGCTACTCTCTGATCTCTCGCATCAGAGGGCACCCAGGGGCCGCCCCGTGCAGGAGAGAGCGGGACATGCTGACTGGCCCAAATCGGGTATTCCCATTACAGGAGGGTATTTCTAGTATTTAATGGTGTTTGTCTATGGGCATCGGCAAACCCAGTCAGACCCAGGTCAGCCATTGGAACCCCACATTTCCGTATTAGTATCCTATTTCCTTAGGTCCTGGTTAGCTATTCGGACTTGCTAACACCTGCCAGCTGCCATCTATCACCGCACAAAGTACATTTTTTGACATTTTATTAATTTTTCGGTTTCCTAATAGTAGAAGGGAAATATTATTTTAATTCTTCAGTTCCGGTAATTATTTAAAATTGCAAAAACAGAGGAGAACATGGAGACAGATGGAGAACAAATTTTATTTGAAGGAAAAATATCTATCTTTAATTTTGTAGTTGCAGGAAGACGCCGAAAAAATTCAGACTTTGAAATTTTCGAAAATTCAGAGTTAACTGTGGATTTCGGACCTACGCTACCTTAATAAGTGTACTTTACTCTCTTCATACAATAAATTTAAAGAAAGAATTTGGAGTCGTTTTTGAGAAAATTTTGAAAATGTCCGAAAGGCTTTAAGTACCCTAAAAATTTAAAGAAAGTTAATCAAAATCTCAAAGCTTGAACTTGAGTCAGATGGCCAGAGATTTCTTCAATTTGGAAAAAATGCTACGCATGGTTTAGGCGCTAGTGGTGTTCACAAAAGGCCGGCCGGTGTGACGGCCGGCCGGTGTGACGGCCGGCCGGCGTGATGGCCGGCCGGTGTGACGGACGGTCGGTGTGACGGCCGGCCGGTGTGACGGACGGTCGGTGTGACGGCCGGCCGGTGTGACGGACGGTCGGTGTGACGGCCGGCCGGTGTGACGGACGGTCGGTGTGACGGACGGTCGGTGTGACGGCCGGCCGGTGTGACGGACGGTGGGTGTCACGGACGGACGTGTTGAAAAAATACTACTTTTTAGGTATCAGCGGACTTCATAACCTGTATTTCCGTTGAAATTTTGAAATTGATTTTCCGCAGCATTACAGAACTTCCCCTATACTATGTTTATTACTCAGTATACAAGTACATATACGGTAATGATAGAAAAATATTTGTATTTTCACAAATACTATTTAGTTTTTATAGACCACCAGCAAGAAAATTAACGTATGATAAGCCCAAAGCTAAAAATTTTTGAGATGTTAGCCAGTGTTATGAGGAACAAGGAACCGTAAGTATGGCAGTCTGTAGGTGTCCGCGTTGCGCTGCGCAATTTTTTAAATATGCCAAACAAATTATGCAATTGGAGAATGAGTACACAGCTAATTCTAGTTGTATATTGTTCGTTAGATAGCTAGTTTGTGAAGGTGTTGTATGCCGTACCGAAGAAGAGCGGTGTCTCGAATTGTCCGCCATACTGAATTGAAAGTGTCATTTTTTATGCCCGCTTGTATTACGAGCTCAAAGCTATTTTTGTGGTCTTATGGTAGAAAAATCTTTTTCATTGCCAATTTTGACCACGCCATATCGTTGTGGCTTCTCTAAGTAGCCGACTTACTGGTTCAAAGATGCCAAAGATGTCAAATTTGATTTTTTTCTTGCTGGCTCCCGGTCTATTACTTCTATTTCACACTGCTTGACCGAACAGTCCAACATACTCAAAATGACGAATATGCCGCCAGATTCATTAGTGGTGATAAATTGTTTCAAACTTCCGACGTGTATGAAATATTAAGTCTAATTCTACACACAATAAAATCAAAGAATATAATTATATCGAAAGGTAATTTGTATGAAATAATTTATAGCATAATTTAAACACGGATTTTCTGAATGTCGAATTAATAAGCGTGAAATAATTTGTTTAAATTAAAAGAACCTTGGTTTTATATTTTTTTATTAAATAGGTAATTATTACACACTACACACACACACACACACACACTAGTGAAACCCGCCAGACATTGTCCTGCTTTCCATCTCCCTTCACCTTCCTCTTCCTCTTTCCCTCCTTCTTTTTTTTCTCTGTCACCGTCTCTCTCTCTCTGTTCCTGTCTCTTTGCCCCTGTCTCAGTCTGAGTGTTTGTCTCTCTTTCTCTGTCTTCGTCAGTCTCTGTCTGTCTGTCTGTCTCTCTCTGTCATTCTCAAAATACCCCGTCCTGCGTTTAAACTTTCCCCCACGTTCGTATACCGTTGGATACCGTCCTGAAAGCAGTTTCTAGATAGCTCCGTAAGCCACTTTGCCGCATTTTCCATCACCTCTTCCGAATTGGGGAATAATTACCCTTTCATTTTCATTTTTAGTAGGGGAAACCGGTAGAAATCTTCCGGTGCGAGGTCGTTTGAGAAGGGAGGGTGCTTAAGAGTGGGAACGTTATGCTTGGTGAGGTAATTTTTCTCCAGAAATCTTAATCAAATATCTTGCCATTGACATCCAACTTCTTTTAGCTCTGGAGACATAATTTTCGGTACCATGAGCAATTCTCCTATGCATGTTCAATCCATGATGAATTATACCGTGGACACAATTATGCGATAAACTGACTCCGGATACGATTTCACCAATAGTCATTATTCTGTTCGCATGGATGAAATGACGAACATGCTCAGTCGGCCGCTGCGCGAGTTATTTTCAGCACTAGCCCCACCTTCAAGGAAACGCTTATGGCACTCGTATACTGGCGACTTTTTCATCTCATCTCTCCGGAAGGCTATCGTCAACATCTCCAGAGTTTCAGATGGCGATGTGTTTATCAGAACATTGATTTTCCCACGCTGCTCCATAGCCGTCATTTTAAAATGCGACAACCCCAAAAACTGTCCGAAAGTTACATGCGCGTCACAACTCTCTGACAAATCGACACACACATCCGGGCAGCTCAGTAGTTTCATAGGGAGTATCTCCAACGTCAACAACTGACTGACGCTGGTTTGGTGACGCTGAAGGCGTCAATTTCGGAAACTTTTTACTCTGCTCCTGTCTCTGTCTGTTTGTCTGTCTTCGTCAGTCTCTGTCTGTCTCTCTGTGTCTGTCAATCTCTCTCCATACACTACACACAGTGTAGTGGGAACGTGGGAAGGACGGGCCACGTAGTTAATTGTAGGGTTAATTAGTAGTGTAACATGGTTACTTGTTAAGTGTCTAGACCAAAGGCTTTTAAGCCATTACAATACCTATATCCCACTGCGTTCTTAACTTTCGAATTCTGGCATTCACCCCAAAAGGTCTCTCCATCGCATTAAAGCCATGGAAAATAGACCATAAACGGCAACTGAGTAAAAAAACCGAAGGAGGAAAAACTTGCCCCCAGAAGACAAGTCTACGTTAATACTGAACTTTTTCTAAGCCATTTATTTCCTATCGTGAAAATTTGTCTTCTCCTTTCAGTCTTTGTCTTCTTAACACCTGAAATCCAACAGAAGATCGCCCGCACCATCATTTCTGCACTTACTTCTCAGAAAAAAGCCCAAACGTGCTTATTTGATTGTTTACTTCTTTGTTAATCGATTTACTTATTATCAAGTTACTAAATTAATTAACTTAATCATTGCTTAAATATTAACATATTTATTTCATATATATTTATATTAACGTATATATTAACATACATATTAACATATATATTTATTTCCAGTCAATACTCCGCTCATACTACTAACCAGTGCTGTATTCCCACACCCTGATTGTTTCCCTTATAGTTCGAACCTTTCCTAGAAATGCTCCTAATTCTTTCACGATTGATTGATTGATTGTTCGTGATTCCGGGCGCGTCAACTACGGAGGTCATTAGACCCGTAAGTGTAGTGCGTGTTTCTTCATCGGGAGGTGGCGGTGATATTTCCCCGTTGGATGGTGAGATCCGGCGCCGACCTATCGTCGACTAGCGGGGATTCCTCAACCAGGTATCTCCCACCAGCGGGGCACCGCCCCAGCCGGAACAAGTTCTCAGCTCCCGACCGGTCTCCCGGCATGTGTGGTAGTGCAGTGCATGTTAATGTGTGTGTGTGTGTGTGTAAGGGGTGAGGACAGGACAAGGAAGAGGAAGGAAAGTTCGCGCGCGGTCCGTAGCCCGTTTGTTAGGGTACTGCTCCGGCATTCGCCTGGTTTTGATCGGAGGAACCATGGAAAATTACCGATCAGAACAGCCAGCCGCTAGAATTCTCCTCCAGATAGCGACTGAATTCGACCTAGTTGCCGCCGTCGGGGCTCAAACCTAGGACCTCCAGGTCAGGGGGACTGCAGTGACATCAGTTGATGCACTGAACCATCTCTCCCGGTTCTTTCACGAAGTGAGATCTATTATCACGTAATGTGTTTTGGGCGAGCGTTATATTTATATGTTGGAAGTAATAGTTCATTTCCATTCATTTTCCTCTCCATGCTTCTGTAGCATAGAAATGTGAAAGAATGTGAATCCAGTACTCGGTATCACCGCAATGCATGTAGATGCCATTGCCGTTCGAATATTTCAATGTACATTGCATCCACCCCCACAATAAACTAAGCGTGTCCCCTTCCCGCGTCCCTTCAAACTGTGAACGTAATTTCGCATTCCCACACCTGGTGCATGTGGATTTTTGCAACCAGCGAACGTTTTTCTGCCGTTGCTGGAAGAATCTCTTGCCTTTTAATATCCGAACGTCTATCTGAAGTTAACCATTATATATCACATGTTCCCCTATGCCCCATCATCTCCAAAGAAACGTCTCCCAGACCTGCGCCTTCTAGTAACCGTTTCACTTTGTACGTCTCGTACTAAAGCACTTACGAATAAGCGTGTCAGCCTATTCACTTGCTAATCTAATCCAAAGTTTAATGGATTTCATTTTAAAATCTTTAGAAATTTCTATACTACCAACCTCTCTTTAGATGCCGACATTTGCTGCGAATTTAGAAACTCCGAGAATTAGTTTGTAATAATCTGTTTTGATGCTTTCCAGCCTTTGTTTTGTAGCTCACATAGTTCCTTTCTTAAAGCATTTGCGCGAATGTAATTGTCGGTGATTACGCCTTCCTGCTTTGCCGCACTTAGTGGTTATGTATTCGGCCATGCAACTGTCTCCTTTATACTTTCCTGCATAGTCATGTGGGATGTTTACAGGTAATAATTACTTCCCGCTTAAACATGCGTAAGTAAATTATCGTTAATATAAGCTCAGGAAATTTTAGCATTATTGTGTATTTTAAAATGTTGAGGAAACATACGCCTTGCAATATTTTCGCTGTCTTCTAAAGTATGTGGAAATAGATTTTTTCTTTTAAAGGTTTATCATGAGAAATTAATAATTGCACATTGTTTTCAAGCTTAAACGAGATAAGTACCTGATACATCTTCCGAGATCTCGCGGAACCATTGCATAGAAGGTTTGAGTCCTAGTCCAATTGGATCTTTCTCCGACTCTTCATTCCCGGCGGAAATTGGCTAACCTGCAGTTGCAACAACTTTGGCACTTGCCATGGTACCCCACTCAACATCGAAATGACTCACTTGTCTGTAATTACGATGTGTACTTACTAAATTGTATTAGAAAAGCCTGCTATCCGGTAAAAAGTTGATAGAGGAACCATGGCAGCGCCAAGAGAGAACTCAATGTCCCGCAGGATCATGCAGAACGCCTCCCTGAGTCGACAACTGTTAGCCAGCAGGATGGCAGATACTGCGACATTGCGTAGTCAGACCGTATTGCTCACATGCCACATTCGTGTTCAGTTTTCAGGTTCCGTTAATAAAAAAATCCGCACCACTTTTATAAAGTGTCATTCTGGATTATTATTTTTATTTTCCCTCTACATCTCAACTAAAGATGTTACGAGTCGCCTGAATATACAATCTACTCCAGATTGCAACCAGCTACCTAAGGAGAAGATCTAGAGACTGTCGGTGCATCTACGCACAATAATTTGCGCAACATGTGGGCTGTTCCAAATTAAGCAATTAATTACAATTCCCAGTCTTATGAATGACCTGGGAGTTTAGCCAAGTTCTTACACAAATTTTGCGGAACAAATCCCAGAGCTCCGATAACTATCGGGACAACCTATACTTTTGCGGCCCATATTCGGCTGATCTCGATTTCCAAACTCTTATATTTAGGACGTTTCTCTGCTTCCTTGGTTACGACGTTTCGATCACAAGGCACAGCGACATCGACAAGTAGACACGATTGTTTCTCCAAATCTCGCATAACTATATCCAGTTTGTTTGCCGTTATCGTGCGATCAGTTTGGATTTATTGGTCATACAGTATACAGTATACGGTATTGTACAAAATCCAACAGACGTCACCGACTTTGGTGAATGTTCGTACCATTGAGGCACGTGTTTGGAACTTCGAGGGCGGTACTCCTCTGCTAGTGGAGATAACTACACATCCTGTCGTGTCTTATAATTGTAATAATAATAATAATAATAATTATTATTATTATTATTATTATTATTCCACTAGTTCACGACTAAAGATGTTATGAGTCGGCTCAAAATAAAATCTACTCCAGGTTGCAACTAGCTACCTAAGGAGCAGATTTAGGAGCTGTCGGCGCCTCTACAAAACTTTGCGCAAAATGTGGGCTGTTCCAAATAAAGCAATATCTTGCAATTCCCAGTCTTTCGAATTACCTGGGAATTTAGACAAGTTATTATACAAGTTTTGCGGAACAAATCCCAGAGATCCGATTACTATCGGTACGACCTGTGCTTTCACGCCCCACATTCGGTTAATCTCCAAACTCTTGATTTTCGGTTGATTTCCAAACTCTTGTATTTAAGACGTTTCTCTGCCTCCTTGGTAACGACGTTTTGATCGCAAGGTACAGCAACATCGACAAGTAAACACGATTTTTTCTCCAAATCCCGGATAACTATATCCTGTTTGTTTGCCGCTCTCGTCCGATCAGTTTGAAGTTGTTAGTCGTACTTATTATTATTATTATTATTATTATTATTATTATTATTATTTTTATGTCCAAATTCTTCCATCTTTTCGACTATATTAAAATCCATCCCAATTTTGCAGTACCTCTCACCGAAGATTCTAGCGTTCGAGTCCCGGTGGTGGCAGATTTTCTACACTAGCTTACTAGCTAGGTTGATTCCAGCCGTTGACTGGAGGAAACTTCTAGCGGTCGGCTGCTCTGATTGCTAGCTTTCCGGGGATTCTCCGATCACCAGGAGAATATCGGGGCAGTACCGTAAAAAAAAGGGCATCGGTTCGCGCGAGATCTTTGCTACCTCATCCTTGTCCACCTCCCCTCGCACAATCACAATTACACTTACATCCGCTATATTACGACACATGGGCAAGAGCTTAGAGCGTGTTCAGGCTGGGGCAGTGCCTCGCTAATGGAAGATCCTTGGATGGGGAACCCCCCCCCACAAGCCGACGTGTATGTCGGCGCCGGATTTCACCATCGAGTGGGGATGAACACCACATCCCATAATAAAAACACGCACAACACTTACTGGACTAAGAGCCGTAGCAATTGAGGCGCCCGGAAACACAAAATAATGAATGAATCAATCAATCAATCCTTCCCATTTAGGCGTCATTAGACGAAAGTAGCCTGTCGTGCCTCAACCACGTGCCTGGGTTTAGGGGGAGAACACAAAGGGATGCAGTCACAAGGTGCGACGCGCGACATCTCCCGTGACGTCATGCGTGTTTACTTGCGCGTTAGCTGCAACTTTCGAACAAACTCAGCGCATCCCACTGTTTGGCGGGAGCTTCTCAACATAAAATTTGCGGAAAACCAATACTTGTATCAACACTGGCATTTGTTCTTCAAGGAACTGCCGAGTGGGGCATCAAGAAATCGTTTTACAGAAATACAAAGATCAATGTCTAATTTCCTCAAACAATCGATGGATACCCTTTTCCGGGTACTCGTGCCGTGTGTCATATTTATAAATGGAAGACGGTGGGATGACAGCTCTTTATGACTCACCTTCCACACTTGAAAATTTTATGGTCTATGAGTAGGTTAATTCTATCGCATCCATGACTTGCGTGCAAGATCTCAGTTTTCCTTTCTCGTTAATATACTATACATATAGGACCAAATGAATATTAATGATGTCATCTCGTGTAGTGTGCAGTACGTAAAAATACTGACGTACTACACTCGTAATTGTACTGTAATCGTACTGTAATCGTACTGTAATCGTACTGTAATCGTACTGTAATCGTACTGTAATCGTACTGTAATCGTACTGTAATCGTACTGTAATCGTACTGTAATCTTACTGTAATCGTACTGTAATTGTACTGTAATTGTACTGCACTCGTAATTGCAGTTATCTTGTCTATTTAATACCCTCAGGAAAGTTGACTATTTTTTACAACGTGCAATAAACAATAGACACAACGGCACGTAAGTGAGCTGCCTGTCTGTCTTTACTGGCACAACAGCTCTTGACGGGGCCAAGGTCTAACCGCGGCGTCCCGGTCTAGCGGCCATGGTTTAAGGGGTACGTGTGGTTGGCATAGACATCTCTACGCCGTTTTCTGGCCTTTTCAGTCTAGAAGTGAGCTTCCTCATAGCCGCACAGTAATATACTGGAGCATTGCAAGGAAAGCGCACACTATAATCTGGCAGGATTAACTGACAGTACCTCTGTATCGTGGCTACTATGAGAAAATTGTTTTACTTTTTAAAACAATCGTTTTAAATTAGTGGTGCTACAGAATGGCACAGAATTTCCCGTATTAGTTTTCTATTTCTTTGGGTCTTTGCTATCTATTTGGAATTGCCACATACTCTTTCTTGCCAGGTGCCATCTAATACAGCCAAAAGTACATATTTTGTCATTTTCTTAATTTTTCGCTTACCTATTGGTAGAACGTAAATATTAATTTTAAAATATTAAAGAACACAAAAACCTAATCATAAATGGCAATTTTCTTTTAAAAATTATGTGCCGTTTAAGAGAAAATGGCGTTTTAGCGCTACTAAAAATGCGAAATTTGAAGCTCATTTCCACAGAAAATTTTTGAGTTTTCAAAATACTGTATTTGAAGTTATTTGAAGCACTTACTGTGAGTAAACTTTACGTTATACTAAAGAGTGTAATTAGCACTATCCGTTACAAAAGTTTCAAGAAAACATTTGCAGCCATATATGAGAAAATGGCGTTTGAGCGCTTCTGAAAATGCGAAATTTTCAGCTACTTTTCAGAGAAAACGGTTGTGTTTTCGAGAAACTTTATTAGACATTATTTAAAGCACATGTACTCGTAAATATAATAATGTGAAAAAACCCGTGCTAATGTAAATATTATCGACGTGACAAACACATGAAAAAATTTACATTTTTGTAATTTTTGAAAAAAAACCTATAGAGCAATATGGCTTTTATGTCATCTGATAGACTACATTTACCACTATCCCTACCAAAAGTTTAGAGAAAAAATTTGGAGCCGTTTTTGAGAAAATCTTGTTTATGTAACTTTTTAAAATTGCACATATTGTACGCAATATTGCACGAAAACTACTACAATTTTGAAAAACATTTACACGACCTTTATGAAAGAACTTAATATGCAGAACAAATTTTATTTGAAGAAAAAATCTCTATCTTCAATTTTTTGGTAGGAGAAAGACGCTGTTGAACGGCTGTTTTTATATTTATTCAACTGTGCAATTATGTGATTTTATGAATAAAAATTTTATTGTTAGTCTGTCTATAAACGTCTTGGAACTATTATTTTATATTCATGTTTTCATGTTTCCCTCATAACCACAGTCCTCTCGATCCAGGTAAGTTATGTAGCGTATATCGAGCTCCGTATCGAAGGTAACAACAAGCTGTAACGTATCAGTAAACAAGTGGTGCTACAGAATGGCACAGACTCTCCCGTATTAGTTTTCTGTTTCGTTTGGTCTCTGCTAGCTATTCGGACTTGCCAATACTCTTGACAGCTGCCATCTATCGCCGCCCAAACTACATTTTTAACATTTTATTAATTTTTCGTATTCCCAATAGTTGAACAAAAATATTATTTTAAGAATATTAAAAACAGTTAAACCTTGCCCTAAATGGCAATTTTCGTTGAAACATTTGAAGCCGTTTTCAAGAAAATAGCGTTTAGTGCTACTGTAAATGCGAAATTTAAAGCTCTTTTTTACAGAAAATGTTTGAGTTTTCGAAAAACTTCATTTAAAGTCATTTGAAGCACTTACACTCAAAAATTCAATAGTGTTGACAAATTGCTAGAAACGTTCATTTTAACCGTATGAGAGAACTTGGAAGAAAATTACATTTTTGTAATTTGTGAAAAAACAAAAAAAAAAATTTACTTTACGCCACATTAAAGAGTGCAATTACCACTTTCAGTTCGAAAAGTTTGAACAAAAATTTCAAGCCATTTTTTAGAAAATGGCGTTTGAGCGTTTCTGAAAATTCGCAAATTTGAGCTAGTTTTCACAGCAAATTATTCAATTTTCGAGAAACTTTATTTGGCATTATTTAAAGCACATGTACTCATTAATATAATAACGTGAACAAATCGCCGCCAATGTAAATATAAATGACGTGAGAGGCAAATAAAAAAACTACATTTTGCAATTTTTTAAAAAAGAGAATAGACGAATATGGTGTTAATGTCATCTCATAGAGCACATTTAGCAATATCACTACAAAAAATTTAAAGAAAAAACTTGGAGCCGTTTTTGAGAAAATCTGCTTTTTGTAATTTTTTTAAAATTTCAAATATTGCGTGCAATATTGCACAATATCACACATATTACTCAATATCATGAAAAACTACTAAAATTTTAAAAAATGTACATGACTTTAATAAAAGAACTCACTTTGGACAACAAATTTTTTTGAAGGAAAAATCTCTATCTCCCATTTTGTAGTTCCAGAAAGACGTCGAAAAAATTTCACACTTTGGCAATTTTCGAAAATTCAAAGTTAACCGTGAAAATCGGACCTACGCCACCTTAATAATTGTATTTTACTCTATTCTTACAAGAAATTTAAAGAAAAAATTTGGAGCCGTTTTTGAGAAAAGTTTGAAAATGTCCGTGGGTCTTCATGTAAAGTACCCTCAAATTTTGAAGAAAGTTTTTCAAAATTGAGGTGCCTTGAGTGGACGCAGATCGACCGGGGAATATCCATTTTGGAAGAAATCGCACGTATGGTTTACGCGCTAGTGTTGTTCACAGACGGTCAGACGGACAGACGGATAGACGAACGGACGGATAGACGGACGGACGTTTTGAAAAGACCCAATTTTTCGGTATCAGGAGCCCCCAAAACATGTATTTCCGATGAAATCTCGAAATCGATTTTCCGCAGCATTACATAACTTTCCCTATGCTACGTATATTTCTATGTATATACGTACGTATACGGGAAAGTAAAAATAAAAGTATTTAGTAATAAAAACACTCGAAAACACGACGATCAACTTTTATAATAGTACAGGATCGAGTTGCGTCCAAGGACTACCTCAGCCTGATGTCCGGGAGCACGGAGCAACTATTGTTCCACGGGAAGTGTAAGTTGCCGCAGCAGTCGCCGACAAATGACAACTGGGAAGCGGTTGGAATAAAGCCGCAAAGGTTGCTTCAATTTAAAAATAAATTAACTTAAAGTACGAGAATGTCCGTGTCATTTTATAAAACTAATTATATAAACGTACATAACTCACAACAGTGACAGGCATCAAACGAAAAAATTTAGAAGAAGCTCTTGACGAACTTACTACTTTACACGAGAGACGGGACACAGACAGACTGCATTGCATAAGGTCTGAGGCTCAAGTGCATCATAAAGCGATAAAATGTGAGTAACGTTTTGCGAAATGAAAAGAAACCGCCTGAGAAGAATAATGACGCTTCCCTGATGACAAAGTTGCGATATCTACGCCCAGAGGTCGGCAGATTGACTTTACTAATTGGAAGACATCCTGGTACCAAAGCGATGACCCTGTGGAAACTACGGAGTCACGTACATGGCATTGCTACTGCACAGGGCACTGCGATTGTTTCATAATTCCGTCCGCTTTTTACTTTCCCGTATACGTACGTATACACGGAGTGATATACGTAGTATAGGGAAAGTTATGTAATGCTGCGCGAAAAAATGGCCAATTTTCGGCGAAAAAAAATTAATTGCCGGGCCGTGAAAACGAATAAGTAGATAAAACCAGTTGCTAACTTAAGGAAAAAAATCCCCTAACACGTGGTGTAGCCAGAAACCCTGTTTTCTAAGTCCTTAATACCGAAAACCCAATTGAAAGGAAAACGTCCGTCTGTCCGTCCGTCCGTCTGTCCGCCTGTGAACACTGCTAGCGCCTAAACCATACGTACGATTTCTTCCAAAATGGATATTCCTCGGTCGATCTGATTCTAGTCAAAGCTTTGAGATTTTGAAAAAGATTCTTCAAAATTTGGGGGTACTTTATATGAATCCCCCCGGGGATTTTCAAAATTTTCTCAATAACGGCTCCATATTTTTTCTTTAAATTTATTGCATGAATAGAGTAAAATACACTTTTTAACATGGCATAGGTCCGATTTTCACGTACAGCTCTGAATTTTCGAAAATTTTGAAAGTTTGAATTTTTTTCGGCGTCTTTCTCCAACTACAAAATTGAAGATAGAGATTTTTTCTTCAAATAAAATTTGTTCTGCATATTGAGTTCTGTAATAAAGGTCATGTAAATGTTTTTCACAATTTTGGTAGTTTTCGTGCAATATTGCGTGCAATATGTGCAATTTCAAAAAATAACAAAAACAAGATTTTCTCAAAAACGGCTCCAAATTTTTAAACTTTTGGTAGGGATAGTGGTAAATGTACTCTATCAATGACATAAAAGCCATTTTGGTCTATCGGTTGGTTTTTTCAAAAATAACAAAAATGTAAATGTTTTTACTTGTCTCTCACGTCGTTAATATTTACAGTATCGGCGATTTTTTTTTACATTATTATATTTACGAGTACATGTGCTTTAAATAATGTCAAGTAAAGTTTCTCGAAAACACTACCGTTTTCTGTGAAAAGTAGCTCAAAATTTCGCATTTTCAGAAACGCTCAAACGCCATTTTCTCATATATGGCTGCAATTTGTTTCTTGAAACTTTTGTAACAGATAGTGATAATTACACTCTTTAGTATAGCGTAAAGTTTATTTTAAGTTATTTTTTGTTTTTTCAAAAATTATATAAATATAAATTTTTTGAAAGATCTCTCACATCTTTAATATGCACATTATCCGCAATTTGTAAAGATGATTATATTTGTGAGTGTAAGTGCTTCAAATAACTTCAAATAAAGTATTTTGGAAACTCCAAAATTTTCTGTGAAAATGAGCTTCAAATTTCGCATCTTTAGAAGTGCTAAAACGCCATTTTCTCTTAAACGGCACATAATTTTTAAAAGAAAATTGCCATTTACGGCTAGGTTTTTGTGTTCTTTAATATTCTAAAATTAATGTTTCTGTTCTACCAATAGGAAACCTAAAAATTAAAAAAATGACAAAAAAATGTACTTTTGGCGATGGTAGATGGTAGCTGGCAAGAAAGAGTATGTGGCAATTCCGAATAGCTAGCGAAGACCCAAGGAAATAGAAAACTAATACGGGAAAGTCTGTGCCATTCTGTAGCACCACTAATTTAGTCCACATAAACCACTAATAGCTTATTGGAATGATTTTACATTGATCTGCCCTCAGCTTCTTTAGATGTTTGATAAAAATTATATTGTACATAACAAAACGATTACAAAACCTAGACAATAGAAGAAAATATTATCGTCCGGTTCGGTCAGACACATCAGTCCGGTCCGTCAGGTCCGTCAGATCAGTCCCATCCGTCCGACCCATCCGGAACCTCCGATCCGTCCGATCAATCCGGTCCGTCCAGTAAGTCCAGTCAGTATGTCACTCCGTCCATCAGTCCGTCCGCTAGTCCTTCCATCAGCCCGTCCATCAATCCGTCTATGATTATCGCTAGCGCTTAAGCCAGTGATTGCCAGCTGGACAGGGAATGGCGACCCAGCACTGCTTGCCCTCGGCGAGCAGGCCTCGGAGAAGCGGTCCGAGCAAAGAGGGGAGGGAAGAAGTGGCAAATGGCAGTCGTCAATACCTAAAACCTTGGCAGTGGACCTTTGCTGGTGTGTAAGGCAACATGAATGGGACACTATCTACACCCGTCAATTTTCTTTCTGTTTGGGAAGAAAGATTTCCTTTTGTAGATAATGGAACAATGGCGAAGTGTTTAGTATGTTCGAAAGAATTGCAATATGTTAAAAAGTGAAACTTACAGCTGCATTACGCAGCTTTGCGACCCAGAAAAACCTGTGAGATAAAAATAAATTCTGAGAATTGACATAACCCACAATCATGGGATGTGTAAAGGAATATGCAGATTGAAGATTATGGAAAAGATACTGAAACTTACGAGGATTTACAACATTCTCAAACAAAACTATACAAAAAAAATATCAAGCCTGGGATCGAAATTATCTTACGTGACCCCTATCGGGTACCTCTTTGTTATCTATTTGTTAACATTAATTATTGTTTCAGAATGAACTAATTCGTTATATTATACACCATTGTATAAAATATTATTGTTCTAAAATGTTAAAACTGTCTTTCCCAAAACTGTAATATAATAGAAGAATGGAAGTGGAATTACAGTACTGGTTATGATTAAGTCAGATATTGAATTGAATTATGAAATAACGTATGTTTTATTACATAATTATTCATATTGTTATTAATTATAAAAAGAAATGTATCAGCGCAGGTCGCACAACGTGCTGGTTGTATCCAGTGCTGGTCAATGATCCCTCCACGATCACCAAACACAAAGGTGCGTTGTAGCTGATGGCACCCCACACAATCACTCTCGGGGGTAGGTCGTACGTGACGTGGACGAAAACACTCCGGACACACGCACTCGCTCACGCACACGACCATCACTGGCGTGCAGGAAGAAGCGGCTCTCACTATTGAACATCACTGCACGCCATTCCGTCTCCCAGCTGATTCGCACATTGCACCACATCTGTCGTGCCCGCCGATGGTTCGGCGTGAGTGGCAGTCGGGCTAGCGGTATGCGTGATTGTAATCCTGCAGCAAGTAACCGGTTCTCAACGGTGCGTGGAAACATGCTGGGGGGGCACATATGCCTGATTCTCGGCGCTGTTGGCCGTCAGGTTACGGTCTGCCAACGCCGCCCTTAAGATGCGACTGTCTTGACGTTCGTCAGTGCTCCGTGGTCGCCCCAAAGTAAGGCTACGCTAGATGTTTGTCTACCCATCGTCGCCAGCATCGCAACACAGACGTCGCATCGCGGCCCACATGGGTCAGCAATGCGCCGAAAGGACCACCCGGCTTCGCGCAGGCCGACAATCCGACCCCGCTGAAACGGGTCCAATTGCTTAAAGGACGATCGAGCGAGCGCGACGCCGCGCCGTGGCATCCCCAAGTCTCAACTAGACCTTATAGCAATGGAGAGTCCCTTTTAAAGCCTCGGAGTAGATGGCGGAGTAGATGGCGGAGCCACGGAGCAGTAGTCCGGGCACTTTAGTCACGCTACCAGTACGTCCCAGGGCGGTAGTCCTCCGTGAAATGTTAATGTCGGCTTCTACGATCCCCCATCCCAAACGATCCTTATCATCTACTTGTTTGCTGGTGCTCTTCCCGGTTGCAATAATTTTTTTCCGACAGTGTATTTTAATGTTTTTCCGATGATAATTAAGATTGGTGCAGGTGGCCAGTAGATTCACACAATTTTTTATCCGCAAATCGCGATATCTGTCTTGTATGTACGTGGCAGGCATAACTATCAGTTTAGACGCTTTCGAGCTGAATCTTGGTAAATACGTCAGGAGTACGATCCAGTTGTGCCGTTCTGAAGATCATTAAGGTATTTTAATATTTGGGATTCTTTACACGAAGCCTCTGTGACATTTTCAAAATTGTCTAAAATGGCTGAATTTTGTGTAGTCTAGGCTATCATGACCGAGCCACGTCTCTGTCGTGGTGGCTGACGTTTCGGTCACCATATTGTAAATTATTTGTGAAATTATTCACGCAGATATATCAGTTTCTTGCTGCTTACGGACCAAATTTTCTCAACCTTTGGTGTCCATAATGATTTCTTCACCTACCAACCTGTCATTTAACTGTTCTTGAAAACGTATTCCCTTTACGAGAGGTGATTACGTAACAGTGTATTACGTAATTTCAAGACGATCTGCATGAAGTATTGCAGATGGTCTTGCTCTATGCCAAGCACACCTGTGGGAATGTGAAACATAGCTAGGAAGTGGAGATTTTTTAGTTCGCAGTTTATTTTTAACGCACACATTAGTATTGAGTATAAACACAAGGTCAAGCCTTACATGGTTGGAAACACGGTTTCTTTACAAAAAAAATAGTGTTCATAATTGCTTGTGATGCATTACATTTTTACTTTATCGCTACCACTTACACAGTAGAGAGAAAGTCATGTATATCTGCGCAAAAAAAACGGCGAATTTTTGGCAGAAAACTCTTATTACAGGGTCCTGGTAACGATAAGATGGATAAATCCAGTTGCAAAATTTAGGAGAAAAATCATCTAACACGTAGTGTAGCCAGAATCTATGTAATGTGGGTTCTTAAATCCGAAAAATAAAAAGATGGCAAAAAGTCTGACTGTCCGTCCGTCTGTGCACAACGCTAGCAGCTAAACCGTTCAGCCGATTTTCTCCAAAATTAATATTCTCCAATCAAACTGGCTGACGTCACGGTTCCTTCAATTTGAAACTGATTGAAACAAATTGAATTCCTTCAATTTGAAACTGAAACTGACTTATGGGAGTACATGACATGAAGCCCCTGGGACATTTTCAAATTTTAAAAAAAAATAGCTCTGTTGGGGAGTGCATGTGAGCAGTGGCTGTGAATTAGAATTAAAATTTTGCATACCATTCTCCAACATTCAACAATAACTCATCTTTTGACTCCCCTTTTAGCTCGAAGGACCAATTATTTGAGTAACAGCAAATAATAACTGTGTTGTTGAAATTAGGCAATATTGTCACTACTTTGGAATGAAACACACTTGAGTTTAATACATATAATTGTAGGATTGAATTAGCATTACATAAGTCAAAATAATGTATCTTTTACCATTGAAATTAATTGAACAATGTGTGAAAATTCTGAAGGCATGTGATCATGGCATTCAATTAGAATTTAAATTAATTAATGTATAAAATACTGATGGCGTGTAACCATGGCATTCAATTAAAATTGAAGGAAAATTCCTTTTAACAGGAGCAGAACAAAATTGACACAGTGTAGAATGCCAGAATTGAAGAATGAAACAAAATAAGATTAATAAACTTTTCTGAAGATTATGTAGATCGTTATTTTCCAATATAACGGGCGGGTAATGAACCCTGGACCGATAGACGAGCGCTATACGATGCACATCGTAGATAGACAGGTGACAAGTTGCATACAGAACACAGCCTCTACAATCGAACATTGTAGCAGGACGAATATACAGCAAATACCATCAATGTTAAGGTTGAATACGTTCATCAGCACATTGCAAGAATTGTGTAACACACCGCTGTGATGTCATACGTGACTATGCCATAGTGTAATGTTTCGTGACTAGTGTTGCGAGTGATTATTGTTACCGGCATACGCGGCCAGTTTACATTTAATAACAGTACTCACAGCACCGTTCAAATAAATATATCCGGTTTAACCAGGCCAGAAGGTAGATTAATTTGATGAAAGTTTATGAAACACATTGTGAAATTTAGACTTACGTACTGCTCACTTCAAAACACTGATAAATGCGGGCCGGAAGGAAGATTGTTGAAATAAAGCTGGGGCAAAACATATCTTGTGAATTGGCAAGAACACTCAAACTCACGTTGCGTAGTTTAATTCTTAGTACAAAAGAAGGTGTTGTGGAGACCGTGAGGAATGCGTCCATGCTTGACGAGTGCATAACGGCAAAAAATCTCTCTGTATTGAGAGATCAAATCAGCCCAGATGACACGATTGGCGGAAGCCGGTGGCGTGGCGTCTGGGACAATGAGATCGCTTGGTAAGCTTTGGAAGTGTCTAAAAAGATAATATGACTGAATTACAATTACTAAAATAAATTGCACGTCTGTGCGGGAATTTAAATATTAGAATTAATGATGGACATTATGTAGTAATTACATGGTGCAATGTATTCTCAGAAACACTTTGTTGTTGACGCTTCGGCGCCCGTAGGCGAGATCCGTGTAATTATCGGTTGCGTGTACACTGCGATTTTTCTATGCCCCTCAAGGCCCGTTTTCACGATGGAATATGTCACGGTTTTTCGCGACGTTGTCAGTTGTGCCGCTAGAAATCGCATGATCACGACCGTATCAAGCAGTGCTTGCGATCATGCGACTTCTAGCAGCAGACCGGAAAAGACGCGAAATGCCGTGTGATACTCCGTCGTGGCCATAGGGGCTTGAGAGGCAAAGTTAGAAAAATCGCACTATAAGTGTGGAGATCCGTGTAAGTGTCGCTCACGCGCAACAGTGAGCGAAGCGGGTTCCTGAGAAATTATCAAGATTAATCTCTGATCTCTGGTTCTGGACGAGCGGCGAAGGCTTCGAATGAAACAATAACACAAATTAATTCATAATTACTGAACTGCAAAAATAAATAAAATTTATAATTACTGAACTTACTGCAAAAATAAAATATAATTAATTAGACTTAGAAATAAAGCTCTAACAAGCTCCATCGCGCGAAGTATATACTGTCACGCTCTCACCTAATGTTTACATAGTACGTACCGGCTAGCTCTTGATTCCTGCTGGTTACCTGCAAATGACTGAAGGAAGATTGACGTTGTTGAAGAGAAATTAAAGAAGTTAGAAGTTTCTCTGGTTTAATGACTTGATAAGAAGGAAACAGAACATAATTTGAATGAGCTCATTCCCCCAAAAAGAAAAAATATTAGATTACAAAATTTGTTAAAAAAATTAATTACATTGAAAATTTGAGAATCTGTCTTGTTCTCGCCAATGCACGACCGAGGTTTGCTATTGCAATTACATTTCATCTTTCCGAACGTTTTGCCTGAAGGGCTGAAACATAACCACGCAAGGTTCTATTAGGATGACATCACTGATCCGGGTCCTGAGTATCGTTGAGTTGACTAGCTGTTCCGGCTAGTCTTCGGACGCGAAGGTCGTCGGCTGGGTTGACTAGGTGCCCCCAAGCGGCGGTGCGAGGGTGTCAGCAGGTAGCCCGGGCACTTCCGCACCCACACTCCACACAAATCACCGGAGGCTCTCAAACGATATTCTTTCCTCCGCACACTTTAATAGCGAAGCAGCAGGTGTTCATAGTTCACGTTCCATTTTATCATAAGAAACAATATATTCGTTTCCTCCTTTTAGCGTCCCCTATAAAGATAAATTTTGGAAATTCGAATATTTTCCTGTCACTACTGGCTTTACGACACTGGTGACGTTAAAATGAAATGTTCAAAACGACAGTCAATCGAGAAGTGTGTCTTACGACATTCAAACTAGAAGTAGTGTCCCTTACGACGGGAAAATGAGAAGTGTTCTCTCGCTACCGGTAGAGAATCGCCTCCACCTCTACTCCCCCCACTCGTTTTTTCCATTGAAAGTTCTTAGATCGCTCTGAAATTTAGTAAACACACCTGGCTATTGGTTCAAGCTTACTACGCCGCAAATGGGCCTCCGCCAACCATAGGAGACGTTTTATAGGTTCCTTCTGGAAAATTCCATTATCTTCATCCTTGTTACTCACACTGTTTATGAAATCCACGTGACTCCTCCTTTTAGCTTCGTTGGCGGTACAAAATTTTCCATTGCTATAATTTAATCATCGCCTAGTTCGGCGGGCGGATGAGGGCGAGGGGCGGATTTTCGCAGATCCTCGTCCTTTGTAAATAGAGGGGGATGGGGGAGTTGGCGGGCGCCTCCTGTCCTCTTTGAAGAAACACAAAGAAAGGAAGGGGAGGGCGGAAAGTGCGGGTGATATGGCCGACCATCCGGCGCCGCCTAAATTAACAAAGCTCTCGAGCCCGTCGTTTTATGTCGCATTTGGGAAAGAACCCGCCTATGAAGATAAATTTTAAATACCATAATTCAGTGACGCCACAATACATATATACATACATACATAGTAGGATTCCTGCGGTAGTTCACTACAAGATACCTGTCCAAATCTGAGTGAATATAAATCATTTCAATAACACGTGTAGAAACATATTCAACACTCTGTTCATAGTGAAAAGTGATTGTACTGTTCTATACTTTTTAATCCTCTCCCATTACATAGATATATTAATTAAAGTTCGCTTTGAGCTTATGCTCGGTGGCAAACACGACAACAATTAGAATTAGAACAATAAGAAAACAAATGCAAAATTTTACAATTAGTACTAGAGGTTGATATCCTAGTTCAAATTAATTTCTAGTTATCTGTAAATTGATTTCTTGTTTATCTAACATTTCACTTTACTACACTGCACTCCCCTTCACTATACTATACTCCCTTCCCCTCCACTACACTACACTTCACTGTATAAGGGACGTGACAATAATAATAATAATAATAATAATAATATAAGGAATAATAATTATATTATTATTGTTATAATAATAATAATTATTATAACAATAATAAAAATTTACGGAATAATAAGAACTTAAAAATTACACCAAAGTTAATAAAAGTATTTACAAAGATAATTATATCAGTAATAATGATAATGAAGATAAATGTCGTATTAGTGATGATTTATATGGAATTATACATATTTTTAAATTTGACTACATTAGTAGGAAGAACCTTCAGAGATTTGGTAGGTAGTTTGTTCCAATCTACCACATGTAGCACGATTCATAAAGGAGAAATTGTCTGTATCAGTTCTTTGCTTTCTATATCGTATTTTGCAAGGATGGTCTCCTCTGCTTTTATAATCTAGTTTCTCTAGTCTTTTACCAACATCTGCCCATGCTGTGTCCCCTCTGTAGGTCTTGTGCATTACGCATTAATACGCCCGTTCTCTTCTCTTAGATAAAGACTCCCATTCTTCTCGTTCATCAACAACGCGCCCATGCTTTTCAAACTTTCCGGCCCGTTTTTTAATTGTATCTAACGTCTCAATTTGTCCTTTTCTGTTCGGGTCTCAGCATGCAGCTTCATATTCTAAAATAGGACGAACAAGTGTGGTATGTGCTAGAGATCGGGCATTTGGACTACTATTTTTTAGAATCCGCATTACAAAGTGCAGCACTCTCCAGGATTTTTTGACCGTGTTGTTAATATGATCCGATCAATCCAAGTCGCTTCGCACAACTAAAACCAAAAATATGCAGTTTTTTATGGTATAACATTAGTTCCTAACTCATAATTGGAGTGTACATTCGAGCGAGACTTGGTAAAACAAATGAATTTTCTCTTTTCCGGATTTAATTCAATCTTATTTCTCCACGCCCAGTTCCATAAAAAAATAGATATTTCTGTAAAACATTTTCATCCTCAGATAAGCCAATTATATCCTCTCTATTATGCAATCATTTGCGAAAAGTCTAACTTTCAATTTTATTCTAGTTGCAAAGTCATTAATGAACGCTAAGAGTAGCAAAGGGCTTAACACACTCCCCTGGGGGCCCCAGAGGTTACTTCGGCTTTATATTTATCACCTTTTCTGTGTGCGCCCCGTAAGATATTATATTATCCACTATATTATTTGATGATCTCACCTAGTTGATGACAATTTGGCAATTAAAAAGGCCATGTCAAACACGATCAAATGCTTTAGAAATTATTGGATCAAACCTATTCCCTTCGTCTAGTGAATCTGCTATGTCCTGAAATAAAGCGAAAGTCTGGCCGCACGAATACCCAAGACGAAACCGTGTTGATTTTGAAATAGTCAATCAGTTTTATTCCAAACTCTTCTAATATACTCCGCAATTAAGTGTTTCATCTGGTTGCATACGACTGATGTCAAACTTATAGGCCTGTAATTGTTAACAATCCTTCTGTTTCCTCCCTTGTGAATCGGAACTACAATTGCCTCTTTCCAATTTTGAGGAATCATATTATTATCGTCTATTAACTGCGCAAGGTACGGAATCATGGCTACCCCTCCCAGTTTTAGTATTTCTCCTGGTATTACATAAGGACCTACAGATGTATTTCTCCTAATTTTTGCAATTATTTTTCTAATAATTCCTCCATCGACTCAAAAGGTTTCTATTACGGGTGTTATTTCACTTACTGGACATTTGATTCTTCGGCTTGAAAACAGATGCATAGTTTCTGTTTAAGCCGCCTTTTCACTGTCATCTGTAATTAACGAACCGTCTGCCCCGCAGATCACCGGAATACTTTCTTTGTTTCCTTTCTTATGTCTCACATACTTGAAGAAATTTTGCCAACAGATCATCAATCGATCGTTTAGAATTGATTTTAGGTAACTTTTTTGGGTATGTAACTTAATGCTAATATGTCTAGATAATTGTAGAAAATTATTTTTCTGTTCCTTATTTATATTACGTTTACTATACCTGGGTTTACTCAGTCGCTTAAGGCGCATGCCGGGATGGTTCCTTTGTTTGCAGTTCTAGGAATAAATGTAGTTTACAAGTAGTGGAGTATACAAATGTAGTATACATCGTTGGCTTACGGGTGAGAGATGTTGAGTCGGGTTTTCAAGTCTTGGGAATATTCTAATTGATAAACACTAAATTTTTAAAATTTGTATTTTCTAGTTTGGGGAAAATTCTAAATTGTAAACTTTTTCTAAAATTGTATTGATCTTATCCACGTTTATAATTCATTTTTTACTTAATTAGGCTTGTAATAGATAGATTTTACCGAATAGATTTGTTTTCCGGTTCTCTCAAGACTTGAACTCTTTACTTGATGTTTTTTCGCTTGTATGCTGACGAGTTTTCCTCTCTTTCTGGTTTTTAGGGGTAATTCAAAAATAAGTGCTCAATCTTAACTTTTTCAAAATATCTCTTAAGCAATTAGTAGTACTTATTAACATTTCACTGATTTAAAGAAGTTCACTCTAATTCTCTTCTGTACCTAACTTAATGAGTTTAAAAGCATTCTCTAAATTTGAGTAAAATCTCATAGTGTTCAATTTGATATATTTGTGATTAATTTTTAATACAACCCTGTGAAATTAATAAATTTAATCACACAAATGCTGACAGCATTTCCTGTTCTATCAACACCTTCCTCCCTTGCTTTCACTCCTGTTTCCTATGTAAAAAATCCTTCATCTAAATTGCGTACGTATTTCTCTTTGAATGATCTCCTTTTTAACATAAAATAAATTGTAATAAAAAGTTTTGGTAATGGTCAAGTGTAAGAGTGGACTGAGCTTCCAAGAAAGATTATTTATTATTTATTCGGTTTCTTAACCAGCTTCCACTAGAAGCCCAAGTTGGAAATTTGCTTTTCAAATATAATTACATGTTTGTGGCGTTTGTTATATAAAACTGAAAAATTTGTCATTCTTTTACAAGGTCATTTCGCTTATCCTCTCTGCACATTTTTAGAACCCCTTTGTGATCGCTAATTCCAGTAATTACTTCACAGGCAAGAAGTTTGTCCACCGGTCTAAAAAGGAAAACGTCCAGTAGCCTTATCGCGGGTCGGTTTGGTCACTACCTGTGTTAAAGTTGTCCCAAACCAGCTCGTTTATGAGGCGTAGGGCGGCCTTCAGCGCCCAAATCCCCTTCCCAGGTAGCGTGGGGTAAATTTAAGTCTCCTCCAATTATGATGCTCTTTCCACTTTTCCTGATTACGTGCGTTCTCGCGTTCTCTCTATAAGTCTTTGCAACGGTTCGTGTCCATCTTGCTGTGTTCTATACGCGCCTATAATTTTCCATTGAGTTTTTGAATTTCTCTCTCAAATGTCTACATGTGTGGTTTCAAATTTGTCATCCACCCATGCCTCTTCTGCTTCAAAGTCTTTTATACATATAAAAACACTCCCACTAATGCGATCTACTCAATCACGTTTGAATGTTAAAAACATTTGTCAGAAGATTTCAGCGTTTAATATTTCCGCATGACTCCATACCTATTTCCGCATGACAGCCGCGACTCCATACCTATCACGACATCTACATTATAAGATTCTACCGTGTTCCAGAAATGAACAGTTTTATTGTAAATACTCCTGCAATTAAGAATACATAGTATTTGAGAGACCAAGAGATAGCGTTACCATAGGCGATTGAAGACTCCCATCCAAAATCGCAACCAAACGAAGCAAGTCACTTTCATCACTAGGAGGTGGATTTTAATGAAATGTCATTTTTTTATTTTCACTTTAAACAATGTCGTTTACTTTAGAAATTCATTTGATGTTAAGACAAATGGAAATAACCCATTTTTATAAGTCATTGTTTTGCATTTTTCGTCTATTTCGACTAATAAATAATTTTTTACCTTTTTTCGTAATTTTTAATGCATTTTTTGCTGATTTCATAGATTTTAATATCATTTTCACAGTACTTGCTTCAAATAATATTTACGAGATGCAACAAGTGTTTTCCATAGAATTCCTGAGTAGCCTATTCGGTTTCTTGGCTCAGAAATTGTGGAGTCAGCCGTTGTACTCGTATGTAATCTAACGTTGTGAGTCTGTCAGCGCCATTGTCGGTTCGACCGTTTTCGGAATAACTATGGACAAGGATTTCCTGGTAAAGAACAGTCCAGGCAACAAAAATAGAAGAACCCTCGATTAGTTCATTAACATATACAGAAGCTTCAGTTGTTCATCCAAACTGGTTTTAATAAAAATGTTCACGTAATTTTTCTTTGCATTTGGGGCATTTTTAACACTTGTAAGGCCATTTTATTGTTCATTTTCGTTAATCTTTTAGGTCATCAAAATCCGCCCCCTATTCATCATTCATTTAGTACACTTTCTTTAAAGTTGCAACTGTTACACAATCAGACACAAAAATTATTCTTAAAAACGTCACCCCTCCCTCATACACTCTTCACTCTTTACTTCCTCAGCTTTCCTTCATCGTTTACTCCCCTTTCACATCCTCGTTTCTCATCTATCTCCGTCTTTTCCTATTAAAGTAAATCATTAAACTTACGTTTGCCAGCCTGGAGAGCCAAGATTGCTAAAGTCGAAGGGCCGTATCTGCCTCGGCTGGAAGGGTCGCGGGTTCGAATCCCGCCTCGGGCATGGATGTTTGTGTGTGCTTGTGTTGTCCTTAAGCGTCGTGTTTCCCCTACAGTTACCCCAATGTAAAATAGTGGTCGCTTAAAAACCTAGTTGTTAAAAAGCGACCTTAAAAAAGCACTTCTTTCTCCTCCGTAACGTCTACTAATCCTACGTCATGCTCCTTATTTCTCTCTTAGACTGGCTTTGATGGCTGTTGTCACTACCGTGCCTCAAAAGTGGTCTTCTAGCTGATGATTTTAAGATTTAGATTAGGATTTCAGACACTAGCTCCATTACTAGGTCGAATTCAGCCGGCTGCTCTGATCGCCATTTTTCCGTGGTTTCTCCGATCAACACCAGGCGAACGCGGAGCAATAACCTAACAAGTAGGCCACGGGCCGCGCGAAATCTTGCTTTCCTCGTCCCTATCCTATATTCATCTCTTACTTACATTTACAAGCACTAAAATATCACAAATGCCAGGAGACCAGTCGGTAGCTTACTATTAGAGCTTGTACCCTTTGGGAAGGTGCCCCCCTCGGGTGAGAGACACTTGCCTGTGAGGAAAACCCCGCAAGCCGACGTGTAGGTCGGCGCCGGATCTCTCCATCCAGCTAGGGAAGATCCCCACCACCACCTAACTCGATAAAACATGCACTATATTTACGGAACTAATCAACTTGATGGTTGACGTGTCAGAAATTATCAATCAATCAATTCCCTATTCGTTGCCGAGTCCTCATCATTTCTCTCTCTTTTACTTCCATTGTCACGTAATATTTTGCTACCTCTCTGTACCCTTTCCATTCGTTATCCGTTCTTCAACATCTTCCAAATCCCTCAATCGTATGTTCTCATGTCTCCGCAACGGCTTCACGAACATTAAATCTCCGGTCTTTCCTTGGTAGAATCATCACTTTTCATCTCGTTTCCAATTATAAACCTCGCTAATCTATTTTTAATGTCCTCGTTCCCTGCTCCTTTAAGGTATCTCGTTACATCGCATCCTACTATTTTCTTATAGATGTCATTGTGCGGCTTTGAACGAAATATAACATCTCTGTGAAAATTCTGAGCTTTTCTATAAGTATTTGTCGGGGATAACGAATGCAGATCCCCATCTCTCATCATTTATCTCATCTATGTGTTTTTTCAAGAACAGAATGTGAAGATTTCTAAATTTCCTTGTGAGGTAAAAAGTTTTAGAGAAATTACAAAATGAGGCATTGATGATTATCGCGGAGTAGAGAAATGTACTCCTGATAACGTTAGTCATAAATATCTAATACCCCTGTCTGTATTCACATTTTAGATTTGAAAATTAATAATACATTTTAAAATCAAAATTGTCTAATTGTAAATAGCTTATTTAAATTTGAGTAAGTAAGGGGGAGGAACAGAAACGACAAAGAAGAGAAAGGAAAGATCGCCTACGGTCCTTGATCCATTTGTTGCACTGTTCCGCCATTCGCCTACTGTTACCGGAGAAACTTCGGAAAACTACCGATCGGAGCAGCCGTTCGCTGAAATTCTCCTCCAGATAGCGCGTGTCTGAACTCGACCTAAGCATATAGATAGCGTTGCAAATCCTTCCACCGTCGGGATTCGAATCCTAGGACATCCCGGTAATAGGCACTACAATGACTTTAGTTCATGTCCTGAGCCATCTAAGCCACCGTAGGTCAGTTAATTTCAATTATCGTAAAAATAAAAATTAACTAAAGAAACTTATTTATAAAGGCATAAACTCACGAATCAGGCATGTTACACGTTAATTATTTTGGGAGAAGAAACTATCGTATCATGTATGCATTCGCTTTAGCGTTTACCGCGCCATCTCTGGGATGACAGCTGTACTCCGTGGGATACGATTAGTTTGCTTTACATATATTATGAGGTCGATTAATACTATTATTATTTAAAATTATTATAATTTTTTACTTTCCCGTATACATACGTATATACGAAGTAATATATGTAGTTTAGGGAAAGTTATGTAATGCTGCTGTTCGAAAAACGGCAAATTGGGAATGTTCGAATGCTGCTGTTCGAAAAAACGGCAAAAAATTCATTGCCGGGCTCTGACAGCGAAAAAGTCGATAAAACTAGTTACTAAATTAAGAAAAAACTAGTGGTGCTACAGAATGGCACTTATGTAAACAATTGTCACTCGTGTACATTAATGTATTAAAAATAGAATTTTCATTAAAGAAAATCAAATAACGATATTGCTTAGTTTGTAGAAAACTATGCAAATTCGAATTACGAGTCTACATATTTGCCCCCACCAGTTAAAGTAGACTTTGTGGTGAGATCTGTACCTAGGGTAATACGTACTGTACTTGAGAGTAAGTAAAACATTTCTGATAGATTGTGTGCCCCACTAATTTTAACTTAGAGCTGTAATATGCAATTTTAAAGTTTATACATTAGAAAATTAAGTTACTTTCTTGAATTCTTTATTTAGAAAATACAGCCACTTATTCCAACAGTATATTTCTACATAATTGTTAGCACTTCCATTTTGAAATACAATTTTTTAGATCACATATCATGATTTCTTCACTTCCCTTTTAGAATTTTTTACTCCTTCTTTATCTCACTGTTTAAGATTAATACAACAGGGGGAAACAAGAAAGAAAGAAAATTTTGGAAAAACAGTCACGATAAAAAAAATGGAAAGAGACGATGGGTAAATGGAGAGAGGATAGAATAAGATGAATATTTGACATAGTCATGGAATGTAGTAAAAAGAGACTTAAAATTCAAAGGAAATAATTTTTCAATAGTAACTAAGTACTTGCATCAGGAAAAATAGATTATATTGATCCAAAATGAGTATTAGTACGGAAAAGCTACTGTGAAAATATTACGTTTGAAGTGTTTTCCTCCGTTGAAAACAGACATAAACAATGAGATGAAGGGATGAAAGAAAGCTGGGAACATTTGTGGGTTAAAAAAACGGAAAAAAATCAAGTAGACCAAAAATGTTCTAAATGAAGTAAAGATGCTCTAAACGTGTTGATAAGAAAATAGTTTTTGGGGAAAATGGAAAGTTAATGAATAGGAACAGAAACGTAATAGGAAGCAAATGTAGTACACGTTTCGAAAAAAGCATACCGAGAGTAGCTACATTAGAAAACTATGTGGTTGAGGACATGAGGTAGGAGACTGCCGAATGGAAATGTATCGTATTATGATAGGATGATTTGCGTTTTTTCGAAATGTTTTGTCTTTCCTTTTCAAAGCACTTCAACTTTTTTTCCAGAATTAAATTAAGGTGCGGTGTACTACTCGACAAGGAGGCTTCAAAGGAGCTAAAGGTTCTGAGATAATTTCGGTTTAAAAACAGTAAATGTTTATCTAAATGTCATGTCACGCCTTTCGCATGCAAAAGAGACCTGCCTAATTTAAATTCTCCGGCTTTAAAAAATAATGTTCGAAGTAAAAGCTGTAATAAGAACCGATATTAGATCAGCAAACGTACGATGCCAGTAACAATCATAATGATTTATACCGTTCTTTTCTATCAATGGCAGCGAGAATAGGAGAAAAAATTGTGCATAGCATTCGACGCGAGTGTGATGCCAATTCGAAAATGTCCATCAGTGCAACTCATGACGGTAGTGAGTAATGAACGAGTTTCCTAGAGTCCGAGCATTAGATGACAAGTATAAAAATGTTGGGTTGTCTTTCCACTGTATTAGATTTATTAATACTATTTAATCCAAATTTTATCTTGTGTAACGTCACCACATGGCAGCCAGAGTTTCGAACAGCTAGCGGGAGTTGCAAGGCTGACCGCCACAGGGGAACCAAGGCAGCGCGTAGCAGGCCAACTGAAGGGGAGTCGTGACCCCCCATGACGCAGGGCGAAAACGCATTGGGGAGTGACCCGCGCGTGAGCGTGCATGTGTTGGCCGGACGGTCAACTCGTGGTGGCAGGGGGGATCACATGGTCGCCAAAATAAGTGAGGAGAGACGCAGAAGGAGAGACTTTGCTGTGAGAGTGCCTCGCGTGCGGACGCAACTGGTAAAGAGAGATTCTAATAAGAACAAGCAATTTTGACAGCTAGTGCTGGCAACATAACCGAAGGTTCTGTGGTCGTTGTGACCTTGATCCCGTTGAACTCTCCTTCTTCGATTCGTTCGTTTGCAGTTGGCTAACTTGTAAATGGTTTCGACGCTTCCTTTTGTGATGTCCTCGTCCGACGAAAATATAGTGCGCCACGAGAAATAATTGAAATTAGGAAGTGTAGTGCTATGTGCTCTTCTGTAAAAATTTATTTTCTACACATTATATGGAATTTACTTTTTGCGTGATAAATATTATGTTTATTTTAAAACCGAGTCTTGAATGTAAGATGCGTACTGGTGCACGTGTTTCAGAACAGCTGCCGCGGCGGAGGGATACTTCTCTGAATTACATGTGATGTTCACTTGTTTAGCGGACTGTCACTTTTGCTTGTTCTTACGTGAATTCTTCTATAGCCCGGAGGGTGGGAGTGTATTCCTTTGCGAGTGCGTAGCACTGGGTGTCTGGGCACCGCCATAGTAAAGCGTCTGGGTGAGGATGCACTAGCCAGGGGATGGGAAGCAGTGTGAGAGGAAGTAACGGAGGTAGATTGTGAACGTAACCTCAGAGCCGTACATTGAGTAAAAATCTAGTAAATAAACAGGTTATAAATAGAGCTCGTGTCTATGTCTTCATTTCGCTACCACGACGACACACTTGCCTTCTCTACTATGTCATCTGCCGATATTGGACCGGGAGGGAGATTTGTGAAACTGGTTTGTAGAAGAGGGATGTGAAGGGGAGGGAATGGGAAAAAAGAATAAAAGATCGCACCCCCATCGTGATCCATTGCTTAAGATATTGCTCCGGTGTTCGTCTAAAAGGGATCTGCCAAATCTCGGCATCATCTGAGCAGTAGAGTTGATCTACTGCTGAGATCCCAGCGGCACCGAAAACTCCGTGATGTTTCTCGAGAAAAGTCCAGCCATCTACGTGATAGCAAACTGTCAACCCGGTACTATCTAGTTGTTAGGTTGCTGGTGCTCTTGACCTAACCGGTATTAGTAGTTTTTGTTCAAAGTTAAATAAATCCAGATACAGGACTGATGGCGGGGTGGGACTTTGGCGGGTATAGTATCGACTCTCTTGAAAGACAGGATAGCGTGGAGCACAGAGTCCTGTAGACCAGCGAGACGCGCGGAAAGAAAACCTTTGGGGGCGGGGCGGTGAGGTTGGCGAGGGTTGGGCAGGGCGGCGATTGTGGGTGTAATAGCGTCTTACTTAGACAGGATGGTGTATAGCATAGTCTTATGAGCCTGGTGTGTGAGGAGTACGGAGGAGAATGCGTTGGGGATGGAGTCGCTGAGAGGCCGGAGCCATTTAGAGGGACAGGTCCTCTGAGGGGGAGACGGGCCGATCTGGGGGCAAGGCCATTAGGGGGCTGCGGGGCCACTGACGGCGGCGAGGACGTCGAGATTGGTGGGGTAGCAGAGGGGCCGGGGCCGCTGAGGTGGGCAGTGGCGGGTGTGGTAGCATCCTACTTGAAGGACAGGATGGCGTGCAGCACAGAGACCTGTAAGATGCGGGGCACACGGAGGTGGGCGACGAGGCGTTGGGGCCGGTGTCGCTGAGGAGTTTGGGGCCGCTGAGGTTGGCATTGGCGGAGGCAGGGCGATGGCGTGGTACGACGGGGGCGGGTGTAGTAGCTTTCTACTTGAAGGACATGATGGCGTGTAGCCCAGAGTCCTGAGAGCCAGCGGAGCGCGCGGAAGAGGACGGCGAATCGTTGGGGCCGGGGCCAGAGGTGGGTGGTGGTGTGGTGACGGGTGTAGTAGAATCCTACTTGAAGGACAGGATGGCGTGCAGCACAGAGTCGTGCGGACCGGCGGGGCGAGCGGAGGAGAGCGCGTCGGGGGCGCGGGAGGGGGCCGGGGCGGGGGGTGGCGCGGGGCGTCGGCGGCAGCAGCGGCACAGGCGGCGGGCGGCGGGCACGGCGGCGCCCAAGGCGTGCTCCAGGGCGTCGACGGCGCCCAGCACGCTCAGGCCCAGCAGGAAGCCCAGCGACCCGCCCACGTCCGCCAGGAACTCCGACCAGCTGTACGCCGCGTGCTCTGCCGCGCGCGTTATCACCTGCAACGAAGGGCGTGGTTATGACACGAATTTTTCATTACCGTGATCAATCTATACTGCGGTTTTTCCACAGTTGCCTCACAAGGCCCGACTTGATGGAATATATCACAGCATTTCGCGTCTTTCTAGGACATGTCGCTAGATGTCGCACGATCAAACAGTGAGTGAGAGGAGAGTACTACAAAAGAAAAATCTTTTTTACACAAATGAAGAAAATCGCAAAATGGTAAATTGGTAAAATTGGCACCCACATCTCGACAGACCTGTATCGCACGCATACCAATTTTCTCTTCGTATCTATCGAAATATTGTGCAAGCCTCATTTCCGTCAAATTCTTAATTTTTGAAAATTGCAAAAACTTAACATTTCATAACTACAATATTTAAAATAGAGATTTTCGTTGTTAATAAAAGCTGTTCTAAAGAATAAGCTCTTTAAAAAATCAAGTAAAAGTTTGAGAAAAAGCTAGTAGTTTTCGTGTTATTTGTGCTTGAAATTTAAACAGCTAAAAAAACATTTTAAAAAATCATTCTAATTTTGCTTTTCAATTTTTTTTTTCTCACGACTCGAAGAAGAAACGCTGAAAAGAAAGGTGCGAGTCTCATTTTCAGTGAACTCGCTGAATTTTCGAATATTGCAAATTTATTTAAAACATGCGAGACGGTATGTGCAGTTGTAGTATCACTAGTTAATAAATTATATATAATGAAGTGTGTTAAATGAACAGTAGCATAATGTAAGCGACGCACGCAGATAGATTGGAGCAACACCTATGGACTCGTGTGTAGGCCGCGACTTGCCGCAGCTATTGTCGTAATACAAGTATACTTCTTTTGAATTACACATACTTCTCTTCATGACCTACTGAGGGCTTCCATGTTTTATTCTTTTATGATATAATTTATATAAAACACGTTTTACTGTGGGTCTGCTAAAGAACAGATAAGACAGGTATTTTTGGAGCGGCTAAAGAACACTGCAGACAGGTATTTCTGGAGTGATTGAGCCTTACGCAATCTGGCGCGGCCAAGTAAGTTTCCCTGACCAAGGAGTGAAGGTCTTTCCCACAGGAAAGTTCTGTTTCTCATCGAGGCAGAAACGCCCCTTTTTCCATTCAATGCTAATTATTTACATTTCATTTTCCCGCTTAAATAAGAAACTAAAAGTAATATAGACTATTTGGAAGTATACGAAGCATATGGCAGCGATGCACTATGAAGCAAAGAGAGCTGCTTTTTTTTTTTATTTAAGATCGCATCAATATCTCGGTTATTTGCGACCACTATTTAACGTTATGGTAACTTTGAATAGATGAAATGATGTGGTGATGATAGGGGATGACCACACAACCATGGGGAAAAGATGACCACACAACCATGCCCGACGCGGGACTCCAACCCACGATCCTTCGGTCCGAGATCGCTACGACACTACTGGCTTAGCGATGTCGGCCACTGGATCGGAAAAGCTGCTATGTCATACTTGTATACCATATTGAAAAACTGAACCACATCATGACAGAGCAGTCGCGGCCTGTGGCCGGTGAAATTTCCCGATATATCGCCCTCGTGATTATTTGTGGGATTTGTTTAAGGGGAGAGTGTGCAGAAATATTCCACACACAATAACAGAACTTCGGGAACATACACCGGCTTAGGTAGCTCAGGGCATCAATTGGTTCACTGCAGTGCCTGATTCAGAGGTCGTAGGGTTTGAGTCCCGACGGTGGCAATATTTTCGACATTAGCTAGATAGGTCAAATTCAGCCGCTCTCTGGAGGAGAATCCTAGCGGTCCGCTACTGTGATCGGTAGTTTTCCGTAGGTGCTCCGGTCAAAACTACGCAAGTGCCGGAGCAGTACCCAAACAAACGGGCCACGGACCGCGCGCGATCTTTCCTTCCTCTTCCTTGTTCTATCATCACCCTTCTTTACACACACACACACACACACACACACACACTCACATTCACAACCACACACATTCACAACCACACACATCAGGAGACCGGTCGGGAGCTTAGAGCTTGTTCGAAAAGGGCGGTGCCCCGCTTGTGAGAGATCCCTGATTGGGAAAACACCGCTAGCTGACGCTAGGTCGGAGGCCGATCTCACCATCCGCCACCTCCCAAGGATACATGCATTACACTTACGGGACTAATGACGTTATTTCCGTAAGTAGTCCCGTAAATCAATTAAAAAATCCATCGGAACACCAGTCCCTTCGGAACAAGCTCTAAGCTCCTCATGCTCTCCCGACGTGTGTGATAGTATAGTAAACGTTGGTCATTGTACACTTATGTGTGTGGGTGTATAAGGGGAGAGAAAGCGACAAGGATGAGAAAGGAAGGCTCGCGCGCAGTCTCGTTGGCAAAGGTACTTTTCCGGCATGCACCTAGTGTTGATCGGAGAAGCCACATAAAACTATCGATCAGAGCAACCGGCCACTAGTATTCTCCTACAGACAGATGTTTATTTCGTCTAGCTTGTGTCGAATATCCAATCACTAAGGAGAGGATTTTTTTGCCCTAAAAGATCTTGAAATAGGTTTTTAAAAATATGCATTTATAACCTAAAAATTCTCAAATATGCACTTTAATATGCAATTTAAATTAACAATATTTCATTTCCTCTACAAAACTTTCTTGATAAAATTAAGAAGAAGCATGCTGGGAATGAAAAAAAAAATATTTATTCAAACAGAATATAATATATCTTACTTCACAGGAGAAATAATAAGTAAATATTCCCCTTCGTGATTCTCTTAAGTTCTGTTGCATTTTTTTGTGCCTGGTTTAAAAAATATTTCAAGAAATTTCCTACTTTTGCACAAGTATTTTTTCATCTACAGAAAAGAAAAAAATGTGACAAGCTCTTTGTAATCGATGAACGCTTTCAAATAAATAGATCATACGATAAGTTGAAACGTTTTAGAGATAAATCTCTGTTATAACGAATATGCAAAATATGCGCCTATAATTATACAAATATGCACCAACTGGAAAAATCGGCCAAGTACGCAAAAACAAGCACTAACATATTAAGCTGCATAACATCCAATTCTAACCAAATGTCAAGAAATTTCTCTTAGCTATGCCCTGAAGCAACGAACAAAAATAGCAAAATCATAGAAATCCCCTCCCTACCAATCACAGTCGGATCCCAAACCCTAGGACCTCTCGATCAGAGGCACTGCATTGACATAATGAGTTCCCTCAGCCGGTCCCCGTGCAAAGACACGTCGCATCTTATCGAATATTTTTCAGCATTCGAGGCCCAGTGTGGCGTGCTTAGTTCGCGTACGGCGATGTGCCGTGGAGCGGAGTACCTTGTTGGCGTAGGCGACGTACAGCAGGCTGAGCGGGTGGTTGGGGACGGTGGTCTCCAGCAGGCGGCGCTTCACCACCAGACTCTGCAGCTGGCGGTTGCGGCAGCGGCGCAGGCAGCGGCAGCACGGCTCGGCGCACTCCTCACTAATAACCATAATAATAGCAATAATAATAATAACAATAACAACAATAACGACAATAACCGTAACAACAATAACAATATTAACTATAACGATAACAATAAAAGTATCAACAAAACAACAATAACAAGAATAACAGCAACAGGATCTAAGCTCCCGACTGATCTCCCGCCAAGTGTAATATCATAGAGCATGTGAATGTGTGGTGAGGATAGGACAAGGAAGAGGAAGAGAAGATTGCGAACGGTCCGTTGCCCGTTTGTTAGGATACTGCTCCGGCATTCGTCTGGTGTTGCTCGGAGAAACCATGGAAAACTACCATCAAAATAAAGGTCATTTGCTCTGTAGATAGACAAACCGAACAGAAAACCAGATCGGGTTATGGCCACTGATCCAGAAGTTGTATATTTAAAGAACAGCTGTGCAGTCGGAGAAATAGTTAACGTTGATCCAGTTCTTAAAAAAACAGGACGTTACCATTCGTGTCCCCGAGGAAAGAACCACAAACACAGAAAATGACCAAAATATACAGGTGTCCAGGGTGGAATCGTCGAAACTTCGAAAATAAGCTCTTAAGACAATTTTAATTAAGACAATTAAGAGCTCTTAAGACAATTTTGTCTAATTAACTCCTTGGATATTTCGAATGGCTGGACCGCAATAAGCACTCAAAAGTTGGTTTGAAAAAATACTTTCGATGCAAAAATTTGAATTTTGAAATATATACCAGGTGTATGCGTATATTTTTGCCGCTTTTTTAGGGTGAGTACAGAAAACACGTAATTTTCAATGGAAATATTTTTTTGTTTGTTCAAAATATTGGCCATCGGCTTCTACATGCTTCGCCCATCTTCCAGATAAGTTATGAAACCATACCATACCATACCAAGAAAACTGCTTGTTGTTTGGGGAAAACAAATTCGACAAAATTGTCCAACTTACTCGAAATTGTTGAAGTGTGTAGAAGCGCGTGCCCCATTGATACGAAGGGGTGACAGATGAAACCAGGTCGGCGGAGTACGACGGGGGCGCAAGGATGTCCCATCCAAGCGATTTCATGATGTCTTTCACTGGTTTTGCTGTGTGAGACGGCGGTGAGTTGTCGTACATTTGCCGTTCTTTCAAATCGCGTGGGACCCATTTACCGCGTTTATTGATCTTCCTTATTTCTCTTCAACGTCCGTTGATTGTTTCTTGGGACACATTTAATGCTTTTGCCCATTTCTGTCGTGTCGAAGTTGGGTAATCGCCCAATAACGTCTGCAATTAGTCGTCTTCACACTTTGGTGATCTACCAGAGCGCGCACTCTCTTTCACATTGAAATCACCAAATTTAAATTGTCGAAACCATGTTACATGTTCTAATTGCTGGAGCATAATCACCATTTGTTTCTACCGGCAAACAATGACTTTCTACAGCCTTTTTCTATTGATTAAATAAAAAACCATGCGTGCCGCAAATGTTCTTTTTCACGCACAAACGTCGACGTGATTACTTAACGATACAAGACAGGCGCTAGTATTTGGAACACTTAACATGTGTGTGTTGAGAGGTTAATGTTAGACGAACAAACTGACTTAGTATCAACTTCATACGGTGCTTACTGTTTGCTGGGGCCATCTGTTAGTAAAACCGGAAAAGACTTATGCCCACATCTGGTATACACTCAAGAAACATATAAATTGTTTATTATTTTCGAAAGAAATGAATATATTTGTTCAAAAATAAAAATAACACAAATAAAGCAGTTGTGTAAATTGCAGAAGCAAAAAGGAATTGTGTAAATTAGGTAATTTTTGGTTTCTGTGTTAATTTTTCTTCCTGAACAAATATATATTGTCTTAAGAGCTTATTTTCAAAGTTTCGACGTTTCCTCCCTGGTCAGCCTGTGTATGCTCTTGACATCTCTCAAAACCTGACATAACTGAAAATATTGAAACAAACATACAGAAAATGATTGAATTTTATTTCCCAACGTATATATTTTGTTATTAAATATAAACAATCCTTCAGTTATACTGCAATTTATTCTGGATCCAGCTGTGATCTCTCTCCTCTTTGGTGCTCTCCTGGTACCCGAATGGAATTGGTACGCGGTTGTTAAATTACAAGATCATTTTGGATTTTTTTCTCGTCAGTAAGTTGACCTTTCAGATTGAATCTGGCACTTGGCGTGCAGTGACCAAAGCTCCCTAGAGGACGGTCACCCCGGACGTCAGGTAGCATTTTTTAAGCACTACTACAGACTTCAAACAAGCAGTGCACGAACATGGTAGGATTCAATTTATTTAAATAGATAATGTTTATTTTAAGTCGATTAAATGGAAAATATAATTATTTTAAGCCGATTTGGAAACAAGGTTTTCCGTCATCTCAGACGGGTTGCCTCGGCACAAAACCTGATATAGTCCTCAGAAGGGGTTTTGGAAGCAGAGAACATGTGCGGTTTACAGTCATGTGTCCCATTATGTTACCGTATCCCTGGGTTGGTCTCGGCTCAGTAATACACAAAATCTAACGAAACTTGTAATAGACCGATGTCCAATGATTGATAACTTGTCAACTGTGAACTTCTCTGTGATTGATCAGAATCTGCACTGTAATGAAGCTGGATCACAATGCCTATTATTATGCAATGAGCTGCAGCCATTAGGATTGCACAGCGGGAGTAGAAAAACTTATAAGCACAACATTCCAGACATTGAATGTCACGTCAAATGATAAACTATGTCCTAGGAAAGCATTGTTGGGATAACAAAAAAAGGATCTAATTCCGAACACATAATATAAGTTAAAGTAGCAACATAGCTGGGTTACTCGAATCAAATACAACTAAAATTAAATTTCTATAAAATAATTTGAACACCAAATTAAATTAATTTCATTACGTATTCAGAGCTCTTTCAAATGCTAGCTTGCTTGCTTGTTTGTTTTGCTAATGATCATTCCCATTAAGCAAATCCCATCTATGTTATTCCTGTAAGCCTTCTTTTACTAAAAGAGGAACAAAGGCAGCGTTGGGAGCTCGATACTTCTGTGTTGTCTACGGCAGAATGCCATTGGAGAAAGCGCGGCAAGAAGACTCACGTTTTTGTATCTTTCGAGACAGCCTGTTTGACGTGAACAATTCACCAAACTTACGCCAGGCTTTAAAGCTATTCATTTAAAACTCTAATAATAAAATAATTCTTTAATAAAAATTTTTCACTTACATACGTGCTAATTTTATTGAATTTATTAAACGATAATAAGTTGTTTACTTGTGTGACTTGAATGTTCTATTTCTTGTCTAAAAAGGTCCCTGAATTTGCTGGTAATACAATGGAATGATGCAAAGATGGTCGTTTCAGCAAGGTATTTTGCATCCATTTAATTAGGTTTCAATGACACTCTCTTTCCATGTGCTGATTCACTTCTTAGCAGAAGAACTAGGCAAAAAATCTGTTTAAAACTTTAATGATTCGCCAATATAGACAATTCATAATTTTTGGCACTAAAACTGAACATATTTCTCGTGGCAGTAACTTGTCTCCATGTCTAAAATATATTTTATATTTACGAGTGTTAAGGTATTTTAAAAATATATTTTAAACGTTGACACTATTCATACTATTTTTAATAGAAAATATTAAATAATAAATTAGTAGTAATAAACGAATATACTATAAACAGTGGTTAATGTTTTATTCTCAAATTGTATATCAATTAAAATATGCAAATTGATAGTAAATTAAATGTAGGAGAGATTGGCTAATAGCATTTTCAATGGTGATAGGGGAAGTTTAAATTGATGTACAGGTTAAGAGACAAATGTAAATATTATGTATGAATCCAAAATGTATATAAGTGAATCAAGTATTTCTCTTTGAGTCTGTTATTACATAAAAATAAATACATTATTTATCTTTAATGCTATTTTTTCAAGAAAATAAATTGCAGCACTATATTTTCAACACTTTGATATTAATATCCCAACCATATTTCATATTGTACACTTTTATCATCTATAGTATCTACTTTATTTCATCATTATAACATATTTTGTGCCTTTCGTTTGGTTTCTTCAGCGTTCAGATAATACTATACTATACTATTATACTATTAACACCAGTCTTAAATTTCTTATTGTATTTTCTTAGATTGGGCTGTAAATGAGTTATTATTAGGACTCCTTTCGCTAACATTTTGGTAATGAAGAAATGTAATAATAATAATAATAATAATAATAATAACAACAACAACTCCACCTAAGGAGTACACGACCTTGCAGTTGGTGGTGGAGCTTGAGTACCTCCATGAGCCTGAGAGCTATGTCAATGGTAGCCTTGCTACCGGTAGGACCTCCCTCGCTGAGTAGGTTGAAGGTGAGATTGAAGGTGACGAAGAAGTACTCTATTTTGAGGAGAGTGGGAAGTAAGTAGAGAGGGAAGGGTCATGAACCTTTGGACTTCCTGTTATCGGCCCATGGGGGGTACAGGAGAGAAACTGGGTTGGCACACCAGGCCACTGATTAGAGTGGAGGCCCAAACCTTGCATTAGCTAGAGAAGGATGATGCCTTCAGCAGTCAGTGAAAATCCCGTAGGGTTTAGTAATGCCGACTGGCGATCGGAGGGACACCTTGCTAGGTCCTGCGGGGGGATGTCCCGAGGCCACTGTGGATCGCAGTGACGGATGGCAGGAAAAAACCTAAGGGTTAAGTGAACTCGAACCTGCGTCCTACGAATCTTCACTTAAAACCTCTGAGAAAAATGCATAAAAAACGAAATGTAATGAATCTTAACGTGCCTTGTTCTACCAATACCTGCTCAGAGACCGAGCTAATGTCACCTTGTCGACGTCTGGCCATCCCACGGATATTAGTCCCAGGGACCCAGAGCCGGCAGTAGCTCGAAGCCATCGTCAGAGATGGACACGGGATAAATTGAAGGAGGTGATGTGGTGCTTTTACTATGCAAAAGCGAAAAATGAGGGCCCAGAAATAGAAGTTTTTAAAGTATGGAGAGAGCGGAACGCAGATATGAGACACACCCTGGACTCAAAGAAGCTTGCCAGTCAACGACGATACGTACTCAGCAGTGGAAAATTCACAGCAGAACAACTTGCTGATATTCAGAGAAATGCGGAGTGTGTTTTTCGTTCGAACTACCCACATGACGAACATGTAGAACTTGAAAACGATGGTCCTATTGAATGTTCATCTATTTCCAATGGAACACGTCAGTGGTGAAAATTCATCTGGCAATGAATTACACAAAAAGGAAATGATGCGAAATCTCCTTCGACGCGAGATAGAGTTCGGCAACTTCCGTTTGAATCTCGTGCACCATTGAGGGAAATATACGAATATGCCAAAGCTAAGAGAGTGATAGAGACAGCAAATTCTGTCGTAAATGAGGTAAATCAATCACATCATATATGCAACTGGATATCTGGTATCTCAGATAATTCTGGGGCCAGCCAAGAACACCAACGGCCGACAGCAAAACAGAATAAACAGCCCTGTACCCCCCTGGACGAAGATAATTATGAAACGGATAGCCGCTACTCGGCGTGAAATATCACTCTTAACTGAGGCATCTTCTAAATCAACGCACACGACTAAAGTTCAACGAAAAATATTCAATGTTGTACAAAAATACCTAATTGAAAGTGACACAAGTAGGCTAATGGTAGTTGAGAAGATAAAAGAGAAAATTCAAGCGTGGGCTCAACGAATTAGACGTTACAATCGTAGAATAGATTTCCGTGTGCAGAAACGGTTGTTTGAAACAGATGCGAAGAGATTCTAACACACTCTGACTCAAAAAAAACAAATGGCAATGCTTTCGCTCCTTCAAAAGATGACGTCGAAGCATTTTGGACAGGAATCTGGGAGGAGAGCAGACCCTACAACAAAGACGCATCTTGGCTTCAATCTGAAGTTCATGCTGCCGATGAACTTGTAGAAACAGTGGAAAACGTTCACGAATTCTTGGAATAAGACCTCTTCCAAGCAATTAAGAACATGGGAAACTGGAAATCCACCGAGATTGATAAGATCCAGATTTATTGGATTAAGAAATTAACAGCACTACATTCTCATCTTGCAAAGGCTGTTAATAAAATTTTAGAAAACCCAAAGGAACTCCCGGAATGGCTCACACGCGGCATCACGTATTTGCTACCCAAAGCGGGAGACAGCTCTTTGGCGAAGAACTACAGGCCAATTACTTGTCTGCCAGTACTGTACAAAGTTATAACTGCAGCCATAGCTGACAAAATGTACAGACATCTTGAGAAGAATCATCTGATGCCAGCTGAACGAAAAGGGTGTCGTAAAGGCTCTTATGGCTGTAAGGAAATCTTGCTACTGAATAAAGTCATTTTGAATGATGTAAAGAAACGCAAACGTAATTTGAGCATGGTTTGGATTGACTACCAAAAGGTCTTTGATAGTGTACCACACGATTGGATTTTGAAGACCCTGAAGATCTATCGATTTCATCCTAGACTTATTTAATTTTGCAAGGCTAGTATGAAATCGTGGAGTACCATGTTACTAATACACAGCGGAAAGAAAGCAGTAGAAATAAGAAGTATTCAGATCAACAGGGGTATTATCCAAGGAGATTCACTATCCCCTCTGCTATTTTACATTAGTTTGATCCCACTATCTAGACAGTTGTCGCGAGCTGACTTTGGTTACAAGCTCCATCGCGATGAAAGGCCAGTATCACATTTGTTTTACATGGATGATCTTACAGTGTTTGCTAAGAATGAAGCGATTCTCTCCCAAAAGTTGTCTGTCGTGAATGACTTTAGCAATGACATCTGCATGAAGTTTGGTCTTGACAAGTGTGCAAAAATCAATTTAAAAAGAGGCAAACTGTCAACGCCTGAGAGCATTGAAGTTGATAACGACACTGTGATTCAAGATCTTGAGCCAGATAAAACTTACAAATATCTAGGCATTGAAGAATGTGAGACCACCTCGAACGACACAATGAAAGAGAGAATTCACAAGAAGTATTACAGAAGAGTGAAACTGGTCCTGCAGTTCACTCTGAATTCCAGGAATAAAATATCAGCAATAGGTAGTTTGGCGGTGTCTGTAGCCGAATACAGTTTCGGACTAGTGGACTGGACCGAGCAAGAAATTCGCATCATAGATCGAAAAACCCGAAAACTGCCAACAATGCGTCATGTCGCCCACACTCGAGTTGATGTACATAGACTGTGTCACGTAAGAAAGGAGGAAGAGGCCTCAGACAAATTGAAGCCTCCTGGCAGAACTCATTAGTCGGGATGGGAAAGTATGTAGACATTCTTGACCCACCAAGGAGACAGGTCATGAAATCTGACGGAAGAATGGGAAACAGAATAGTAGTAAATGTAGCAAAAAACATTGCGAACAAGACTATGCAAGACAAGCAGAATAACACAGACATTGAACTTCTGATATTTCCTAAACATGAAATATGAGACACAAAGATGAATAAGAAATCGGGGGGAGACAAACAACTTCATGGACAATATCTAAAAAGAATGGACAAGGTGCATATCAATAAATTGAATCCAAATAATCATTTATGTGGCTCAAAGGGGGAAGAACAAAGCCAGAATCGGTAGCACTTGTAAAGCTGGGCACCACATTACCAGTCACACAACCTTCTCTCCTCTCGCGTTCCACAGGTCTGGATCTCCATTCCCAAAGTCCGTGATTTCTACCATTTACATTCACTTATTAAATTTCAGAACACAATCTAAACGCCTCTGAATGTTCCGTCTTCTACGAATTCTGTCCGCCGTCTGGACCACTAGCTGCTTACATTCACCGCGAAAACTCAGGAAAACAACACACTGTCTCTTTCGTCTTTTGTCCCAGACATTGTTTCGTTTTGAAACTTGCGTTTTCTCCCTTATTCTGACACGTGTACATTTATAGTTTTTATAGAAATTACTTGTGCAATTTATTCGAGTGTCCGGCCTCCTTAAACGCTTCAAGACTTTTTATTTAGCTATTTTTCTATGACTTGCACCCTTACCTACATGGTGTGTAAGTTATTCACTTTTCTGCTGTCAATTAAAGTTATTTCAGTTTTGCAAAATTTAGATTATTCTCGCATCTATTGCTCATTGGTATATCACAACTTAAAATATCCTTATTTGTCGTTGCTTGCTCGGACTTCACTAAATTTTGCGATGTTAGCGTAAAAACATACAAAAGTTCCTACACCTCCGCGCCGTCGTTTGTCATTAAGACAATGTCAATATTTGTCCTTACTAAAATATTCCCAATTTTTTTTGGCATGTCCATATAAACCGCCACAACAGGTCGTACCGATAGACATCAAAGCTCTGGGATTTGTTTCTCAAAATTTGTGAAAGAACTTAGCTAAACTCCCAGGTAATGCGGAAGTGCAAAAAATTGCTTTATTTGCCTACACACTGCGAAATTATAATAATAATAATAATTATTATTATTATTATTATTATTATTATTATTATTATTATTATTGTTAAGTCCGGCTCCTCGGGTAGGTGATGGAAATGCTAGCTTTCTGTAAGGCAGTCCTGGGTTTCCCGGTATGAAGCTATAGCTTTCTAATACAAATCCTCGCAGTTTCTATAGCTGTGTAACATAAAGCTCCGGCAGACCAAATAAGCTAGGTATGCTCATGGGTCACGCTCGCCACATATTTCCCTTTCCCCCAGGCGTGGAGAATAAATACGAGCTGGCAAAAGTCCCATTAACATGACACTAAAATATCAAATGCGTGCATAACAACGTCAATTACAAACGTTCGCCTCCTATTGTTGCTTGGATCGCGAAGTCGTGCGCGCGCGAGCGACTCACTTGAGGTAGCCGACGAGCAGCGCGCGGTGGCCCTCGGCGGAGGAGCAGTGCGGGTGGGCGCGCGGGTCCAGGGGCAGCCAGGGCGCCGAGCAGCCCGCCTCCCCCGCCAGCCGCTCCCAGTGGCACCTCGCCCGGCACTGCGCTCACACACACACACACGCACATACAGGCGGGGAAGCAGAGCAGCAAGGTTTTTGTTTTTGTTATTTAAGGTCGCATCAACGTCTAGGTCATTAGCGACCACTGTTGGATTTAACGTTATGGTAAGTGTGAAGATGAAATGATATGATGATGATGATAGGGGGTGAATGGATGAACACAAATATTACCGTGCCCGAGGAAGGACTCGAACCCGCGATCTTTCGGTCAGAGATCGCGAAGGCACTACTGCCTTAACAATCTCGGCCACCGGAACGGTTCAGCAGCAGGTTTCGTGTAAAGAAAGTGCAGATGATTATTTCCTTTCTAAAGTTTGAGGGCAAGTCGTTTGTAGATAGAAAGAGGACAGGCCCTGGACTCGAACCCTGGACTCGAACCCTCGATATAACGACAGAAAAGTTACGAAATCGATAAAAAAAATATTTACGCACTTTTTCGTTACCAGGACCCTGGAATAAGAGTTTTTTCTGGCGAAAATTTGCAGTTTTTTCCGCAGCATCTACCGCTTTCTTTATAAAGTGTAAGCAGTAGGGGAGAATGTAAAAACTGTCTTCACAAATACTGCAATAACATAGTAAAACAGTAAACACAGTATAACAGTTCTCTATAAACCAAGAAAATAAAAAATTGGTTCCGTAATTAATACATGAGGGTCATTCCATATTAAATCAACAGTTTTAATTAAAATTTTACCTCACCATTTTAGATTCAGATGAAATTTGACACATAGGTAGTATGAATAAAGAATAAGAAAACTAAAAATTTTGAGTAAAATATTTCCACCAGTTTGTGAAATACAGGCATGTAAAATTTTACAAAATTGGGTTCCCGAAAATTTTTAAATTGATTACGAATAAATTATGATTAATAAGATATTGTTCATTTATTTTTGTATTATTTACTCCCAATTGATAATAGAATGTGTTGTCACAGTTTTCAAAACAACAGAATAGTATTTGCGTGGCAAAACAAGAACTTTCCTGAATCTTGAATGCAGCATTTGAGTCTTTGTACGAAGTCATCTTTCGGCAAAATTAGTATGGAAGAAAGTAGTTATTACTGTGCTGAAGTAAACGAGCGTCTTTGTCTGAAGGACGGACCCGCAAAGGTCCCCATTTAGTTAGCAGGAAGGTCGAACAGAAAATCGCCGCCTCAGTGGAAAAATATGTTGCAAAAGCACATCAATTGCTAAAATACAAAGATATACACATATTTGAAATCGTCTTTTTAAGCACATTACGATACACTAAAATTTAGAATAGGGTTCCATTTAAAAAAACAAAGTTGACCTTATATCTTCATAGTAAAAAATAGCGCAAAGACGAAGTGTGCTGTAATCAAGTAGCCCCTGTTCAATCAATCGATTGTCCAATCGGCAACTTCGTATCTTGCGCGGTTGAGGAGATACAAGGGGTGTTAACACTTAGCTGTTTCACCCTGTATACAAATTATTAATTTAGTGGTTTTTGTTGGCGAGTGTGTTGTGTATTATTGTTATGATTATTATCATTATTATTATTATTAGACCGCCGAAGTTCATGCAATTGCATATTTTTACTGACTGTGCATATCGAAAGGAAATGTATATAACTTTACCTATCGCCAAAAATAAAACAAATCAAGGTCACCTTTCAGTTGATGAACCAGATACGTGGGAACCTAAACATTTAAGCGAAATGAATAGTTGAAAAAAGAACACCAACTTTGAGCAGCGTCAGCTGGTTATCTACCATCATGCAAAGGGTTAATGATGCCCAAAATTTTGCAATGAAAAAATGAATTAATGAAAAAATCACAGTGAGTGACATAATCTCATGGTACATCAATGAATAGGCAATTGAACTGCAACCCGGAGGAGAACGTCCGAAGACTTTCTGATCGAGAAGAGAATCTTGTTGTGAAAATAATAAAGAAGGATCCTCATATTAATGCACCAAAAGTTAGTCCACAGTTATAAATTGGAATTGGCAAGAAAGTAAATCCCGAAACCGTGCGAAGGGTACTAAGGAGATTCAATTTCCATACCCGCGTTGTCAGAAGAAAGCCACTTCTCAGTTGAAAGAGAAATACCCGAAAAGATCCGACTTCGATCCACTTCTCCACAAAAACCTGGATTATATGTACTTAAATATATCGCATATATTAAAATACGCAGTTAAACTAAAAAATTGCACATATGCAAAATAAAAATAGGGTAGATTTGTTTTATTTTTGATGATTATAGATAGCGGCAAACAAACCGGATATAGTTATCTGGGATTTAGAGAACAAATCGTGTTTACTTGTCGATGTTGCTGTACCTAGCGATCAAAACGTCGTTACCAAGGAGGCAGAGAAACGTCTTAAATACAAGAGTTTGGAAATCGATATCAGCGAATGTGGGGCGTAAAAGCACAGGTCGTGCCAATAGTTATCGGAGCTCTGGGACTTGTTCCACAAAATTTGAGTAAGAACTTGTCTAAACTCCCCAGTAATTCAAAAGACTGGGAAGTGCAAGAAATTACTTTATTTGGAACAGCCTACATTTTGCGCAAAGTATTGTAGAGGCACTGACCGGATGTGCTCCTTAGGTAGCTGATTGCAACCTGGAGTAGATTTTATATTCAACCGACTCATAACATCTTTAGTCGTGATGTAATGGAAAAAAATAATAATAATAATAATAACCATAACAATAAAACACCACAAACTTGCCAACAAAAACACCAAATTAATAATTTGTATACATTAGAGCTTATCTTATATATAAACAGTTTTAGTTACCATACTCCTCCGAAACGGCTTGACAGATTTTGATGAAATTTTATATGTATATTCAGTAGGTCTGAGAATAGGTTGTTATCTATTTTTATACCCCTTAGTGATAAGGGTGGTCCACCCCATTTTTTTTAATTTTTCGCACTAAACGTTTTAGGCAACCCGCTGCACACAGTAGGTATTTCACACTGCGGTATTTCACCCGCTACACGGTGTTTCTCCATATTACGCACCTGCTAGGGGTGTGCAGAATCTGCTATTAAATGTGAATAACACGGAGAGAGACGGAGAAAGAGAGAGACACGGAGAAAGAGAGAGAGAGACGGAGAAAGAGAGAGAGAGACACGGAGAAAGAGAGATAGAGAGACGGAGAAAGAGAGATAGAGACACGGAGAAAGAGAGATAGAAAGACGGAGAAAGAGAGAGAGAGACGGAGAAAGAGAGAGAGAGACGGAGAAAGAGAGAGAGACGGAGAAAGAGAGAGAGACGGAGAAAGAGAGAGAGACGGAGAAAGAGAGAGAGACGGAGAAAGAGAGAGAGACGGAGAAAGAGAGAGAGACGGAGAAAGAGAGAGAGACGGAGAAAGAGAGAGAGACGGAGAAAGAGAGAGAGACGGAGAAAGAGAGAGAGACGGAGAAAGAGAGAGAGACGGAGAAAGAGAGAGAGACGGAGAAAGAGAGAGAGACGGAGAAAGAGAGAGAGAGACGGAGAAAGAGAGAGAGAGACGGAGAAAGAGAGAGAGAGACGGGGAAAGAGAGAGAGAGACGGGGAAAGAGAGAGAGAGACGGGGAAAGAGAGAGAGAGACGGGGAAAGAGAGAGAGAGACGGGGAAAGAGAGAGAGAGACGGGGAAAGAGAGAGAGAGACGGGGAAAGAGAGAGAGAGACGGGGAAAGAGAGAGAGAGACGGGGAAAGAGAGAGAGAGACGGGGAAAGAGAGAGAGAGACGGGGAAAGAGAGAGAGAGACGGGGAAAGAGAGAGAGAGACGGGGAAAGAGAGAGAGAGACGGGGAAAGAGAGAGAGAGACGGGGAAAGAGAGAGAGAGACGGGGAAAGAGAGAGAGAGACGGGGAAAGAGAGAGAGAGACGGGGAAAGAGAGAGAGAGACGGGGAAAGAGAGAGAGAGACGGGGAAAGAGAGAGAGAGACGGGGAAAGAGAGAGAGAGACGGGGAAAGAGAGAGAGAGACGGGGAAAGAGAGAGAGAGACGGGGAAAGAGAGAGAGAGACGGGGAAAGAGAGAGAGAGACGGGAAAGAGAGAGAGAGACGGGGAAAGAGAGAGAGAGACGGGGAAAGAGAGAGAGAGACGGGGAAAGAGAGAGAGAGACGGGGAAAGAGAGAGAGAGACGGGGAAAGAGAGAGAGAGACGGGGAAAGAGAGAGAGAGACGGGGAAAGAGAGAGAGAGACGGGGAAAGAGAGAGAGAGACGGGGAAAGAGAGAGAGAGACGGGGAAAGAGAGAGAGAGACGGGGAAAGAGAGAGAGAGACGGGGAAAGAGAGAGAGAGACGGGGAAAGAGAGAGAGAGACGGGGAAAGAGAGAGAGAGACGGGGAAAGAGAGAGAGAGACGGGGAAAGAGAGAGAGAGACGGGGAAAGAGAGAGAGAGACGGGGAAAGAGAGAGAGAGACGGGGAAAGAGAGAGAGAGACGGGGAAAGAGAGAGAGAGACGGGGAAAGAGAGAGAGAGACGGGGAAAGAGAGAGAGAGACGGGGAAAGAGAGAGAGAGACGGGGAAAGAGAGAGAGAGACGGGGAAAGAGAGAGAGAGACGGGGAAAGAGAGAGAGAGACGGGGAAAGAGAGAGAGAGACGGGGAAAGAGAGAGAGAGACGGGGAAAGAGAGAGAGAGACGGGGAAAGAGAGAGAGAGACGGGGAAAGAGAGAGAGAGACGGGGAAAGAGAGAGAGAGACGGGGAAAGAGAGAGAGAGACGGGGAAAGAGAGAGAGAGACGGGGAAAGAGAGAGAGAGACGGGGAAAGAGAGAGAGAGACGGGGAAAGAGAGAGAGAGACGGGGAAAGAGAGAGAGACGGGGAAAGAGAGAGAGACGGGGAAAGAGAGAGAGACGGGGAAAGAGAGAGAGACGGGGAAAGAGAGAGAGACGGGGAAAGAGAGAGAGACGGGGAAAGAGAGAGAGACGGGGAAAGAGAGAGAGACGGGGAAAGAGAGAGAGACGGGGAAAGAGAGAGAGACGGGGAAAGAGAGAGAGACGGGGAAAGAGAGAGAGACGGGGAAAGAGAGAGAGACGGGGAAAGAGAGAGAGACGGGGAAAGAGAGAGAGACGGGGAAAGAGAGAGAGACGGGGAAAGAGAGAGAGACGGGGAAAGAGAGAGAGACGGGGAAAGAGAGAGAGACGGGGAAAGAGAGAGAGACGGGGAAAGAGAGAGAGACGGGGAAAGAGAGAGAGACGGGGAAAGAGAGAGAGACGGGGAAAGAGAGAGAGACGGGGAAAGAGAGAGAGAGACGGGGAAAGAGAGAGAGAGACGGGGAAAGAGAGAGAGAGACGGAGAAAGAGAGAGAGAGACGGAGAAAGAGAGAGAGAGACGGAGAAAGAGAGAGAGAGACGGAGAAAGAGAGAGAGAGACGGAGAAAGAGAGAGAGAGACGGAGAAAGAGAGAGACGGAGAAAGAGAGAGACGGAGAAAGAGAGAGACGGAGAAAGAGAGAGACGGAGAAAGAGAGAGACGGAGAAAGAGAGAGACGGAGAAAGAGAGAGAGACGGAGAAAGAGAGAGAGACGGAGAAAGAGAGAGAGACGGAGAAAGAGAGAGAGACGGAGAAAGAAAGACGGGGAAAGAGAGACGGGGAAAGAGAGATGGGGAAAGAGAGAGAGGGAAGGAGAAAGAGAGATATAGGGGCAGAACAACGTCTGCCGGGCTCAACTAGAAACATGTTTGTCTCCGCGATACATTGTTGCGTTAGGTTTGAGGAGTCTTAAGCATATTAGAGACTAATATATCATTAACACTATAATTAGCAGGAAAAAAAGCACAGCAATTACTATTTGACTATAGGTAGATATGACTAGGAGCTTTATTTTAATAATTTGTGATATTTGTTGCTGTAAATTGTTTAATTAGCCTTAGTTAATTAATGTTTAGTTACCCTTCGGAAGTTGATATTAAATTCTAGAATGTACAAAATGGGGAACAGATTCAGTGTTGAACGTTAAAAATGTGTACATGCATATTATAACAATTTTTTGAATGATTGTTTTTTAGAGAAGATTTATTTATTATCGTTAATTATATGCTCCTGCCGTCTTTTAATATATAGATTTTCGTTTTTACAGCCATTTAGTGCAACAATAGGTAAAGAAAACCTTGATTGATTGACATGATATAATGATCACTTGACCAGTATCCCCGCAAGGCGTCTACCGGCCACTTCGGACCAATGTTGCCAGATATCGATATATGAATTATTGATGTTTCCCCTATTTTTAAATTATATTAGTAAATCTGCATTCATTAGAAGAAATCCGCATTTTCGAACTTAAAACTTCGCAATCGGAAGTTTTACATTTGGCAACATTGCTTCTGACCCAATAAGCAGCACGGTGTAGGGATGAGATCTCTCACACAATAAGCCGTTTCTCATTCACTACAATTTTCGGCCATTATTTTTATTGTTTAGACGTTAATCGTAATTTTACAATTATCATTTTTCTATTTCGGTGTAATTTTTAAATAATTTATGATCAATTTGCAGGGCTGTAATGAAAAACGTCGAAGCCATCATTTTAAATGGCAAATGTCGAGGTGATAATATATTACTGCCACGAATCCCTATTATACCCACAGATGTGCCAATTCAATTAAAACGTCTTCAATTTCCGTTAAGATTGGCATTTGCGATGACTATCAATAGGTCTGAAGACCAAACGATGTCTGTTTGTGGCTTATTTTTTTGCGCACCATGTCTTTCACACGGTGAATTATACGTGGCATGTTCTCGAGTGGACAAACCATCCAGTTTATTTGTGTTAGCTAAAGATGGTATAACAAAAAATATTGTACACTCTATTGCGTTGGGGGATTCATATGTTTTTTAGTAAAATTATTATAATTAGCAATGTATATCATTTCAAAAAATAAATTACAACAAATTAAAAATATAAATGTTTGGTATTGTGTTATTTTTATATTCCATCATCGTTCACAGCGCACCATGCCTCTTCAGCTCATATATACCACATCCTCAAACACTGACAATTAGTCATTTTTTTCTACTAAAATAATCCTAGGAATAATTTATATGGCAAAACAACCTTTGCCGGGTCAGCTAGTAATTTAAAATAAAATGCATTTTAAATCAGTAAAATCTAGAGTAAGTAAATATTGTGCATTTTAAATAAAGATTACCATATGAACCCATTGCAGTCCCATTTTTAAACTTGCACCATCTATTTGGAAACATATAAGGATTATTTTAGAATTTTTTCATTTTTTTTGAAGATGAGCATTTTAAAAAATCTCAAAATCACAATTTTAAATTCAAATTTGAAAAACGTTTTGAACGCAACCCCTATTGAGTTGTATATCATATAAAAGACCATAAAGAAAGCTAAAAAATGACACTTGTTCCAGCTCTCTATCTTAATTTGGTAAGGTTCTACATCAATTTAAAAATTTTCAGGAACCCAATTTTGTAAAATTTTACATCCCTGTATTTTACAAACGGGTGGAAATATTTTACTCAAAATTTGTAGTTTTCTTATTCTTTATTCATACTACCTACGTATCAAATTTCATCTGAATCTGAGATGGTGATGTAAAATGACTGTGTTGATTTAATATGGAATGACCCATGAATAGAAAATGTTCAGTGACTAGCGGCCTTTTGCTCGGAGCCATGCTGTTGTATGGTGTGAGCTTTGTCGTAAGTAGTGACGCACTGAGTAGGTTAATTTAGAAGGTACGCGCAGTATGAGAATAACACTTGAAATATTTTCATTTTCCGGAAAATATCAAAACTGTGTCTTTTTTATTTTCCTGAGTTCCCTGGTATCCGTGGGTTTATCAAAACCAGGGACACCTCTCTCTTGGCCGGAGACTGCATAATTTTCATTTAATTACTGCGCGCATTGGAAATTTATTTAGACTGGTGGCCTGCAGCAGCAACAGTGGTGGTAAACTAACTCACAGAAAATGGTTTTCCAAAAAGTGGCATGCACACTGCTAAAGAACAACAAATAAAATACTCAATATAACATTACAATAAATTAAATATTTTAAGAAAAATGGTCTTCATGAAGACTTCAGTAACAATAACAAGAATATCAAAATCTTACGATCCATGACGCAAGACGTGAAGATGAAATGTTTAGTGGCGGATTATCTCTTCCTTGGAGTTTTGATGTTGCATGTCAGAGGTTTTATCAGAGATGCATGTCAGAGGTGTTGTATTCAGTACTGTAGTAAATATGAGTATGTAGTCCGTACACGCAGTGTGAAAAAAGACGGAATAACAAAATATTATCATTTTTCAGCTATAAACCAAACTGTCATTGTTTTTGAATTTTTTTCTGTTTTCTGAGTTCCAGGATATCTACGGTTCATATCAAAACCATTGACTCCTCTCGCATGGCCAGAGGATGCATAGTTATCTTCGATTTCATTCGCACATTATAAATTAGAAATATTCTTGTAGATACCTCTGATACTACATTTGTTCATTAATATTAATAATCATGAATAATAATTACTGAATTAAAATAATATACAACTGAGTAATCTCCTCGTATTTCGGGGGGTGCCTCCCGCCTTTGAGTCGCTACTATGTAATTCAGTTACATCGAAGTAAGATAAGATAAAGTAAGCCTATATCAATCCCTTTCGGATAAAGGCCTCCTATTCGAAAATAGGATAGCTCTAAGTACCTATCAGATAAGCTAATTGTGATAATTATTATTCTTTACTGTCTGATTTTGCTGCTTGTACAGCCGTTATAACAAGAAAAATTGGTAAATTTCAAGGACAGGGTTCGGCTCCTATTGACGCGCACGATTCGGTTCCGAACGAGTCACTCGCGGCGCCGCCACAGTGTGCCCGGCCTCACGGCCACGTGGCCATCGCACTTTCGTGTGGAATGGTGACGCTTCGCTACCCGTATCCAAGTTGAGGACGAGGCTCGGGCCTTCGGCCCTCGCGTTAACATAAAACATCCTTGAGTCTGTCCAACGTATAATTACCAACGCATTTTATGCAAATACTCACCTTAAATTTTTACGCAAATCCGCGAAAAATAAACCATTGTAATTCTCCATTACACATTCGCAATAAAGTTTACGCAAATCCGCGAAAAATAAACCATTGTAATTCTCCATTACACATTCGCACCACACCGCACAATGCGCAATGCAAGCACAATGGCATCTTCCCGCTTCCTGAGTGATCCGTTCTCGTGGCCCGCGCGAGTGAACCATGCGCAAGTGAACCGTGCGCCGTTGTTTTAGTGAGCCGAACCCTGTCCTTAAAATCAGCCGAAAAATTTTCACATATTCTTTCACATATAATATCACTTATACTTTACACAATCGCCTAATACAAATTAAAGCACAAAGACAAGGTGTTACCCGCTCAACTTTTCTTGACCAATGACCTTGCTTCCTTCTCCCTTGAGCAATAAACAGTTCAAGGCAAAAGCTCGCGGCGAGCACTGATGACCGTATTCCAAACATATCTTCATTGGCTTTTAATAAAATCTATTTACTGTTGAAACCGAGAATTCCTAATCGTATTTTTCTAAGAAAGTTCTGAGAAAGTTAGAACTCAAATTGTTGAGAAAGTTACGAAGGCGTGACTGATATTCCAGAGATTGGCATTGCTTCATAAAATCCAGTGGCCGATGTCGTAACTAATACCCCCACTCTGGAGGCATTTCTCCAAGCCATCGGTGAAGAAAAGTTGCGCGATTAATAATGGTCCTCGGAAATTCACCTCGACGTAGCTGTAGCCAGCGGTGGCGTTGCAACGCTGCTGTGGGCGATCGGCCAGGACGAACTCCTGCACGGACATTCGGATGCGCAGCTCCTCGCCCACCTCCACGAAGATGGGCTCGTGCTGCCCCGACGAGTGCCCGCCCTCCTCTGCGCACGCGCAGCGCGCGCGCAGCTCAGCAGCGGGCTGCACGCTCATTTGGATCCATCCATTTTAAGTGGTCCAGAATTTAATAAATTGGTCGCTCGACCATCTCGAAAAAAAATCATACTTTGTACATACATTTCTTATGTTTTGGCTGTTCAAAAACATCTTTCATTTTTTATTGTACCTGGTTTACAAATGGCGGCCATTTTTGTTTTACGCCGTGCGCCATTTTTGCGTTTGTAGACATTTACTTCTTTGGTGGAGATGGTCGAGCGACCAGTGCTGGACCACTTAAAATGGATTGACCCGTTTGGTACGCGTCGAAGGCGTAGACAAAATACTTGCTATACTTCGATTTTTCTATAGAGGCCGATGATATTAGGTCGTTATTACACCCCCTGTCTTATAAAATGAAACTTTTTAATAGTGGTAAGCACATTTCTGAGGACAAGAGCCTCGTTAAGAAGGGCGTTCGCGAATTAATTAAAAATATTAATTTTATAAGGCAGGAGATGTAACAATGACCTAATGTCATCGGACACTGTCGAAAAATCAAAGTATATACTCCGATTTAAACACAGTAGCACTTTAAGGGCGCGAGCTGGAAGGAGAGGGGGACATTGTCATCTAATCGAGACATCTAATACCAAAACTTTAGGTCGTAACGAAGCTCCCGATTGAATGACAGTGTCCCCTTCTCCCTCCAGCTCGTGACCGTGAAGTGCCATGAAGTTTAAATCGAAGCATAGGGATAACACGATTATTTCTACGGGGGACGATGATGATCGCTGACAGTTTCATTTAAATGCAAGTGAGTGCCATTTCAAGTGGAAAACGAGACATTCCACCGTCTTCTACTCAACTAAATGAACAAAATGTTTCTTATACCAGTTTGCTAGGAGAAGCAGAGCAAAATATTTTTTCTACTTATGTATGCTATTCATTTCCACTGAACAGAAAAGATATTCTTACTGTATCACTATCGCAGCTAAGCAAACACTGTGGCATGAAAGTGGGAAGTGCATATTTTCTTCACTTTCATGATATTATAAAATAACGTGCGATGTTGTTGAGTTGCAGGCGATGAATATGAGATCCTGGACAGAGCATCGGAAGACCGTATTGCTCTGAGCCCCCAATCAGAGCAGCAAGAGAGCGAAATGCGTAAGGCTTTTCAAATTGCCGAACGCCAGAAAAATGAGATGTATAACAAGGAAATAATCGAAATGCTGGAACTTTCCCTAGCTCGACAAGAACCACGCCAGCAATTGATTGCATACCCCTCTCCGCCTCAAGTAAGCAATACCATCAACCTCAGAAACCAATGCATATTTTGCAGTTCGCGGCTGACTTAACAAAGACAAACACATATATTTTTATAATCATTGAATCGCAATGTATATGCGACATGCGCTGCTTTTTACTGTTCAACAACCTCATTGAAGCTCTATGCATATTGTTATTAGTAAAATATGCAGTGATCCCTTACTAAAGCAATTTGCTGTCAGTTTTTGAAGACATATTCTTGAAACTCATAGTAATTTGTGATGACGGATACGATGCTTTATCAGTTATAACCTTTAAATTTATATCCAAGCAATGACATAACAAAATGCGAATCTTCGTGAAGGAAAATATTTGAAATATAATTGGTTAAAATCTAACCTCAGCATTATTGCCCATTTGTTAAGTTTTGCGTCCAAACCATGTGCGGAACTAGACATTCCCCGGAGTCCCTGGGTCTGGTTCATTTCGAACGTGAAATTTATTGGAATAGCTAATTTTTACTTTTGCAAACACTACTTACGTAGTAAAGACAAAGTTTTCTAATGCTGCAGGGAAAAGGTGCAATATTCGAAAGAAAAACTCGTATTATTGGCCCCTTGTAACGAAAAATTGATAAATCTTGTTTCTTTAAGTAATAAATTTCTTTTTCTAATATGTTGTGGACCTACACGTTGTGTCAGTGGACCTACACGTTTTATGGGCTTTAATACTGAACTAGTTTCTCGAATTATGATTAAATATCTAAATATGCAATTTAGGGTGTTCAAAGAAAATGAGGATCTGCACCATTCTTTTAAGCGTTCCTTGTTATATCAGTGAAAAAAATCGAAGGAAAAACTAGGAATAATTTCGATATGTTTTATTATAAACTTCACATTTCTCAAGCAATAATTACACAAAATGTACATGACCTAATTAAACGGCTAAATTTTTAGAAAAGATTTCATTTATGACAGAAGTTCCTAACTTCAATTTTGTAGTTTTGAATTGTTAAACATCTACAAATTTTCGAAAATACGGAGAGTTCGCCAAAAATGGAACTAGCATCATTTTTTACCGTTCTTTGATACATACGAGGAGAAAATATAAAGTAAAAATTGGAGCCTTTATTGGAAAAAAAGTTTAAAAATAAATATTGCTTATGTTCCACGTAAAATAATGCAAAAATTACTCATTTTTTTGGAAAAATTGTTTTTGACCTTATTTCAAGATGTATTTTCAACGGCAGGTTTCATAAAGAAAAAATCTCTATTTTCAATATCGTGATTGTAGGAAAACGCCGAAAAAATTAAACTTTTGCAATATTCGAATAATCAGAGTTTTCAACAAAAATGATACCTGGACCTTTCTCTTATGCTTCGTTTACGCTATTTGAGGCTAAAGTCTAATAAAAATTGGTGCTATTTTTTCAGAAAATTTCGAAAATGTGGAGGCTTCTTACAAAGTAACCTCCTCCCTAAATCAAACTATCCAACTCAGAAGGTCTCGTGTTCATTTAAATCGATTGGGGAATATCAATTTTGGAGAAAATCGGCTGAAGTGTTTAGGCACTAGCGTTGACCGTCAATGGACAAACAGAAGTTTTGCCGTCAATCGATTTTCGAAATGGACACACAAAACCTGAATTCTGACAACACGACGTGTTAGAGGAAATAATTTACTCTATATAGGAACAAGATTCCAAAGAATCCAAAAAGAGCCTTTCTTTCGAAAATTTGCTGTTTTCCGGCGCACTATCTCAATACTTTCTCTTCTTACAAAGTAAGCGCTAGGAAGTACAAATTAGTCGGTGGCGAAACGTTTGGATATGACTTGCATTGCTTCTTCACAAAAAGGAAAGAAGTCTGTGAGAAGGTGCGAAAGGATGTGAAATTATTTTCCACCGCTTGCTGGCTTGCGTGTAGGGCGTTAGTAGTAGAGAGATTATTTTCCCTCAAGAATCGACGTAGCGAGATTTTTCCCCTCACGACATGACATGAACAGAATTTGTTTCCCACGCATTCAAAGAACGACGACCCAAGTGAGTTTTTCTTAAAAATTCAAAACAAAGCATCGAAAGAACAAGCGATACTCTCACCAGAACGTATATACTACTCGCGTAATGAAACTGGTTTAACCTGGTATTTTAAAACAAATGATATTTAGATGCTTTATGTTAATGTGTAAAATAATTCCCAAAGATAAAGAATATGAATAATCGCCGCATAATAGAGTGTTTATAAGGAATTTCGAGTTTCTTTATTAACATCAATGTAATGACTTCATAATTAACATATATATCAGCTATTTTTAACAAGAGAAGCAAGTATCTACTGTTATGTTTCTGTTGGTCCTGAAATATTGTTCGGCAAATTGCTAAACAAAGCCTTGAACATATCGTCATCCTCAAAGGCTCAAAACCATCTTACAACCAAGTCAGAAAACTAAATTTTGAAAGTTAAATGTTATATTATTATTATTATTATTATTATTATTAAGTTATGTTATAATCACCTATTTCTCAGGAGAATAAAATGTAAAAAAAATTATACTTTAATGTATATTTCCTGGGGAACCATGCCACTATAGGGGGACGCTGTCTCCTCCCCCTCTATTTCGCCCATGCGTACATGTCACAAACTCATAACTTTTCCGTTATTCTCGCGTCGCTTTGTCATCAAATCGAAGGGAACACGTAATAAACTCGGATAGATTTTTTTGGCAAGTACGAGTAGCTATGATAATGCGCAGGCTCATTTAATTATTTAAATGTATAGAAGGCACAGCGTAATAGAGGAAAATTTGGAGTAAATGTGGTAATGTACTCTACTGCTAGTAACGAAAACGAATCACATATTATGTTTATAGTACAGTATAAAAGTGTCCAATCTTTTACAAACCTTTCGCATATTTTTACAGAAGAGTTCAAATGCGCCATACATTTTCAAGGACCTTTTATACTTTCTTATGTTCTTGATTGGAGTTGAAAAATAGGGACAGAATCTGCTTCACTTAGGGAAACAAAAGGAAAAACAATAAAATTAAAGGACAGATATGGACAGATCAGAAGACATCTGATCATTGGATCACTAATCAACAATAGTGACAAGATTGTCATTTTCTCAAACAACGGATTCGAATTTCTGCTATCATTATATTCATTCAAACGTTTTGGGCAGCGTTACCAGACGTAGGAACATAGGATACTTATTGTAGATATTTGAAATGAATCATTTACCCTAACAGGGACAGCGCGTAGTCCAACCCCTGTGAAGGGTCCTAAATGCTATCCCTGTCTTAATTCCTTCCCAATTCTGGCCGCCGAGTGGTGACGCAGGAGCACGTAAGAGCGAGGTACCTATGCGGAGATGCTACCTGACGGTCCTCTTCTCGACTCCAGACACAACTTATGGACCACAGATTAAACTATAATATAAAGTATAGTTTAACTGAGGATTACACCATAAAACACTTTCTACGCCAAATTCTTGGCTTAGAAGAACGTTGTCACAGAAATAATGTGAGAATGTAAGAAAATTGTCAACTGATATTTAATGCTGGACTTTTTGGCAGTTATTTTTTTAATCATAAATCTATATTCTGACAAATTAAGTTCAGTTTGTTGAATAAGAAATCTAGAAGTTAATTGTTTAATATTTGAAACAGACAGTTGATGTAACCAACAATTTATATTATATTATCTTTTATGTTTGGATCTTTGATTAGGATCTTTTTCAGTTCTACATGCGATATTATTTCAAACTGTTTTAGATAAAGCATTCAATTTAAAAGTGATATTGGAACGGAGCTTGGCTTGGCCAAACTGCATAAGACAGCGCGTATTGGATCGGCCCTTGATCTGGTCATGTCGGATGGAGTCGTGTCATGTAAGATGGAGTCGGGCACGGTGTAAGAGATATAGGTGTGTTCACTCCCAGTCTAAAACTAAAGCTTATATGAGGCTAGTTCTCACAGTTCTCGCTATATGAGCGCTGCGAACGACTTGGGCACTTTTTGGGACAAGATGGCTTCTATTGATAGCACGGTGAACAGTAGACTTGATTGATCTCTTCGTAGTAAAATCTTTATTTCGGAGTATGAAGTAAATTAAGAAGTTTCCAAAGTGAGTCGAAAATCTAGATATTAAAATGAAATAGGTTGAAGTTTTCCCCAGAAAAGGAGAAAATTAAATCACAATGATTATATTGCGTCAAGAATTTCAACAATGAAAATGTTATGCGAAATGTTATGTGAAATTTTGAGGGAAGCAACTGTAATTAATGAAGAATATTAACTGAATGTATCCAAAGGGTCAGACAAACTTGATGTTTAAAAAAATATTTGAGAATAAGCAACTGGTTAGTCTTCTTCGAAAATCATAGGACATGATTGTGAAATGTGAACCAGAGAATGTGCTTTTCACACATATTGTTGACAAGATGTGATTATAAAAAGGCAACTGATGTTATTTCAATATAGGCATAGAGGTTCTGTATATAAATATTGTAGTAAGAACATGGATTATTCATGGTGGTGATATTCTGTGCAGTGGTTCTAAAAAGTACCTTGCAGAATGACCTTCATTTTTCGTTCTTGAAATTAATTTTGTTTTTGAAGCAATGTTGCGTTTCAATTGATAACATAGTGGGAAGTGAAAGGAAGTGGTTGTTAGGTTTTCATAGAAGTTAATAGAGAGAACACAATTCAGATAACTGAGAACCGTGTAAACTGTTTCATGAATAGTATGGAAACTTTTTCACAGTAACATTTAGGATTGTGGGAAAATGCAAATAAATTTCAGGTGAAAGAAATATTAAACAGCATTTTGAAATTTAAGTACAGGCAAATGAATGTTAAAAATTATAATTCTGCAATAAATGTCAAGTTTATATATAAGTTACTTATGTAACATTTATGTACATTAATATATTTAGGAAATTAAGAATGTATGTAAACTGTATATGTATATTGTTTGTAAGTAGGTTATGTGATTTTGAGAATTGAAATTGTAATAAAATTGTAATTATTTCAGAAAATAATATGTACACATTGATTATTATTAATATTGAAATAAAGAAATGAGTTGAATTATAATAAACTACATTTTTTTAATTTGGAAAATATTACTAGAAAATTATAATTGACACTAAAATTGTTTTTCAATGAGGGTCAGTGATGAATATACTGTTGCAAAGAACAAACCTGTTGACTGCTGAGCAACATGAATGTTAAAAAATGGTAAATCATTGTTTAAGTGATTTTCGTAAATGTAATCCCTATTGTTTTTTGTTGTTGTAACTCCAACTCCTGTTTTTAAATGGAAATCCTCATTCTCTGGTACTTAAATAATATAATTGCAAATATGCATGGCTCTCGCTACAAAAGATTTCAAAAACATTAACACACCTGTCAGCCTGTTTAATAGGTCTTAAAAGATCCCGATACATTTACAGTAGCGGTTCCCCAATTATTTGTATTCAGTGTTCCCCAATTATTTGTATTTGTTTCTATTTTATAGCTTTCTTGCAACGAAAACAGCAGAAAATACTATATGCGCGAGACGCCATTATCAATGCTCAATCCGATCGTGCGCACCGTACGGATAAGCGAGGAACTAGCCTCAAACTGGCTTCAAAAATTTTGCCCAAAAGGCGGCTAGTTGACACACCGTGGAGTCGGGTCATGTCGGATGGAGTCGGGTCATGTCGGATGGAGTCGGGCCATGTCGGATGGAGTCGGGTCATGTCGGATGGAGTCGGATCATGTCGGATGGAGTCGGATCATGTCGGATGGAGTCGGATCATGTCGGATGGAATCGGGTCGGGTCGGCTGGGCTTGGATGAGACTGGTGCGGCGCGGATCTCAACAGAGCGATCCGCGATGGAAGATGACGACGCAGGGCTCACCGATGAAGGGCTGGTCCGCCTCGTGCACGTAGACGTTCCAGCCGGTGGTGGGGTCGCCGAGCGGGGCGTTGCGGCCGTGGCCCAGCATGATGGAGTAGCCCTGGCGTGCGTCCCGCTCCGGGTGCTCGGCGCCCGGCCCGTGCGGCCGCACCGAGAAGCAGCGGCCCGCCTGCAGGAACGTGCGCGGCACCACCTCCACGTCTGCGCAGCGGACGGCCACGTGTCGCTCATTCAGGCACTGATACATGCACACTGCCATGCTCATCAGTCCCGAATGCGTAGTATATGTTTTGTACCGGGAGGTGGGAGTGTTCCTCCCCGCTGAATGTGATCCGGCGACGACCTACACGTCAGCTTGTGGGGATTTTCCCCAACCAAGTATTTCCCTCAGCGGGGAACCTCACCATTCGGGACACGTTCCTGGCTGGTCTCCTCTAATATACCATACGTTTCTTTGTCTCTCGACGTGTGTCGTTGTTTATTGCATGTCGATGTATGTGTCGGTGTGAGGGGAAAGAATAGCGGACAAAAAAGCGGAAGAAAATATCTATGCTGTCCGATGTTCGTTTTTAAAGGATTGTTTCGATTGATTGATTGCTGGTAATTATGGGCTCGTCAATTACTAGGGTCATTAGTTCCGTAGGTGTAGTGCATGTTTTTGCTCGGGAGGTGGTGATGGTCTCCCCCGCTGGATAGCGAAATCCGGCGCCGACTTAACGTCGGCTAGCGGGGTTTTCCCCAACCACATATCTCCTACCAGCAGGGCAACGCCCCAGCCATGACAAGCTCTGAGCTCCCGACCGGTCTCCCGACATGTGTGCTAGTGTAGTGCATGTTAGTGCGTGCTTGTGTGTGTGTGTGTGTGTGTGTAAAGGGAGAGGATATGACAAGGAAGAGGTAGGAAAATATCGTGCGCAGTCCATGCTAGTGTACTACCCGTTTGCTAGGGTACTACTTAGGCATTCACCTGGTGTTGATCGGAGAAACCACAGCAAACTATCGATAAGAGCAGTCGGCCGCTAGAATACTCCAGACAGCGCATGATCTCGACCTAGCTGTGTAGTTAGTGTCGACAATCCTGCCACCGCCGGGAATGGAACCTTAGGATCTCCCAGTCAGAGGGGCTGCAGTGACATCAGTTGATACCCTAAGCCATCTCTCCCGGTGGATTGCTTCGGCATTCGCCTGGTATTTATCGAAGAAATCATGGAAAACTACTGATCAGAGCAGCCAACCACGGCTAGAATTCTCCTACAAATGCTGGTTGAACTCGACACAACAATGTAGCTATTGTCGAAAATGCACCACTGTCGGGACTCGAACCCCAGGATCTTCCGGTTATTGTTAACCTGCAGCGTTGTTGCTGCACAGGTAGTGATGTTATCGTTAACCTACCTCCGCTTGTTTTTGTCGTTTTCACGTAGACAGATAATAGATGTGCTGTTTAAATAAACTGAAGACTAACTATTCCGTTGTATAAAATATCGTTTGTTACTTTCTCGCTAGGAAGTAGAGTTTTTGTTGGATAGTGTAAAGGACGTTTAAGAGAATGATGCAGGTGCTGTGTTCGTTGAAAACCCTGATTGTTCGAAAATTGCAAAAGTTCAAAACTTTTTTTAGTCTTCCTGCAACTAAAGTATTAAAGATAGATATTTTTCCCTTAATGAAATCTGTTCCTTAAGATACATTTTGAAATAATGACATGTACAGTTTTTCGAAAATTTGACTACTTTTCGCGCAATTTTCTGTGAAAATACGGGAGAGATAGTACGTGCTGTTTTAGCACCACTATTTGGTGTATGAAACCGAAGGATAACTAAGGGCAGTTTCATATGGAAGCTGCAAAATGCAAGAGGGTTAAGCGCATGCAGAGCGAGGCTTACTGTCAGCCAGTTCATGTAGAGCAGCGGAGATGAGCACTTCGCTGGTGTTGAAGGTGGCCTCGTCCCAGAATTCCTGCAACGTCACCTCGCCGTACGGGAAGTCCTCCCACTGCGATGTCTTCGTCACGTCCACCATATTGTATTTCTGCACAGAGGAAGTTTGTGCAAAACAATTCTCCCTCAAAGAAAACATTGAAACAAACACAGTAGTATGAAACAATGATTACTTGACGGCCGGCGGCAGTATAGATATTGCTTTCCGAAATCATAGCACGTCATTTAGAGGAAATAGTGCTTCCGAACGTTTCGTCTACCCCGCTACAGACATCCTCAGAAATGTTCTCCAGACATCCTTCTGACTGACCAGTTAGGGAACAGGATATTGCTTCGCCTATTACTACACCGCCACCGAGGATGTGTGTCGCAAGTGTAGGCAAAACGTTTAGAAGACTGAATTCGTTCAACAGGGCAACTGGGCTTAATATCCCGAAATAAATATCCACAGACTGTGTTATTTAGCCGGAAAATTTGTTCTTCTCGTTCTAAAATATTATTTCTGGCGCGATGAAAAATAATTATCTATAAACTTTATCCTTTTCGAAATTACTTCATTCTCAATTGGTACTTCCTACTTTACATTTTCCTGGATTGTCGTTCAACAAAGAGCCCATAGTTTCCATTTTTTATATACCATTCTTCGTAATTGTGTTTCAGTTCCGACTTAAAAATAATTTATAATTTAATAAATTGAGTATTTTTTACTTAATTTTGCAGAGATGCGTTCATAAGCTACACCACTTTGTTATACAATGTGCATTAAAATGAACCGCTACTACATTCGCAATAAAGTCTTACAAATTAACGTTATGGTATCTGACATTTTTTAAATAAAAAATAAGAAACGTTTCGCAATTTAATTCAAAGATATACTCGTTTTCTAATAGGATCTACTCCAGACATTTTAATTAACGTTCTGTCACTATTTATTTTCAAAAATATCTTCACCATCCCTTCAATCTATTGTTAATAAATAATTAAATCCCATCAAAACTGACCCAATATTATCTAAAATTTGGAGATATTTGTTAGTAATTAGAACGATTTGGGACACACTGTTGCATTTTTAGGATAAATACCAAAAATAATGTCGCTTATGCCTTTGTGGCAATGAAAACCTCACCTCTCAGTTACAATTACACTTACATGCATTACACTACTACATATGTCGGGAGATCAGTCGGGATCTCGGAGCTTGTCCTGACTGGGACAATATCATGCTGGTGGGAGATACTTGGTTGGGAAAACTCCCATGCAGGTCGGCGCCGATCTCGCCATCCAGTGGGAGAAGATCACCGCCACCTCCCGCGATAAAATCGTGCAGTGCACTTATGAGAATAATGACCTTATCAGTTCACGTACCCGGAATCACTAATCAATCAAAATCCTTTCTCGGGATATTTCTAAATTTATAATTTTCGAAAATTCAGAGTTTTTAAGAAAAAGGTCTTCGTCATTGTTTAAAGCGTTTCATGCTCTATCTAAAAATTTAAAGAAAAAAATTGGAATGGACTTTTGGAAAATGTCCTTCTATATACTGCGTTATCTTCAGGCAGAAATTACGTGAAAACCGCTCTTATAAAAAATGTACATGTATGCACAATTGAAGTATGAAACCTGCCTACTGGGCGCGATGGGAAAGGTCGTCGAGGCCTTAATACTAGTTAAGACTACAGACATGAGAGACTGACAGAAGAAAGAAGCAGCCAGTCTGAAAGACAATAAGGTTTTCATAAAGTTAGATCGACAGTCAACGCCATTACAAAATCGTAAAAAAAGCTAGCGAAGCCACAGAGTAAGCGGAACATTCGGTTCTCGTAACGCTCAATAACAGTCTTTAACCCTCCGGCGGGCGCGTAGCGGCACTCAGTGCCGCATTCTTACATTTTTGTTGATTTCGTGTAAATAATTTGTGTCACACATGTCAATTCATAGTTATTCTTAATCCATTATATTTTCAACCGGATGACACTGAAATCACAATTTTAGACACTGCCGATCGACCGTTATTCATTAATAATTCGAACTCTGCAATGGATGCGGCACTCCGTAACGCACATGTAAGTATAATATTTGTGTATTTTATCCATTAGAATACTTACTGCTGTTTTGTTATTAACTTTATGACACAGATTTTGGAGTTCTAACTATTAATTCAAATTTAAATGCATTGTTTCCGAAAAACGTTAGAAGGCACGTTTTCACCGTATCCATTCCCCAACATGTAACATGTACCAAGACGCGGAGGGAGCGAGTGTTGGATCAGATTCTTATTAATATTATTTCGTTTGGTATTTAGTTAGTTATTATGAAATAAAATGTAAAAAAATATAAATAAAGAATATTTCTTTCACATTCAATAACAATTCTGGTCCTGCTTTCTGCATATGTTTATACACGCTATACACACTATTCACAGTCCCTGAACCTCCTCTAAATTCAGGGAGGAAAAAGAAAGCTCCTACACAGACAACAACAAACGTGAAGAACACTAATAAAATTAAATATTTTTCCCTTGGCCTAAAAGACCGTCGGGAAAAGGACGGGACTGGTACACCATTCACAAATCGTTGGTATGTCGGTATAATGCCTGTAGAAGTCATTTTCACTAACATATAGCAAAATCTTGCATTAACCACCACAACACATCACCGCCATTCGTCGTACCACTGACGTAATACTACAGAGCCCACAAGTCCTGGGCCTGGCCTCCGAATGGAGGACGAGAATTATTAATTCCAGCGCCACCGCCTGCAGATGAAGAGAACGAAATCCCTGGAGGGGGCCAGTTGATAAGACATGATTATTTTGTTCATCCAGATCCTCATAAAATTAAAGACAAGGCAATGCTTCTTGCAAAAATAGAAGAAGCTGACAAAATGGATAAAATGCATAATAAAAGCCAGATGTCATAGGACCAAACCCTCCCCTTATGAGCGTAGACTGTGAAAACAGAAAAGACAGTAGAAACAGCTATAGAAGAAATTGGTGTCTCCAAAGGAAGTGGTGTTCAATTGTCACAGTTCCTCCTGCTCCTAGTAATCCCAGATACAAATGACGGAGAAGATAGAGATCCAGTGGCAAGAGAGCGCACAGCAAAAGTGAAAGAAGTGAGTATTATGTTTTTATAGTTTCCAAGTCTTCTTTTGGTGAGTTGGAATTAATTATCAGAATGTTCTAAGTTGAAAAAATTTTAATTTAGTACCGCATTATGTAAGTGGTATTTTACTTCCACAAATAAGTTTTTTCATTTGTGAAGGATCACTAAAATATTTATTTTGAGCGCTTATGACTTTTAAAAGTTCAGAATTAAATAAGCAGAAACATTTGCAGATGACACAAACATAATCATCAAAGCAAAAACACAACAATCATTAGAAAAAGAAACTCGGAAAACTCTGCATGCACTAGTAAAATGGTTTCAAGATAACAATCTCATCATAAACACCAGCAAAACAGTCTCTCTAAATTTTATGAATCCTCGAACCAAAGAAAATTCCCACAGCAGTTGTTCATAAATAATAACCCAGTAACGATCACTCATTACACCACCTTTCTAGGTCTAACAATCCAAGAAAGCCTAAAATGGAATGCTCACATCTCAAATCTTAACAAGAAGCTCACCAAATCTTGCTATGCACTATACACCCTCAGGTCGAACTCCAACATTGAGACACTTCGGACAATGTATTTTGCAAATGTGCACTCACACCTTAAATACGGAATAATTTTCTGGGGAAATGCCCCTGAAAGCACTCGCACATTTATTATCCAAAAAAGAATACTACGAACAATGACAAGCACTCATAAGCTGGAGTCTTGCAAACCCCTGTTCAATAAACTAAGGATTATTCCTCTACCATGCATGTACTGTAACCGTCACGTCGCTACCCGCTGACTGGTAGTACGCCGAATTACGAAAGTAAATCTTTAATTCACTTATTTCGTGACGTGTGGCTGCACCGTCACGCAAACCTGGGAATATCTCAATTAAAGGATAAAATTCCCTGTCGGTGGTGGGTTCGTCTTTGTCAAACTAATTACTAATTAACAGGCAAACACAATTTAGTAGTTTGAAATAACAGTTAACATATATTCTGACGAGTGAAATTCTTGTACAACTGAATTTACAAATTCTCCTATGTTTTCAGTCTTTTATATTAAATTATGGTAGCTAATTTCCCTACCTAAACTGCAGTTTTGCTAATACGATCTTAACTTCGATCCCTATTTGCGAGTAACAACCTATAAATACATATATACACTTCACACAAAAAAATCACTGATGAAACACATAAAATACAGTTCAAGTAATTGTCCTGGAAAAAAAATACATACACACAATGCTCGAAATTCTCCAACACCTTGTAACCATTAACAATATTACACTTAATGTTCACAGTTGAAATTTGGCTTCTACGTAGCCTTTCAGTATAAAATTGCGTTTAACAACGCCTTTGGCCTGTCCTTCAAATAATATTGTGAAAGAAATAATTGGACGGCTTTCCCTCCCGTTCAGAATTTCACACAAATAACTTTTGTTAAATGGTTTTAACACCCTTGAATCAATTACATATGAATCCAGTCAAATAATTATATACAAGAACAATTTTACATTAACCACAAGGAATATCCTGATCTGATTCTAATTACGACTATGCAAAAAAGAAATGACTTGACTAGCTAGCAAGACTACTGTTCCGCGGTCTTCTAGATTGAAATTTAGTGAATGTTCTTTCAGTTTTGTTTGACTCACGGCCGGCGAACTCCCGAAGAACGTTCCGCGCTGCGTAGTCGGCTCCCGAACGGTGTTCACGCCTCCAGGGTCGTTGGATTCCTGCAACACTCCGTGTGCTGTCCGTCGCGTCGAAATTGGAATGCCTCCGAGCGCCGTCTCTCCTTGCTGAGCGACGCTTTACCACTGCTCACTCAAAGGCGATGGTCGCATCAGAATGCGAGTTCGGAACTTCCAATTATGACTTTGTGATAGCAAAAAGTCAAGCTAGTTGTGGTGTCAATCAGAATTTTTAGAATTCTCAAGATTCTATAAGTGGATTCCACGAATGAAATTCCGGAAATTAATAAAAACTCTTATTAAAGCTCTCTCATATGTCGTACTCCTCCACGTGTCCCTCGTCGTCTGCGTAGTGCACCAATGGTCGACTGCTCACCTCGGCGACTCGAACGAGAAAAAAAAATTCTTTCGACACAAGTTCATGCCGCGTCCGTCCATTCACAAAAGTTTCTGATTGGCTGACGTCTGAGTGCGTTCCGAAATAATTTTTCTGGCTGTCGCCATCTCTTCGCCACAAGAGAAACTACTTGTCGGTGGTATGGTGTCGGGCTTTTCGCTTCTATTCTCTCGTTGGTTTTGAATGTAACCGACGATGAGCGGTTACAGTACATATTTGAAATAGTGGTATTCACAAAAAAGATTCTCATGGAAAACAAAGACACTTTTACTCTAAATTCTGATGTACACAACTACAACACTCGTCAAAAGGATAACCTACATGTTCCCCACTCTGAAACTACACTTTATCAAAAAAGTACCCTAATAGAGGGCATTACACTTTACAACAAGCTAGGCCGTGATAAATTAAAGACTTAAACACAATACATACATTCAAAAGTAAATTGAAAGCTTTCCTGCTTAACATGTTCTACAGTGTGAAGGAATACACAAGTCACAACTCTACTTCCCTTAACAACATATAAACAAAAATACTTATCCCATTATTAATACTATTATTATTATTATTATTATTATTATTATTATTATCATTATGAAATTTATCACTTTAAATGAAAACACTATGCTTCTCTGAATATTACACTTGCATAAATGGAAAGAATAATTTTATGATCCTGGTATGATTTTTGTTCAGATTATAAATCTTAGGCATATTTTCATTATTCATTTTTAATATTGACAAGTCATAAGATCACATTTTCTAAAAAATGTCAGGGAATTGGCTCCTGTCAGTCAGATTAGAATTTTTCTAAATGTAACATGCCTTGCAATTTGTGTATTGAGAAAATGGATTATTGTGATTCAGATTGGTTGTTTTTAGAAGTGTCATTTGGAAAAATTTTATTACAATGCCTGAGCTTCTGGAAGTTGTTTTAGTTATGAAAGAAAGAAATTCTCAACCTTTATGTTTGCTTGTATTTGAATGTGAAAGAGTTTTTGATAGCTTGCCAGCCATTTTAGTTTTGATAATCAAAATAATTTAAATGATATTCTCTTTATTAGATCATCAACACTATGTAAGTAATTAAAACTATTTTCCACAGCAAACAAAAATTATAGGATGGCAACTTTAATTTGAATTGTTCCCAAGACCATTGCATCATCTCTTTATTTGTTTTTTTCAAAAATCACTGTCAAATTCCTAATTGTTCAGAATTTGTTAGTAATCTATGAAAAGATGCAGCAATTTGATGAATTATGATATATCTGATTTAAAGTACTTGCAACACAAAAAAAATGATATATAAATATAACTAACATTTGGAATAACTCGAACAGAACGTTTTAATGATTTTAATGATTTAGCCCAGTACAGAAAGCAAGAAATAAAAGTGGTATTGTTTTAGAAGTTTGGTGATGTAAATTGGGCAAAATTTGTGAGTAAATATAAAAAGAAAAATTAAAATACAGGGGTGTGCTCTTGTGTTGAAAATTTGGCTTAGAAAACAGGTATTAAATTGTATTTTGAATAAGTTATTTGCTTTAATTAATAATGGTTAGTATGAAATTTCCTATTGCAAGCAGTACATTTCATACATACTCAAACATTACAATACAAAACTTTCTTGATTTCTTATATTTATTTTTCCCATGAATATATCTAGTAATGGTTGATTTCTACCAGCTCTCAAATTGTCTTTCGGTATCATAATTAACCCTGTAGAGTGTCTGTTTACTAGAGTTCCTAAAAATCTTGATTTTATTAATAAAAGTTTAAAAAATCAATTTAAAAAAATTTAAATAAGATGTAATTCGATAACATGACACATCTTAAATCTTGATTAGTTTTAATCATTGCAATGTATTCTACATAAGTAGTCTCGTTTTATTCTTGACACATGTTTTAAGATATACTTACTCTTACAGTTATTTTTAAGACGTGTATTACAAGGCTTGTTGTTATTATTTATTTTTAAAGACAATCGGCAACTGGTGGGTGAAAAAATTGTATACTGTTTTTGAATTTATTCTTTAAATAATTAAACACAAATACTTGTAATATTATTTTTTTAACTTAGTTGTCATTATTAGCTTCTGTGATAATTACATGAAGACAGGAAATTGGTTTTCCCCTGTGTCTCTCAAGGGTGATTGTTGATTAGGTCTCCAGCGCACTCAGCTGGCAGCCTGTGACACTTTCTATGTATTGTTGCAGTTGGGGTTTCTAAAACACATGATTTTTTCTAAAATAAAAAAATTATTTATATTATTGGTTATTTATGATGAATTTTTAAATCTTAATTTTTTTTAGAGTTTTGAGAATCTCTGGACTACGTCTTGACATTATTAAGCTTACTGTTTTGCCTGTAAATATCCTGCTAGGGGGTAATGTCTGAAAACTGTGTTTCACATAACTGGAGTCATGAAGAAATTTCAAAAACTATTCTAAAGATGTCATTCATTTAGACTGTAGAACAAATAAGTGTGAGATGTGTGCAAGAAAATACTAGGGCATTGGTTAACCATAACCCACTCATATGCATACCAGCAGGCTTTGACTTAACTTAGGAGGTGTGGCGAAGCAATATCCCTCTTCTCCCAGGGACAAGTGTGATACACCTTGAGGAATGCTGGATGAGGAACATTTGGAAACTGAAAAGTATGCCAAGCTTGTATTTTTATTAAAAAATCTGAATCCTCAGAATAATCTGAAAAAGTTTATCATTGTTTTATTGATCTTCAAATACACATATGTTTTTTTGAAATTGTAATTGTTCTGAATAAAAGATACGTATGTAGCTACATATTGATATTGCACCAACATTTCCTAATACATTTCATAATTCTTAGTTCTTTGAAAGAAACAACAAAATAAATATTTATTTTAACAACTAGTTTAATGTGATTTCAATCAGTGATTTAAAGAAGAGTCATTCGATTTAGAATGTGATTTAAATCTGAGATTTGATTTAAATCGGAGATTTAATTAAATCATTGTAACCATGCAGTTTTCAAAACATTTTTTATTTTAAGAAGTTGAACACAATATTGTCAAATTTTATTTCCAAAATTTGCTTCAGGTAGATGTTTAGATTAAGGCCTTATATTAACCTAATTGTACAATTTAAAATATCAATTTTTAAATTAACTTCAAAATATATTTGTCATAATAATAATTATGGTGTTCAATTCTCATTCTTAATTGCTCAAGTGTCAGTGCTGGGCAGAGTAGTGTTAGTTTTCACAAAATCACTTTGAGTATTTGCATACAAATTAAAATTGGATTTTAAGTCTGCTCAATGTTCAGTAATTGAAGGGGTTTTTAGTAAATATCTTCCGGAGTTCTAGGTTGCATGGTTAAGGAGTGTTTGCCCACAAGTTTTTTTGTTCCATTACAATACAGTCCCATTCCAGTAAACAAATCAAGTAACTAACCTCTCTTATACGTGTCAAGCAATACAAACCGTCAATGGTACAAACAGGATTATGCTAGTGGGAAGGCTATATTGTCTAACTGACTTGATGTTTTCTTATGAAGAAAAGTTGATTTATGCTAAATTAAAAAAAATAATGTTGATTTATCTTTATTTATAACAGATTCAATTGAGAAATTGAATGTTGTTCCTATAGAAACGGTAAAAATTAGATTTGAGAATATGTTTCATCATTAAGGAGGGAGGGGGTGGGGGGGGGTGGGGGGCTAAAGGTCCATGAGCAAGCCCTTTCCCTCTCCTTGTTTAACTATAAAGTAACTGTAAGTTTAACACTAAAGTAACTGTAAATATAGAGATAGACACCATTTTAATGAAGCAGCATGTAATATTAAGTGTTCAAAACAACCCACTCTTAATAAGAACCTTCTTCAGGATTATTTTAAAAAACAATATTACAAACTTGGCTAGTGCTTAGATGTAATGTGTGCCAGGAAAGTCACTTCGCACCATGTCGAATTATGGTCTCTTACTAGCAATTGCATTTATGTTTGTAGCAATCAGATACCAGATCACTGGAAAACAAGTAAAGGGGTCAACAGTTCTAGCATCTGTTATGATTGTGGTGGTACGCAATTTAAGTTTTCATTTTCTACAAGCTGCAATTCGTGTTACCAACATAATTTCTATTGCTAGCACTCTCATTAGCCACTGGTTCAACTGCAGAGGGACTTTCCTGGTGCACTGTACTATTCTCTTAGTTATATTGCCAGACTACATTATAATTGGCTGCATTGGCATAGATATTGCTCTGTAGAACTCGCTCAGAAGTATGTTATCCTATTATGAGTATGTTTACTTTAGAAGTTCAAAAAAGGAAGAAAAAAGTTTACTCTAAAAATAATTTTTAAGTTTTATAATGCATTTGTTGCATTTGTTAATGATCTCTATAAATTCATGTGGGCAAATGATAAATTCTCTAGGACCATGAGCTGTGCACTAATTGTATGAGGTAACAGGCATCTTGACTTTGTACTGAAACTGTTGATTCTCTCATGACAGATGAATTCATTAAATTCTTCAGGCAGTTACAGCTTTTTTTTATTTAGTGATGTGAACAATATATTACAAAAGGTAAAAATTATGTTGGTTTTATTTCAAAGTTTCTCTTTTCAGTGGTTCATACATATTGTGGGATACGTTGCTTTAACATTTTTACCTTCGTCCTTCAAGTTAATAATGATATAATGAATTATGAAATGAATATCAAATAGTTGATTTAAGAATAATTTTAAAAATTTAATTTTTTTGCCAGTAAATTGAAAGATCTTTGTAAATGTAAATTGAAAATCAGAAGTTTGTTTTGTTGTTCTTTTATCCATTCTTTGAAGACTGAAAAAAAAAGAGCTCTAGTGCTATTTGGTAAAAATAATGTTGGACTATGAATTGTGATACCACTGATTCTAACATTCTAACAATGTATAAAATATTGATTTAACTTTGCCATGTTGATGTAATATTACTATTCAATATATGATATTTTAGAACAAAAGCTGTAAGATTCAAAGAAATAGTTAATTTTTTTTATCTTTCAGTTTTTTACAAATTGTTCATAATAATACATTGAACCAAGCACTCCAGTATGTATTTGAAAGCATAAAAAGTAAAATGTTGTAAATTTTCACCGTATGAAGTTTTCTGTATCTGTTTGCTTTATGATTGTAGAAGCAATTGACCCAACTTTGGCCACACATCATTGACAATCCATACCAGAAAACAACTTTCTCCCGGCGGCATGCCAGCAGAATGCCACGTATTAACCCCTATCGATATACTATTTCCCGCGAGCACATATGAACTAGTGGTGCTACTGAATGGCACTGACTTTCTCGTACTATTTAGTTTCCTTTTCTCTTCAGTCAGGTTTCTTTTCAGTTTTGACCTGCCGTCTTCTCATTTGCCAACTAATGGTGCCTAAAAGACAATTTTTATCATTTTCACAATTTTGTGGATCCCTTACAGTAGAATTAAAATATAACATTGAGAGTATTGGAGAGTAAAACATGATCCTATATGCTAATTTTTGCTCAAAAATTTGGAACCATTTTAAAGAAAATATAGTTTGAGCGTTTCTGAAATTGCGCAATTTTGAGCTCAATTTCATAGAAAACTTAAGTCTTCGAGAAACTTCATTGGAAATCATTTGAAGCACTTCTGCTCACAAATGGAGTGATGTACACTAAATGCTAGTAATGTAAATATTACACAAATGTAATTTTCTTGATAACTCTCTTCTCGTTAATTACTAGCAATTTGTGAATATTATTGCATTTTTGAGTAAAAGTTCTTCAAGTGATATCTTACGAAGTTCCTCGAAACTCAAAAGTTTTCTGTGAAAATGAGCTTGAAGTTGCTTTTTTTACTTTACAATCATTTTTAAATATTACATATGTGAGTACAAGTGCTTCAAGTGATTTCTCTTGATTTTTCTCAAAAAGTCTATAGATTTTTGTGAAAATGGGATCAATATTGCCCATTTTCAGAAACACTCACATGACATATTCTCAAGAAACGTCTGTTTTCAAAGATAATTTACATTAAAGGACTAGGTGTTACTCTATAATAATCATAAAGACATATTTCAATTCTATTAATAGGGGTCTGAAAAATTTTTTAAAATGTCTTTTAAGGGCCAAAAGATGGCCAGGTGATTGGGTGGAAAGAGGGTGGAGCAAAACCTCAGCGTTAGCCCAGACAAAGGAAATTAGGAAAGTAACTAATATGAGAAACTCTGTGCCATTCTGGAGCACTAGTTTAATATTGCTCATATTTCATTCAAAATTGCGACAAAACATACGTATTTAAAAAAATGTATATGATATTTATTTTATTTTATTTGTCAAAAAACAGTAAAAACTGTATATGATGTGTGGGGAAAGAGATTTATCTGCGCACATTTTCTTGGGGCCAAAATTAAATTTAAAAAATTAAAAAATTTAAAAAAACACTACGAAAATAGAAAACGAAAAAATGAATTTAGAAAATAATTATTTTAGAAAAATAAAAATATTTGAAAAATGTTTGTTCCCGAGTTATAGAAAATCAATTTCAACGGTAAATGAACCACAAGCAAAAGGAGTGCTCAACAAAACGTGCGCACAGTGAAGCTACATTTACGATCAGTCCCTCCGTGAGATAATAAAATAACTGATTGTGGAGAACAAATTTTATTTGAAAAAAGAAATCTACCATCAATATTGTAGTTGTAGGCAGGCGCTGCAAAAATCCAAACTTTCGCCATTTTCAAAAATTCAGAATTAACAATAAAAATCGGACCCGTGCCTTCGCTAGCAGAATTACGCCCCGCCACCTGCTCCGTTGCGCTGCTACGACCAGTTGTTCTCGTGCCGTAAAAACACCCTTGCTGTCGCCTCCTAGCTCAGCCCGTTTCGTCCCGTCAACATCGCGCGCCCCCCTTCTCGAACACACCCCGTGACCCGGCAACGCCCGGCAACAACGAAGCCCAGGTGGATTAGGAATTGCATTTTTTTTTTTATTTTGAAAATGTCCCGGGGGCTTCATGCGACGTGCGGCTATGTCATTTTCTGCAGCGCCATCCAGTGGAGTTACAACAAAGTAAACAGCATAAAAACATTCTCCATGAATAAACACTTAAGACTTTCATTCACATTCAATAACAAAAGTAATAACTATTGTCGCGAAAATCGAAGTTGAAAAATGCGGTACGGAGTGCCGCACGCGCCTGCTGGTGGGAAATGATGAGACGCGCCCGCCGAAGGGTTAACTCGGTCAAATGGGAGGAAATTATCAAGGTACTGATAGAGGAGAACACCCCAGAGCACCTCCCTAATAAGATGCCGAAGCGCCCGAAAGACAATTTATGAAGGCGAAGTTAAAATGACCTGCGGTGTTCTACAAGTTTCCGAATTTGCTTCCTTCTTGTAAAATGTCATGTACGACAGTCTTCTGGGCATAATACTCCGGCAAAAGCCTCAATAGTGGATTTCGAAAACGATTCGGTAATAGAGGTAACGGCGGAAACAATGGTCCTACAAGAAGTCATAGTCGATGACACCTTGAGAAGAGTGAGTGACGTCCAAAGGGCTGAAAGTCGCAGAAGGTAAAACAAAGATGCTACTCATCACAGACAGATGATCTTCCCCATACGACATTCCTAATAGGTAAATAAAAGACAATTCTCCAAGAGACTTTTCTATCTAGGAATAGAGATAAGAAGCAAAAATTTGGACCACACGTAACCGAAGCGGTGCAAAAAGCACTGGGTATATCAACGTCACGTCACTCTTAATATTGATACTGAATACCACAAGCCCAAGCTACAAAGAAGAGGTGGCTTCTTATCAGTGTAGCTTTCGAAAATGCTTTATATTGCTCCGATATAGAAATAAGCCCTCCAAAACAACAGTTTCAGAAGGAAAATGCAGGTGAATGAGAGCTCGTAATCGCGCATAGAACGATACCCGGAAGTTGTGTTCTAGTGCTTGCGAACGTTCCACCCATTGACCTACTTGCTCTAGAACGGAAAGAAGTTTATGACTTCTCCAATGAAGAGCAAGAAGATAATGGAGGGCAAACGCATCAACACCTGAAAAGCGCAATTTAAAAAATGCAAAATTTGAAGCTCTTTTTCGCAGAATTTTTTTGAGTTTTCGAAATACGTCATTTGAAGACTTTTGAAGCACATTTACCCACAAATACAATACCGTTTATAAATTGCTGGAAATGGGCATTTTAACGGTGTGAGGTATCTTGCAAAAGTATGACATTTGTATAATTGTTGAAAAAACAAGAAAATACCCCCAAACGAACTTTACGTGCACTTTTAAAGAGTGTAATTGGCACTATCCGTTAGAAACGTTTGAAGAAAAAATTGTAGCGGTTTTTGAGAAAATGACGTTTGAGCATTTTTGAAAATGCGAAATTTTGAGTACGTTTTCACAAAAAAATTTTTGAGTTTTTGAGAAACTTTATTTGACTTTATGTGAAGCATATATAATCATAAATATACTATGAACAAGTCGTCTCTAATTTAAATAATAACGTGATAATGACGTGAGAGACGAATAAAAAAATTACTTTTTCGTAATTTTTGAAAAGGCAAACGAATAAAGCAAACTGATGTTCATGTCGTCTCATCAAGTACATTTAGCACTATCCCTACCAAAAGTTTGAAGAAAAAATTTGAAGGCGTTACATTTTTTCACGTTGATGTATTAATAGTTATTTATGTTACGAGTCATCTAAATGAGTCCTTAAAGACTAATAGAGGACGAGTTACATTCAATGTTTTTTCTTATTTCCAATTTTTCTAGTTATTCAAAATAAACCTTTAACACTTTCATGAGTTAAGAATTGCTATTCCTCTCGATGTTACGTAGCATGAGTTGTTGATAGTTCTTAGTAGTTTTTAAATAACAATCGCAGTGCGGGGAAGGACCAAGAGGCCAAAGGGGGACAAGTGTGACAAAATGGGGAAAGAAGGACAAAGAGGGCAAGGGGACAAAATGTGACAAGGGGACAAAATGGGACAAGGGGACAAATGGAAGGTGACAAAATGGAACAGGGTAATAAAACGGGACAAGGTAACAAAACAAGACAAGGTGACAAAAGACAAGGTGACAAAACAAGATAAGGTGACAAAACAAGACAAGGTGACAAAACAAGAAAGGTGACAAAACAATACAAGGTGACAAACGGGACAAGATGACAAAACGGGACAAGGTGACAAAAGGGGACAAGGTGACAAAATGGGACAAGATGACAAAACGGGACAAGGTGACAAAACGGGAAAAGGTGACAAGTGAGGCAAGGCGACAAATGGGACAAGGTGAAAAGTGGGACAAGGTGACAAGTGGGACATGGGACAAAATGGCCCATGAATATGTATATGAATGTAAACCGTGGTGAAATTCCTCTAACTACAGTTACAGATACGAGAAAGTAACAAGAACGCGGCGTGAGAGGGAGCCTCACCTGGAGCACCGAGGTGCGGTAGGCGGGGCAGCGGCACACGGTGATGGCCGGGTAGGTGAGCGAGGCGTTGAGCACCACGCTGGCGTGCGTCGTCATGGGCGGCGTCAACAGCCTGTTGAAACACTGCGCCAGCTGCGCTGGCACATTCCGCATTTGGTAGCCAAAGAGGCCATTGCTTATTAATAGGCCGCGAATTTTAATGAAATGTCATTTTTTCACTTTAGAACATTTTCTTCTAGTATAGACAATAACTTTTAGTCATGAAAAAAGGAAATGACCCATTTTTATAGGGCATTTTTTGACGATTTCGACTAAAACGTTGTATTTTACCTTTTCCCGTCATTTTTAAATCCCTTTTCGCTAATTTTATTGAATTTCATATCATTTTAATGGTACTTGCTTCAAATAATATTTAAGAGATGCAACAAAGGTTTTCCACAAAATTCCTGAGTAGCGTATTCGGTTTCTTTGCTCGTAAATTGTAACGTCAGGCGTTGTGAGTACGTAAGCTTCCTGTGACACCTATCAGTCGGTACAGCTGATTTCGCGAAAACGAAAGGCAGATATTTCCTAGTAAAGAACAGTCCATACCCCAAATTTGTAAGCTGAATTCACTTGAACGAAAGGAAGAAGCCTCGATTATATCAATAACATACCCAACAACTAGAGTAGTTCATCTGATCTGGTTTATATCAAATTTTTACGAAACTTTTCTTTGATTTTAGGGCATTTTTAAAACGTTTTAAGAGTATTTTATTGATCATTTTTGGCGATGTTTTATATCATCAAAATTGGCCCCCTACTTATTAATACTATTTTAATTATTTTACTAATACATTATTGCTTGTTTTTTCTTTCTATATGGAGCCCTACAAGCGCTGCATCATTCACATGCAGCGAGAGGATCAGGGTTACGAAAGAAACATGAAAACAATTGAATGACGCACATGTTTTCTTATAGAGGGAATCATGAGATGGATTTATGAAGAGATGAAAATCAAGATATTACCAAGTCAAATTAACATGTACTTAAATACTAAGTAAGTAACTCTGAACCATTTATGTTAGTTTAAAAATAAAATCTTGCATGAACCACTGCTGTTAACTGGTTCTAATTATCTCAGGCGAAAAGAACGACAAGGGCTTTTTGCCGCCGCTCTATCACTTGTATTCGTATTCCTTGTAAGTCCCCAAACCGGGATGTCTCAAATTCGCTTACCCTTCGTGACTGCACGTAGTTAACGAATTCGGCTAGCGACACCACGGTCGTGGCCTTTCAGTAGAACCATTCCAGCATTCGTCTGAATGAGCAAGGTAAACCACAAAAACCCCGGTCAGAATAGTCGGCACGGTTATTCTGACTGGAATTTGGAAGTCAGCGCGCTACGTTCTGAGCCACTTTTCTCAGAGGTCTCTCATTAGAACTCTTAAAATGTCCTTAATGCATAAATAAATGTTAACACTGGTTTGGAACAGTGAGTATTTATTGATCCCGGGCGCATCAACTACTGAAGTCATTAGTCATTAGTACGCTTCGGATTTGCATGTTTTTTTCTTAAATCTAATGATAGCATAAAGAACACAAATACATTTCTTGTTGTTTGGGATCAGTATACATATTCTTATAGTGCACATTTCTGCGTATTTATTATAATGGAGCATATTTTCATTTAAAGGGCATACATTTGCATATTTTACATTCAAAAAATGTATTTATTAACTTTTTGCTTCGTAAAATGCAAACGTGGAGATGGCTTTCGAGTTTTTATCTCTGGAAGAGGAGAACGGTACAGTTCATCCGAAAGTCGATATCCAGACGTGTCCGTGGGCCTTTGGAAAAGAAGCAGCTCCGCGCCGTGGCCTGCCCCACCCCTGCCCCTCCCTGCTCGCGTTGAACTGTTTCGTCGTCGGTATGACAACCTCGTGCGAAGGCCACGACAGCAGAAGCGCCGGCAATGAAATAAGCGGGGGTGGAGAGAGAAGTTCAGTTCTCATTGTCCGAAAAAAAGTGAAGAAGATTTAAGAAAGATTCCCGATTTGAGAACGGCGAAAAAGATAAGTGGTACTTTACAGGGTGAAACGCAGTATTAAAAATTACACAGCTAAAGAAATTGCATATTTTCAGTATTGTCTCCTAAACTCACACGAAGTTGAAATAACTTTTTCCGTGTGCAAGAACATTCTTCCTAACAGAGAAAGATTCACACAAGAAAATTGGGAAAAATATATTATAATCTCTTGCAATATAAATTAAATTCAGTGTGTATCATTCAACATGTGAGTCAAACTATTTTGTGTAGAATAAAACATGCACTTTTTTCCGTGCATATTTTCCTTTTTATGTGCATATTTTCCTATTTGTTAAAGCATATTTGTATGAATATTTTCAGGACTTATAGTGCACATGAATCCGCATGCTAGTCATTAGTAGGGGGCGGAAATTGATGACCTAAAACATCCCCAAAACGATCAATAAAATGCTCTTAAAATGTTTTAAAAATACCCTAAAAGCGAAGAAAAAAGGACGTAAAAAATTTATCAAAACCTGTTCCGATGAACAACTCAAGCTGTTGGATACGTTACTGATGTAATCGCGGCTTCTTCTATTCGTTCAAGTGAACTCAGCATTCAAACTTTTGGTTTGGACTGTTCTTTACCAGCAAATCACTATCTTTAGTAATCCCGAAATCGGCTGAACCGACAATGGTGCTAACAGACGTCACAGGAACCTTAGATTCCATACTCACAACGATTTTACAATTTCTGAGCGAAGAAATCAAATAGGCTATTCATGAATTCTGTGGAGAACATTTGTTGCATCTATTAAATAGTGTTTGAAGCAAATACCATTAAAATTATGCTAAAATCAATTAGATAAGCGAAAATGCATTAAAAATGTTCGAGAAACGTAAAAAATGACTTATTAGTCGAAATTGACTAAAAATGCAAAAAATTACATTAAAATGGGTCATTTTCTTTTGTCATGACATAAAATTACTTTCTATACTAAACAGCATTGTTATAAAGGGAAAAGAAAAAAAATGTAATTTCATTAAAATCCTCCCCCTTGTCATTAGTGAAGTGTATGTTACATATCGGGAGACGGCGGTGATCCCCCCCCCCTGGTTAGAACGTTAGTTCTGCCGTAGATATACCTGTCGGCTTGCGGGTATAGAGATAGTGTGAGAGAAATATTGTTCGAGATATTTATCTCACACGGTGGTGGTGTTGGTGGTAGCGTTAGGGTTGCTAGTACTGCGGCTGCAGCAGAAACAGCAGCAGAACCGCCACCACTTATGCAACAACCATCACCACCACCATATTTCTGAATATTAGTGCTGGTCATTAAGCACTGCAATTTTCACAAGGAAAGCTGACTGTTGTCCGATTGATAACGTAAACAGCTGCAAATAGTTTTTTTAACGTATTTTGTTTTTTGAGGATGCGTCGTAGATACATTGATCTTGCTGAGGACCCTTTCAAAATTATTTTGCTCTGGTGTTTCCCGTAAAACATTGTAAAGAATCATGCTCCCGTTTGCTACCTTTTTGACATTATTATCTACAGCAGTGGTGTCAAGGTCTTCTACTAGTGGCAGTGGCAAGCGTCGTGGCATTGAAGCATGCCACGAGATTCTTTGCACAACTAGCGTCGGGAAAGGAAACTCTTAGTAACCCCGCCATTTTACAATAGGAATGGCGTTGTCTCTGGTGTCGGGGTAATGAACTGCGTGGAGGGGCGATTTCGTCGTGGCACTCGTGCCACGGACTCGCACTTGTGTCAAGGACTCCCGCTCGTGGCATCGACCTTGACAACACTGATCTACAGCATAAACGAGTACAGGCAATCTCTCTGTGTGATTTAGGCGTTAAATGTTTTCAAAAAATTGAAAGACGCGATTTTCTAGAGAACAGGGATTTCTTGTATTTTCCATGTGTTCATTAAGGGTTAATTCAATTTCAGTCATTTCCATTACAGTTTTCATGGTCATCTCTGAAAAAGATGACACTTGTCAGACACACTGCGTCGTGTTTGGTAGATACAAAGCGCATTCTCGCGTCATTGCATGTTGTTGATTAGTGTCCTCTCGTTTAGTAAATAAAATAATATAAAATACATTTTCTAAACAGATTGACGTTTACAAAAAACCTATGAAAGTAGATCACAGAGCGATTTATCATTTGAATGAGCAGAAAGCATCAATAATAAGCGAAAAGAGCTGGCATATCGCGACAGGTACATTGCTTGTACTAACGTTACATTTTGCATTGCGACTTAAGAAGGAAGAAAGGAATTAACCGTGCGGTCCTCTCCAAGGGCCTAGGATTCGAGTTCCAACGGTGGCAGGATTTTCAAACTAGCTATATTCCTTGATCTAATTCAGCCGCTGTCTGGACGACAATTCTACCTCTCTGATCGGTAGTTTTCCGTGGTTTCGCCAATTAATACCAGGAGAATGCCGTGGCAGTACCCTAAAAAAACAGGCCATGGACCGAGCGCAGTCTTGCCTTCCCTTTCCATGTCCTAACCTCACCCCTCGCTTACACACATATACACTTGCATGCACTGCACTTCCACAAACGCCGGGAGACCGGTCAGGAGTACCGCTAGAAGTCGCATGATCGCGACCGTATCGAGAAGTGATGGCGATTATGCGACATCTAGCGCCACACCCGAGAAGTAAATTCCCAAGTATAACGATGTTTTGCCCTGCATTCGATCACGGAACTGTTCGCTGTAACGAGGAAGACGCTGACACTGCTATTCATTCGGTGAGTGGATATCCGCTCTGAGAGTGAATTTTGAGAAGCATAGAACAGTGTAAAGGTAGATATTCTATCTATTTCACCTTTTAAGTTCTAAGAAGCAACGTTCAGATCATCCAGTTCATTTTATTACCATGCACCAAGAAATCAGTAGCCCATAGAGGCGCGCCAAGGATCTAGGATCTGGCTATCTAAGATCTTCACTGAAAGTATGTTGAATAAATATGGGAAATTAAAGAGTTAAGATGGATCACAATTTGCTGAAAATGAAAAGGTTCATTTCAGTTGAAATAAAGCGTTGCTTGTCGCTCCTCCGGCGGTGCCTCGCTGGTGGAAATACCTGGTTGGTGGAACCCGAAAGCTGACGGGAAAGTCGGCACCGGATCTCTCCATCCAGCGGGGTAAGCTCACCGCCACCTCCCGCGATAAAAAGCATACACTGCACTTACGGGACTAATGACAACCGTTGACGCCCCCGAAATCACAATCAACCAATCTTACCTGCACTACCACCACCACGGAGCAGGCGCCTAGCACCGCGGCCCGCGCCGCCACGCGCAGTGGACCTGGCGCGGGGGCGCTGGCGGCGGGGGTGGCGGGGGTGGTGCCGGCGGCGGTGGCGGCGGCGGCGTCCGGCGCGGAAGCGTCCATGGCGGCGTCTGCCCCGGGCCCACGCGCGCCCGCCGCAGACGGGCGCGACGCTGATAACGGCCTGCGACAGTGGCGCCGGGGCATGGCAAACTGGCCGGCTGAGACTGTTCAGGGTATGCAAGGGACTAACCTGTTATCAATTGAAAGGACATACAAGGGCATTGAAAATTTTGCAAGTCGAATCATAATCGTCCAAAACGAACAATAGTCTCAAATTGCAAATTATGAAATTGTAAGTAAGATAATTGTCGGCCCCGTGGCCGAGATCGCTAAAGCAGTAGAACCGTAGTGGTCTTGAACCGTGGGGTCGCGGGTTCGAGTCTCGCCTCGGTCATGGTTGTATGTGTTCGTCCTTTCCCCCCCTATCATCACCATATCGTTTCATCCTCATACTATAACGTTACATTCAATAGTAGTCGCTAATAACCGAACAGTTGATGCGACCTTAAATAACGAAAATAAAAGATATTTGTAATAAATGTTTTGATGTTTCAGTAGTAGACCACCCGGTTCCTCATACCAAGGATGATAACGCCCAATAATATCTAGATGCGGCTAAGATGTGGATGAAACAATATGTAAATAGTGTAGACATGAATTTATAGATTAAAAAAAAGTTTATGTAAATATTCAACATACGTTTGTGTAATATAATACAACTGTCACAGAAAGCTAGCGATATAAATAGAAATGTAAGATGATCTGGGTGTGTAGATAGGAGCGTTGCTCATAAACTCGCACCTGCCTCGTCAAAGCCACAAAGTGGCAATGTAATCTAATTATAAAAAAGACAAATGAATAAGAAAGGACCACTCTGACAGGTCGGGAAGCACATTAAAGGTACAAACACGTAGAACGCTGGGACGCCGACGCCGGCATCTGCTGCTGATTAGCAGCGCTGCTCGACCAGCAAGGGCGGACACATAAGACGCCGATTCGATAGTGTCGAGATCTAGCGGTTCATCCTAGTACTTCACTTCATTCATTTATCAAAATTATATCCACTGACTGCCAAGAAGAAAATACACTGTTTTTGTGAATAACAGTAAATGGTGTATGGAATAATAGAATTATTGAACGCTGTTTTAGACAATTATATTCAAAATAGATATTAAGCTGATGCAGACTGATGTTAATTTACGAGAATTATGAGGTGCATGTGTGTTTTACAAAACGATATTATTGATAAATATGGATTAGATAACTTTCCCAATAACGCTATTCAATTGGATTCACGTAACGTTGCAAGACAGTCTACAGAACGATCGTCCAATTCATCAATTATGGGAGATACAGTTTTGAAATTCGTGTATAATCTAATTGTGTACACTCGCATAAACTGATAAATGCTTCTGAAATTGTCTTTTCATTTAGTTTCTGTTTATTTGATTAATGTTTCACTCAATGTAACTTTTAACATTACATAAACAAATATATTTGAGGTTATGTAGATGTTTACTTGTTCATATACGAAGAAATTTCTTTCCAGCACATTTCTTCGCGTGTCTTTTGCCCCTCTATTACACACAACGAGCCTCACAAACAACATCAAAACCAAAAAAGTATTCCATCCCTTTTGAATCTTGTGATCAGACACTTCAAAGCCACGACTCGACTGAAAACCAGCGAGTGCAGCCAGCGCGCCGAAACTTCCAAGAGTTCCGGCTGCTGGCCGGCGCTGGCGGATGAAGCCGATAGCGTTCGTTGTGTGCGCCTCCATTTGATAACATGGCGTAATCCAGCTGCCGAGTGACGTCATTCGGCGCCGGGCCCTCCTGCGCGAGAAACAAGCGTCTCGTGTGTGTGTGTACCCTAACGTTATGCAGGGTGATGACATTGCAAGAGTTAATGATGAAGCCATTTACAAATGAGCTAACTGTAAACGAAAGCACGGACAAAATGGTTGCAAGAACGTAGCTTGCAGTTACATAGGTTGTCCAGGGAGGAAAGGTCGAAACTTTAAAAATAAGTCTTAAGACAATTTTAACTGTTAACTGGTGACGTGCCTTCAAACTTCTCTTACCGGTGACGTGCGGTCTGTGAGACCCCAAAGTTTTAGGTAGATAATTTTCGGTGTTCCATTTTATATTGACTTGGCGCTTTTATTCAACAATGCTATAATAAATAAGAAAATAAAAGGATTTGTCGTTAATATGTAAAATGAAAATAATATAATGATTTATTACTCGCCGAGTAAATTTCTGGCTATAATTTGTTCTATACTGTTTCTTCATTATTAATTATCTTAAGAACTCGTAGAATGGTATTAAATACTATTCACAACATTAAAAAATCTTCATTTAAATACAATAATGCATTGTTGCACAAAATTATCCATTAATAAAATATTTGCAGTGCACATTCACTGTGGGAAGAAAAGTCCTACTACTGGTGATGTGAGGTCAGCGAGACCGCTCCGAAACTTCAACTGGCCCTCAAAGGCAAACGGCACTCATTGGATTTCCTGCCTAGCATGTGGGTGTAGTTTATAAAGAGATAGGAAGTTACTGTAAAGAAAAACTTATTGCGATGTACCGGAAAGGAGGGCTAGGCGTTTATTTTTCCTCAGCGCTCTCAGAGACCGCACGACACCAGTTAAGGGTTAAACATATTTTGTCTAATAAACTTCTTGGATATTCCAAATGGCTGAACCACAATAAATACCCAAAACTTGGTTTGATCATATACTTTCAACGCAAAAATGTGCATTGCAGAAATATATAAACACTCCAGAAACATATAAATTATTTATTGTCTACAAAAGAAATGAATATGTTTGTTCAGAAAGAAAAAAATAATACAGAAATAAAAAAGCAGACCACTTGTGTTAATTGGGCATTTTTTTATTTCTATGTTAAATTTTTTCCGCGCTCCGGGGGTTGAAATGTCAGTTAATTAACCATTCACCCAACAAGGCTTAACAGGTAATATCATCAGCATTATTATACAATTCACCGATAAATTCATGAATAGAGGAACGAAGGAAAAGTATTCAATGAAAGTTTTAATACTTTTACCAATAATAAATTATACTCTATTCAAAACACAAATTAAATGAGAACTGGCATTCAAATTCCGATCGATTCATGGAATTTATAATAAACAAAGTGAAATTGCGGCATGTTTCTCCTTTTTCCTGCTTACCCTATCACAACTCTATAATTGGAAATCACATTATCATCACTCAATGAAGTCATTCATCTCAGGTACGACCGAAAATTTAGATATTGAGGGTTCTCGTATTAATTAGAATACGAAGATTATTGACTGAGAAATATATGAGCATTTTAATCTATTGTATTTCACATCATAAACAATTTTAACTAGTTGATTGTTGTCACTATCATCAGACACCACAATCTATCCTACAATATAAAATAGAAATATTTCCAAACGTATAAAACATAATACAGATTCAAATGACTCATTACAACTCTTATAAGTACTCTTGTTCTTGGCTAAAACCTTGACAAAACCCACACTTGCTCGACTATGACTCACGTTTCCTTATGAAAAATTCGCACAACTCCCTATTAAAAATTCAACCATCACTGAGAAATTCGCTCCTTCTTCTGCATCTCCATTGACAGTATCTAAAAAGAATAGACAAGGTGTAGATTAATAAACATGAATCATTTATGTGGCTCAAAAGGGGAAGAAGAAAGCTAGAATCGGAAGCATTTTTAATAGCTGTCCAAGATTGGACGATGAAAACACGACATTACGATAAAGCGATGCTCCAAAAAGATTATTAATTTGTCCGCATTTGCCAGCCATAAATAGAAACCATTGATCATATAGCCTCAGCTTGTCCAGTTTTAGCAAAGACCGAATACTTAGAAAGACACGACAGTGTGTGTAGTTACCGCCACTGGCAGATCTGTACAACCCTCCAAGTTCCAAACATATTCCCCAAGTGGTACGAACACTCATCAAAACCGGTGACGTCTGTCGGACTGTGTACAATAATGTACGACTACCAAATTCAAACATATAACACGATAGCGGCAAACTAACCGGATATTGTTATCCATGATTTGAAGAAAAAAATATGTCTACTTGTAGATGCTCCTGTGCCTTGCGATCACACCGTAGTAACCAAGGACGCAGAGAAACGTCTTAATAACAAAAGTTTGGAAATTGGGATCAGACGAATTAGAGGCGTAAAAGCACAGGTCGCACCGCTAATCATCGATCTGGGTTTTGTTCTCCAAAATTTGTATAAGAACTAATGGCTAAACTACCAGATAATTCAAACGACTGTGAACTGAAAGAAATTGCTGCATTTTGAGAAGCCCATATTTCGCAAGAAGTATTGAAGAGGCACCGACAATCATTAGATCTGCTACATAGGTAACTGGTTGCAACCTGGATTAAATTTTTTATTCAGAGGACTCCTAATTTTTTTCGAGATGTAGTAAATTAATAATAAAATTTAAAAAATTATAATAAAAAAATAATAATGATAATAATGCATTAAGAAACTTCATTTTAAATTAAATGTAAAGAATTCAATTAGTATCAATTAAACCTTTAAAATAAGCTATATTTAAAGAAAGATCAGCAATCTTTTTTCATTGTACTATATTTTAGTGTTCAGTGTTCATTTCTAAAACCAAAAATTTTCCGTTTTTCGCGAATATCTCGAATACCAAGAGTCGGACCGAAAAATGTGGCCAAACATAACCTCCCAAACTACGGTCACGTTTTTGGCGAAAACCGAAATATTTTTTCGTTTTTCGCAGAAATCTCGAAAATAATGCGTCATATCGAAAAAAAAGAGCAACATTCTGTCCCCAACCTACAATCATAAATTTCGAGAATATCTCGAAAATTAAGAGTCGGATCAAAAAACTAACTTCACAAACAAATTCGCCATAATTTCCGTGCTACAACGCAAAATTTGGAGTTAAATTCGAAATTCGAAAAATTTTTCATTTTTTTTTGCAAATATCTCGGGACTAATCGCCAAATCGAAAAACAGGCAAAATTAAGACTCCCAACCTACGATCATGATTTCGCGAATTTCTCGAAAATAGAAAGTCGGATCGAAAAACGGACTTAACTAGAGAATTCGCCATAAAATTCCGTGCTAGGACGCACAAAATTAAGGTTAAGTTCAAAAATAGAAAAAAAAATTCCTATTTCAGAAAATACCTCGGAAACGAAGCGTCGGATCGATAAAAAAATAAAATTTCAAGTCACAAACAACGATCATGATTTCGCGAATTTCTCGAAAATAGGAAAACGGATCGACAAACGGACTTCATCAGTGAATTCGCCATGAAATTGCGTGCTAGGGCGTAAAATATTCGGGTCCATTTCGAAAATCGAAAATTTTTTCCGTTTTTCGCATTAATCTCGTTAACGGTGCGTCGTATCGATAAAAGAAGGTTAATTTGGATCCTCAACCTACGATCATGTTTTTTGCGATTTTCTCGAAAACTAAGAGTCGGATCGAAAAACGGACTTCACCAGTGAATTCGCCATGAAAGTGCGTGCTAGGGCGTAAAATATTCGGGTCCATTTCGAAAATCGAAAATTTTTTCCGTTTTTCGCGATAATCTCGTTAACGGTGCGTCGTATCGATAAAAGAAGGTTAATTTGGATCCTCAACCTACGATCATGTTTTTTGCGATTTTCTCGAAAACTAAGAGTCGGATCGAAACACCGACTTCACCAGTGAATTCGCCATGAAATTGCGTGCTGGGGCGTAAAATATTCGGGTCCATTTCGAAAATCGAAAATTTTTTCCGTTTTCCGCGATTATCTCGTAAACGCTGCGTCGTATCGATAAAAGAAGGTTAATTTGGATCCTCAACCTACGATCATGTTTTTTGCGATTTTCTCGAAAACTAAGAGTCGGATCGAAACACCGACTTCACCAGTGAATTCGCCATGAAATTGCGTGCTAGGACGTAAAATATTCAAGTCCATTTCGAAAATCGAAAATTTTTTCCGTTTTCCGCGATTATCTCGTAAACGCTGCGTCGTATCGATAAAAGAAGGTTAATTTGGATCCTCAACCTACGATCATGTTTTTTGCGATTTTCTCGAAAACTAAGAGTCGGATCGAAAAACGGACTTCACCAGTGAATTCGCTATGAAAGTGCGTGCCAGGACGTAAAATATTCGGGTCCATTTCGAAAATCGAAAATTTTTTCCGTTTTTCGCGATTATCTGGTAAACGGTGCGTCGTATCGATAAAAGAAGGTTAATTTGGATCCTCAACCTACGATCATGTTTTTTGCGATTTTTTCGAAAACTAAGAGTCGGATCGAAAAACCGAATTCACCAGTGAATTCGCCGTGAAATTGCGTGCTAGGACGTAAAATATTCAAGTCCATTTCGAAAATCGAAAATTTTTTCCGTTTTCCGCGATTATCTCGTAAACGCTGCGTCGTATCGATAAAAGAAGGTTAATTTGGATCCTCAACCTACGATCATGTTTTTTGCGATATTCTCGAAAACTAAGAGTCGGATCGAAAAACCGACTTCACCAGTGAATTCGCCATGAAATTCCGTGCTAGGACGCATAACACTGGGGTAAAATTCGAAAATCGAAAAATGTTTTCGTTTTTCGCGTTTATCTCGGAAACGAAGCCTCGTAGCGCGAAAACGGGCCTTACCTAAGATTACAACATACGATCATGTTTTTCGCCAATTTCTCGAAAATTAAAAGTCGGATCGAAAAACGTACTTCACCGGTGAATTCACCATGAAATTCCGTTCTAGGGCGCATACCACTGGTGTGAAATTCGAAAATCGAAAAATTTTTCCGTTTTTAGCGAATATCTCGCAAAGGAGGCTTCGTAGCAAAAACGGGCATATTCCGTGATTACAGCATATGACCACGTTTTTCGCGATTTTCTCGAAAATTAATAGTCGGATTGAAAAACGGACTTCACCGGTGAATTCGCCATGATGTTTCGTTCTAGGACGCATAACACTGGGGTGAAATTCGAAAATCGAAAATTTTTTCCGTTTTTCGCGAATATTTTTCAAAGAAGGCTTCGGAGAGCAATAACGGGCATATTCCGTGATTACAGCATATGATCATGTTTTTCGCGATTTTCTCGAAAATTAAAAGTCGGATTGAAACACGGACTTCACCGGTGAATTGGCCATGAAATTCCGTTCTAGGACGCATAACACTGGTGTGAAATTCGAAAATCGAGAAATTTTCCGTTTTTCGGGAATATCTCGCAAAGGAGGCCTCGGAGCCCAAAAATGGGCGTATTCCGTGGTCACAATATACGATCAGCTTTTTGTCATTTTCTCGAAAATCAAAAGTCGGATCGAAAAATAGACTTCACCGGTGAATTCGCCATGAAATTCCGCGCCAGGACGCATAACACTGGGGTGAAATTCGAAAATCGAAAATTTTCCGTTTTTCGCGAATATCTCACAAAGGAGGCTTTGGGGCGAAAAAACGGGCATATTCTGTGATTACAACATGCGATCATGTTTTTCGCGATTTTCTCGAAAATTAAATGTCGGATCGAAGAACGGACTTCACCGATGAATTTGCCATGAAATTCCGTGCTAAGGCGCATAACACTGGGGTGAAATTCGAAAATCGAAAAATTTTTCTGTTTTTCGCGAATATCCCGCAAAGGAGGCTTCGGAGAGCAAAAACGGGCGTATTCCGTAATTACAACACACGATTAGGTTTTTCGCGATTTTCTCGAAAACTAAGAGTCGGATCGAAAAACGGACTTCACCAGTGAGTTCATGAAATTCCGTGCTAGGACGCACGACATTGTGGTGAAATTCGGATATCGAAATTCTTTTGCTATTTTTGCTAATATCTCGGAAACTGAGGTCGAATATGTAAAAGGGCCAAAATTTGAAGTCATAACCTACGTTCATGTTTTTTTCGCGAAATTCTCTGAGAATTAAATGTCGGATCGAAAAAGGGACTTCACCAGTGAATTCACAATGAAATTCCGTGCTAACATTGGGGTGAAATTCGAAAATCAATTTTTTTCCCTATTTTTGCAAATATCTGGGAAACGAAGCTTCGGATCGATAATAGGGGCAAAGCTTTGTTTTTGAGAGATTCCCAAAAAATAGAAATTTTTTATTCGATTTTAACCCGTATGTTGTGCGTTCTATCACGGAAATTCATTGCGAAAGTCCTTTTTTCGATCCGACCCTTATTTTTCGAGAATATCGCGATGAAATTGATCGTATTTTGGGGTACTGGATTTTGTTTGTTATTTTCGATTGGAGGCATAGTTTTCGACTTATTCCCAAAAAAAGGAAAACCATTTCGATTTTTGAAATAGACAAGTATTTTTTGAGCCCTAGCACGTAATTTCATGGTGAATTCACAGGTGAAGTCCGTTTTTCGATCCTACTCTGAGTTTTCGAGAAAATCGCGGAAAACATCATCGTAGGTTGGGGTAAAAGGTTTAACTCCTTTTTTCGATACGACGGTTTGTTTTTGAGATATTTGCGAAAAACGGAAAAAATTTTCGATTTTCAAAATTGACCCAAATAGTTTGCGCCCTAGCACTGAGTTTCATGACGAATTCACTGGTGAAGTCCTTTTTTCGATCCGACTCTTAGTTTTCGAGATGAGCGCGAAAGACTTGATCGTAGGTTGGGGTACGTGATTTGGCTTCTTTGTTCGATTGAAGGAATAGTTTTCGAGAGATTCGCAAAAAACAAAAAAAATTGACTTTCAGAATTCATTTGATTTCTGTGTGCCCTAGCACCAAATTTCATGGCGAAGTCACCTGTAAAGTCCGTTTTTCAATCCGATTCTTAATTTTGGAAATAATCGCAAAAAACATGATCGTGGGTTGGGGTACCGGATTTTCTTCTCGTTTTGATTGTAGGTTTAGTTTTTGAGATATTCCCGAAAAACGAAAAAAATTGTTCGATTTTTGAAATTGACTTGAGTATTCTGCGCCCTATCACAGAATTTCATGGCGACATCACCGGTGAAGTCGGTTTTTCGATCCGGAACTTATTATCAGAAAAAACGCGATAAACTATTTTTTTGTTAGGGCACCTAATTTGGCTAAAATTTTCGAGATATTCACGAAAAACGAAAAAAATTGATTTTCAAAATTGACCGGAATATTCTTCGCCCTAGCACTGAATTTCATGGCGAATTCACTGGTGAAGTCCGTTTTTCGATCCGACTCTTAGTTTTTGAGAAAATCGCAATACACCTGATTTTTGGCGTAGGCACCGAATTCGGCTCCTTTTTTCGATTGGAACTATCTAAAAATCGATTGAAACGTATATATCCTTAGGGGTTCTTTATATGATGCTTCGACATGTTCAAAATATTCTTAGAATGGGATCCATGTATTTTTATTAAACTTTGTCCTCGGAGAGTGTAAACGAGAAAATGCTTAAGAGAATGGTGCAGATACCATTTTCGTAGAAATCCCTGATTTTTCGAAAATTGCAAAATTGCTTCTTCCTACAAATACAATTGCAGATAGAGTTTTATTTATTTTTTGTGTCTTCCAATTTGTGATAATTAGTGGAATAGATTAAAATGGACCCACATCAATTAAAAAACACAGTTGGAATTTATTAAAATGCTTGTTTAACATGTACGACGTTTCGCGAAGCATTTTTTCGCATCTTCAGGTACAGTTGACGACACATAAAATGGGTAAGGGCCAAGTTAAGAAGTCTGTCTTTCCGCGCATTCTGGCACACTGTACGGACGATAACGCCATCTGGTTCTTTCGTAGTTAACTATTACAAAAGAACATTCTGAACCAACTGCCAACGACTGAGAAGCTGATAGCCTAGATTTCCTGCATTCATGATCTCTAGTATGAACGTTCTCTATGATACGCGTGTTTATTCGAATGATTGAGAGTATTGGCGTAGAAGGCACAGGGGGCGGGGATAGTCTTCATCGCATCGTAATGCAAGCCATTCGATCGTCAACAATACATCAATAAAGATAATATCATACATTACGACATAAAAAGTTCAGCACATGCAATAGAATTAGGGGATTTGAAAAGGAAATTTGGAAATTATTAATTCTGATTTACTTGCAAAAAAATCAATTGAATATCCCCTCTTTTATCGCAAAACAACTTACGTACGTGAACGAATATTACGAATTCGAGACGAAAAAATGAAGTGTGCGAAGACGGCTCCAGGATCGGAAAAATAATTCGGAATGGGAAGTTTAGGCGAAGTAATAGTGTTCAAATATCAGTGTTTACGTAATTTAAGGTTTTTGCAACAATTGAACTAGGTATTCAGTAATAATTTTGCATCGCTTGTCAAAATTGTTATTTTGCAATATTCACCTCAAAGACAATTTGAGGACCCTTCCGGGCCGTATAGTGCACGTTTCGGAATTGTTTATAAAATTGTTATTTGTTGAAAAATTGTTAAATTGCAGTTTTCGGTTCTGGAATATAAGGGAACCCTTTTCTCTTCAGAACCGCACAATTTGGAAATTGATTATAAATTTACAAATTTTGCAAAATTATTTTATTGTCTTTCCTAAACTGCCTTTAAATGAGATGCAAAATTCCGCAATCCGATCGGCGCTATCGCCTTTCGTTTTCGTGATATGTAATTGTTTATAAGGAATTAGCATGTCAAGACAACTCCCATTTCTTTGGAAGTCAATCGCAGTTCTCTCACAAATCTACCCTTCAAGCCGTTTTCGAAATGCAACGTGCATTGAGCGGCACTCTTTTTTCATGCGACCCTGACACCAGAATGGTATTTGAAACAATCTTCAGAACGCAATTCGTTAGTTTTGCGAGTCAAAATCATGGAAACATGAGTTGTTACTGTTGTATACTACAAAGAGCAAACTCACAACTTTGCTTTGTAAACCATTTATTATTCCCAATACCAAAATCTCATTCAGAATACAAATAGTCTCGTTTGCCGACAGGCGTAGAAGTTCATCGTATACTCTAGGGCCGGCTTCTTCCGGCGCGATGATTCCCGTACTGATTTCCACTTGTACTGACTCGTACTGACTGTGCGGACTCTTGCACGTACGGATTCTTGCTAGCGCTGGCTCGCGCTGACTCTTGCTTGCGCCGACTCTTGCTGGCGCTGACTCTTGCTCGTGCCGACTCTTGCTGGCGCTGACTCTTGCTCGTGCCGACTCTTGCTCGTGCCGACTCTTGCTGGCGCCGACTCCAACTCCAATTGCTGCTCCGGCTCGTACCCTGGCTCGAACTGTGGCTCGTACTCGAACTGCCGTGATGGTGCGGCGCCCCGCTTATATAGCGCCGCTGGGTTAGAGGGGAGTGCCACCGGCCCCTCCGTTGCCCCCCCCCCCGCTTATATATCCCCGCCGTTGGCCGTATGAGGTCGGGCGAAGCACGGCTGCTTGTCGCTGGCGGCAAGCAGCGCACGGTGGTTTGAACAGGGCCGAAACGCGGGCATATGCAAAAAAAAAAATTGTGAAAAACAATTTTTTATTGATCGATATGAATTCCAAATACTTCAAATTACTAGAAAATAAAATAATTATTACTTTATAACAATTAGTGCATCCATAAGACATCCTCAAAGTCCAGCGACTCAGCCGAGGAAAACTTCATTCACTTTTGCAGTGAAAATATTCCCACATTTCATTGCCAATAACTTCTTTCCTAATTAACTTTTCAAATTCCGTATATTATATGTGATTATAAACACCTTTCTAAATACATTACACGTTTTGAAATGTCACTTTTTTTTCACGTAATTACGCCATATTCAATGAAAGTATGCAAAAACTTAATATTGTTTAAACTACGTAAACTTTCAATAGAAATTACAAAAAAACACATCCTCAATATTGATATATGTTATAAAATGAACATTATTAATCGTTTTCCCGTTGAGATCAGCCGCCCCTGCCCGCCCCTTTCAAAATGGTGACCGTTTAAAGTTACAAAGGTCGTTTGAAAAGAGAGTACCTTACGAGGCGACTCAACAACTAGCAGGTTTATTCGTAGAAAACGTGTTATCTGCTTAACATTTGCAATTATAATTCATTGCATATAACTTTTAATATTATTATAAATGATATTTATGATTCTTTATGTCATATTCAATTGTTTATCAGAAAATTCATAGATATAAAATGGCGATTTGCAGAATTGAAAATTGCATTAAGTAATCTTTAACAAGCGATAATATTAAAAAACAAATAATCATACATCTGTAAAATCAATGCCTTTTATTAAGTAAACATTTTTTAACAATTCTTCGTTGACAACATCCGCCTCGGACCAAATATTTCCAAAGGCGATCGCTCCAAGTAAACACGGTGAAAGAAACAGAAAGAACCTGCCATTTCTGTAAGCTACGTGATAATCGGAAGCAATACCTAATAACAACTAACAATCACTCCGTGAAATTAATATACTTCATTAAGTGGAGGTGGATAAATAGTGTTTTGTTTGAATCATCCGCCCCCAATGGCCTATTTCAATACGGCAAGCGTTTATATTCTCAATGGCGAGTTGGAAAGAACGCGCCATTTTTGATTGGTATTTACAAAAATACAACTAATCACACTTGCGTGAAATTAAAATATGTTATTGAATAAACATTTCTATGTAGTGTTTCGTATCCATCATCTGCCCCGAGTGGCCTCTTTCTATTTTTAGAACGTTTAAATTGTACGTACATGTATTGGGCGAGAAAAAATCCATTTCCATGAGCTACGTGATGTTCAGGAGCAAGAAGAAATAACAACTAACAATCACTCCGTGAAATTAATATATTTCATTAAGTGGAGATGTATAAATAGTGTTTTGTTTGAATCATCCGCCCCCAATGGCCTATTTCAATACGGCAAGCGTTTATATTTTCAATGGCGAGTTGGAAAGAACGCGCCATTTTTGATTGGTATTTACAAAAATACAACTAATCACACTTGCGTGACGCTTTAGGAGCCGTTTGGCCCTTTAGGAGCGCTCTAGTAGTATAATTTAGCAACATAACAATTGAATAGCACTAAAAGTACTAAAAAAACGTTGCTACCAGAGGTCTGCAACGGCTCCTGTGCCGGCACGAACACGCAACAATGGGCGAGCGCTATGCGAAGAGAATAATTCTGGGTAGTAATGGGTAATGGGCAGTGGGTATTTTTTCAAAATATTGCCATGCATTAGAGAACCATCTACCTATATAGCCTTGGGGGCTAGTCTCATTTTCGGCAAACTCTGTGTTGTCGAAAATATCAAAATTTTAACACTTAAAAAATTCTGAATTGAAGATGAATAGATTTCCCTTAAACAAAGTCTTTTCTAAGAAATCAGCTCTTTAAAATAGGTCATGCACTTTTTTAAAGTAAGTTTTGCTCAATTTGCGCTTAAAATTTATGCAATTTATTAAACAATATTCTCAAAAACTGCTCAAAATCTTGTTTTTAAGTTTCTTTTCAATGATAGTAACTCTACAAAAAATGGCACAGACCTCACTTTCGTTGAGCTTGCTGAATTTTCGAAAAAAAATAAATTTAAAAACGATGCGAGAAAGTATGTGCTGTTGTAGCACCACTAGTTAACCTAGTAACCTGACAAGGTGCTTATACGATCCTTTGCTTTGTTTATGAACAAATAAATAAAGCTTTTATTCACCTCTATTAATATAAGATACAGACCAGAATTGTTAGTAATATAAATAAATAAATAAATAAACAAAAAAATTAAATGGGGCATTATAATTTTGTTCCTAGAACATGCTTCTTTAGTTTCGCACCCCCAAAACCGTTTTAAAGTCGCTAATTAAATAATTATTTAACTTAACATCCTATGCGCGCGTACCGACCCCGTTCAGACCACCGTGCGGCGTTGCTCCCAGCGACCCTCGTGGTGACGCGCCGATCTATCGGCGCGGCGGGCAGCGCCCGAAGTTCGTAGCATCGGCCACAGATGGCACAGTTACAAATGTTCCCTTAACACATAAATGCCAAGAACGTCATCTTTTTGCAGGCCTGTCCAAGATTTCTGCTCCACTCATGCTCCGGAATACCAAGTTCGCTTTGGCAAATGACGAAGCGCGCTTCGGTTCGGTTGTTTCCGCCATCGCCCAACGACAGTCCCCGGCTGCCAGTTACTCAGTCCTACCGCAAAACGTTTCTCGTGGAGCGCAGGCATACTAGCTCGTCATACATACTTCGAACAGATCAAATACAACAATATTTTAATTCGCGCCCAGTTCATGTAAAAATCTAATGGGATTTTAATTTAATTTTATTCCAGCAAATTAGTTTCCTTTCTATTTTCTAGTTTGAAACATAATTAAGGAGCAAAACGGAATATCCTGAATAAGTAGGTTCAGATAAAACAAATAAAAGTAATTTCATTTAAACAATTTTATGTTGTTTTTTTATTTACAATTCGTTCGCTGTACGTCACAAAATTCCTTGTTGCCATCAAACGCAAGGAATTGCGAAGTCTCTCGTCGCTGAAACGTCCTCAAAACTTCGATTTTGTTAACAGCTTATAAAAAGAAGCTCTCATATACATACGTGAACCCAAACTTAGAAATTATTTTGGCTGCTTTAATTTGTAGTTTTGGGAACTCATGTTGTGGAAAATATTCATAATACTCCAAAGAGTTCGCCGTTCGAAATCTTTCTGTCTTTTAGATGGATGGTCAGAATATAAGGCCTGTAGAACCACTATGAAACAAAATGTCTACACTCTTCGCTGTCGCCATTGAGATAAAGTGCAGCAGCAAGCCAGCAGCAGGTTGTCCGTTCTCTTATCGCACGGACTGAAGGAATGCTCCCCCTCCTGCGGTGACTAACTTGCGCCGGCGCGCTGCGTGAAGCACGGGCAGAGCAAAATTGCACCGGAGCACGGTTTTGGATAGGTCTGTCCTATGGGAACGCACAAATTCTCTGAGCATATGAAAGAATCAGTCATTTCAACAGCGAAGCTACTACCTTATAATAGTAATAACATCCACAATTTCTTTAATTTATTGTTATTTATATGCAGCCCGTATCTCAGAAAAGCAAATATTAATAGTTATTTAAACTAATAATATCCATATTTAGGATGAATAAGTTTCTTTTTAAATTTGTTTTGCGTTCGTGACGCGTCTACAAGCCCTTCTGGGGCATTGAGCGCTTGGTGTGATCCTCCTTAAAATCCTGTTTTTAATGTAGTAATTCATCAGCAGCCATTTTCATATATCCCTTCGGCCACGGCATTTTCACATCTCTTTTTAATAGAGAAGCATGTGAAGTTGGTATTATTATATTATTTAATTGAGTTTTATTGAATTTGAAATGACTGCTTGAAAATTTTGGGGTTTAATGAACGAAATATAGCGATCTAAATTTAACGCTATGGAAAGTAAACGAAAAATGAGACAAATATCAGTATATCATCAACATTTGCGCAAAATTTTACGAATATCGAAATTAAATGAAGATCTACACATGCATTGAAAAAATTGTACTTATAAAATGTATAGTGACGACTTCTCCCTCCACTCAAACAATACCATTTTTAAACTCAGAAAATTTCCTAACTTAAAGAATCACACCCATTCACAGAAAAATATCATTTATTGCCCACCTCTTCATATATTCAATAATCCGATACACCCCACTTCCATATAGTCTCCATTCTTCCCAAATAGACATGTGCCAAGAAATTGAAAATTCCTTCCGAAGATATCAAAACATTCTAAAACAGAAATTATAACAAATTGAATCGCTGCTAAGTCATAAAAGTAAACAATGGAACGCGAATGAATTAATACGACACCACAGAGAAGTAATAACTACTCGTATATTGAATATTTTTCGTAGATTCAACTAAAGAAGAAAACTAAAACATACGACGTCTTGCGACAACCCATAGTTCGTGACAAACAAGACTTTATACAGAGACGTCGACATAATTCCACTGGATGACCTTATGACCACAAGAAGACAAATATATTAGAAGAGATTAGAACACGAATCAGCTTCCAATTAATCTACTAGTAAGTCAACACATATGCAAGCTCATACGAAAAAAATATTACTCATGAAACCTATAAAATGTAATAGTAGCGATTTATTTATGATTTTTTGTTGTACTGTATACGATTTGACTAATGTTCAAAAATGAACTGATTATAAATTTGCAGACGAAAAATAATTTTAAAATATGAAATTGAATTTGAGATTTCCTCTATGAGACGTCTTTCATCGTTCCTATTCATTCGCTCAGATTATTACAATCAATTTCGAAATTTCAATGGAAGTGCACGTTTTGGGGTCATCTAATACAAAACAGTGTTTTTTCTCGAAACGTCCGTCCATCGGTCCGCTTGTCGTTCTATGAACACACTAGTGCCTAAACTATTCGTAGATGTTTTGCTAAAAACTTTGCATTATTGATCTGGCCCGATTCGAGATCCTGCAATTTGAAAATAATTCTTTAAATACTGTGGTGATTTAGTTAATCGATTTTTTCTTCAAGTGAAATTAGTTCTTGACAATCAGTTCTTTATAAAATATCATGTAAACTTTTCTGAATATATTACTTGTTTTTGCACAATCTTGATTGAAATATGAGCAACATTAAAGAATATTAAAAATAAGATTTTCTCCAAACTGCATCAATATTGTGTTCTTTAATCGTTTTGCATGGATAGTACTATATTCACTGAGTAAAATGAAATGAACTTCATTTTAATATAATATTTTGTTTTTTCAGGAAATTATTTTCAATAAATGTAATTTCTGATACATCTTTCACGTCGTTAATACTTACATTACGGGCGTTTTTAATACATAATTGCATTAATACATATTTTTATGTATTTATGTATTTATGTATTAATGTATTTATGTATTATACAACAATTTAATACATAATTTGTGAGTGAAAGTGCTTCAAATGACATCAAATGCTGTTTCTCTAAAATCCAAAACTCTTTCTTTTGAAAATAAACCAAAAATCGCGCATTTTCGTAAAACGCATAAACGACATTTTTTTTTCAAAAATATCTCCAAATCCTTCAATGAAACTTGCTTATAAGAAGTAGGTTCTTCCTCCTATGATATTCTTAAAGTCGTGTTTCAGTTCAACGATAAGGGAGAGAATAATAGGGAATATATTAAAAACGAGTGGTTCTAGAACAGCACATACTTTCTCGCACTATTTCTAAATTTACAATTTTCAAAAATTCTGAGACATCAACGAAAATGAGATCTGCACCATTCTTTTAAGCTCTTCTTGTAGTTTTGGAAAAAAGTTAAGGAAAAAATTTGGGGCGGTTATTGAGAAAATGTTTTCTCAATAACACAATAAGCACAAATTACCTAAAAAATAATCGTTTTATCAAACAATTTTAAATGAAAGTTTTTAAAGAAATTTTAGAACTGATTCTGTTTAAGGCAAGAATCTCTACCTTCCATTATGCAGTTTTGAAATGTCAAGATTGAACAATTTTCGAAAATACTGATTTCATCAACAAAGAGACTAACACTACTTTTTCCGTCCTTTGATACATACGAGGAGAAAATTTAAAGAAAAAATAGTAACCGTTTTCTGAGGGAAAATTTGTGTAAAATGTAAAACTATCTACATTTCACACAAAATTACGCGAAAAACGCTGATATTTTTGATGAATTGTAGTACAGGATCTTATTTCAAACTTTGTCTTTAAAGAACACTTTTCATTAAGAAAAAATCTCTAACTTCAATATTGTAGTTGTCGGAACACACCGAAAACTTTTTTGAGTGTTGTAATTTTCGAAAAATGAGATATTTTTACGAAAATGCCCTTCTCTTAGGCGTTCTTTACGCTATTCGAGACCAAAGATTAATCAAAATGTTTGGAGTCATTTTGAGAAAATTTTAAAATATTTACAAAGAACTTCCAAAATTAAAATGCTCGTGGCAAACTCAGAGGGCCTCGAAATCATTTAAATCGATCGAGGAATATCAATTTTGAAGAAAATCGGCAGTACAGTTTAGATGCTAGCATTGACCAAGGTGGACGAACGGACAGACAGACGTTTTGCCGTCGATCGATTTTTCTGTTTCAAGGACCCAAAAAAGCATGGATTCTGATTAAGGACCGTAATTTATAGAAATTACGTAACGCAAATTTGGAGTATTTTCAATACCCCCTCTCCCCCTTGTAACGCACCCGTAACGCGCACTTAAACCCGCTCTAAATAATTACGTAACCCTTGCGACAACACCACCCTTTTTTTTTTTTTTTAATTTATTTATTTTAGGTCGCTTTTAAACTGCTCGGGTCATAAGCGACCACAGTAATACACAAGTACACTAGTCAGATATTTAGATACATAAATTACATAGAAGCAATACATGCAATACATTACATACTTGACACAATAATGCAACCTCATATGAACCAGTTGTTAACTGTTTGAATCAATGTAAAGATCCATTGTATCCCTAGGAAATTAATACTCAATTTCAGAATCCATATTAGCTTATTAATTCAGTTTATGTTACTGGAAAGTACAATAAAATTTAAAGGAAAAATTTAAATTTAGATTACATAACTTTCATGTTTTTAAATAGATCCCTAAGTTACTATTAATTCCCAGTACAATGCTCTAATTTGTACTTCTGTGGGTTTAAGTGGTCATTTCATCTATCAATTTGCCCGTTGGACAGAATTATACATAGAGGTATTTAAATTCAGTACACAGAATAGCAAATGTTATTTACAATATGTCAAAGTACATATACATAGACTTACATACACATATATACAGATACATACATATAATAAACATATACATACATATACATTCACATTCAACACATACACATATATATATTCATATCCACAATTTAGTAAATAAGCCCCTTACTTGGTATCCCATTCATTTCACTATGCGGTTCTATATTAGTTTGTCAAATTCCGTTACTTTTAAATATTTGATAATTTGATCACACTTCTCTATGGTATTAAGAAGGTCTAATAAATTGCCACTGATTTTCATTGCTGCTCTTTGAGTGTTGGTTTCTGGGCATTCAAGTAGCAGATGTGGGGAAGAAATTCTAGCTCCACACTTAGGACATTGTTCTGGATCGGATTTTTTAATAAGATGTCCATGACTGGCTTTGAAATGACCTATTCTGAGTCTGGTGATAGTAACCTGATTATTCCTGTTAACCAACTTATGTGGAAATGGAGATTCATTTATTGATCTCCTAACGAGATGCAGTTTAGATGTTATGTTCTTCCATTGTGTGTCCCAGTATTTAACTATTTGAGATTTAAAAAGCTTTTTAATATCTTCATATGAACCATAAGCATTATTGTCAATATTTGGTAATTTTGTTGCTCTTTTTGCGGCTTCATCTGCTTTTTCATTACCTATAATGCCTTTGTGGGAAGGAATCCAGGTAAGAACTATTTGATTTCCTGCCTCATGGTGATCATACAGTAGTTTTTGTATTTTTTGTATATAGATATTCTTTGTATATCTATTATTTATGGCTCTCAATGAGGACAGGGAATCAGAGAAGATAAGTATGTTTGGATTTACTTTATTTGCAGAAATGGTTTCAATACTTTTTAGGATTGCCCAAGCTTCACAGGAATAAATTGAATAGAAATCAGGTAGTCGAAATATTTCTTCAGTACCCTCTGTGGTTGAAATTATAGCACAACCGCATTTACCATTACATTTTGACCCATCTGTGTAGATCTTTAAGTGATTATTGAATTTTGCTTCATATTCAGCAATAAATGGGAGAAGAAGGGTCTCAGATTGTGAGAAAGGGTGTGGAAGTTGATTAAACTCAAGATTTATGGTGGGATTGAATAAGTGCCATGGGGGGATGGGGTGATAGCTTCTTGGGAATATGAGGGGTTTATTTATATTTAGAGCGTTAAGGTATAAGGGAAGTCTTTCTCTCAGAGGCTTTGGAAAATTTGGATGTACATTATACATTTCTGTTTTAGGGGAGTTGAAGATATATGCGTTTGTTTGGTTTGGAGGTATGCTGAATGTTGCATATGCATACTTTAAACATTGTAGCTTTCTTCGCAATTCCAGTGGCATGAGACCTGCCTCTGCTAGAAGGCTGGTACACGGGCTAGTTCTGAAGGCTCCTAAGCTTATGCGACATGCACTGTGGATAATGGGATCCAAAGTGTTCAGTAGTGTTTTGGCTGCTGCGCTATACACCACTGACCCATAATCGAGTTTAGATTGTATTAGGGCTTTATAAATTTTTATTAGAGAATCAGACTGGGCTCCCCATTTTTTACATGCTAGCATTTTTATGATATTCAGTCTGTTTTTGCAATCGGTTTTTAGAGCTGCAACATGATGTTTCCATGTATGTTTAGCATCAAACACTAATCCAAGGATTTTGCAGGTATTTGATCTTCTTATTTCTTTATTCCCAATTTCCAACGTAATTTTTGCATTCTGTTCATGGGATCTTCTGGTAAATACTATGAATTCAGATTTAGTTTTGGAAATAATAAATCCTGTAGAACTAGCCCAATTGTCAATTTTATTTAATGTTTCTTGGATTATTTTAGCAGTTAACTGAATATTTTTTCCAGTGCACAGAAGGGTGATATCATCTGCAAATAAAAATATTTTAGTTGGGCCTTTTACTAATGTACTGACTTCGTTGACAGCTATGAGAAACAGGAGAACACTAAGTACTGACCCTTGCGGAAGTCCATTGATCATTTCTACAGCTTTCGATGTTTTTTCTTGTAATCTTACTTTGAGATATCTGTGACTTAAGAAATTATTTATGAAAGCTAGTGTATTACCTTTTATTTCCATATCAGAAAGGATATTTAGGAGTCTTTTTTTATATACCATCTCGTATGCTTTTTCAATGTCTAAAGAGACTAAAATAGCATGTTGATTTGTAGCTAAGGCGTCACATATTTCTGTGTCTATACTGACTAAATAACACCACCCTTGTAAATGCAAGAAGTGAAAATAAATTAAAGCACAGTAAAAAATTTGTATTTATTTTACTTGTGTTACATATTACAATTAATGATAATTAAAGTAGAAATTAGTTAGAGTTGTGAGTGAAGGTAGAATATTTGGGCGAGAAATGGTTGATCACAAGCTATGCACACGTCTCGTGGATAATGCAAGAGCGAGAGTCTAGAGCGCCAATTTAAATGGATTCTAGAATATACTTCGTATCAGTTTTGAATATTTTCTTCGTAATCATACAGATTAAAAAAATACGTTGAAAAAATATTTACATTTATTGTAACAATTTACAATCAATAACTTCAGTTTATTTAGGTTTTTAAAACAAATTAATTTTTACTGTTAATATTTTAATGTTTTAATACAGGATTCAAAAAAGGAATTATTTCAGCAAATATTGAAAAATGTAAAAAAAAATAATGTTACGTAACAATTAATATCCCCTTACCCCATGTAACGCAGCCTAACACAGGCTCAGACCCCCTTCTCCTCTTTAGCGTTACGTAATTTATGGACGACCCCTTACACAACGTGTTAGAGGAAATAATTTGCTATATTCTCGTATACGAACACGATTTACTCAGTTGTTCGTTAACAGAACCTGGCAATGAGAGTTTTTCTATCGAAAATTCACCGGCATACGATTACAAAACTTTCTCTTGTAACGAAGTAAGTATGAAAAAGTAAAAATATGTTACAGGCACCAATAGATAGTTGCTGTGAAGAGGGTGAAAAAACCGAAAAGCTAACTCAGACTAAACGTATTAAGAGACTAAGAAATACGAGAAACTCGTGCTATTTTGGAGTAGGAGTAGTTAACCCATTTACGGCCACCGTTGCGAAAACGCAACACCAATTATATAATTTTTTTTTAGAGTCTCTTTGAAATGAAACTCCAAATACTTTACTCTGAACTCTTCTTTATTCTATATTTTGCTGTGCTGTACGTTTTTATACAGTTTTCTCACCATACAGGTTTATTCTGAGGAATTATTTTGGGCTAAGTTTTCAACCGAATAACATGGCATATTTCTAATTAGCTAAAGGAGCTCTTTTTTATAAAATTCAAATAAATATTTTAGTTTAGTGTAATGCTATAGTGTTTATTGAAAGAATAGTTTTGAAAATTCAAAAATCATACTCATTGTTGCGTCAGAATATTGGATCCAATTTCCCTGTTGCGTTTTCGCAACGTTGGCGCAATCAGTGATCTTTCCGAGAAGCAGGTCTCGACTCGCACAGGCGCATGCTATCTTAGAGCGCTCTCGTAGACGACGTGTAATATTACTGTTTCTTCAGTTCTCCCGTGATTTTTGCTGTTTTCATGCCAAATAAGTTCGATTTGTTTCTTACGCGTTATTTATGACATAGTGGAATAGTTGTGGGCCATGGTAAGTATCTTTTTTGAAGTAAGGAAAGTTTATTCCGATTAGTTTTGTTTGAAATATAACACCGAATTTCCTCTTTTGTTAGAATTCAGATCGTGTGAAAGCTTTGACAGTAGAAGAACTTACCGCAATCCTAGAAGAATCTGATTCATCTGATTCGGAAACTGAAAATGTTGATATTGTTTATATACCACCTGAAGTGACAGCGTTGACTGATGAAGAAGATATAGATGACAATTTGCTTACTGAAGACGTTTTGGAAAAAGACATCGCAGGGACGTTCGAAATTCATGGAAAGGAAAACTCTAAGGTAAAAATTTCTAAAACATCGAAAAACTCTATGAAACCAAATTGGAATAAAACAGAATATCCTATTTATTCGGCCTTCCCTACATCAGTTGAGTCAGCATGTTTACAAGATATGGTGGTTCAGTATGGTGAATTGTCACCTTTTGAAATATTTTCATTGTTTGTGGATAATACTCTCTTGAAAATGATAGCAGATTTTTCAAAAAAATATGCTAATTCAAACAATCGCCACAATTTTGTTTGCTCAGAAACAGAGTTGAAAAAGTTTCTAGGTATTTTGTTCTTATCTGGATATAATACTTTTCCCCAACAAGATATGTTTTGGTCGACAGACGAAGACAAAGGTATGGACCTGGTAAAGAAAGCAATGAGTAGAAACAGATTTAGAGAGATAAAGAGAAATTTGCATGTATCAGACAACTCTTCTCTAGACAAAAGAGATAAATTTTCAAAGTTACGTCCATTCATAGAATATCTGAATAAAAAATTTATTCAGTTTGGCATTTTTTCCCATAATCTTTCAATTGATGAACAAATGGTTCCATACTTTGGAAGGCATTCGGCGAAAATGTTTATAAAAGGAAAACCTGTAAGGTTTGGTTTTAAAATTTGGTGTCTTTGTTCATCAAACGGTTATTTGTATCAATTTCAGCCTTACGGGGGGGCCACTCAAATATTAAACGATGTTCATAAAACGTTAGGTGAAAGAGTTGTTGTTGACTTACTTCATGTAGTCCAAGATCCATCTCACCATCGTGTATTCTTTGATAATTTTTTTTCTTCCTTTGCTTTATTTGTCACACTTCGAGAGAAGGGTTTCTTTGCAACTGGTACAATTCGCGATGCGCGAACTGGAAAATGTACACTCACGGGCAAAAAGGAAATGCAAAAAACCCAAAGAGGAAGTTACGATAGTGCACAAGACAATAAAAATGAGATTACAATGGTGAGGTGGAACGACAACAACATCGTTACTATTGCTACTAACTATGGTTCAGTTCATCCCCTTCACAAGGCTAAAAGATTCAGCCGGAAAGAACGTAAATCCATACATGTAAATCAGCCCGACATACTAATGGATTACAATAAACATATGGGAGGAGTAGATATTCATGACAACGGAGTGGCAAATTACAGAATCCAAATACGAGGGAAAAAATGGTGGTGGCCGCTATTTACCAATTCCTTAGACAGCTGTATGGTCAATTCTTGGAAGTTATTCAACCTTCTGACACCAGACAAATCCATGAGCCAACTGGATTATAAAAGTTACATTGCAAGATGCCTCATAAGATGTGAAAGTCCGGAAGATGTTGAATATTCTGGAGGAAGCTCACGTAGCTCAACAGTTTTGGACAAAATAAGATATGATGGAGTAGGTCACATTGTGGTAAAATCAGATAACGAAACAAGAAGAAGGTGTAAATTGTGCCATAGCACCACAGTGTATCAATGTAAAAAGTGCAATTGTTATTTGCATTCAAAATGTTTTGAAGAATACCATTTAAAAAAATAGGTGTAATTTGTACCTACAAGCAGCCAATGTTGCGTTTTCGCAACAGCAAAATTTTCTAACTTCAAATAGAAAAAAATTTTTTTTAATTTTATTTTTGTGTTCTTAACAGTAAATAAATACTATTCAGTAAGAATACTGACTTTCTGTCATTTTTTTCTACCTTTGGCCGTTAATGGGTTAAGTTAGCCTTTGTAGCTCAGAAATGGGAATTTACATAACAAGTCAAGCTGGAAAATAAGCGAGTTGTTGTGAGTTTCAAACTGCGATACTGCGAGTTTTAAACTTTTTATTTCTAAAAAGCAAAATTTTGGCGTCTCTGAAATAGGTCTTCCACTAATGAGATAATTTGCTCTTACGTGGCTTTGCTATTTTGAGACATGTGGAAGAATGAATAGGAAATACGAATAGTTCAGTTTGCTTTGGCGTGAGTGAAAATATTGATTTTTCTTTGGCAACGCTGTGTAGCCCCTTATCTCATTTCAACTGGAGTCGAAAGTGCTTCCCCAGGAAAATTGGCAAGTCGGTGGTAGTTTGAGGCTTATGAGAGAAAATCGATAATCCCTCTCAAGAAAGATGATTTTATCCAACTCTTTTCTGAACTATAATATCGAATCAAGCAGAGAGATATCACTAACATTGTCGCCCGGTGTATAAGTGGAAGCAGTCATTTTTGCGTTAAAATATTTCCTGGAAATCAAAAACATTTCTATTCATTTTTTTACTCAAAATCTGTATTATCTTTGTTGTCTATTAAAAAACAGAAGACACAAAATATATTTCTACATACATCTGAAATCGTTAGATTTGTATAATATTGTAATTAACTCCAAGAGCATAATCAATGTCCAGAAACATTTCTACTCTTCAAAAATTTTTCGCCAAATTTAATTTTGAAATTTATTTTATTTTACTTTAAAGCTATGAAATTTCAACACACAACTAAAAGCCATCCCATAAATATTCATCAGAACTACCTTCTGGTGACACACTAAGAATAATTGTAATTGCTGATCACCAGCAATTCCATCATCTTTATTCACATTCTCTATGAAAAGCGTTTGTGAGTCAGTGCATGCATTTACTATTTTGTTTCTAAGTAAAGGAGACAAACAATACAGGTAGTAGGAATAAAACTCAAATCAAGGCAAACGGAAAAGTCAAGACGGATTTGAGAGAATTACTCAGACACAAAGAACGTCCTATTTCTTGTCGATATATTGCTAGAATTCTGCAAGATTACTTGCTAAACGACTCTCTTTCCGAAGTAACTTCGAGGTATCCGAAGCATTAAGACCGCAATTCCATTGTCCTTTTTGTGTTCTAAGCCATACAAACAGTTTTGTTTGTGCAAAAAAGAAAATAACAGTACAATATTTTAAAATTATTTTTATTCACGATTTAAAATTGTGTTATTTATTTTACTACAATAAAATCGAGTTATTATCTCAATGCGCACGTCTATTACGAATTTTTTTTAGAATTCCTTGTTCGCTATCACGAATTTTGCCCGTTTCATGCATAACATTGACAAGACAAAAGTATAATTTTTTAATTAGTGGATTTTTACTTTCCCGTATACATACGTATGTACGGAGCTTGAATGAGTTCCATTTTTCTCTCCCCACTTAGCAATGTCCTGACATTGCTATTGTAACACATATCTTTGATTGTTTCTTTTTTGTTTTATTCACGTATTGTTCTTTATAATATGGTGTCTTGGATGCAGTCGTGTGTTGTTTATCGTTGATGCTTTTTATCCATGAACTTTTTCTTAGTTTTTTGAGTTTTTGTTCATGGTGTTGTCCCAATACTCCCATTTTCCATTTATTTCAATTTTTTATAGCCGATCTTCATTATTTTCCACTCTTCACTTTCTTGTATTGCTACTTGCCAGACTGCAGCATAGATCACTCTTTCCTGTCTTGCGACAACATTTTCTATATAAGTGTCGTTACCTTTTAATTTATTCCTGTTCTTCGTGATTGACATTTTATCACATTATTCTTCCTATTTTATTTTCTCCAATAAAGAATGCATCAATAAAGTTTATATTCCCAACTACGGTTTCCAGGATGTTTTTTGTTTTTTCTCTTTGTATATGGCTGGGTTTCCTTGTCGTGAATCCTTTTCATTTTCATCCCTATGTTATTTCTTTTCTCCTTTTTTTATTATCCTTACTTTCCCGTATACGTACGTATATACTGTCACCGCCTGCCTTTTTGTCTCCCTCCCAATGTCGGGTGATGGCACGATAGGTGAGGCAGTTACCAACCACCTTGCGCCTGGTCCAACAATTGGGGTAAAATTACCTCGCGTATGGGAGGAGACGGGTGACTCGAGTAATTTTCCCTTGTTACTCGTTGTTGTAACTCCAATAAAGATAAGCCACAACGCACTCATATAAGAAAATCCTAGCAGACATTCTTTCCAAGGGAAAGGGTTCAAGATTTAGTACACTGGGATAGATTAAGAACACTTTTTGTCGTACGTTTTACGAAAAAAAACATCAAACCATATATTCTGTACTGAAAATTAGTACATCAACATGACATGAATTGATTATAAATGTCCTGTTTGAATCTGGTATCCAAAAAGAAAAAAAACCCAAAAAAATTATTACAAATTGTAATCAAAATCTAATTTGCAAATAAACCCTTGAAATCTTCCAATTAGATTCAATGAATGAGTTCAAGAATCTGAATTCTAATAATACATAACTAATACATGAATATCCCTACACACATTTCCTGAAATACACATAGGATCACACTCACTCAAAAATGTTGTACCTGAAATTACCATTTATGTATAATACAAATCAACAATATCAATACCATGTTTTATCCAAAAAAAAATATCAATCTTCTACTTGTTCTAACAAATACACTTGATTCAATTTGAATGCATAACTGCAATCGTTATTACAATGACTAATCTTACCAACATCAAGCTAAGTTCAATTAATCTACTTTTATGAGATCTCAGATTTCAAGAAACAAAATGTTAAGTTAAATGCTACTCAGTTAAACTTTGCATTCAACATAATATGTCAATTGATAAAATAATTGTCTATCTTTGCTCCTGAATTCATTTTCCAGTAACACTGTTTAAATATCTGCGTCCAGTAACGAAACTGTAATTCGATTTGGCACACGGATATATTCAAAAACTCATGAATAAAGTTAAGCAATATTACAGTTAACTATCTTGTGAAATATGATACTAAAACTGTTCTACATCTGGCCCTCGTTTCTGCCGTTAACTTGAAAAGGTTTTGCCGAACTCACGATGTCTCCCGCGACGTGCGAAGCCTTGAAGTTGTTCAGGGTCGTCCGGAAAGGAGCTCAGACACGAGAAATCCCGTTGACTGCACCGTTCTGCTGGGGCTCGCGTCGTGGCGTCGGCGTTGCAGTAACGTCCAAAGATCGAATTTTATTCGGGCTGGTTCAAGTATTCTTTTCTAAAAAGCTGCAATAAATCACACATTGCTTGTAACACTTCTATTTCAGCTAGCTACTCGTTACTTTTCCTTTCGTTTCAAATCATGTAATCATTCTTGTTAAGTATTCTTCTTTTTTTTTTTTTTAAATGATTCACGTTTCATATATTTTATTTATTCCCTCTCATGAATAAATTATCATAATAGTAAGATGAGTTACCTTTTCTAAAAGCTTGCGTACTGTCGAAATCTTGAACTGGCGATGTCCGTTGATCCAAAAGTTCGTTCAGAGTGGTTCAGAATACCTTCTCGTTCGCTGACTTTCATTAAAATGGCCGAGTTGGACTCTTCTTGTTCTAAAATCTCCAATATTCATTTGCTTTAATCCTATTGGTTGTTCGTGTCGTTCCGGTGGACGATTTCATTATCACGTTTCTAATACTGGTGATAAGCGCTCCTGTTAGCTCATTTTAAAACTATGTACGTCGCCTGGCGTTCTCTCTCGGTTGGTGTTGTAACTACTAAGTCTCAAAATAACAGAGCGCGTTTACAAAGAAAAAAAACTGATATTTTCTAGCCGTAAACGGCTTTAGCGGTTACAATACGGAGTATATATGTAGTGTAGAGAAAGTTATGTAATGCTGCACGAGAAAACGGCGGATTTTCTGCGGAAAAAAATCATTTCTGGGCCACGATAACGAAAAAGTGGATAAATCCTTATGTTAAATTTAAAAAAATCGTCTAACACGTGGTGTATCCAGAATCCATGTTTTGTGGGTCCTTGATATCGAAAAACCAATTGACGGCAAAACGTCCGTCTGTCCGGTGTATGTGCACAACACTAGCGCCATGCGTAGGATTTTTTCCAAATTGAAGAAACCCCTGCCCATTTGGCCTGCGTTCCCCTGCGATTTTGACAAACATTCATTAATTTTTGGGGGTACTTTACATGAAGCCTCCAAACATTTTCAAAATTTTCTCAAAAACGGATCAAAACATTTTATCGAAAATTATGATATAGGATTACGTTTAACTTCTGTAATATTCTTAATATCACTTTTTTTCTATTTTAAATGGCCTGAAAAATTGAGAAAATGTTATATAAAAATGTCAGTCATGGATGACAGCTGGAAGAAGGTGATGTAAAACCAAAAAACTAGTCTAGATTAAAGAAATCAGAAGAGATCTAGTACGAGAAACTCTGTGCCATTCTGTTGCAACTCTAGTTTCTTTTTATATGACAACGAAAACGCTCCAACACTTGCGAGGTTTGGCATACAGGCAGTCCCACCAACTATGGGCTTCCCCCGTAACTTGTAGTTTTCGCCCAACAATGCGGAATCATGGGGCAAGTAATGTGCCGTAGGGATATTGTCCGAAATATTTTTAGTTTTCGAGAAATTTAATCATCTTTGATTTTTTAAATGGAACCATGAAATTTTCTCACTAGCGAGAGGTAGATCATAAGTAGACGTGTGCAATGAAGTAACATGTTATTGCGTTAATAGTATTTTTAACACAAAATTATATTTTCAGACAAGTGATTTTAAATTAAATGCACGAGAGTTCCTGTAGCAATCCTTGCAACTGTTGCCATTCAGGAAGGTTGCATTCCCGGCGCCGGCTCTTTTCGAGGAGAGTCCGCGAAGGACTTCACCACAAGTGACAATAGCGACGGCCGATACAGCAAGTGCAGGTTTCATTTAAACTCTCTTGTCAGAAAGTATAAGTGATAACACAAAATACTATCAAAATATTAACATATGTTACATCATTGCATTCCCCTTTTTATGATTTATCTATTGCTAGTAAGAAAAATATATGATTCGTTTTAAAAAAAATCAAAATTGATTTAATTTCTCCACAACTAAAAATATTTCAAACAATATCTCTACACCATTTCACTTGCTCCATGACTCCACATTGCTGAGCAAAAACTGTATTTTGATATCGGAAACCGTTTAGAAGTTTCGGGGGTGGCCCATAGTTGGTGAGACTCCTTGTAATAAATCACCAGCTGGATTGTGTAATGGAATCTCGAAACCTATGCTCTCAAATTCAAATCCCAGTTCGTAGAATGATTTCGCGGGTGCTAAACACTCCCCAAACGACGTTTTTGGACCAATGCCGCGATTCTTAATTAAGAGATGAGACGTCATTGGCCGCGACAGTATATGCAATCCAGTTGGAATTGTGATATTGTTGCTCGGATTTAACTTGAAGTTTTATATTACGTAATTGTTATAAGGAAATCGAGAAAGTATGTCCACCACTAGTTTTTCAATTTAGAGGGCGGACAATATTACACAAGAACTACAATTACACAGCAACACTCGAATGAAACATAGCTTGGCTCGAAATATTCAAATTACGGAAAAATATAAATATTCTGAAAAACTATAAACTATAAAATGGAAAGATCTAAAGTTGAAGAATAGATTTCACTGAAAAATATGGTTTGAATTTTGGTGGTGTAGGTCAGCATCACAAAAATCAAATCAAATTTTCGATTTCGAGAGGATTTACTAATAATCGAACATAAATCGTAATTGCAAAAGCATTTACTAAAATTTAGGTAACAATTAAAAAAATTGAAGCGGATTTTTAATAGTTTTTTTAAAGATGTCGTACGGGCTTTGTGTGAAGTGAAACCCACAATTTTGTTATCAGAATCGAATTCGGCTCCCAACGAGTTAGGTTATGCATTTTCGCCAAAATGTTGACATCAATATATTGAATATTTATTTCTTTTTTATCACATTCTCAGCCGTTCTCGATCCCGTGTTTCAGTCACATGGTAGAGAACGTAGGATTCTGGTCGCTCTATTTTCTGAACGTAATCATCCTAACAATGTTTATTATTAGTTTAAATGATAGTATTAATGTTTTCTTTTCTGAGACATAGGCTGCATTTAAATAACAAAATAAATTAAAGAAATTGTGGAAGTTATTACTTTTATAAGGTAGAGGCTCGTCTGTTGAAATGACTCATTCATATGCTCAGGAATTTGTGCGTTCTCATAAGATGACCTTCTTGGCATTTACATATTTAGGGAACATTTGTAAGAACTTCAATTTCCATGATTTTGACTCGCTAAGCAAACGACTTGCGTTCTGAAGATTGTTTCAAATACCATTCTGGTGTCAGGATCGCATGAAAAAAGAGTGCCGCTCAATGCACGTTGCATTTCGAAAACGGCTTGAAGGGTAGATTTGTGAGAGAACTGCGATTGACTTCCAAAGAAATGGGAGTTGTCTTGACATGCTAATTCCTTATAAACAATTACATATCACGAAAACGAAAGGCGATAGCGCCGATCGGATTGCGGAATTTTGCATCTCATTTAAAGGCAGTTTAGGAAAGACAATAAAATAATTTTGCAAAATTTGTAAATTTATAATCAATTTCCAAATTGTGCGGTTCTGAAGAGGAAAGGGTTCCCTTATATTCCAGAACCGAAAACTGCAATTTAACAATTTTTCAACAAATAACAATTTTATAAACAATTCCGAAACGTGCACTATACGGCCCGGAAGGGTCCTCAAATTGTCTTTGAGGTGAATATTGCAAAATAACAATTTTGACAAGCGATGCAAAATTATTACTGAAAACCTAGTTCAATTGTTGCAAAAACCTTAAATTACGTAAACACTGATATTTGAACACTATTACTTCGCCTAAACTTCCCATTCCGAATTATTTTTCCGATCCTGGAGCCGTCTTCGCACACTTCATTTCTTCGTCTCGAATTCGTAATATTCGTTCACGTACGTAAGTTGTTTTGCGTTAAAATTCAATTGATTTTTTTGCAACTAAATCAGAATTAATAATTTCCAAATTTCCTTTTCAAATCCCCTAATTCTATTGCATGTGCTGAACTTTTTATGTCGTAATGTATATTATCTTTATTGATGTATTGTTGACGATCGAATGGCTTGCATTACGATGCGATGAAGACTATCCCCGCCCCCTTTGCCTTCTACGCCAATACTCTCAATCATTCGGATAAACACGCGTGTCATAGAGAACGTTCATACTAGAGATCATGAATGCAGGAAATCTAGGCTATCAGCTTCTCAGTCGTTGGCAGTTGGTTCAGAATGTTCTTTTGTAATAGTTAACTACGAAAGAACCAGATGGCGTTATCGTCCGTACAGTGTGCCAGAATGTGCGGAAAGACTGGGACTTCTTAATTTGGCCAATACCCATTTTATGTGTGGGCAACTGTACATCTGTCTTAATAGTCAAATTAATCTACAATAAGATAGATAATTTAACGTATTTAAAAAACAAACACACAAGTATAAAGCAAAATTCCGAGAGACATTTGCCTAAACTATTGACATCGTGAATGTCTCTCCGCACTGTAAAAAAATGTTGTAACTTTTCATAACTCCTTTTTCTGGTATCGACGTCAGATACATGTCGTTGAATTCCCTTTTATTAATATACATTCTCAGAAGTTTTTGAGGCATGAATCAATTTTTTATCACTTATGATGACTGAGTAAACATCAGTAAATATCTCCATTCATCTTCATTTATAAGAGCAGTATGCAACCCGCAATGCCCGGCAATTCTGTGTCCGTCATGGCAGAACGGGGCTGGCAGGCATGGTTTGTGGAGTGCCGGGCGTGGAGGGGTAGTGGTCGGAGAGTACCAGGACGTGTCAAATAAATTATTATGACGCTGACTGCCATGTGGATCGCTGATGATTCTCACTAGCAACGCGTCTGAACCGTTTGGACCACGGGTGCTTCACACACAATATTTCCTTCCGGGCCGAGTCGCTCAGCCATACTTCACGCTACATTGTAATGCTTAGGAAGAAAAATCGCCCAAGGCCTCCTGAACAAATTGGTATTCTTGGCCTATAGCCTGATGAACAGATTGGTATTCTTAGTAGATATGAACTTGAACGTCCAGGAATGTTTCAAATGCAAACACAATCTTGTGGCCAGAAGATAAAACGATATTGATATAATGATGGCAGTTAACGTGTTAACACACAGGCAATGTCGTATTCTACAGCCAATTGTATGTATTGTATTAACTAGTAGCCAATGGCCGCAAAAATGTTGCTGTTGTGGGAGTTGAAAATGGGGGCCTGGTGTAGCAAAACATGAGTGATCTGATAGGGCACACGTAAAGCAGAAGCTTCCTTCTTGCTCGTCGTACCGGGAGAGGTCTCAGTGCATCAACTGATGTGATTGCAGTGTCTTACCGGGAGGTACTAGGTTCGAGTTCCGACGGCGGCAGGATTTTCGACACTAACTTATCAGCTAAGTCGAATCCAGTCGCGGTCTCGAGGACAATTCTAGTGGCCGGCTACTCCAATCGGTAGTTTTCGTTGATTCTCCGATCAACACGAGGTGAATCCCGAAGCCTAACAAACAAGCCTTGAACCGCACGCGATTTTTCCTTCCTCTTCCATGTCCTATCCCCACCCCTTACACACACACTTACACTAACACGCACTGCCTTCCCACACATGTCGGAAGACCGGTCGGGGGCTTAGAGCTTGTCCCGGTTAGGGCGGTGCGCCATTGGTGGGGAGATACCTGGTTAGGGACACCTCGCTAGTCGTCGGTAGATCGGCGTCGGATCTCGCCATCCAGCGGGAGAAGATCACGGCCACTTCCCGGTGAAAAACATACACTACACTTACGGGACGAATGACCTCAGAAGTTGACGCTCCAGGAATCGCTAACAATCAATCATCTTTCTTGTCGCATGATGTCACCTGTGTAGAAAGCAGTGGCTCACTGAGTGTGACAATATAGTCGTAACACCGGGTATGAGTAATTGCGGATTAACATAACGAAATATTTGCATTTTTCTGTAAAAAACGAAACTCATTATTTTTGTATTTTTCCAGTCTTCTTGAGTATCTAACAAAACATTTACACCGGCCAGAAATTGCTTAGTTTTCCGTCAGTTGATATTTACATTCCAAATTAGTAATGTGTATAATTTCGCTATCCAAACTGGCTTCCCCGAAGGAGTCCTGCCCCAGTTGCTCGTGGGCTAGGAATGCGACGTCGACAAGAAAACAACGATGTTCAAAATTAAAACATAGATGTTATTAATACCCACAGAAGAATCGATGTTTTGAAACCTACATTTTTAAAAGTAGTTTTGTAACCACTGAAATTCATTTTCGCTCGTGGGAGAATTTCATGTGATACTAGTCGTGTTTATTATTTATAATTAAAATTTCACTCACAAAATGGAACAAAAAATAATATAAAACTAGTGGTGCTTCCAACGCACATACTTTCTCGCTCTGCTTCTATACGGTCCTTATTGCTATTCCACTACTTCATAAACCAGCAAAAGTGTATTATACAAGCAAACGTTTTTCGTACCGAAACCCGACATCCGAAACTCAAAGTCAACGAACCGGCACTTATACCACTACGCAACACCAACACCGCCTGTGTCAAACAGAGCCATGAAAGAATAGAACCGACCTATGAAATGGTAAATGCATGATTAAGAAACAATTGATACGATGGTACATACGCTTTACAAATACAAGAAGAGAAGTAAAAAATTGTTAAAAGTTAAAAATTTGAACAAATATATACAGACATTTCCAGTACATTTATCGCAATTAGGTAAAAAGCTTTCGTTTCGTACAAACACATGAAATGACATGACATATAATCACTTATCATTTCCTTTTTTAATTTTTACAAAATTATGATTATATATAATTTTCAATAATAACCAAAACATCGAAAACGTAAAAACATCCAGCACAAAACATACTAGATAAAAGAAAAGTCATAATTTGATCGAAGTTTAAAACATCGATGTTTTTGCAGATAAATGAAAAGGATTTGGAACAAAATGACATCGCTGTCTCGTAGTGGCGGATCCAGGGGGGCATGGGGACCATGCCCCTTCCCAAGGCCTTATGTTTTCGTTTGTTACCTTCTTCTATTTGGCAAAATTTATTTAAATATTGTTTTATTTATATTATAATTATGTGATTATTTATATGGAACTAATGAAGTTTGTATAGTGTCGTATACACACTACAAAAATAATATTAAATACAATAACAACTATTTATTATTTAACAAAAATCTATGAAGGCCCCTCCACAACGATCGGCTGGATCCGCCCCAGCTGTCCCATCCCTATCGCGGAAGGCCGCGCGGCGCTGGGCGGCGCGGCGCGGAGCGTGGGAAGGCGCGGGCGGCAGATAGCGGCGACAGCGACACCGCATCGACATCGCAGGGGCAGTAAATCTGCGGTCCCCGACCGCAGCCGCCGCGCTCCCACGCCCCGCCCTGCGCGCAGCCCTGGCGCCACACAAACACATTCCGGAACTTTCTGGATTGATTTATTCATCAGAAATTCCATGCGCGTCAACTGCTAAGGTCATTAGTTCCATAAGTGAAAGGCATGATTCTATCGCGGAAGGTGACGGTGATATTGCCCCGCTGGATGGCGAGATCCGGCGCCGACTTACCGTCGGTTAGTGAGGTTTTCCTCAACCAGGTATCTCCTTCCAGTGCACGGTGGGCTAGAATCCCAAACAGCTGGCCATAATATGAGTTGTTCAATTTGTACCAAAGTTAGTAAGTAGAGGTTATCAAAGAAGCTGATTAAGAATATGATATCAAAAAGTAAAAAACAAAATGGCGGATCCAAGATGGCGGGCAAATGCTGATAAAAGTAATTTTATTCATATAAAAATAATTTTTGGGGCATTATCGAGGTTGCTGATAAAGATGAGTCCTAAAATTTAAAAAACAAAATGATGGATCGAAGATGGCGGACAACATTTGATAAATTGATTTATTATTTATATAAAAGTCAATATTTAGGTCTTGTAGTTAAAAATATAAGAAAAAATGGAAAGCTTGTAAAGAGGACCAAATAGAGAATAAAGGATGGTTTAAAATATCAGGAAAATAATTTTATGTCAATTACGATTTCATTTAGTTGGTAATTTGTTCATACAATAACAATAATTAGTTGTTTTCTTCTTCTTTTCATCTTCATCATATTTTTCATCATCTTCTTCTTCATCTTCATCTTCATCATTATCGTCTTCTTCTTTTCATCTTCATCATTATCGTCTTCTTCTTTTTCAACTTCATCATCATCTCTTTCATCTTCATCATCTTCTTTTTCAACTTAATCATCGTCATCACCTTCAAAGACTGTCTCATCATCTGTATCGGAATCTTGATAATCTTCCTCAACAGAAACTAAGAGGGCAACGGCTTCTGGCGACAAACTCTTCAGTTTCTTTGTTGATGATTTGCGAGGAGAAGAAATGTAGGGATCTGTGGTTGCCAACAATCTCCTGAAGACGTCTTCCATAGTCTTCACTTTGGAAAACTTTCGAGAAAAGCTCAGACGATATTGCTTGATCAACTTATTCGTTAATTCTTGAGCATCTTCCGTAAGTTGTCTGTTGATTTATGGACCCGACATTATTTCTTCGGTTATTTTGCCCATCAATCTATGGACTGCTGTTGGCATGTTGTACCAGTGGTATTCTTTGACGTGGTGTGTGGGGAGTAGTGTCTGGCGGATCGCATCCTCTCGGCCCCCATGCCGAGGGGAGAAAGGACCAGGCCGTCTCAGGTCGTCAAACGAAGAAGGCGCTTCATGACTTCTCCAGATTGCATCCTGCAAGTAGAAGTTCAAAAACCCGGTTGTCTATGAACGGCATCCCACGTTGGAGGGTTAATTAAAAGTTACTTAATATTATTAGGTAAAGGTATCCACTGTGCATTGCACACAGGCCGATGTGGCCCTAAGGGGAGGTGAAAGCAGGGCTCCACCTTTTCGTTGCCGTTGGCACATGGAGGAGGTTGTGTGGCGAGCACAACGCTCCGGCCGCCTTTACCCGCAGGAGAGATCGTGGTACTCACTTGGAAAGGAGGCTGAGTCAACCCCAGAGCCGCCCTGAAGGTAAAGCACCTGAAAAAAAATCCCAGCCTGCGCCGGAATTCGAACCTGGGTCCAGTCCAGGTCAGGAAGCCAGTGCCCTGCCACTAAGCCACCGCGGCTCCTCTAATATTATTAATTTCATTAAAAATAATGAAAATATTCAGTTTAAAATATGAAACCGAAATGCAATCATTTCTTAAAGATCGGATAATAGTAATCGCAGCGCGGTGACCTTTTGACCTTTTCTAAATTATTCATTCCACTATGAAGGAGAAAGCGCTGTTTCCGACCTTTCCCTATTTACTATATTCTTTGCAATGCTTCTTGACTCGATTATAATTTAAATTCTACAAATTTAGCTCATAATTAATTAATTTTATTGTCATTTTTCAAGATGTCTTAATAACGACATTTTGCAAGTGTCCCTTAAAACGTGGCTCAAAGTCGGAATCGGTACTATTAGGTAGATTTGCAGGTTAATTTACAAACAACATATTGAAATGTACCAACAATGTCTCGTCATAAACTATTACGAGATCGTTGACATCATTCACCTTAGGACTGTTATAATCGTGACCCGTTCCGAATTTACAGTAAAATTTTGGGCGCCAGGAACAGGTTACGATAATTGAAACCAATACTTCCACAGCTAATTTTAACGAATAGATAAATGTCCGGCTAGCTGGGTCAATGGGTCCCGTAATAGATAATCGCTATCGTCTAGATAGCCGATTACTTGATCTGCCAACTATACAGTATGGCGAGGAATCTGAAAGGAAATAATTATATATCTCTAACTACTTAACAATTGTGATTGACCAAATGAAAATCTTTTCATTTCCAAAAGAAAAATTTAACAATTTATTTAACAACCTTGACCTTTTAAAATAAAACCTTTGTACTGCAGTACTTATCTAATGTGGTATTGGTCGGCGACGCCCCGCTGTATCTTCCCACTTGAATGCAGATAATCCCAAGTCCAGCTTCTTTCTTCTGATCTTGCGACACTGCCGACGAATCCAGCCCTCACTGCCTAGAATATCTACTGGTACTTACGTGATATTTAGAGTTTCCAGTTCTCCCCAACTACGTGTTAAAACATTAAAGTCCAAACCGCAATATAAAAAAACAACTTTCAAAGTCCTAATCGAATTTACTTCTGCCCATCAACTTTCAGAGTCCGAAAGCTATTGAGTCTCACGTCAAAACTTACAAGTCCCACTCCCCCTATGTTAATCTCGCGAGCGATCTGTACTACTCGACGACCTCTATCAGAATGTCATTTTCTCCTCCGTTTTTCGCCCTCAACGCCTCGGTATCCGTCCTTCGTTCTTATTTTTCTAAACAAAACGACAAAATTCGGCAGTCTATTCTCCCTTAGCCAATCCATTCACTTCTTGCCAAATCAAGTAGCCACGCCCTCGATAGTCATTCCTTTTCAGACTAATCTCACATTATTTTATGTCTTTCTAGCCAGCGCCCCCACCTATTTAAGGCTTGAATGCAGTTTATTGACCTTGCCAACCACTACGCCGGCGTTGCTAAGGCTGTATATTGCCATTTGCCGACCCTTTTAACCCAACCCATTTACAGCAAATGTTATTGACAAAACATATAATATTTTGGTATATCACAATATACATGAGGACAAAATGCAAAACAAAGCGGAATATCGTGGAATTCGTAACTTATCTCCATTTTTTAAGCACATTTTACAATTTTTTCGTGAGTTTTCCGGTATTTAGTTAATTTTAAAAAAAAACATGCACAATTAATGATATAATAATTATGTAAATGTTTTTCATTATTACATACCTCCTGAAACACCTTCCACATAGAAAATATTCCCTTCACTTACACAGAACACAATTTTTTTTATTCAACGAGAGTACTATTTTGTAGCCTCGTCGGCTGTACGCACTGCTAACAAAGAATTGCCGCGTTTGACCAGGAATACAACGGACAAAATGAACCGCTGAACGCCCTCACAACCGGCATTCAGTAGTCCCAACATTATTGTAGCCAACCTAATAGTCCTAAATTCCCATCTAGAAACTCCCCCCTTTTCTGGCTAGGATTTTACGATTCTAGCCCACCGTGCAGCGGGACACTGCCCCTGCCGGGACAAGCTGTAAACTGCCAATCCGCCTCCCGACATGTGTGGTAGTATAGTGCATGTTAGTGTGTGTGTGTGTGTGTATGTATCTATGTATGTATGTATATACATACATACACATATATATGTGTGTGTGTATGTGTGTGTGTGTGTTATGTGTGTGTGTGTGTGTGTGTAGAGGATGAGTATAGGACAAGGAAAAGGTAGGAAAGATCACTCGCGGTCCATGGCCCGTTTGTTAGGCCATAGCCCGCAAGTACGCATAAAAGCCTCGGCACTCCGACCTACTTCTTGTTACAGCTAAAAGTTTCGCTACTGACCGTTAGCGCGCTGCTCGCCGACCATTTTTTGATCACCTACTGCATTTAAATATAACGAGAACCGCCGATATACCTCCATTTTTGTAACGTGGCGCGTCAAAGTTCGTCTTCACGATGGAATATGTCACGCCTTTTCGCGTCTTTCTCGATCGTGTCGCTAGATGTCGCGTGATCGACAACGAATCAAGCAGTGCTGCGATTATGTGACATCTAGCGGCATGACCTAGAAAATCGCAAATTCCATGACATATTCCATCGCGAAGACAGGCCTTGACGCGCCACGTTATAAAAATCGAAGTATAAAGAGAACTTTTCGACTTAGAGGCTTTGAATTGAAGTATTTAGGCCTCTCCGTTTCTTCATTATTAACTCCAGCAATGTTCTTCACGATTACTAGTATAAATGTTCACATATTGTCGTTGTCAGGAAATCAACAGCGCCATTGATTCACTTACTCATACTATTTTCGATGCCCTAGACCAGGGCCGCTCAAGCAGAGCAAATCGGCAGCGCGGAGCCGTGTTGTCAGCCGAGAGCGGGACACCGGAGCCCGAGCGTTGCGCGCCTTGCGATAACCACTGTCACAGTGTCCCGGTAACTCCAGTCGCGGAAACATGGAAGTTGACGCGAGTACTTCACAGACAATTTTCAATGCAGGATGGGAAGAAAAGTATCTTTTTGCCGACTACGGCAGCTATGCCAAATGTTTAGTTTACATAAAGGGTTCAATCACGTGAAAAAGTTTAATTTGCAAAGACATTATACATTTAATCATACTGATGAAAATGACTAGTACGCTGAAGAATAACAAAAGGAAGTTTTCAGTGTTCTGAAAAACAATGCCTCACTAGAAGTAAGTTTTGGATGTATTTTGTTCTTATTTGTTTTGACAGTAAAATAACACAATACAAAAGAGCTTAATTTTATTGCATATCGATACTACAACGTGAGCGTTTAGGAAAAGTACTTTCCATAAAACCATCGTAATGCAAAACTGCATCGTAATGCTGCTCGAGTGTTAAGTACGTTTGGATCAACATACAACTGTGAGCAATTTTTTGCAGCTTTTGAAAATTTGTAAATCTCTAATGAGAAGTACAATTACAGATCACAATCTGAAATGCATGTTACGGCTCAATAGCACCATGTCATCTCTTCCAAATATAGAAAGTATACTGCGAGAAAAAAAAACAGTTAAAAGGTGTAATGAGTATTTGATTTTGCAATCAACTTCATTTTTTAATTTTAATTTCCTTTACTTTTAGTATTTTTATTACTAGTTTATTTAATCATATTTTTGTGCAACCTTTATTATACTTTTCATGTTCAGCAGCATAATAAACTGTGTAATGTCACCGCTATTAAATTTCTTTATGTTATTGAGCACTTTTGTGCAACTAAACAATTGGTATTGCCGGCGCAAAAAGATACTTTTCTTTCCATGCTGCATTGCAAATTGTCGTTTTCTATTTTCCAAATTACACTAATACGTTTATATCTAGAAACTGTTCCAATTAATGTTACAAATGTATCTTACTGCTTTTTTCTATCGTAATATCCTTTCCCAGAGCTGTGAGATTTTTTCATTCCGAACAACGGAAAACACCCCGTAGAAATACGACGCGACCCACTGTGCCACATGCCGCCGATCGATATTTGATGACGTCATTTGCTCTTTCTGCGGCGAAAGAGAAAAGAGCAACCGGAGGCTCCTCCTCGGAGCAAATGGTTGAGCGGCCCTGCCCTAGACTTAAAGGCCCCCGCAGCCCATCAACACATCCCGCTTCCAACAATACCACATGTAGTGAACAGATTGATGGATTATGAACATATTCGAAATCACTGGTTGAGACATCGATCTACTCTTCTAAAATCTCATTTAAATCTTCTAACTAAAATTGTGAGACAACTTTTGGCCTTCGTCCATGCGCAAAAGATCCAAACTCTCCAAAATCAAACGTAAACCCATCTGATCATACACAGTGGAACATTACCCGACATCTTCTACGCAAACCTACCAATCTACCTATCCTTGTTACTCCAACTGGAGACGCATCTTCTTCTTCTGATAAATGCGATATGCTGGGAAATTACTTTGTATCGACCTTTACTTCTTACCCGTCTCATAATGAGCAACACAATAATCATATTCAAGAAGTAATTGCACAACCAGAAATAACAGTTCCTGAATGCCCTAAATTCATTCATCCAACCGAAATCATTAAATATCTTGCACTTGCAACCCCGAAACTATCAAATGGCCATCACCTAATATCAACTTTTTTATTAAAACGCCTTCCTTTAAAAGTAATAGTACATATTACAGCAATATTTAACGCAGCCTTGAGACAAACGTACTTCCCTGATAAATGGAAACATGCTCACATTATTCCCATTCTAAAGCCTAGGAAAGCACAAAATGATCCAACTAGCTATCGCCCGATTAGCTTGCTACTCACAATATGAAAGCTATTTTTAAGATGTTTACTCACTAGGCTAAATTCTTACCTCAGCTCAGCCAATGCAATATCACCTCATGAGTTTGGATTCCAACTCCTTTTATCTACGTATTATCAAATCTTACGCCTAACTGAAGGTATCATCGAAGGATTCCATGACCACAAGAATACCTCAGCAGTTTTTCTAGATGTAGCAAAAGCTTTCGAAACCGTTTGGCACCCAGGGTTAATTTTCAAATTACGCAGTATAGGTACTCCATTGTATCTCTAACACATAATTGAAAGTTTTCTTACCAAGCGAACTTTTTCTGTACGTCTCCCTGGAGCTCTCTCACCAGCAATTTTCACCATCAAAACAGGAGTACCCCAAGGCTTCTATGATCTAAATAAATTTTCGTGTTACCATCGACTTTCACGTTATATTAACACGAAATTTATCGGCCTACACGTTGGGCTGCCATTTGAAACGGTGGTTTCTAAATAATTATTAAAAACTATTGAAACGTTCATCAAATCCAAGATATCTCTCTATTGACACGTTGTGCTTCTGTCATGGGTTCGAATATGCAAGGGGCACAGTTCGGCTTACCTCATCGTTCAACATCTGCCCCCTGTCGACTCGCTTCCATATGTAAAACGACAAAACCTGTGTGTTTTTGTCGTTTTGAAAGTGTTTTTGATGATGTGCCAGATTGCACAATAATAACCAAGTTCGTTTTTTGTACTTTCTTTAGCACTAGAACAATTTGAATTTATTATAACCAAAGATTTCATTTGATTCGAAACAACACTCTATAAAAATTATTGACTTTGGTCATGACCATGAAAAATAAAATAATTGTTCGTACGAACGTTAACCTGAGCTCTCTTCGCGTAGTATTGTTTGATGCTTCGCTCGGACGCCGCGTATATCCACACCATCACCTCCGACCGACCGGTTACCAGCTAGAGTCTTGATGCCTTCTATCTTGAATCTTCCGACACGCCACGAAGTCACTCCCATTCACGTAATGCACTAGTCATATGCGTCCATGCAGTTGCCTACCCGCGTATTACTAATTGAATCGGTTATCCATGCGCCCGAAGCTGATTGCACTAGCCTGCCATATCACCATCAGCACTGGTGAAAATAATCAAAGTTCAAATAAACCGTTCTACAGTTATTTACACGTCCCGATCTATTTGTAAAATAAATTAAGTCCTCGCCTTGTTCGGCAAAATAATTAGAAGTTCATTAGCCTGGTGTTTCACCTTCGTCACTGGTGAAAACTAATTAAAGTTGACAAGTTTCTTAAAAGTTCCTCCCTATCGGTATGAAAAGTCCAAGTCAGTGCACGGTTTCACCAAAATGTTTCTATGTTCCACTTTGACTAGCGGAAGAAAAAAAAGTTAAAGTCCCGAACTGTATCTCCGAAATTTTACAAGTCTCTACTTTCGATCACAAAAATATACCAAGTCTGAACTCGAGCACGCACCCCTTAAATTCAGAAATGGTCCTCTCACTATGAAATCTGAGCTCCAACTAACCATTTTTTTTCGTTCTTCGATCTAGGAAAACTCGTACTCATTTTTGTGCAAAATTCTGTTTTATATTCCCTATCAACGGATTCTTATTATGTATTTACTTTTCTAACCAAGGAACACTCTTGGGCGAAATTTCTACTCTTGCACACGAATTTTTCGACTGATTCTACACTATATCCACAGGCTCATGAAATTGTTTATCTCTGTTACTAAGGTGCCTGCTTACCAAATATCGTGACATGTCAAAACATTGGTGTTCTCTCTAGCAACGTCCTGGTCACTTGTTACTAAGGTGCCTAATTCTCATTTAAACTAGCATTAAAGCATTAAATTATTTGATATCAAATGCCCTCCCGCATTTGGAATATCACAATATTGTATCATATATAAAACTAAAATATTGTGTATAATATATCAAATGATTCTTCTATTTATCTCATAATAATGTATATATCTTATGCGGCTGCCAAAGGCCAATGGCCAAGCTAGAATAAACAAGAAAACGTCAATAATTGTTAATATTTGTTACCTCGCTCTCGTCGGACGTAAGCAAACTGCTTCTTTGCAAATCTGGCTTAATATATTTTTGAAGGTTTCTTTTCACACCAATCCTTGGAAGTTGTACAGTTTTCACAATAAATTGCTCTATCACCGATAACCTTCAGGGTTATTTAAAGATAAGACTAATTTATTACTTTCCCATGTACATACGTAATATGTAGTAATATACGTAGCACAGGGAAAGTTATGCAATGCTGTGGAAAATCGATTTCGAAATTTCAACGCAATACACATTTTGGGGCTCCTGATACCGAAAAAGTGTTGTTTTTTTCTCAAAACGTCTGTCTGTCTGTATGTCCATCAGTCTGTGAACACCACTAGCACCTAAACCATACGTACGATTTCTTTCAAAATGGATATTCTCCGGTAGATCTGCGTCCACTCGAGGCGCCTCGATTTTGAAAATCTTTCTTCAAAATTTGAGGAATCTGGGTCCACTCTCGTCTCGTCCCTCTCTCTCCGTCACTCTCGTAATGGGTCCGTCTCGCTCTCTCTTTTCGTCTCTCTTTCCGTCTCTCTCTCTCTCCGTCTCTCTTCGTCTCTCTCTCCGTCTCTCTCTCCGTCTCTCTCTCCGTCTCTCTCTCCGTCCCTCTCCGTCTCCCTCTCTCCGTCTCACTCTCCGTCTCTCTCCCCCCGTCTCTCTCTCCCTCCGTCTGTCTCTCCCTCCGTCTCTCTCTCCCTCCGTCTCTCTCTCCCTCCGTCTCTCTCTCCCTCCGTCTCTCTCTCCCTCCGTCTCTCTCCCTCCGTCTCTCTCCCTCCGTCTCTCTTTCCCTCCGTCTCACACTCCCTCCGTCTCTCTCTCCCTCCGTCTCTCTCCCTCCGTCTCTCTCTCCCTCTGTCTCTCTCTCTCTCTCTCTGATGATTTCCCAAAGCTCTACTTCATTGAGGTCATTACAATGCAAGTTGCACTGATCCTGAAAGGCTTTTCTGTGCCAGTGGCCAAAATTCTTACCTCCAATTTGACGTAATTGAATTGAATTATTTTAAAATTGTGTTATTTTATTAATGTGAATTGACATTTCAACTTTGAAACTTTTACAGAAAGTGTTACTTTGAGCTCCGACGTTTGCCAAATTTTCCCAGAAGGCGCTGTTAAGAAGAAGAAATGTGCTCGTTTTCAAAAAAAATGTAGTACGAGCAAAGGATGCCCTCGCCAATGTTAAAACCGGTAGCATTTCTCTAATCGCGAATATTCGGAACTCGCGAATGGCGGATTCACGGATGTCCACGGATTACTGTATAGATGTCTGATATATTGCTCTATCATTGTTGTGGAATTGGGAAATGGAATGCGCAAAGGTTAGAAATAATTTCTACATTGCATTTCAGTTGCTCTTAATGAAAATTTATGATTTTTTTCACGTCCAAGAGAGTACTAATATGAATTTCGCTAGTTGTAACTTTCTGGTTCTGTCTGTGAGAATGCTTTTGCCAAAGCAATAGTGATTTGGAGTGCTTTTTGATGAGTGGACTTTACTGGGTTATATTTATAGCAGCGTATGTATTTATTTATATTAGCGTCCATCATCAGTTGTAGAACTAGATTCTTTCAGGTATTTAGTGAATATTTTCTTCAATCACAAACACTTCTATTTTGAATTTCTTCTTTTTGATCGTGTTATCGAAATTTAAATATAAAAATAGATGGTTTAAAGACTGACAAAGAAGGGTTTCTACTTTGTCATTTGAACTTTCTCGCCCTTACTAACGTCAGACGAGAAAGTATTGTAATCATGCGCCAACAAACGGCCAATTTTCGACTCCAAAACTTTTATTGCTAGGCCTTGGTAACTAAAAAGTGGATAAACCCAGTAAAGTCCCAAATTCAAGGGGCCAAGACATCTGCCAGAACGATTTGCGAATCAATTTTGGAGAAAATCAGCTGAACGTTTTAGCCGCTAGCGTTGTTCAAAGACGGCAGGACAGACAAACGTTTTGCCATCATTTGATTGTTCGGTACTAAGGACCGAAAAATATTTCTGGCTACACCAGTGTTAGAGGAAATTTAGCTCCTGGATTTACCACTTTTTGTTGGATTTTTTGGTATCATTACACAACTTACTTTCTACACCATAGCACGATAGTAAAAATTAGCATTGTAATAGCTTTCAACGAACGCAAACCACAGCTGACTATGCTGTTAAAGCCGTGAAAATGAATTAAGAACTCCAATGTCTCTACACAGGCCTTAAAATATTATTTAATAAAAAAAGGTTAAAGTTTGATGTAAATCGATTGGAAATGGTAACTCAATAATTCGCTTAATATTTAATACCATATACTGTGAAAGTTTAATTTGGGAACGGGAATTTCTATTGTAAAGCATCCACTTTTTTTGGAGGAGGAAATAAAATCTAGTATTATATGTAAAACAGGGTCGGAGCCGCAGTACATCGGTGAAAAGTAAAATGCGAGCTGAGGAGGGTGTGGGCACTATTGTTACGCCGCGCGTGAACGCAATGGAGCCTCGAGTCTCATACTGAACATCAACGGCGCCATCTCCACACGCAGTTATGGCTTACTAAACACCCACAAGAGAAGCAGGCAGGTTAAGGGTAAGATTCACTTTATTAAAGATTTTCATACAAGCTTTCTCTAGCTAGTTGCTTAAGTTGAATGAACTAAGAACGTACAGACGACACACACATGGTAAACATATTTTTACGTATTGCAGCTTAATATAATAAGTTGGTCCAGGCAGTCTCATCATGTTACAATGCGTTGTAAAAATAGGGGCGTTGAACAAATGTCGAGCTCAGCACGCTCCACAGAATGATGAATTGCTGTAGATAAGTGGGATGATTATTGTAATCCTAAATTATTTCTTTGTATTAACCGTTGTTAAGTGTTTAATCAGTAGAAAAATGTTCTTTTATTAACCAAGGTGCAGGAGAATCTGTAGTTATGCGTATCTATCATATGCATTTTGCTGGGAGTAATGCATATCTATCACATGCATTTCCAGTTACATTTGCCGAGATCCAGAGGGAGGGTGACGGGGGATATGGCCTCTCAAAACATTTGTGTAATAATCGGTATTACTTTTCAGGACACACATTGTAAACTTACGTAGATTATAATAAAGTGTAGCTGAATAAACTTGAACAATCAAGGGATCAGTTAAATCTGCATACGACGCTGAGAATAAGTTCTTAAGTCCAATTTCCCTATTTTTCAGGGCACAGCTCTAAATGTAAAATCAGAATTTTGTAATTTCTGTCATCAGTGATTAGATGAGTTGAAAGTCATTCCCTGACAAGTAGGTAAATTTGACATAACCACTTATGCCTGCGCACACAGAAACGTAAACTCAAGGAATCAAATCGTTTTAAATAACGTTCCAGTATACAATTAATAAATATCAGATATGTTCATCAGATCAGTTCAGATATGATTTTGTTTCAAATTTCGATTTTTACATCAAAACTTTTCGATTTTCAAACAGTTCTGAACGATTTTACTACATTTCTGTTGTTTGTCTATTGGACTTCTCCAAGGCATTTGATACGTTAAGTATGACCGTCTATTATTTAAACTGCGCTTGCTTAATTTCTCAGAACCTGCAATTACATGGTTCAGTTCTTATCTATCAGCTCGCTCTCAGTCAACGGTCGTACGCATCCTGGATGATACAAAAACGTCATCTATACGTTTCTTATCTCGAGGGATATCTCAAAGCTCCATTGTAGATCCCCTTTTGTTCAACATCTATGTAGCAGATTTAATGCATCTATTATCAACTCCGTGATTCAGATGTATGCAGACGATAATTAATTTATTCCTTTCACCCATCTAATCTTCCATTGGCTGTTGATTGCTTAAATGTGGATCTTGCTAATATTCATAAATGGTCTATGGAGAATGGATTAATTTAAAATCCTAATAAATCTGTGTATCTCTTTTTAGACCCTACAAATCGCCTAATAAATGCAAATACAGATTATTTTCAGCTGTTAATAGGGCAGGCAAGTTGAATTTTTTCCGACGACACTGCGCTCTAGCGGCAGCAATCCGCAATAATCCGGTGATCGAAGTAGAAGTGAGTATTGCCCCGTGTACAGTGAAAATTGGTATATCGCACAGGATTCTCGAATTATACATATTATTAATATACATTATATTAGACATAATACTAATAACTATTACTTACAGTTTTCAACCTGTTGATGTGGGAATATTCCAACAGAAAAGTTTAAATAAAGGGCAGAAACTAGTAGAAAGTTTTCATGTACATAGTGTAAAGGAAGTCCATGATGGGAATAAGACGGGTCTTATAATTTCTTTTAAGCAGCAATAGTTAGCCTGCAGTCCTGATGGGATAATTAAGAATGGTCAAGGGTTTGAATTGTTGGAAACCAAGTGCCCTTACCAGGGGCGTATCTAGGGGGGGGGGAGCAAGGGGGGCGGCTCGCCCCGGGTGACACCATTTTAGGGATGACACCAATTAAAAATTTTATAGTTGGAATTATGCAATTTAAATCATTTACTTAAAAATTTTATATATTTATCAAGACTATCTGATTTGGCTCTATTGTCAATAGAAAATGGCATTGCAGTAAGTATAGATTTTAATGAAATTATAAATATGTCTACTGCCCTAAACTCTCTTCAACAGGTTTTATAAATAACTTACATTTGTTGATAAGTTATGTTTAATTTTAAACTATTTATTTAAAAATTTTATTGCAATTATTCTTAACTTTATAGAACTTTTTAATATACTATAAATAACTATTATGTGCAAATATGTTTGTATTTTTAATAAAATAATGTACAATCTATGCAGGAATAGATATTTTTATACTTAATTTATGGGAGGGTGACACCATTAGCTTTGCCCCAGATGACACCAACTGAAGCTACGCCACTGGCCCTTTCTCATGTAAACATGGTGCAGTAGTGGACACGGAAGAAAAAAATGTATCTTTTCCATATTTGGAATTTAATGAAAACGGTGATTTAAAGATAAAAGTTTCTAATGGTCACTATACTCGGCGCCAAGTATCTATGCACATACTTGCAATACACATGTGTCATTTTTTTGTGTATTCATCAGTCGATCAAGTTCATATTCTTGTTCATCGGAATGAATTTTAATCATCTATTATTCCCAAAATTAAAAATTTCTATTTTACTTATTTTATACCAGCTCTTGAAGCTAAATTATGAATCTCAAAAATCGTTGTACCTGTCTAATTTAAGGACCATTTTGTTTGAACGAAGTTTACATGATAATCTATATAAGAGTGTTTTATTTAGATTACACATTTCTTTACAATGTTATCACATAAACTTAATAAAATTTCATTAAATTACTCATGACGCTGAAGCGATTCTTTGTTATTTGCTAAAACACAGGCCATGTACATAATTTTGTCCACATGTGTCATTAATGCTCTCTTTCCCACTCGCGATTTGGGAAACAAAATTCCAAATTGAGGTTTTTTAATTTTGCTCAGTGAGGAACACAACACTTTCTTCCGCTTTTCCTCTTCTTTTTATTCGCGAATTTACTCATTCTTGTTTTTCTTTCTATGCATCAATTTACTCGAATACTTGCACTCCAACATATTCAACTTACGGTGGAATACAACTGCGGTCACCGGACAACTTACAACTTTCGCCACCAGATGTCACTTCGGGCGTTGCTGGTCTGCCCCATTGGTAGTCATTCTATTGGTCAAGTTGATCTTGCTAAAAATCTTGGTTTATGGATGGACAGTGGATGGAATTTTGATCATGTGTTAATCAAATGTAGAGCAGCATATTTGAGATTAAGGTCCCAATATCAATATCGCAACCAATTAACACAGTCAACTAAGATAATGTCGTGCAATACTCTTATACTGTCGTTATTTAATTACAGTAATATTGTTTATAGCCCTGTGCTATCTCAAAGAAATTTTGCTAGAATTCAATTTTATTCAGAATGCGTGTTTGAGGTTCTGTTTCAATATTCGGAAATATGAGCGTATATCACCATTCATGGATAAGTCAGGCTGGTTGACCATGAGACAGAGATGGATATTTCACCTATGTTAACTGGTACACTTTGTGCTCTCCTTTAATTCTTCCAGTTATTTTCGGGATTGACTTAAACTTTTTTCACAAATCTAATGAGTGTGCTTCACGTACTGCCTGATTTGCCAATTTCCTACACCTAATTGTTATTCCCGTTCACCGTACTAGCAAATTCGAGGCATCCTTTAACTATACTTCTACAATTTAATTCCTCAAAAGCTTAAAATACTTCCCAACAAATCATTTTGTGAAAACTTTGTAAATTTATTAAAGTTAACTTTTAATCTTTCTTCAGTGTTTCTTGAAGTATTATATTATTTTTTTTGTAACCTTGATGTATATGTTTAGCATTACTTCAGTGTTTCCTGTTAGGTTATGAAAACGACGCGAAATACCGTGAGTTATTCCATTCTGAAGACAAGCCCACACGCGCCACGAAATAAAAACCCAAATATTGCTCTTTCATGGAATATCGACAATGCAAGGAATGCAACAACGAAGTTCCGTTCCGCTATCGCGAATTTCTGTGAATTACGTGTCATTGTTGTGACTTGATATAGCTGTACGGTATTAGGCTTCTTTTTCCAATACAAGTTTACAAACCTTTTGTGTTAAATTTTTATGCATCTGTAGAATTCATATAGTTTTGACAACAGTTTATTTGATTTATTTGGTCAAAACACCCTTCGGAAGTCACCAAATTTATAAGGGGAGGTATCGTTGAATTTTCGCTTTTTTGAGTTGCACAAAAGAATGGGCAGAAAATGCTACTCTCTTCAAAACTATGCAAACTACGTATTTCTATTCAGGAAGCTAAATCCAATTTCAAAATTTAATACAGGGTTAGAAAATGCCATTATTTTCCGCATTTGGACGAGAAATGATCCCTGAAAGGCATTTTCACAAAAATTGGGCCAAATTTGACTGGCCAACCTACTGCCAAGTTTTTCTCAAATTTCTGGAAAACCAACAATCGGTTTGAAAAACAAATTTCACCAGTGAATTTGCCATGAAATTCCGGGCTAGGTCGCTGATTTTCAGAAGATTCGAGTTCCCTCCCGAAATCGCCAAATTCTTGTGGGTGGTATCGTTAAATTTTCGCTTTTTTTTTGCTAGCACTAAAAAATGCTCTTTTCTGCAAAACTAGGCAAATTATTTCTATTCAGGAAGCAAAATCCTCTTTCAAAATTTAATATAGAGTTAGAAAATGCCATTATTTACCGCATTTGAATTAAAGTTGGTATCAGACTATTTTTTATATTCTTTAAACCATTTTTTCTTAAAAACCACACAACGATTTTTGATTAAATTGGGATCTGAGATAGAATAAAGGAAGCTTAAGAGTGGTGTAGGTTTCATGTTCGTTGAAATGCCTGATTTAGCAAATTTTTTTTGAATTCTAACATTTTCGTTTTCTTTCTACTGTGAAAATATAATTATTTTTCGTAATGAAATAGGTTAATCAAACACAGATCATCAAATAAGGTCATGTTGAATTTTTTGAATATATGAGTAGTTTTTCTATAATTTCCTGACAAACGTAATAGCCCGCTGCATATTTCAGACAGCTGGATGCGACGTAAGCTTTATCACTTACATTCATTTCATGTATTGTGGTGTCAGTGAAGTGCTAAATATTACGAAAAACTGAAAAATTCATAATCGTGTAGAGTATTAATAGAAACAATCTACTTTACGGTAAAATATTTATTTAAAAATTATATTGCAATTGAATCGTTTATTTCAAAAAACCAGTCAAGCGATAAAAGAATCCAATATTGAATTATTGGACGATTACTATTTTGTAAAGCTAGGAACCCACTACGAGCTCCCGGCACAGCACGGAACCGCCCCGCGCGGCTCGCCCTGCTCGGCCCGGCCTCTGACTCACCCATTATGGCCGGTTCTCTCAAAATCGAAATCAAATTCGAATTCGAAATCGAAATCAAATTCGACAATTCACAGTGAAGGACAGGAGTTCATAGCGAGTGTAATTGAGGCAGGTGATAAGGAAAAGAGACAAACTCATCTACTGGTTACTACGACAAAAGGCATAGAAAGAGCAGCGGCATACATTGGTGTTGGAGAAACCAGCATTAAAAACAATTCGTAAAGAAAATGTTACACTGAATGAAATAAGTGCTGTCACGATTTTATGCGTAATCAGAAATGCTCTGTGATTTTTACGTCCGTGAAAAGCAAGTGCCCACGGAGCAAAAAAATGCAGTCCATAATTAAAGAAAAGATAAATTTTCCTTGGGGAGAAATGTCATTTTGGATGTTAATGGAACAGATGGGATACAGATGGAGGTGTAATTCAAAACGAAAAGTTTTGGTCGAGAGAGCAGATATTGTAGATTGGAGAACAAGAGATCTCATACAAATGAGGAAGTTAGGGAAAGAAGGCCGTCAAATAGTGTATTGACGAGAGGTGGATTGACAACACCTTTGTATTTAATAAGTGCTGGGAGCATAATGATATAATTGGCGTAACGGCAAATACAAGTGTATAAGTTCGACTAATTGCAGTTCATGCTGATTGAAATAATGGTTTCATTAACCTTTTAAATACTAATGGAAAAAGTTTTCCCAGAGCATTTCAACCCTGCCGTACCGATGGGGTCTTTTTCGCTTGACCTCCAGAGGCGCGCGACAGCTCTTATCTATCGCTTGCTGACGGGTGAAAAGCAACGGCGCGGCGATTCTCACGTTTGGAGCTCCGGCCTACGTCATCCGGCAGGGATGTGTTGATGGAGGACTGTCTTCACGCGCAAAGACGGAACGTGGTCCACTGTGACATTTCATGCTTTTACAGTGCGCCCCAGTTCCAGAAACATAAGAGACCATTGAATCCCAGAAAATCTTCGTTGGGAGACGCCGCTCTAACGACAACTAAATAATAATATCACATAACACAGTAAGAACAGAAGAGATGATTTCTGTTTGCAGTTTATAAAGGAATTTGGGTTAAGTATGGCATATACATATAACTTCCACAAAATTTCTTCCATAATATTTTATTTTAACTTCGTATGTAATAACTAGTGGTGCTACAGAATGGCACAGACTTTCCCGTATTAGTTTTCTATTTTCCTGGATCTTCGCTAGCTATTCGGAATTGCCACATACTCTTTCTTGCCAGCTACCATCTATCATCGCCAAAACTACATTTTTTTGTCATTTTCTTAATTTTTCGGTTTCCTATTGGTAGAACAGAAACATTAATTTTAGAATATTAAAGAACACAAAAACCTAGCCGTAAATGGCAATTTTCTTTTAAAAATTATGTGCCGTTTAAGAGAAAATGGCGTTTTAGCACTACTAAAAATGCGAAATTTGAAGCTCATTTTCACAGAAAATTTTTGAGTTTTCAAAATACTTTATTTGAAGTTATTTGAAGCACTTACACTCACAAATATAATCATCTTTGCAAATTGCGGATAATGTGCATATTAAAGATGTGAGAGATCTTTCAAAAAATTTACATTTATATAATTTTTGAAAAAAAACAAAAAAAACTCAAAATAAACTTCACGCTATACTAATGAGTGTAATTAGCACTATCCGTTACAAAAGTTTCAAGAAAAAAATTGCAGCCATATACGAGAAAATGACGTTTGAGCATTTCTGAAAATGCCGAAATTTGAGCTACTTTTCACAGAAAACGGTAGTGTTTTCGAGAAACTTTACTTGACATTATTTAAAGCATATATACTCGTAAATATAATAATGTAAAAATAATCGCCGATAATGTAAATATTAACGACGTGAGAGACAAGTAAAAAAATTTACATTTTTGTAATTTTTGAAAAAACCAACCGATAGACCAAAATGGCTTTTATGTCATTGATAGAGTACATTTACCACTATCCCTACCAAAAGTTTAAAGAAAAAATTTGGAGCCGTTTTTGAGAAAATTTTGTTTTTGTAATTTTTTAAAATTGCACATATTGCATGCAATATTGCACGAAAACTACCAAAATTGTGAAAAACATTTATATAACCTGTATTAAAGAACTCAATATGCAGAACAAATTTTATTTGAAGAAAAAATCTCTATCTTCAATTTTGTAGTTGGAGAAAGACGCCGAAAAAAATTCAAACTTTCACAATTTTCGAAAATTCAGAGCTGTACGTGAAAATCGGACCTATGCCATGTTAAAAAGCGTATTTTACTCTATTCATACAAGAAATTAAAAGAAAAAATTTGGAGCCGTTTTTGAGAAAATGTTGAAAATCCCCGGGGGGCTTCATATAAAGTACCCCCAAATTTTAAAGAATCTTTTTCAAAATCACAAAGCTTCGACTACAATCAGATCGACTGGGGAATATCAATTTTGAAGAAAATCGACCGAACGGTTTAGGCGCTAGCGTTGACCACAGACGGACAGACGGACGGAATGCCGTCAATCGATTTTTAAGTATAAAGAAGCAACAAATCATGGATTTTGACCACACCACGAGATAGAGGATATTTTTTTTCTTAATTTAGCAACTGGTTTTAACCACTTATTCGTTTTCACGGCCCGGCAATTAATTTTTTTCCGCCGAAAATTGGCCATTTTTTCGCGCAGCATAACTTTCCCTATACTACGTATATCACTCCGTGTATACGTACGTATACGGGAAAGTAAAAACTTGTGCCAGAAAGATATTTTTCTACAGTAGCAGATAACAATAGGGTAAAATCAAGTTTATATCAGTGCAATAAATATATTGCTTTTATATTTTGTTATGTATTGTATTGTATTATTTGCAATGTCCTAATATTTTATTGTATTGGCATAAACCAATGACGTGGTTCCATATAAATATCTCTCCAGCCTATCAAAGCTTCTCTGTAGGGTCTTGTACTTATAAGTAGCACTTCACTGTGTACTATCTCGCGTCACACACCACGATCATAACAAACCCGCCTCGGCCCACGCTTCTCACGGGAGATCGTATTCTGTTAAGAGTTTCTGATTGTGCTTAAGTCGTGTGCTTTTTGAAGTAAAAATGGCTCGTAGAAAAATATCGCTAACAACTCGCGAAATTGAGTTAATTTTTGACAGTGTCAGTGACTATACGTCTATGTCCAGTCTTGATGATGATCCAAGCTAATTTACTTACACTTTATTTTCAGCTGCGATCGATCTGTCCATCTTTGTACATTGATTCCGTTCAAGACCCTAAACCTCTACGATTTAGCTTTACCTACGGTGTACGAAAAAGATTTCTTACGGATTTAAAATAAAATTAAAGAAAATAAAAATATAAAAATCATTTCCAAAATTAAAAAAATATTTTACTTTCGCAAACCACTTTAAAAAATCTGAAAAAATCATACTTTTCATAGTTTTATATAAATCCAATAACCTCAAAACCTATTTTAAAAATATTGAAAATATTTTTTCGAAAGTGTAATATTTTTTTTTCAAAACCCAAGTTTGGAATTATTTTTCATAAAGTATTGTACATATCTTTTTACAAGTGGGAAATCATTTTTTAAATTTTGAAACATTCTAATTATGTTGTTATTCATTTTAAAAATCAAATGCGGAAAACTTCGTTTTGCACGCAGAGGGAGTGGAGTAAAGAATGAAAATTAGTAGAAAAAAATGAAGAGAATAATTGTTGTTATGCTGTGTAAATATATTTAAATTTTGAAGGATATTTTGGCTTCGAATAGTGTCATTGTTATGTTTAATTTTCAAAAAAACTGTGAGAGCAAATAAATCATTGTTTGTGTAGTTTAATAGAGAAATATTTCGTTGTTATTCTTGGAAAAGCACAGTGCAATTTGACGAGTAGTTTAGTATTTATTCGGACATGTGTGCCTCCTTCCGTCGTTTTTGTTATCCCGAGGTCCCGCCACTCCGATGCACACATACGAGGTTGAGGTTAATTTTCAAAAAAACGATGAGAGCAAAAAAATCATTGTTGGTGTAGTATATTAGAACAATATTACATTGTTATTCTTGGAAAAGGACAATGAAATTTGACGAGTAGTTTAGTATTTATTAGGTCATGTCTGCCTCCTTCCGTCGTTGTTGTTATCCCGAGGTCCCGCCACTCCGGTGCACACATACGAGGTTGAGTTTAATTTTCAAAAAACGATGTGAGCAAAAAGATCATTGTTGGTGTAGTTTATTAGAACAATATTTCGTTGTTATTCGTGGAAAAGGACAATGCAATTTGTTGAGTAGTTTAGTATTTATTAGGATTTGTTTGCCTCCATGCATCGTTTTTTTTATTTTCAGTGTAATGATTTAGATTTTTTTATTGATAGTATCGAAAGTCAAAGATTTGAAAGCAATACTTTTGCGTAGTGCATTGTATTGTTGTTGATTCTGTGATAAGACATTTTAGTTTTGAATGATATTTTTCCTTCGAAGATTGTTTTTGTTCTTTGGCGGAGTTGCGCTATCTTGCGCCACATACGTGTCATTTTGTTCAATTTTTCAAAAAACTGTTAGAGCAAAAAAATCATTGTAAGTGTAGTTTATTAGAATGAAGTTTGATTTTGTTTGTTGGGGAAGGACAATGCGAAATGTTGAGTAGTTTAGTATTTAGTAGGATTGATGTGCCTCCATTGGTGTGTTTTTGGGTACCCAGTTAAAGGATATTAAATTTTTCCTTCGATAGTATCGAAAATCAAAAACGTAAAAACAGTAGTGTTGTATATTGTATTGTATTGTGGTTGATGTTATGTGAGGATAATTTGATTGTGAATTAGACTTTTGCCTTGATGAGTGATTTTCTTATCCTGCGGGAGTGTGCTGTTCCGGGTGACTCGTGAGTGGTTTTGTTGAATTTTGGAAAAAACGGTGAGAGCAAAAAAATCAGCGTGTGTGTACTTTTTTAGAACAATGTTTGGTTCTGTTTGTTGGGAAAGGATATTGCGAAATATTGAGTAGTTTAGTTTTTATGAGGAATTGTATGTCTTGAATTGTGTTGTTTCTTGAGAATAGTGTACAGAATTATTATTATTTACAGGGAATATTAAATGTTGAATATTTCAAAACAACATTGTTGGACAGAGAATTGTTTTGTGGTTATTTTTGTGTCAAGAAAATCTAATTTTGATGGATAGTTTTTTTTCTACGAGTAGTTTTCTTACGCGTTGTTGTTGCGCCTGCCGGGCATTTCGAAAATTCGTTTTTTCTAAATTTTCGAAAAACAGTAAGAGCAAAAAAAATTAATGTTTATATATTTGAAAAGCACAAAAATAGCACAATATTTTGTGTATAAAGAAAATTTGTTTTGGCTAATTGGCTTTGCCAGCTTAACATTAAGCCAGCAAAGCCACCAATTTTTGGAAAAAACCGTTGGAGCAAAAAAATTAATTTTTGGATATTTGGAAAGCACAAAAATAGCACAAAATTCTGGGTATAGAGAAAATGTGTTTTTTGAAAATGGCTTTGCCAGCTTAACGGATGTTTGTCCTTCTTCCTGTTATCATGATACCCTGAATTACTAGGATCATATAGAAATGGGTACTCTCTAACTGCTTCTATTAGCATTTCGTCAGAACTCATTTTAACAAAGTTCATGAAGTTCACCAATTTCACAAATGTCCTGCACGTCAGGGCGCCCAAGACAACACTCCGCGCTAGACGGCCGGGGCCGTCCACCTCGACCGGATTTTATTCTCGGGGAGGCATTCCGGGCCGAGCGGTGCGGAGCCGAGCGGAGCTGGCAGGTAGCAGTGGGAGACCCCCAGCTGTAAACCACGCAAAAGATTTCGGCCGGGTCTGCTCCGTACCGCGCGGGGCCGGGCGGGGCTGCGCGGTGCCGTTCCAATGGGTTTCGTCCTTAAGGCTAAATGTACCGAAAAAAACTTGTAGGAAAATTCAATAGATCGCAGCACTATCAGAAGGAATTTACTTTACCGATAACGTCTGAACAAATGGTCCGATTTTCGATCTGTAAACGGCATTTGACTCCTTTTTGTAATAGAATTTACGCTACGAAGCCCTTTTTTCCAAAAAAACTTGCAGAAACTCGATTTTGAATTTTTTTCTCGTACTTCCGGGAACAATTTGAAAAATGTGGGCTTATAGCGCGATGGCGACAAGCTTCCAGAATCCAACGCCGTGTCAATCATGCAAATCGGATGAATAGGAGCGTCGTAAAGTCAAATTTGGAAAAACACCTCACACCCCTCCCCCTTCCACGCCGCGCCGTCGCGCCATCCGCCCGTGCGCCCACGCGCTCCCTGCGCGGCCACCGGCAGAGAGTCTCTGGGCAGGCCAGGCTTGTTTGCCTACGCGCGGCTGCCGCGCGCGAGGCTGGCAAGCCAGGCAGTCATGCTTTCGTCATTTTCCATCTCAATATATTTTTTTCCCCATAAATGAAACTAGTGATGTTGTAACAGAGGTAAACGGTCTCATATCATGTTTAATAGCAATTAGTTCTTGTTTCATTTTGATAGTAGTATAGATAGATAATTTGAATAGTAGTATAACACTATCTTGTTTACATACTCCCGTCTTCCTTCAAATATGATCAAAAAATTGTTTGAAGTATTAATCAAATATCGATTACCGTTTGGAACCGATTTCAAAAAGAAAATGGAATATTAGTGATATTCACATAAATCACACAATCTCCTCACATATTATTTTAGATATCTGTTACTTCTGAGATCTTCCGTTATCATTCCACTGTTGAAAGAATGAGCAGAGATTACGCACGAGCTCTTTTATCCTACGACTCGATTTTTACTTTCCCGTATACGTACGTATATACGGAATTTTTACGTAGTATAGGGAAAGTTATTTAATGCTGCGCGAAAAAACGGCAGATTTTCGGAAGAAAAAAATTCATTGCAGGGCCCTCATAACGAAAAGGAAATGAATCTAGTTGCTAAATTAAGAAAAAATCCCCTAACACGTGGTGTAGCCAGAATCCCTCTTTTGTGGGTCCTTGATACCGAAAAACGAATTGAAAGCAAAACGTTTGTCTGTCTGTCCGTCCGTCTGTGAACACTACTAGCGCCTAAACCATATGTATGTTTGTTTTGTTTTGTTTTGTTTTTTTTTTCAAAATGAAGAAGCCCCTGTCGATCTGACTCTAGTCAAAGCTTTGAGATTTTGAAAAGGAATCTATAAAACATAGCGGTACTTTGCATGAAACCCCCCGAACATTTTCGAAATTTTCTCAAAAACGGCTACAAATGTTTTCTTTAAATTTCTTGCAAGAATAGAGTAAAACACGCTTATTAAGGTGGAATCGGTCATAATTTCACGATTAACTCTGAATTTTCGAAAATTCTAAAAGTTTCAACTTTTTCGGCCTCTTCCTACAACTTCAAAATTGCAGATAGAGATTTTTCCTTCAAATAAAATTTGTTCTCCAAAGCGAGTTCTTTCATTACGATCATGTACACTTTTTTGAAAATGTTAGTATTTTCGCGCAATTTTGCTTGCAACATGTGCAATTTGAAAAAAATTATAAAAAACAGATTTTCTTAAAAATTGCTCCAAATTTTTTCTTTGAACTTTTGGTAGGGATAGTGCACAATGTAGTCTATGATATTACATAAACACCATATTGCTCTATTCTTTTTTATTTGCAAAATTCACAAAAATATGTGTTTAACTTGTCTCTCACGTAGGTAATATTTACATTGACGGCGATTTGTTGACATTATTACATTTATGAGTAAATGTGTTTTAAATAATGTCATACAAAGTTTCTCGAATACTGAACTGTTTTCTATGAAAACTAGCTCAAAATTCGGCATTTTCAGTAACGCTCAAACACCATTTTTTTATAAATGCCTCCAAATTTATTCTCCATGTTTTCGAAAGTATAGTGCAAATTGCACTCTTTAATATGGCGTGAAGTTTATTTTGGGGTATTTTTTTGTTTTTTCAAAAGTTTCACAAATGTAATTTTTGTGAAAGATCTCTCACACCTCTAATATGCACATTACCAGCAATTTGTAAATACTATTGTATTTGTGAGTTAATGTGTTTCAAATGACTTCAAAGGAAGTTTTTCGGAAACTCAAAAATTTTCTGTTAAAAAGAGTTTCAAATTTCGCATTTTTAGTAGCACTTAAACGCCATTTTCTTAAAAACGTCTCCTAATTTTTCAGAGCGAGGTTTTACTGTTCTTTAATATTCTAAAATTGATGTTTCCGTTCTACCATCAGGAATTCGAAAACTTAAGAAAATATCAAAAAATGTACTTTGGGCGACGATAGATGGCAGCTGGTGCGACAGTGTAGCAATTCCGAATAGCTAGCCCAAACCAAAGGAAGTAGAAAACTAATGTGGGAAAGTCTGTGCCATTCTGTAGCACCACTAGTTGATCTCAAAACGGCTTGTCTCCTTGATAGAATTCACCTGGTTAATCCCATTTTCCAAGTAAAGTAGAAGATAATTTTTTTAAATGTTTTCGTACTTTCGGACAAATTTGAACAGAATTTCACCGACTTACTCGTAGTAAAGTATTCTAATTTCCTTGTTCTATGCCAGCTTTACCATCTTGCCCCATCTTCTTCCCAGCTGTTATATGTCGCCACCCATAATACATATCTTAAAGTTTTCTCATTATTCGGTTTCCTAGTAGTAGATTCGTAATATTACTTTTAGAATATTAATGAAGAGTAAAACATCCTCCTATATGGCAATTTTCATTAATAAACTTGGAGCCGCTGTTAAGAAAATGGCGTGTAAGCGTTACTGTAAATGCGAAAATTGAAGCTCTTTTTTACAGGAATATTCCGAGTAGCTGGTGGGAGATATCTGGTTAGGAAAGAACCCCGCAAGCCGACAGGTAGATAGGTCGGTGATTTAGAGCTTGTTCCGGCTGGGGTGGTGCCCCGCTGGTGGCAGATACCTGGTTGGGGGAAACTAGTAGACGGAAGGTCAGCGCCGGATCTCGCCATCCAGCGGGGAACATCACCTCCACCTCCCGATTAAATAAACACGCCCTACACTTGCGGTACTAAAGACCTCCGTAGTTGACGTGCCCCTGAAGTCACTACCAATCAATCAAAAATGACTCCAAATGTTTTCCTTAAATTAATTGTAAGAATAAACTAGAATATACTTATAAAGGTGGCATAGATCTCATTTTCATTATTGACTCTAATTTTTGGAAAATTGCAAAAATCCGAATTTTCTTCGGCGTCTTCCTACAACTGCAAATTTGAAGATTGAAATTCTTCCTTAAAATGATATTTGTTCTCCATACTCAGTTCTTTCAATAAGGTCATGTACATTTTTTTAAACTTTTAGTTTTCGCGCAATATTGCGTGCAATATATGCAATTTTTAAAAAAACTACAAAAACAAGATTTTCTCAAAAACTGCTCCAGTTTGTTTCTTTTGAAAAGGATAGTGCCTAATGTACTCTCTGAGATGACATAAACGCCATATTGCTCTATTCTTTTGTTTTTTCAAAAATTACAAAAATGTAATTCTTTGACTAGCTTTTCATTTTGTAAATATTTTCGTTAATGGCGTTTTGTTCACATTATTACATTTAGAAGTATATGTGCTTTACATTATGTCTTAAAAATTCCTCAACAACAGATGTTATCTGTGAAAACGAACTGAAAATTCCGAATTTGCACAAATGCTTAAACGCCATTTTCTCAAATTGCGTTTGCTCTAGTTTCATTTGCGGGGAAAAAATACATTGAGATGCGAAGTGAGGAAAGCATTATAACGCCTTGCCTTGCCTGCCCGTCCGCCGCAGGCCCTCGGGATTAGCAGTGCCGGTGGTCTCCGCGTTGAGTCAGCGGCCCCTCCCCCACTAGGCGGATGACGGGGGCGGTGTGGAAGGCGGAGTGGGGTGAGGTGTTTTTCGAAATTTGACTTTACGTCGCTCCTATTTATCCGATTTGCATGTTTGATACGGCGTTGGATTCTGGAAGCTTGTCGCCATCGCGCTATAAGCCCACATTTTTGAAATTGTTCCCGGAAGTACGAGAAACATTTTAGAAAATGAGTTTCTGCTAGTTTTTTTGGAAAAAGGGCTTCGTAGCGTAAATTCTATTACAAAAAGGAGTCAAATGCCGTTTACAGATCGAAAATCGGACCATTTGTTCAAACGTTATCGGTAAAGTAATTTTGAGTAATTTTGGTGCTGCCACGTGGTGGCGGAAAATTGAACTAATGTCGGTACATTTAGCCTTAAAGGTCAATACATCGTTTAATTGAAAAACAAGTCTACTGCTGTCCCCATATCGTGGTGAAGCAAAGCCTTTAAATCCTTGTTTAGTGCAGAAAGAAGTCAAGTGATAGCGACTGGCTGGTTTCTGCTCTAAAATGCGGGAGATTTTGCGTCGCACTGAGTCCATTGTTCCAACATTCACTTTGCTAAAAGCACATTCTCCTGCCCTAACTACAGAAATCGCATATCCTTCAGGAAAAGTGAGTAAAAAACAATCATCAAAACATCATATTCTTTGAAATTTTTATTTTTAGTAGTTGAATAAAAAATTGTCGTGCTTAAAAATTTCAAAAATATGGGTTTAATTTTTATTTTATGACGATCAAAAGTCATATTGTTTGTACAGAATCTTTATACTCTAAATTTTCAGTTTACATTTTGGGTTTACTTTACACTACATATTACTAGGCCCTAGGAATAATTTAATGTTTCCATGAATGTTGTAGGTCCCAATAAATGTGAAAAAGACAAGATTTACAACCTCTAAAACCCTACTTAGTTGGATACTAAGAGTTTTATGAGGATATTTTTCAATGGTCTACAACGCAGAATGTGCTGTAAATCAAGTGTGTGATGATGAATATTCATTCCAGAACAAATATGAATCAATGACAACAATATTAAACTCTTTAAAAAGTTCATTTCTCATTTGACTTTTGATGTCCCTAATGAAATTATACTATTTCTAAATAAATTTACAACAGTGATGGTTGTTTACTTCAGAAACAAGTCAAGTGCAAACTTTTTAATATTTTTTTACATTTGTCAATATAGATAACAAAAAGTTTTACGTTTATCAGTTACACAAATAGATAACTTTCATAGGAAAAATCATCAAAAAAAAAAAAAAAATTAGGGTTGCTGGAAGTTTTCTTTGATTTACTCAAAATCAAGAATTTGTTGCTTGACTGGGTTTTGAAATAAACAATTCAATTATTCTTAATTACAAAGAATTTTTAATATATTATAAATAACTATCATGTGCAAATGTTTGTAATTTTTATAAAATAATGTACAATCTATTCAGCAATATATATTTTATACTTAATGTGTGTGTGTGTGTGTGTGCGCGTGCGCACACGTGTGTGTGTGCGTGTGTGACACCATTAGCTTTGCCCCAGTGACACCAACTAAAGCTAGGCCACTGGACCACAGAATTAAATATTCACTGTTATTTTGTGATGCGAGTAGTAAATGGGATGGAATAAAGGTGGTAAATCACATACAATATTACAAATATAACATTTCAAAACTTTATCAATCCTTATACAAAATTAAATAAAACTGTACATTTTTACGATACCGACTCTCTAATATTACATAAAATGTAGGTGAAAGCTGTACATACAAAGTTTTCCATCTACATAGATGTTTTCATTAAAATCTTTTAAAGAAAGAAGCTTAAATACTGCACTAAATAAACAAATAATACAAAGAATGGTGAAACTCAATGGCATCAAGAGAAAAATGAACACAAATCCAATTATAAATCAAAAACGTTGAAGGAAACGGTATAACTGAACATACAGCCATCTTATATACACTGAACTTTTAAAATATTAACAATATCATTTAAATAGCAACTTGATTCTCACAGAAAATTTAATGTTTACAGTACAAAAGCAATTTTAAAAATGAATTGACTCAAAGCACTATACAAACAGTGTAATACTTGCCACGTATAAATTATTAACATAGAAAGAGAATTTGTGAGTTAACATTGTACTTCTATTACGAACTTGACATTTCGTTATTTTTACAAAATCATACTATAGAAAATCGACACTGGAATATACAACATGTGTTGTTTGGTATCAAAAATAATACCAAAACACACAAAAATATATTCATGTTTCTTTGATGCAAATACAATTATCATAAAACAAAGGAAAATTAAGATTTCTACATTTTCTTGCATCATGATACCTGCTTCCTTTACTAATACACTGACAGTGTTCATGCAGTGTTCATACATAGCAAACCCTTGCAAATCAGCATAATTATTCGTTACTTTAATAAAGAAGAAACTATGGCTATTAAAATATTTCTGTAAAAAGACACAAAAATTATGAAGAGAAAGACAGCTGTAGGAAGAGTTGCAACTTGGGTTCATTTACAAGGATCTTCTCCATGAACTTTATTCAAAAACGAATCAATATTCAAGTTCTTCAAGAGCTTGCATGGATTATCATGCCGAACACGTTTTTCAGACTGAAATCAGAGAAAAGCATACATTAAATTCAGAAATAGAATATAAATAAAATTAATTGGCACTTTTCATAAGAAAATGGGAAATGAATATAAGATTAATAGGCCACAAACAGACATGAAAGACGCACGTTTTTTTAGTAAACAAAACAAAAAAAACTAGTGATGCTACAGAATGGCACAGACTTTCCCATACAGTTTTTTATTCCTTTGGTCTCAACTAGCTATTCGGACTTTCCTCCTATTCTCGCAAGCTGTCATCTATCGCCACCCAAAGTATATTTTTTGACATTTTCTCAATTTTTCGGTATCCTGATGGTAGAACAGAAATATTATTGTAAGAATAATAAAGAACAGTAAAACATCGTCCTAAATGGCAATTTTATTTGAAAAATTTGGAGCCGTTTTTAAGAAAATTGCATTTAAGAGCTATTGTAAATTCCAAATTTAAAGTATTTTCACAGAAAATTTTTGAGTTTTTGAAAAATTTCATTTGAAACACATACACTCACAAATACAATAGTGTTTACAAATTGCGGGAAATGTGTATCTGTGGGGTTTGAGATATCTGTCAAAAAAAAGTGTAATTTTGGAAAAAAACAAAAAATATCCCAAAATTAACTGTCATATTAAAGAGTGCAATTTGCATTATCAGTTTCAAAAGTTTGAAGAAAAAAATTGGAGCCGTTTTTTGAGAAAATAGCGTTTGAGCGATTCTGAAAGTACGTAATTTTGAGATAGTTTTCACAGAAGAGTTTTTGACAAACTTTATTAATTATTTAAAGTACATGTACTCATAAATATGTGAACAAATTGCCGCTAACGTAAATATTAACGATATGAAAAGATGTGAAAGATATTACATTTTCGTAATTTTTGAAAGAAAAAAGAAAAGAAAACAACAACAACAACAACAAAAGAATAGAGCAATGTGACGTTTATGTCAACTCATAGGGCACATTTAGCACTATCCCTACAAGTTTAAAGAAACTAGTGGTGCAACACAATGGCACAGACTTTCCCGTATTAGTTTTCTATTTCCTTTGGTCTTGGCTAACTACTCATACTTGCCAAATACTCTTGCCAGCTGCCTTCTATCGCTGCTCAAATTACAATTTAATTTTTTTTTTTTTTGTTTCCTAATGGTAGAACAGAAATGTTAATTTGAGAATATTAACGAACAGTAAAACTTTGGCCTAATTGGCAATTTTCTTTGAATAAGTTGGAGCCGTTTTTAAGAAAATGGCGTTTAAGCACTAAAAATGCAAAATTTGAAGATTTTTTCCACTGCAAATTTTTCAGTTTTCGAAAAACTTCATTTGAAATCATTTCCAGCACATCCACTTACAAATACAATAGTATTTAAAAATTGTTGATAATGTGCATATTAAGGGTGTGAGATATCTTTCAAAAAAAATTACATTTGTGTAATTTTTGCAAATACAAAAAATACCCCGAAAATTAACTTTACGTTATCTTAAAGACTCCAATTCGCACTATCCGTTCGACAAATTTGAAGATAAATCTGGAGCCATTTTTGAGAAAATTGAGTTTGAGCGTTTCTGAAAATGCGGAATTTTGAGCTAATTTCACAGAAAACGGTTGAGTTCTCGAGAAACTTTGTATGACATTATCTAAAGCACATATACTCATTAATACAATAATGTCAACAAATCGCTAGTAATGTAAATATTAACGACGCACCGTGGGATGAAATGCCTGAAACGTGGTTAAAATTCATTATCTCTTGCAAAATAATGGCTATGTTGGGGTTTATATTGGTGTTTTCGACGTCACCAAATACGAATATGGTATCAAAAATAAAAATTCAAAATGGGGGATTCAATATGGCGGACATTTGGAAAAACGGGGAAGAATGCAACAAAAATAAGAGTAATGGGGTTTTCGAGCTTACTGATTGCGAGTATATCAAAAATAACAAATTCAAAATGGCCGATTCAATATGGCGGATGACATTTGGAAAAACGTGGAAGAATGCAACAAAAATGAGTATATTGCATTCTGACTTACTGTATATTCGAGCTCACTGATTACGAATATATCAAAAATAAAAATTCAAAATGGAGGATTTAATATAGCCGATTACATTTGAAAAAAAGTGGAAGAATGCAAATATAACAAAATATTTGTGTCTGATTGCGTACAACTTTTAACCCCGTCGTCTGTCAGACGACGCAAGTAGTGCCGAAACAGTACCCCCACCTCCTTCCCCTCACTCCCCGTTTTCAAACTGTGTAGCTTCATTGTGTGACTATATTGTTGTGCTCATACGGTATACGGTATTTTAACACTCGTCGTCCAATACACTACTCCTTTGCTACTTACGTCATCGATATTTTTGTGCTTTATTCGCTAATATAGTAAATAATAAATACAAAATCCTTGTATTGTAGCATTTAAGGTTTGTTCTGAACCTTTAGCAATCATAATGTGACGATGACGATTTAAATAAATGTCGTGTGACGAGGTACTTCTGCGGACGCTTCTCAAAAGGCATGTGTATACAGCAAGTGTCTGCTGTGAGAGTCCAAGTCATTTAGGTGTATCTATAAAACCCTTTAACATGTAATTTATAACTCCTATAATATCATACATGTTCAATTCATTAAATTTAGTGTTTCATTGTAAAAAAAAGGTTATTCTTCATTTTTACCCGAAGTAGTCTGCCACACTACGCTTTTGTAATAACGCTTGGTACAGGGCGACTTCGAAATCTAGGATTAATGTAACATGGGGCCCAATTAGTGATATTTCCATTAAAATAAAATGAAAGTCAGTAATGCTGACTCAAATATATTGTATAACACACATGGTAAAACTGGTTTTATTTTTCTCGTAGGATTGCACTACTCGGCCAGACGGTCTCTGTGGCAACACCTCTTTCTCGCAAAATAAAATGTAATTTTCTCTACTCGTATCATAAATAACTATTTTAGACAGCCATGAGTAAATTTAGTTACTTCAGGGCATTCGTACCATGCTGAAAGTTTAAATTTTGGAAACAGTGCTATTTTAAGGTTGAAATTATCTGTGAATGCAACAAAGACTACTCTGGCTTTTTGCAGCGGTATTGTTTATTCTTTTCTAAGTTAAGCGATACATGTTGGTAGAGAATGTGGTATTCCCACATATATTTTAGTATGTTGTCAATTATGTACTATTAATATCGATTTATACATTATTTTTATGAACAAGGGTCGTATTTATACTTTTAATTAAGTTTAATAAAATTAGAAAAAGACAGAATTTTGCAGCTACCGTTATAAACATGTCTCATTATCGGATTCGTGCCTATTCGTGCGATTTCATAAAATGATCGTGAAGTCAATACTATAAATATCATCAAGAAATAAGAATGAACGTGGAATATTGCGGGATTTGTAACTTATCTCTACTTTTTCATTTATTTTTAAATAAATTTTCTCATTTACCGGCAAGAACATTAAATTTCAAATAACAAGTTTAACATGAAAAAAAATTAAACCAGGGCTTATAATTTAGTGTATACCTTCTGTTACATGTCCCATTTTAAAATTTCAATGATTATTTTCATAGAACAAAAATATATTCCTTTAAATTCGCACTAAAATTTCCGTCCGGCTTGGGTGACGCGGTAAACACAATAGAGCCCTATGTTCAACCTGGAATACAGCTTTCACTTGTAAATTTCCCATCAACAGTGAAGCCAACCTGAGAGTTAAAAATTCTCAACTAGAAACTTGTTTTTCGAATTTTGGCCAGGTTTTAGTCATTTCATCCCACTGTGCGACGTGAGAGACAAGTCAAAAAAATTACAATTTTGTAATTTTTGAAAAAAACAAATGAATAGAGCAATATGGCGTTTATGTCATCTCATTGGCACTCTCCCTACCAAAAGTTCAGAGAAAAAAATTGGAGTCTTTTTGAGAAAATCTTGCTTTTGTAATTTTTACTTTCCCGTATACTATACGTCCGTATAGTATAGGGAAAGTTATGTAATACTGCGAGCAAAAATTGCAGATTTTCGGTAGAAAAACTTTATTACAGGGCCCTGGTAACGAAAAATTGGATAAATCCAGATGCTAAATTAAGAAAAAAAATCCCCTAACACGTGGTGCAGCCAGAATCCCTATTTTGTGGGTCCATGATACCGAAAAACCAATTGAAAGCAAAACGTCTGTCCATCCGTCTTTCTGTCTGAACAACGCTAGCGACTAAACCGTTCAGCCGATTTTCTCCAAAATCGATACTCCCCAATAGATCTGAATAATCTCGCGGATCCTTGAATTTGAAACCCATATTTTAATTTTGGGGGAACTTTATATAAAGCCCCTGGCATTTTCAAAATTTTCAAAAAAAATGGCGCCAACAATTCTGACTAAATTTTGTTTTTGGATAGTCTAAAGGTAATTTAAGAGAATGGCGTAGGTCTCATGTCGGTCGGAAACACTGAATTTTCGAAAATTGCAAAAGTTTGAATTTTTGTCGGCGTCTTCCTCTAACTTTAAAATTGCAGGCAGATTTTCCCTCCAAATAAAATTTCTTCTCCAAAGTGAGTTCTTTCATTAAGGTCATGTACATTTTTTGGATAATTTTATTAGTTTTTGCACAATATTGTAAATTTTGTGCAATATGCGCAATTTTAAAAAATTACAAAAACAAGATTTTCTCAAAACCGGCTCCAAATTCTTTCTTTAAACCTTTGGTAGGGATAGTACTAAATGAACTCTATGAGATGACATAAATGCCATATTGCTCTATTTTGTTTTTTTCAAAAATTGCAAAACTAATTGTTTTGACTTGCCTCTCACGTCGTTATTACTTACATTAGCGGCGATTTGTTGACATTATTATATTAATGAGTACATGAGCTTTAAATAACGTGAAGTAATGTTTCCTGAGAACTCAACCACTTTCTGAGAAAACTAGCTCAAAATTCCGCATTTTCAGAAACGCTCAAATGCCATTTTCTCATAAATTGCTCAAAATTTTTCTTCAAACGATTGGAACGAATAGTGCTAATTGCACTCTTTAATATGACGTAAAGTTGATTTTGGGATTTTTTTGTTTTTTTTTCAAAAATTACACAATGTAATTGTTTTGAAAGATCTCTCAAATCTTTAATATGCACATTACCAGCAATTTGTAAACATTATTATAATTGTGAATGTAAATGCTTCAAATGACTTCAAATAAAGGTTTTCGAAAACTCAAAAATGTTCTGTGAAAAAGATTTAAATTTCGCATTTTTAGTAGCTCTTAAACGCCATTTTCTTAAAAACGGCTACGAATTTTTTAAAAGAAAATTGCCATTTAGGATGAGGTTTTTGTGTTCTGTAATATTCTAAAATTAATATTTCCGTTCTTCCAATAGGAAACCGAAAAATTAAGAAAATGACAAAAAAATATACTGTTGGCGGTGATAGATGACAGCTGGCAAGGAAGAGTATGTAGCAATTCCGAATAGCTAGCGAAGACCCAAGGAAATAGAAAACTAATACGGGAAAGTCTGTGCCATTCTGTAGCACCACATACACATACTAGCGATGTTTACAGCTCTATGTTGGCCGTTTATCGCATCCAAGGCGCCATTTTGTTTTGTCATGCCAAGAGTGTTGTAACATATCTCTTCTTTCCATTGCCACTGTTACACCATCATTTCATTTCACTCTTGGCCGTCCTCTTTTCCTCCGTCTTGCTGGTGTCCAGTTATAAACCTTTTTGGGCAGTCTTTCTGAATCCATCCTTCGTAAGTGGCCGTACCATAACAATATTTTCTTTTCAACAACATCAGTTAAACATCCTTCTATATTTAATCACCTTTTTATAGTCTCTGTTTTTACACGATCAAGCAGCGTGACTCCACAGCATCTTCTCCAAAAACTGTTTTCAACACTATTAATCCTCTTTTTCAGAGCTTGGTTTAGTACCCAAATTTCAGAGCCATATGTTACTGTGCTCTCCACCAAAGATTTAAACAGCTGGATTTTTGTTTTAGTCCTAATGTCCTTACTCCAAAGTAGTGGGTTTAATTTGCTGATTATCTGTCGACCTTTTCCGATTTTTGATAAAATGTCGGCTTGATCCGTACCTTCTTCATTCAGAATTACTCCTAACTACTTAAAATCTTTCACATTTTTGATCTTTGAACCCTCTAGAATTAAATCTTCCTGTACATCACCAACTATCAAATAATGTGTCTTTTCCATGTTAATTTCCAATCCCCATTTTTTCATATTCCTCTATAAGTTTTCTCATCATGTAGGAAGCATCATTTACATCTTCTGCAAGAACCACTTGATCGTCAGCAAACAAAGTATGTATATTTTCTTCCCCTATCTGAATTCCCGTTTTAGTGCACTTTTTTGTCCATTTTCGCAAGGCTGATGAAATGTATATTTTGAAGAGTGTTGGGGATAAACAGCACTCTTGTCTTAATCCCTTGTTAGTCATAAAAGACTGATAAACCTGCGTAAGTTTTAACCTGGCTGCTATTTCCTTCATTGAATCTCTTTACAGCATTTATGTACTGACCGTGGATGTTGTTCTCTTTCATTGATTCCCACAACTTTTCCACTGGTACACTATCGTACGCTTTTCTTAGATCGACAAAAACTAGGTGTAATGGGCATCCATACGCTATGGACTTTTCCAGCTGTTTCAGACAAAAGAGATTATCTGTGCAGGATCGACCAGATCTAAATCCACTCTGTTCTTCAAGTTCCATCATATCCCTTTCAATGCGACCTCTCAGAACCCGTCCGTACAGCCTTCCTGTTGATGGGATGACACTCAAGCCCCTGAAATTGGCGCAAACACCTTTGTGCAGGGCCATCTTTAGGCACAGGCAGACGAGGCTCGTGCCTCAGGGCCCCCATGATCAAAGGGCCCCCAACGATAATAAAAAACATATAACAAAACTGAACTAGCGTGCGAAACTACGTAAAGTATCATTGACATTGATCAAATGTTTAGTTTTTTACTTAGATCTTATTATGTAAATATTGCTTGTGTTGTTATTTAATCATATTTTATTATGTTACTATTGTTAGAGTTATCAGTAAAATATTACTATAGAAAATACAGAGATTAAAGATACTATTTAATTCCGTTTATCTAGTTTTTTTTACAAATCCTTCCTTACCTTAAAAAGAGGAATCAAAATGCTTATTAACTGTGTAATATTCATTTTTTAATAACTTATGATCGCCAGGACGTAATTTGTTGAACTAAGAATTAGGGGCCCCGAAATCTCTGAGTGCCTCGGGTACTTTCAAAGCCAAAGACGGCCCTGCCTTTGTTTCCTTTCTTATAAAGTGATGTTATATAAGCGCTCTTCCAATCTTTTGGTACGGCTTCTCCTTTCAGGCATTTATTAAATATTTCTGCTAAATATTCCAAGGTAACATCAGGGGCGTGATTCAACAATTCAACAGGAACACCTCCAGGACCGGGAGCTTTGTTGTTCTTCATAGCCATTAGCTCTTTTCTTATTTCGTGCACACTTATATCTTCGCACGAATTGTTTACACACTGTAAGGAATAATCTATACATTTAAAATCAGTCCGTGTCTCTATTAAAAGAGTTTCATAATATTTTTTCCATTGCTCTTCAGTTATCGGGGAATATGTCAGTTTCTCTACATTATCTTTTTTAAAAACATTAATTGTTTTCCAAGCTGCCCTTGATTTTGTACCACCAACTAATCGATCTATTTCACAGCATTTCTTTTCCCAAACTGCATCTTTTAATTTGGCCACTTCCTTTTTAACAGTGTAATAGTATTTCCTGTAGATATTTCTATCTAATGGATCCTTAGAATTTAGCCATCTTTCATACACCTGTTTCTTTTCCTTAAGGAGATCTTTAATTTCATCCTTCCACCAGTATTCCTTCATTCTAAATCTACGTTTCTTTTTCTCCCCAATTGACTCCTTAGCGGCTTGATGTAAGGATTCCTTCAGAAAATCGTACATTTCTTCTGTGGACCCTTCAACTTTGCTTTCCATCTTTTATGCCAATCTTAACTTGTAAAGGAATATGGTGGACTCATTATCAAAACTGTCAAGTTGATAACTCGCTTCCAATTTGGTTTCTTGTTTACATTCACCTTCCACAGTTGGTGTTTCTTTCTTCCTGGGTTTAAACAAAGCTGTTGTTTTTAAAAGGTAATGGTCGGACCCACAATCAGCCCCCCTTTTAACACGGACGTCCATGATTTTCACATGGCATGTCTGTCCAATAATGGAATAATCAATAATTGATTTGAGACCTTTAGTTCTTTGTGTCCATGTATATTTATGGATATATTTGTGGGGATAAAAGCCGTTCAGTATCTTTAGAGAGAACTGCTCACATATCTCAATTAGACGAGTACCGTTTTCATTAAACACATCTTCTCCATATTGACCCACTACTTGATCATTTACTTTTCTGCCCACCCTTGCACTAAAACCACCTAGTAAAATTAATTCCTTCTTACTTCCAAACATTCAATGGAAAATATTCCGTGAAAGCTTCTAGAATACCTTTCAACTCGTTATAATCTTCGTACAGTTCCCAATCATCAAGAATGGGTCCCTTTCCAATCATACTTATCGTTTTCCACAGCTTATCATTCCTGCACTTAGTAGAAATCTTCTCACTTGTAGTACAGTCTTCAATGTGATTTTCTGATTCAGAATTAGAACTAGATTTTGCAGGCATGGGTTCCTCACCAGCAAATAATTCATCATCACTACCTGAGACCAATGATTCAACATCACTTTGATTCAGAAATTCAAATAACTGTTCAGTAGTCAACGGAGTTCAAACGGAAAAAAAGTTTCGTAAAGATGTAGTCCCGTAACCTCAAATTAACGTAATGACCTAAGGTGCACATATGTGTACCAGCAAAAACAATTGTATACAGAGGATATAAAAATGCATTTATTCACTTTCCGAGGATAGTAATCTATACTTTCAACTTTATAAAATAGATACGAAACAGAAAATACGCCATCTGATGATACAAAAAGCTAGCAAAAATACTTCCTCTCACGCCGATGAGAACGGCCGCCATTTCTACAATGAATAAATTTCTTCTCGCTTAATTCAATACACAAGTCCAGAGAAGCTCCATGCTTGGTGAAATTAAAAAGCTTGAAGGTTATAAAACGTGAATCGTCAAAGAAAAGAGAAAAAATCGCAGGTCACACTGAAATACGTGCTTAGAAATAAAGGTGAACATATGTGTACCTAGGATAATGTCATGAAGAGAATAATGTCATGAAGTTTCTCGAAAACTCAAAAGTTTTACGCCGTTAATATGCACATTTCCAGCAGTTTGTAAACACTATTGTACTTGTGGGTTGATGTACTTCAAAAGAGTTCTGTTTTTGGAAAACTCAAAATTGTGTGTGAAAAAGACCTTCAAATTCAGCATTAACAGAAGCGGTTAAACGCCATTTTCTTAAATACGGCTCCAAATTTTTCAAATAAAATTGCCACTTAGGACGAGATTTTACTGTTCTTTAATATTCTTAAAATAATATTTCTGTTCTGTCAGAAAACCAAAAAATTAATAAAATGACTACGAAATGTACTTCGGGCGGCAATAAACGGCAGCGGCCAGAGAATATGGCAAGTCGGAATAGCTAGCCGAGACCAATGGAAATAGAAAGCTAATACGGGAAAGTCTGTGCCATTCTGTAGAACCACTAGTTTTTCTTTAAACCAATTGTTTCATAAAAGCAGCACAACGTTTTTTGACTAAATTGGGACTGCAGATAGCATAAAGAAAGCTTAAGAGAGTGGTGTGGGTTTCGTGTTCGTTGAAACGCCTGGTTTTGAAAAAATTAAAAAAAATTCAGCGTCTTCCTACAACTATTGTGAAGATATAATCGTTTTTACTTTCCCGTACACGTACGTATATACGGCCTAATATACGTAGTATAGGTAAAGTGATATAATGCTGCGCAAAAAACGGCGGATTTTCGGCAGGAAAAAATTCATTGCCGCGCCCTGATAACCAGTGGCGTAGCTACCTATTAGGCTGCAAGGCGGAGCCTACCCAAACATTTAATGAAAAAAAAACCTTTCTCATACTTCACAATGTGCTTATTGATAATTTTTCAATTCACAATTACCACGTTTCACGTACGTTTTGCGTCTTGAACTTCCCGCTTAATTGCGAACTTCCCCTTCATTGGAGGAAGGCTCTGGGATTCAGAGCCTACAACGCATGCGCAGTTCGTGTGCTCGCGAGACGCAGATACGCAGTCGGCTACAGCGAGCCGAAGGCTAGCCTTCGGGAATCCTCGAGTTCGTTCGTGGTGTGTGGCGGGCCCACACTCCCAACACAAATACTACAGGCGCGCAACACACACAAACTCAGTTTACCGGAACGACTAACCTCTTATTGAAACCGAAGACTTAGGAAGAGGTAACAACAAACAGTGGACTACTAGAATTTTATTTTATTTGGGGAAAATGTTATTTTATGTTAATGTGTTAGAATGCCTTAATTTGTTTTGTAGATTTTAAATATGTCAATGTTACCATGCTTTGATATTGTTTCTGTGTGGTATTTGTGTAAGACCAAAATTTTGAGAACATAATAATAATAATAATAATAATAATAATAATAATAATAATAATAATAATAACTCCACCTAGGGAGTACACGACTTTGCAGTTGGTGGTGGAGCTTGAGTACCCCCATGAGCCTTAAAGCTATGCCAGTGGTAGCCTGGCTTCCGGTAGGGCCTCCCTTGCTGAATAGGTTGAAGGTGAGGGGTCTGACGAAGAAGTACTCCATTTTGAGAAGAGTGGGAAGTAAGTAGAGAGGGAAGGGTCATAAACCTTTGGACTTTCTGTTGTCGGCCCATAGAGGGTCCCGGAGAGAAACTGGGTTGGCACACCAGGCCACTGATTAGAGTGGAGGCCCGAACCTTGCATTAGCCAGCGAAGGAGGCTGCCTTCAGCAGTCAGTGAAAATCCCATAGGGTTTAGTAATGCCGACTGGCTGTTGTAAAGCGCTTCTCGCGGCCCTGGGCCGGGTCACGTAGGCCACGCCGAGTCAGGCGCCGCCCCCCGGTAACCCACCCCCTGCTACAAAGCACTCGGCGGGCCCAGCGGCGCCCACCGGAAGGGCGCTGACCCTTCGGCGCCTCGCGCGCCGTGGACAATGGCACGTAGCCACGCCGCAGCCGGGGACGCACCACCCGGTCGCGAAGCGGCCGGGCAGCCCTGCGTCGCTGGGTGCGCCGTATGACCCACCACGCCTTTCGGCCCGCCGTCCTCCACCCCCTTCCGATGGCCGGACGGGCAGCGTCGGAAGCGCATTGTGACGTGTCCTGACGCGCCCTGACATGCCACGACACGTGACCAGGCCCTCGGCCTTAAAAAGGCGAGCGCGGCGCTAGCAAGGGCAGAGTTCTCTTGGCCTTGTGCTGCGACGGGTCTCGTGGAAGTGTGGGTCGTCACTCTGGTGACCTGCGTCCTGACCTCGGCGGCGGCCTGAGAACTAAGTCCGGGGTCTCGTGGAGCGTGGGTCGTCCGTTTGAGGCTGACCCGCTTCCTGACCTGTGGGGACTACCGCCTGTCACCGGCTGTGAGTATGAATGTTATTGGCTGCACGGCTTGCAACGGCGATGGGCCTCGCACGTATTTAGTCATAATAAACTAGTTTTACTCTATATTAAAGGTCTTGTTCTTAAACCCGCAACTCCTTCCCTATGTCGCCGTCACGACATATTGGTGTCAGGTGTGGGGTTCGAACCCACGCAGAGTGTGCAGAGTGGGCAGAGTGTGAACAAGGCTGTCCACCCGAAGGAGAGATCCACCTTCATCAGGCGAGCAGAACGGGCGAAGGCAAGACGACGGAGAGCGACGCGGAGCAGGCTAGGGAGATGAAGGCGAGTGGGGCAGAGTGTGAACAAGGCTGTCCACCCGAAGGAGAGATCCACCTTCATCAGGCGAGCAGAACGGGCGAAGGCAAGACGACGGAGAGTGACGCGAAGCAGGCTAGGAAGATGATGGCGGGTGGGGCAGAGTGTGAACAAGGCTGTCCACCCGAAGGAGAGATCCACCTTCATCAGGCGAGCAGAACGGGCGAAGGCAAGACGACGGAGAGCGACGCGGAGCAGGCTAGGGAGATGAAGGCGAGTGGGGCAGAGTGTGAACAAGGCTGTCCACCCGAAGGAGAGATCCACCTTCATCAGGCGAGCAGAACGGGCGAAGGCAAGACGACGGAGAGCGACGCGAAGCAGGCTAGGAAGATGATGGCGGGTGGGGCAGAGTGTGAACAAGGCTGTCCACCCGAAGGAGAGATCCACCTTCATCAGGCGAGCAGAACGGGCGAAGGCAAGACGACGGAGAGCGACGCGAAGCAGGCTAGGAAGATGATGGCGGGTGGGGCAGAGTGTGAACAAGGCTGTCCACCCGAAGGAGAGATCCACCTTCATCAGGCGAGCAGAACGGGCGAAGGCAAGACGACGGAGAGCGACGCGGAGCAGGCTAGGGAGATGAAGGCGAGTGGGGCAGAGTGTGAACAAGGCTGTCCACCCGAAGGAGAGATCCACCTTCATCAGGCGAGCAGAACGGGCGAAGGCAAGACGACGGAGAGCGACGCGGAGCAGGCTAGGGAGATGAAGGCGAGTGGGGCAGAGTGTGAACAAGGCTGTCCACCCGAAGGAGAGATCCACCTTCATCAGGCGAGCAGAACGGGCGAAGGCAAGACGACGGAGAGCGACGCGAAGCAGGCTAGGAAGATGATGGCGGGTGGGGCAGAGTGTGAACAAGGCTGTCCACCCGAAGGAGAGATCCACCTTCATCAGGCGAGCAGAACGGGCGAAGGCAAGACGACGGAGAGCGACGCGGAGCAGGCTAGGGAGATGAAGGCGAGTGGGGCAGAGTGTGAACAAGGCTGTCCACCCGAAGGAGAGATCCACCTTCATCAGGCGAGCAGAACGGGCGAAGGCAAGACGACGGAGAGCGACGCGGACCAGGCTAGGGAGATGAAGGCGAGTGGGGCAGAGTGTGAACAAGGCTGTCCACCCGAAGGAGAGATCCACCTTCATCAGGCGAGCAGAACGGGCGAAGGCAAGACGACGGAGAGCGACGCGAAGCAGGCTAGGAAGATGATGGCGGGTGGGGCAGAGTGTGAACAAGGCTGTCCACCCGAAGGAGAGATCCACCTTCATCAGGCGAGCAGAACGGGCGAAGGCAAGACGACGGAGAGCGACGCGGAGCAGGCTAGGGAGATGAAGGCGAGTGGGGCAGAGTGTGAACAAGGCTGTCCACCCGAAGGAGAGATCCACCTTCATCAGGCGAGCAGAACGGGCGAAGGCAAGACGACGGAGAGCGACGCGAAGCAGGCTAGGAAGATGATGGCGGGTGGGGCAGAGTGTGAACAAGGCTGTCCACCCGAAGGAGAGATCCACCTTCATCAGGCGAGCAGAACGGGCGAAGGCAAGACGACGGAGAGCGACGCGAAGCAGGCTAGGAAGATGATGGCGGGTGGGGCAGAGTGTGAACAAGGCTGTCCACCCGAAGGAGAGATCCACCTTCATCAGGCGAGCAGAACGGGCGAAGGCAAGACGACGGAGAGCGACGCGGAGCAGGCTAGGAAGATGATGGCGGGTGGGGCAGAGTGTGAACAAGGCTGTCCACCCGAAGGAGAGATCCACCTTCATCAGGCGAGCAGAACGGGCGAAGGCAAGACGACGGAGAGCGACGCGGAGCAGGCTAGGGAGATGAAGGCGAGTGGGGCAGAGTGTGAACAAGGCTGTCCACCCGAAGGAGAGATCCACCTTCATCAGGCGAGCAGAACGGGCGAAGGCAAGACGACGGAGAGCGACGCGGAGCAGGCTAGGGAGATGAAGGCGAGTGGGGCAGAGTGTGAACAAGGCTGTCCACCCGAAGGAGAGATCCACCTTCATCAGGCGAGCAGAACGGGCGAAGGCAAGACGACGGAGAGTGACGCGAAGCAGGCTAGGAAGATGATGGCGGGTGGGGCAGAGTGTGAACAAGGCTGTCCACCCGAAGGAGAGATCCACCTTCATCAGGCGAGCAGAACGGGCGAAGGCAAGACGACGGAGAGCGACGCGGAGCAGGCTAGGGAGATGAATGGCGAGTGGGGCAGAGTGTGAACAAGGCTGTCCACCCGAAGGAGAGATCCACCTTCATCAGGCGAGCAGAACGGGCGAAGGCAAGACGACGGAGAGCGACGCGGAGCAGGCTAGGGAGATGAAGGCGAGTGGGGCAGAGTGTGAACAAGGCTGTCCACCCGAAGGAGAGATCCACCTTCATCAGGCGAGCAGAACGGGCGAAGGCAAGACGACGGAGAGCGACGCGGAGCAGGCTAGGGAGATGAAGGCGAGTGGGGCAGAGTGGTGAACAAGGCTGTCCACCCGAAGGAGAGATCCACCTTCATCAGGCGAGCAGAACGGGCGAAGGCAAGACGACGGAGAGCGACGCGAAGCAGGCTAGGAAGATGAATGGCGGGTGGGGCAGAGTGTGAACAAGGCTGTCCACCCGAAGGAGAGATCCACCTTCATCAGGCGAGCAGAACGGGCGAAGGCAAGACGACGGAGAGCGACGCGGAGCAGGCTAGGGAGATGAAGGCGAGTGGGGCAGAGTGTGAACAAGGCTGTCCACCCGAAGGAGAGATCCACCTTCATCAGGCGAGCAGAACGGGCGAAGGCAAGACGACGGAGAGCGACGCGGAGCAGGCTAGGGAGATGAAGGCGAGTGGGGCAGAGTGTGAACAAGGCTGTCCACCCGAAGGAGAGATCCACCTTCATCAGGCGAGCAGAACGGGCGAAGGCAAGACGACGGAGAGCGACGCGGAGCAGGCTAGGGAGATGAAGGCGAGTGGGGCAGAGTGTGAACAAGGCTGTCCACCCGAAGGAGAGATCCACCTTCATCAGGCGAGCAGAACGGGCGAAGGCAAGACGACGGAGAGTGACGCGAAGCAGGCTAGGAAGATGATGGCGGGTGGGGCAGAGTGTGAACAAGGCTGTCCACCCGAAGGAGAGATCCACCTTCATCAGGCGAGCAGAACGGGCGAAGGCAAGACGACGGAGAGCGACGCGGAGCAGGCTAGGGAGATGAAGGCGAGTGGGGCAGAGTGTGAACAAGGCTGTCCACCCGAAGGAGAGATCCACCTTCATCAGGCGAGCAGAACGGGCGAAGGCAAGACGACGGAGAGCGACGCGGAGCAGGCTAGGGAGATGAAGGCGAGTGGGGCAGAGTGTGAACAAGGCTGTCCACCCGAAGGAGAGATCCACCTTCATCAGGCGAGCAGAACGGGCGAAGGCAAGACGACGGAGAGCGACGCGGAGCAGGCTAGGGAGATGAAGGCGAGTGGGGCAGAGTGTGAACAAGGCTGTCCACCCGAAGGAGAGATCCACCTTCATCAGGCGAGCAGAACGGGCGAAGGCAAGACGACGGAGAGCGACGCGAAGCAGGCTAGGAAGATGATGGCGGTGGGGCAGAGTGTGAACAAGGCTGTCCACCCGAAGGAGAGATCCACCTTCATCAGGCGAGCAGAACGGGCGAAGGCAAGACGACGGAGAGCGACGCGGAGCAGGCTAGGGAGATGAAGGCGAGTGGGGCAGAGTGTGAACAAGGCTGTCCACCCGAAGGAGAGATCCACCTTCATCAGGCGAGCAGAACGGGCGAAGGCAAGACGACGGAGAGCGACGCGGAGCAGGCTAGGGAGATGAAGGCGAGTGGGGCAGAGTGTGAACAAGGCTGTCCACCCGAAGGAGAGATCCACCTTCATCAGGCGAGCAGAACGGGCGAAGGCAAGACGACGGAGAGCGACGCGGAGCAGGCTAGGGAGATGAAGGCGAGTGGGGCAGAGTGTGAACAAGGCTGTCCACCCGAAGGAGAGATCCACCTTCATCAGGCGAGCAGAACGGGCGAAGGCAAGACGACGGAGAGCGACGCGAAGCAGGCTAGGAAGATGATGGCGGGTGGGGCAGAGTGTGAACAAGGCTGTCCACCCGAAGGAGAGATCCACCTTCATCAGGCGAGCAGAACGGGCGAAGGCAAGACGACGGAGAGCGACGCGGAGCAGGCTAGGAAGATGATGGCGGGTGGGGCAGAGTGTGAACAAGGCTGTCCACCCGAAGGAGAGATCCACCTTCATCAGGCGAGCAGAACGGGCGAAGGCAAGACGACGGAGAGCGACGCGGAGCAGGCTAGGGAGATGAAGGCGAGTGGGGCAGAGTGTGAACAAGGCTGTCCACCCGAAGGAGAGATCCACCTTCATCAGGCGAGCAGAACGGGCGAAGGCAAGACGACGGAGAGCGACGCGAAGCAGGCTAGGGAGATGAAGGCGAGTGGGGCAGAGTGTGAACAAGGCTGTCCACCCGAAGGAGAGATCCACCTTCATCAGGCGAGCAGAACGGGCGAAGGCAAGACGACGGAGAGCGACGCGGAGCAGGCTAGGGAGATGAAGGCGAGTGGGGCAGAGTGTGAACAAGGCTGTCCACCCGAAGGAGAGATCCACCTTCATCAGGCGAGCAGAACGGGCGAAGGCAAGACGACGGAGAGCGACGCGAAGCAGGCTAGGAAGATGATGGCGGGTGGGGCAGAGTGTGAACAAGGCTGTCCACCCGAAGGAGAGATCCACCTTCATCAGGCGAGCAGAACGGGCGAAGGCAAGACGACGGAGAGCGACGCGAAGCAGGCTAGGAAGATGATGGCGGGTGGGGCAGAGTGTGAACAAGGCTGTCCACCCGAAGGAGAGATCCACCTTCATCAGGCGAGCAGAACGGGCGAAAGCAAGATGACGGAGAGCGACATGGAACAAGTTAGGAAGATTAAGGCGGACGGGTCAGAGTGTCATCAGGACAGTCCATCCGAAGAAGAAAGGATAGGAGTGGATCACCAGGCGCCATGCAACGAACCGTGGACCAGTAACGAAGACAGACGAGGTTCACACAGGATGGACATGAAAACTCCCCCAGTAATAAAGCAAAACTTGAGCTTTCCTCGGACGGTAACAATACCCCCGCGGTCCATTGTAATGACCAAGATGAATTCGACCCAACAGCAGGGTACAAACCTAGTTCTATACGGAGGGGGACAAGAGGTAGAAATTCCTCCGCTGGTAGTGCGCGTCGACAAGGACGGCTGCGTGCCGATCCTGCTTTGCAACGAGAGTAACTCCGATAAAGTAATAAAACGAAGTAGTGAAATTTCCTGTGAACTACTGGAACCGGAAGTTAACTTAATAGATGAAGATGAAGTAGAACTATGGCCAGAACCACCGGCGCACGAACCATTGTTAGATCTTTTTGACTTCAGCGGGACACCAGAAGTCGCCAAAGACTTGTTAACTGGTCTAATAACCGAGTTTGCGGACATCTTCGTTCACGGGTCCCAAAAACTAGGTTGCACTTCATTGATAAAACATACGATTGATGTAGAAAACGCCAGGCCAATCAAGAAGGCTCCGTACCGCGTACCCCATGCCCAGCGGGAATTACTAGACAACACCATCAGAGACATGATGGAGCAAGGCATAATTAGACCCTCGACGAGCCCATGGTCATCCCCGCTCATATTAGTCAAGAAGAAAACCATGGAAGGCGAACCACCCCAGTATAGACCTTGCATAGACTATAGAGGCCTGAATCTAGTCACCAAAAAGGAAGTGTTTCCTCTACCAAATATCGACGAAATCTTCGATCAATTAGGTGGCGCGCGTTTCTTCTCATCGCTCGACTTATGTCAAGGTTACTGGCAAGTCGAAATGGAGGAAGACAGCAAAGAGTTCACCGCATTCAGCACACCCTCGGGCCATTATGAGTGCAACAGAATGAGTTTCGGTCTAGCAAACGCGCCCTCACTTTTCATGAGACTCATGTCACAAGTTATGGATGGATTGGTCAATAAGGGATGTATCGTCTACATTGACGATATTCTACGCTACGACAACTCCATCTTCGAACACATTGAGGGCTTAAGAAAAATATTCAGTAGATTGAGAAGTGCAAACCTAAAGCTCAAGCCCAAGAAATGCAAGTTCTTTCAAGAACAGACCAAGTTCTTGGGCCATATTATCTCCAGCAAAGGTCTGGAGCCGGATGACGAAAAAATAGCGGCGGTAAGGAACTTCCCTGTACCAACGAATGTAAAGGAGCTTCAATCATTCCTCGGCCTCGTGGGCTACTACAGGAAGTTTATTAAACAGTTCGCCGAAACGGCCGTTCCCCTGACGGAGTTAACCAAGAAGAACATCGACTATAGTTGGGGTGAGAAGCAGCAACAAGCATTCGAGTCATTACGGGACAGTCTCACCCATTATCCCGTTTTACGATTTCCGGATTTTTATCATCCATTCATTTTGACAACCGATGCATCCCCTCAGGCTGTCGGCGGGATCCTCGCCCAGGAATTCGAGGACGGAGAACATATGGTCGCGTGCGCGAGCAAGCAGCTACACAAAGAACAACGCTCGTACTCAGCAACCGAGCTCGAGTGCCTCGCGGTTGTCACTATGATAAGAAAATTCCGAGTATACCTCTTGGGACGTCACTTCACCTTGCATACGGATCACAAGCCGCTCCAGTGGCTTCTCACATTGTCGGAACCCAAACCGAGATTGGCGCGATGGATCATGGAGATCTCAGAATATTCCTATTCTATCCGCCACGTACCGGGCAAGTCTATATCCCATGCCGACGCACTGTCTCGAGTTACATCCACGGTATCCATGCTCGAACCAGAGACCGAATATGAGCCCACTTGGGACAAAAATAGAATAGCGGCTGAGCAACGAACCTGCAAAAGTCTCGAACCCTTCTTTAGGCTCGCCCGTCAGAATGATTCGGAATACTTCGTAGACACGCAAGGCGTGCTATACAAGATCACGGCAAGACCGCCTGATGCGGAGTACGTCATATGTGCACCGACGTCCATGATAAAACACATACTCCAACAGTGTCACGACAACCCCCTTGCAGGTCACCGTGGACTAGCAAAAACCTACGAAATAGTTAAAAGACAATTCTTCTGGTCGGGAATGTACCGTGACACGGAAGCGCACGTTAACGCCTGTCTCACTTGTAAGAAACAGAAGGCCGTGAAGGGGACTATTCCACTACAGCCTGTAACAGAAGCGACCTATCCCTTTGAGAAAATAGCCCTGGACATCGTCGGGCCCCTTAGGCAATCCCGCAGAGGCAACAAATACATCCTTACTTGCCAAGACTATTTTACCAGGTATCCGGAGGCTATTGCCATTCCGGATCAATCCGCCGAGACGGTTGCCCGTGCCTTTGTGGAGCATATCGTCTGTAGACACGGTGTCCCTAAATTTCTTTTAACGGACAGGGGCGCCAACTTTACCTCCCGGTTAATGGAACAAGTATGCGAACTATTGAAAATTCGCACAATTTTTACCTCCCCGTACAACCCCTCGGCGAACGGGCGACTCGAGCGGGCCCACCAGTCCTTCGCATCCGTAATTTCGCATTACGTTGCGCAAGACCACACAGACTGGGACGACCACCTGAGTTTCGCTTTATTTGTGTACCGGAACTCGAAACACCGGGTAACCGGGTTTAGTCCAGCTTACCTCGTTCACGGGCGGGAACTCCAAATGCCTTGGGAGGGCATTCTCAGTCCCCAGCCTCCATCATACGCCGAAGAGCCTCCGTACCACTACGTTCTACAAAGGCGGCTCCAAATAGCCCTAGCCCAGGCTAACCAGTTCAATGCGGAGGTCAACGCCAAGGAACATCAACAGAAGAACAACGGCCGTACACTCCCTGGCATCACAGACGGTCAGCTGGTATTGTTGCGCAACCTCGCCCTTCTTCAAGGGCAGAGTAAAAAGCTGGCACCCAAATGGATAGGTCCCTATCGGGTGATAAGGGTACGGAGCCCAGTAACCTTTGATATCCAGCACCTTCACAACGGGCGCGTTATGACCGCCCACCATCGGAATCTCCTGCCGCTGCCGCCAGAATCCGACACGATGGGTCCAGTCACCATCCCCAGCCAGGGGGAATGCCATCCGGAAAGCAGCGCCCCAGACAGCCCGCTGCCACCAACCCAGCCAATACCAACCTCGCCACCATCCCCGCAACACGAGTCCACATTGCCCTCTCCACCTCTTCCAGCAACCCTCCCAGCATTGCCAGTGGAGCAGCCCCCGCACACCGCTGGGGGCTCAACCGCACAAAACCAGCGAGACAAGGGTCCAGGGCGAGGACCATACAACCTGCGACCTCTCCCCGGCCGTAAGCTAACCTAAACTATGTTTTCTAGTTCACCATGGAGCGTCGCCTGATGGCCATCTTTGGTAGCCCGCTGCGGGACCTAGAAGACGCGGAGGACTCATGGCACCAGAGGCTCCAAGGGCGAAAGGAGATCGCGCCCTGTGCCTAATCCGACGGGGACTGGTCCTACGCCTCCGACGAGGACCACACGGAGGACATCATGGCGTGCCCACCGACGCCGGGGCGAGATATCCATCTCGCCAACCTGGGGATGACGGAGCTTTCATCAACCCCATTGCGGGGCCCGGAGATCGCGCCCTGTGCCTACTCCGACGGGGACTGGTCCTACGCCTCCGACGAGGACCACACGGAGGACATCATGGCGTGCCCACCGACGCCGGGGCGAGATACCAATCTCGACAAGCTGGGGGTGACGGAGCTTCCATCAACCCCATTGCGAGGCCCTTCAGACAACGAGATGGAGTGCCCACAGACACCAGGGCGAGAGACTCTCGTCAGCTGTCCGACCCGATCTCAACCCTGGTCGGCTATTCTCCAGTCGGCTCACACCTGGACCTGGGAAGACGAGGACCACTCACCGGAGCCTCCCTTCCACCTCTTCAGTCCCAGGGGACATGCCTCCGACACCGCTGGGCTACACGACGCCATGGTTGGCTCCGAGCGGCATCCGCGTGGGTACGAGGAGCTGCTCGGCAAGGACCCCAGGCGCCCACCAGCGCCAACACCTCGACGAGTGTGGGTGCTTCCCATGCCCGAATTTGGCATCCGACGACGCGGGAGAACCGGCAGAAAGCAGCATAACCGCCTTAGGCGTCACCGCAACCGCCTTCGAAAGCGCGCCGCTCTCCAGAGCCAAGCAGGTGTTGTGAAGTGCGACCCCACCACCCGCCCCTAAGTGACACGCAGTGAAGTGCAGTGCCTTGTGACAAACAAAAAAGAAGGAAAAAAAATCGTATAAAACGTATATTTTTAACTTTTTCGTATAAAAACGTTGTACCTCACATCGACGTACGTATTATTCATATGTGTGTATTTGTGTCCTCATGTTCCTTTATTTTATGTAATGTATGTGCAAATTCTATGTAGTGTAATGTCTGAACCGTGCCGTAGCCCAATGGCCTAAGCAAGTGGGAGCTAGTATCTGTGTAAAAACACCCCCCCCCCCCCGAGGCTATCTTCGGGCGGGGTGATGTTGTAAAGCGCTTCTCGCGGCCCTGGGCCGGGTCACGTAGGCCACGCCGAGTCAGGCGCCGCCCCCCGGTAACCCACCCCCTGCTACAAAGCACTCGGCGGGCCCAGCGGCGCCCACCGGAAGGGCGCTGACCCTTCGGCGCCTCGCGCGCCGTGGACAATGGCACGTAGCCACGCCGCAGGCCGGGGACGCACCACCCGGTCGCGAAGCGGCCGGGCAGCCCTGCGTCGCTGGGTGCGCCGTATGACCCACCACGCCTTTCGGCCCGCCGTCCTCCACCCCCTTCCGATGGCCGGACGGGCAGCGTCGGAAGCGCATTGTGACGTGTCCTGACGCGCCCTGACATGCCACGACACGTGACCAGGCCCTCGGCCTTAAAAAGGCGAGCGCGGCGCTAGCAAGGGCAGAGTTCTCTTGGCCTTGTGCTGCGACGGGTCTCGTGGAAGTGTGGGTCGTCACTCTGGTGACCTGCGTCCTGACCTCGGCGGCGGCCTGAGAACTAAGTCCGGGGTCTCGTGGAGCGTGGGTCGTCCGTTTGAGGCTGACCCGCTTCCTGACCTGTGGGGACTACCGCCTGTCACCGGCTGTGAGTATGAATGTTATTGGCTGCACGGCTTGCAACGGCGATGGGCCTCGCACGTATTTAGTCATAATAAACTAGTTTTACTCTATATTAAAGGTCTTGTTCTTAAACCCGCAACTCCTTCCCTATGTCGCCGTCACGACATGGCGATCGGAGGGACCCCTTGCTGGGCCCTGCGGGGGGATGCCCCGAGGCCACTGTGGGTCGCAGTAACGGATGGCAGGAAACAACCCGAGGGTTAAGTGTGATCTGTGAACTCGAACTTGCGTACTGCGAATCTTCAATTCAAACCAAAGAGCAAAATAGATAGAACAAGAAATGTAATGAATCTTAACGTGCCTTGTTCTACCAATGTCCCATACCTGTTCAGAAACCGAGCTAATGTCACCTTGTCGACGTCTGGCCATCCCACGGATGTTAGTCCCAGGGACCCAGAGCCGGCAGTAGCTCGAAGCCATCGTCAGAGATGGACCCGGGATGAATTAAAGGAGGTGATGTGGTGCTTTTACTATGCAAAAGCGAAAAATGGGGGCTCAGACATAGAAGTTTTCAAGGTATGGAGAGAGCGGAACCCAGATATGAGACCTACCCTAGACTCAAAGAAGCTTGCCAGTCAACGACGATACATACTCAGCAGTGGAAAATTAACAGCAGAACAACTTACTGACATTGAGAGAAATGCGGAGTATGTACTTCGCTCGAACAATCCACATGACGAAGTAGAACTTGAAAATGATGATCCCGTGGAAGGTTCATCTCTTTCCAGTGAAACACACGTCAGTGGTGAAAATTCATCTGGCAATGAATTACACGATAAGGACATAATGCGAAATATCCTTCGGCGAGAGATAGAAAGAGTTAGTCAACTTCCGTTTGAATCTCGTGAACCGTTGAGGAGAATATACGAAAATGCCAAAGCTAAAAGAGTGATAGAAACAGTGAATTCTGTCTTAAATGAGGTGGTCGAGACCCCAGGCAGAGATCTAAATAAATAAAATCACATCATAAATCACATCATATATGCAACTGGATATCTAGTATCTCAGATAATTTTGGGGCCAGCCAAGAATACTGACGGCCGACAGCAAAACAGAGTAAACAGCTCTGTACCCCCATGGATGAACAGAATTATGAAACGGATAGCCGACACCCGGCGCGAAATATCACTCTTAGCTGAGGCATCTTCTAAATCAACGCACACCTCTAAAGTTCAACGAAAAATATTCAATGTTGAACAAAAATACCAAATTGAAAATGACACCAGCAGGCTAATGGTAGTTGAGAAGCTAAAAGAGAAAATTCAAGCATGGGCTCAAAGAATTAGACGCTACAAACGTAGAATAGATTTCCGTGTACATAACCGGTTGTTTGAAACAGACGCGAAGAGATTCTATCGCAATCTGACTCAAAAACCGAATGGCAAAGCTGTTACTGCTTCAAAAGATGACGTCGAAGCATTTTGGGCAGGAATCTGGGAGGAGAGCAGATCCTACAACAAAGACGCATCTTGGCTTCAATCTGAAATTGATGCTGCCGATGAACTTGTAGAAACAGTGGAAGATGTTCACCAATTCTCGGAAGAGGACCTCTTCTAAGCAATTAAGAACATGGGAAACTGGAAATCCCCCAGGATTGATAAGATCCACATTTATTGGATTAAGAAATTAACAGCAATACATTCTCATCTAGCAAAGGCTGTTAATAAAATTTTAGAAAACCCAAAGGAACTCCCGGAATGGCTCACACGCGGCATTTGCTATACAAAGAGGGAGACAGCTCTTTGGCGAAGAACTACAGGCCAATTACTTGTCTGCCAGTACTGTACAAAGTTATCACTGCAGCCATAGCTGACAAAATGTAGACATCTAGATAAGAATCATCTAATGCCAGCTGAACAAAAAGGATGTCGTAAAGGCTCTTATGGCTGTAAGGAAATCTTGCTACTGAATAAAGTCATTCTGAATGATGTAAAGAAACGCAAACGTAATTTGAGCATGGCTTGGATTGACTACCAAAAGACCTTTGATAGTGTACCACACGATTGGATTTTGAAGACCCTGGAGATCTATCGATTTCATCCTAGACTTATTGAATTTCGCAAGGCTAGTATGAAGTCGTGGAGTACCAGGTTACTAATACACAGCGGAAAGGAAGCAGTAGAAACCAGAAGTATTCAGATTAACAGGGGTATTTTTCAAGAAGATTCACTATCCCCTCTGCTGTTTTGCATTAGTTTAATCCCACTATCGAGACAGTTGTCGCAAGCTGACTTTGGTTTTAAGCTCCAGGGTGATGAAAGGCCAGTATCAAATTTGTTTTACATGGATGATCTGAAAGTGTTTGCTAAGAATGAAGCGATTCTCTCCCAAATGCTGTCTGTCGTGAATGACTTTAGCAATGACATCTGCATGACGTTTGGCCTTGACAAGTGTGCAAAAATCAATTTAAAAAGAGGGAAACTAACAACGTCTGAGAACACTGAAATTGATACGCACACTGTGATTCACGATCTTGAGCCAGGTAAAACTTACAAATATCTGGGCATTGAAGAATGTGAAACCATCTCGAATGACAGAATGAAAGAGAGAATTCGTAGGGAGTATTATAGGAGAGTGAGACTGGTCCTGCAGTCCGCTCTGAATTCCAGGAATAAAATATCTGCAATAGGTAGTTTGGCGATACCTGTAGCCGAATACAGTTTTGGACTAGTGGACTGGACTGAGCAAGAAATTCGCACCATGGATCGAAAAACCAGAAAACTGCTAATGATGTATCATGTTGCCCACCTTCGAGCTGATATACATAGACTTTATGTGTCACGTAAGGAAGGAGGAAGAGGCCTCAGACAAATTGAAGCCTCCTGGCACAAAGCAATAGTCGGGTTGGGGAAGTATGTAGTCAGCCATCAAGATGACCCTCTAATAAGGCAGGTCATGAAATCTGACCGAAGAATGGGAAACAGAGACATTGTTAGTGTAGCAAGAGAACTAGGCAAGACACGTCGAATAATACAGACACTGAACTTCTGATGCTGCTAAACATGAAGTGTGAGATACAAAAAATGTTAAAGAAATCGTGGAGAGACAAACCACTCCACGGACAATACCTAAAAAGAATGGACAAGGTGCAGATCAATAAAGATCAATCATTTATGTGGCTTAAAAGGAGAAGAATGAAGCCAGAATCGGAAGCACTTGTAATAGCTGCCCAAGATCAGGCCTTGAGACCACGACATTATGATAAAGCGGTTCTCAAAATTTCCCAAGATGATAAATGCCGCATTTGCCAGGAGCAAGTAGAAACCATTGATCATATTGTCTCATCTTGTCCAATCCTAGCAAAGACCGAATACCTGAAAAGACATGACAGGGTGTGTAGCTACCTCCACTGGCAGATCTGCACCGCCCTCGAAGTTCCAAACACATGCCCCAAGTGGTACGAACACTCACCGAAACCGGTGACGTCTGTTGGATTGTGTACGATATTGTACAACCAACAAATTCAAACCGATCGCACGATAGCGGCAAACAAACCGGATATAGTTATCTGGGATTCGGCGAAAAAATCGGGTTTACTTATTGATGTTGCTGTACCTTGCGATCAAAACGTCGTTACCAAGGAGGCAGAGAAACGTCTTAAATACAAGAGTTTGGAAATCAAGATCAGCCGAATATAGGGCGTAAAAGCACAGTTCGTTCCGATAGTTATCGGAGCTCTGGGATTTGTTCCGCAAAATTTGAGTAAGAACTTGTCTAAACTCCCTGGTAATTCAAAAGACTGGGAAGTGCAAGAAATTGCTTTATTTGGAACAGCCCACATTTTGCGCAAAGTATTGTAGAGGCACTGACAGTCACCAGATCTGCTCCTTAGGTAGCTGGTTGCAACCTGGAGATTTTATATTCAGCCGACTCATAACATCTTTAGTGGTGATGTAATGGAAAAATAATAATAAATGAACGGCGAGACATTAGACAATAGTTGTCATTTTGAGGTATTGCAATAAATAAAAAGTAAATCAGCTCTAGAGCCTACCCAGAAAAAATTACCTGGCTACGCCACTGCTGATAACAAAAAAGTGGATAAAACCAGTTGCTAAATTAAGAAAAACAAATCCCCTAACAGGTGGTATAGTGAGAATTCCTCTTTTATGGGTCCTTGATACCGAAAAACTAACTGAAAGTAAAACGTCCGTCCATCCGTCCGTGAACACTCTTAACGCCTAAACCATACGTAGGATTTTTTTCAAATAGAAGAAACCCGTCGATCTGGCTCGACTCAAAGCCTTGAGATTTTTAAAAAGATTCCGTAAAATTTGGGGGTACTTTACATGAAGACCTCCGGACATTTTCAAAATTTTCTCAAAAACGGCTCCAAATTTTTTCTTTAAGTTTCTTGCAAGAATAGAGTAAAATACACTTATTAAGGTGGCATATGTCCTAATTTCACGATTAGCTCCGTTTTTTTCGAAAATTGAACAAATTTGAATTTTTTCAGCCTTTTCCAACAACTACAAAAGTAAAGATCGGGATTTTTTCATCAAATAAAATTTGTTCTCCATAGTGAGTTCTTTCATTATGGTCATTATGGTACATTTTTTTGAAAATTTTGGTAGTTTTCGCGCAACATTGCGTGCAATATGTTCAATTTAAAAAAATTACAAAAACAAGATTTTCTCGAAAACGGCTGCGAATTCTTTCTTTAAACTTTGGATATGGATAGTGCCTAACTTACTCTATGAGATGACATAAACGCCATTCTGCTCTATTCTTTTGTTTTTGCAGAAATTAAAAAATTGTATTTTTTTTACTTGTCTTTCATGTCGTTAATATTGCAGCGATTTGTTCACATTATTATATTTATGAGTACGTGTGCTCTAAATAATGTCAAATAAAGTTTGTCAAAACCTCAATCGTTTTCTGTGAAAAGTAGCTCAAAATTCTGCATTTTCAAGAACGCTCAAAAGCCATTTTCTCATAAATGGCTCCAAAGAAGAACAGTCTAATCTTATATTCTTGATGTCTTCCGGGCTGATGGGCCGTGGTCCAATTGGCTTGGAACTGCCAAATGTTTCGCCCACGACTGCGGTGGGCATCTTCAGTGGCGAGGTCTCGGGCGAAGTGTCCGGGACAGCGGCATACTGGCGTCAGTCGCCCCGGCCGCTGTCCCGGACACTTCGCCCGAGACCTCGCCACTGAAGATGCCCACCGCAGTGGTGGGCGAAACGTTTGGCAGTTCCAAGCCAATTGGACCACGGCCCATCAGCCCGAAAGACATCAAGAATATTGACTCCGGCCGTGAAAGCCTTCAATGCTTTATAAAGTCTAATCTTAGTTGTTTAGAGAATACCTGTAAATATTCCTGTGCATAAAGGAACATTCAACAGTGTTTCTTGTAATAATTTTATGAAGTACTCTTTTCATTTTGAAAAAGAAAATCTCAACATCATTAATATTTATGCTATCAGCATTTTTTGTGTGTTATCATAATTGTGAATAAAAGTGCTGCAAATGATTTCTAAGGAGTTTCTCAATACTCAACATTTTCTGTGCTCATAAGTACACTTTTTCAGAAATGTTTAAACATTTTCTCAAGAACAACTCCAAATGTTTCAGTGAAAATTTCCCCATATGTCCTGACTTTACTCTTCTATAATATTCTTAAAGACATGTTTCAATACTACCATAGGGGAGCAAAAAATTGAGAAAATATGAAATGTCTTTTAGGTGCTGATAGGTAGCAGTTGGACAATTTTCTCCACAACCGATATTCCATAGAACTAGCCAAATTCAAAGCCCTGCAAATTTGAAATGGATATTTTGATGGGAGGGTCTTACTGTACATGAAGCCTTAACATTTTAAAAATTTTCTGAAAAATGGCTCCATTTTTTTGATTAATTTTTTCCCCTTTGACACAGCAAAACAGGCTTATAAAAATGGAAGAGTTGAAATTTTTGAAAATACAGAGAGATAAAAATGCAACAAGTTCAACATTTTTGGACTTCTGCTTACGACTACATTATTAAAGATGGAAATTATTTTTAAAATGAAATTGGTTCTTCAAAGACAGCTCTTCTAATAAGGTAATGATTCAACATTTTTTCTCTGTATTTTTTTTTTTCAGTGATAGTAAAAAGACACTAAAAAATGGTGCAGTTCTTGTTTATTTTCAAATATAAGTAGTTTTAGCATATGTGGAGTTAAATCATAACAATTTTTCATCTAACATAGTAAAAATATTGCATGGGGAATTCATTCAGCAGGCAAATTAAAAGAAATTAGAGCCTAATGGTTAGGGAATAGATCAAATCCTACCCTGGTAAACCTTTTTTCTTTACACTTTTTGTAGGATACAGCACAAAACAGTGATTTCAATGGCAGAAGTCATTTCATTCATACTTTTGAATTTCCAAAAATTAAAGACTTTCGCCTTCCAGAATGTTTCTCGATTTATTTGTGAGAAAAGACTTTCTCAAGAGATGGCTTAAAAACAATGGTAGGATACAAGTGTTGTTATAATATTACATAACCATTACAAATAATATTTTGAGAAAGTATGAGCTGAAAGAATGAACTTCATTTAAGTTTTCTTTTTTTTCCGCAGGCTTGCTTAGAAAAGGTATGCTATCATTCAAATTTCAAATACATCTAGATCTGTTGATAAATTACTTTATTATTGGAGATGGTCATCCTGCTTCATGTTTTGGGTCTTCCAGAAACGAATAACTGATTAGTTTCTCCATTTTTAAATGACAGACATTTTTCATATTTTTTTTAAGTATACAGCATGTTGCTGAATTACTAAATAGAATTAAAATTTACAGGAAATATAATGATTCCTTACCTCTTTGATTGCTTCATCAGAAACAGCTTTTCTCTTCTTTGGAGGAAGAGATCGAACATCATCATGGTGAATAGATGTTGTAGAGTTTTGATGCTTTTCATTTTTATGATGATAGCTATATGTTTCTCTAAAACAAAAATTATGGTATAATTCTTTTCATACAAGAAAACATCTACACAGTACGTGTAAATATTCAATCTAAGCAGTTCTCTTCTTTGAAAGATTGAGGAACTAATGAACATTTTTCATTTTCTTTTCTTTACTTACCTTTTAGCAGTCTCTGAAGATCTTGGTTTAGATCGATGACTTGAATATGAATGAAGTGAACCATCAGAAGACTCACTCCGACGATAACCTTAAAAGCACAAAGACAAAACACATTAATTTTATCCAATTATAAAGAATGTTTTTCAAAATCACAGCTCTTCGAGTCGAGCCAGGTTGACTGAGGAATATCTATTTTGGAAAAAATCCTATGCAAGGTTGGGTACTAGTGGTGTTCAAAGACAGACATTTTCAAAGAGGAAGGAAGCAACAAAACAAACAAACAACAATAACACACTTTCGGTATCAGGGGACCCCACTTCCATTGAAATCTTAAAATTAATCAAAAAGTACAATTTTATATATCACAATATACTAAAAACAACCCAATAACGTTTGAAATAATCAATGATCTTGAAATAAACCTGTTTAATACAAACAAATTACAGTTAAACTTATTAATCATAAGGACTGTGAATATCCAGAAGCCAGAATTGGAAGCACTTGTAATAGCTGCCCAAGATCAGCCCTTGAGAACACGACATTATGATAAAGCGGTTCTCAAAATTTCCCAAGATGATAAATGCCGCATTTGCCAGGAGCAAGTAGAAACCATTGATCATATTGTCTCATCTTGTCCAATCCTAGCAAAGACCGAATACCTGAAAAGACATGACAGGGTGTGTAGCTACCTCCACTGGCAGATCTGCACCACCCTCGAAGTTCCAAACACATGCCCCAAGTGGTACGAACACTCACCGAAACCGGTGACGTCTGTTGGATTGTGTACGATATTGTACAACCAACAAATTCAAACCGATCGCACGATAGCGGCAAACAAATCGGATATAGTTATCTGGGATTCGGCGAAAAAATCGGGTTTACTTATCGATGTTGCTGTACCTTGCGATCAAACCGTCGTTACCAAGGAGGCAGAGAAACGTCTTAAATACAAGTGTTTGGAAATCAAGATCAGCCGAATGTGGGGCGTAAAAGCACAGGTCGTCCCAATAGTGATCGGAGCTCTGGGATTTGTTCCGCAAAATTTGAGTAAGAACTTGTCTAAACTCCCTGGTAATTCAAAAGACTGGGAAGTGCAAGAAATAGCTTTATTTGGAACAGCCCACATTTTGCATAAAGTATTGTAGAGGCACTGATTGTCACCGGATCTGCTCCTTAGGTAGCTGGTTGCAACCTGGAGATTTTATATTCAGCTGAGTCATAAGATCTTTAGTCGTGATGTAATGGAACAATAATAATAATAATAATAATAATAATATTTTATTGCTTACAGACTCACAGAAAGCATCAAGCAAAGTCCATCTTGAAATTAATTAAAACGAGGGAGAGAATTGGAGAGTAATTGTTGTATGTAGCATGTGAATTGATGTGTACATTAAGTGCTGAAATCTGGTAAAAGCAATATATCTTGTAATTACGATAGTGTATTTTTATCTAAAGTGGGCTTCAGCCCGAGAAATAAATTACAAAATAAATACATAATTTAATAGAAGAAATGGTGAATGGACTGAATTGAAAATAATTATTTTTTTGCTATTATGACAATACAAATAAGATGATACTTACTGGATCGATACACGTATCTGCTTGAATCTCGTCTGGTCTTATTACCAGATGAAGTGCTTTCCTTAGGTGGACTATCAAGAATTTCTCCTTCCTCTAGCTCTCCCTTATCCTTTCTTTCTGATGGATTTGTTTCTTTCTTGCTTTTACTTTGATCTTTTATTTTAGAATCTGGTCTAACGTTATAATTTGTACTTTGCTCTTCCTTTTGATACTTATACTCAGAAATCATATCTAGAGGGCTTTGATATCTCACGTTTTCTTGCAGTAACCTTGGACCATTTCCAGACACTTTTAGTGAACCCTGATGTGATTTACCAGTGCCAGTAGTTTTTTTCTTAGCACACTTCACAGTAGAAAACTCTTTGCTTTTTAGTAATGTTTTTTCCATGAATACATCAGTTTCATCTGACATACTAGATGAATCATTACATCTCATCATTTCTTCATACAAAGCATCCAAAGGTCGCAATTTAGAAGATCGTTTACTAGACGGTTTATCTTTTCCCTCAATCGAAATGGTACTATCAGAAATGGAATCGCCAAATTTTTTATTATCAATTTTTTCTTCAATACTTGAATTGGTTTTGGTTATAGAACTTGTGCTTTCCATTTCATGTTCTTTGACATGCTTTGTGCAATTTGGCTTGTCACACACGTCCTTAGAAGGTATTTCCATTAGGCTTTGAAACCGGGAACCTATAATTGTTATTTCATTATCATCTTCATTAAGCGAGTAACAGAAATTTGTATGATTAATAGTGTGAGGTGCAGGACAGAAGTTTCCAGTATAAAGTATTTTTAGAAATAATTCATTTTCATTCATTCTCATAACACTCTCAACAACAGAATCACTTGCACTTATAGTACTTTCTAAACGGAAATCTCTACAATTTGTATTTTCAGATACAAAATGATTCAAATTTGGAACTGAACAGCTTTCATTTACTGGAACTTCATTTTTGTTTTGATGCAATTCACTTTCTGGTAATACTTCTTTGTCAGACTTTAGCTCTCTGTCATTATCATAATTCTTCTCAAAAATTTCTGTAGAACATCTGTTAACAGCATGTGCCGTGGCATCTTTTGTCAGAGAATGAATTCTTTTTGGACTTATTTCTCTAGATACTGCATTACTTTTTGCAGTACTGAGTCTTTGTTTTTCAAAATCACCATCCATTAATAAGCTTTTTATTGGAGAAAGTCGAGGAGTAGCATTTCCAGCTGATTCACTGTCACTTAAATGGAGTACAGGGAATTCTTCAATGCTGCTTTCATCCCAATTCCTTTCTTCAACCCTTTTTTCTCTGGAGACCTGGTTTGGTTCACAATTAACAGGTTGGTGACAAACAGAAACTTCAATTTCTCCATCTTTATTTGCAGTATTATTTGTATTTTTTAATGTCTGATCTGTCTCTGTAGAGCCCTTCAATCTTGCAAGAGTTCGTTTTTTCTTTTCACACAATTCTGAAGCAAAACACATATCTTGAGAAATATACGAAATAGATATTGCAGTTTTTAATATTTCATTAATTGTTTTAGAACACGACTCTTCTACAGGCTGCTGATCTTTTTCACATGTTAGCTGATTTTCGGAAGACAACATATCATCCCCAACCTCATCTCCCATCTCCTTGCCTTCTTCAAGCCCTGTTACTTTATCACTTTCTTCCACAGAAGAGTCCTGCGATTCGGAGGTATCAATGGACGATTCATCTGAAGAATCACTACAGGAATCCTCAGAGGATTCATCAGAATCAGACTCACTTGATGTTTCATTTTCTTCTTGTCTTTCATAATCAACATCCTCTACAGAAGCAGAAGAATCTATTTGTTTTGATGATTCATTATAAAGAATTGCATTAGATTTAACAGGCAACTGTTCTATTTCAGATATTTTCAATACTTCAGTAGAATCACTTTGAGATATTTCAAAGAAGGTTGTGCATTCTGAAGCTGAAGTACAATTCACTTGCCTGTTTGTATTCAAAGTATTATTATTTTTATTATTAACAGAAGTTACGATATTTTCTTTTTCTGAATGTCTATTTTCCAATTGTTCTTTTCCAATGCCTTCACTGTTTCCAAGCACCGTTTTTGTCCTTGAAGAAAGACACACAGAGTTACTCACAGTACTCTCAGTTTCTTTTTGATGGTGACCTCTGACTTCATCATGGTGTATAGGAACATCAATAACAGAGTCATTCTTTTGAAGTTGCAGGTCTCTCCTTTCCTCACCTGATCTTTTATCTTCATTTTTCCTATCCACTTCTTTATCTTTTTCAGATGGCTCATCATCACTTATTGAATCTACTTTTTCATTTTCTTGATGAATTGTTTCAGTTTCTTTTGTATTACCAACATTTTTATTTTCATTCTTTTGATTAGTAATTTCAATACATTCACCTGTCTCATTCTTTTCTGTATTCCTATCACTCTTCATGAATTTGTTCTCTTTCTTACCACTCTTCTCATTTTTCCTTTTCTCACATTCTTCGGTTTCATTTCTCAATTCAATTGTTGAATCTTCATTGATAATATTGAGCTTATTCTGTATTGCATTCCCATTCTTCTCAGGCAGAATATCTTCAGGCTTAGACTTCTTTTTGATCACACTTTCCTTTTGTTCAATTCTTTTCTTAATAAGGTTTTTTGATTTAAGAGCTTGAGATCTTCGAGATTTTGAAGGTGTTTTTGAAAAAAAGTAACGCACCATTTCCGTAACTTTTGGAGTCCTTTTCATTCCCTTTCGTCTTTCAACTCGTGGCTTCACTGGAGTGATATTAGTTGCTGCAGCCTGCACTGAATTGTTTTTGTTTACATTTTTATTTACTTTAGAAGAGTTGAAGCCTATGCGTTTTCTGGTTACATTCTGAGAAGTTATTGCTTTATTTTCTTCTGGATTTACATTTTCCATTTTTTCTCTCTCAGTTTTCTCAGCAGGAACACTGATGGCTCCTTGCACATTTGAATGTCTCTCAGTATTAGTTTTATTGCTTACTTGAACATTTGAAACATTCTTAATTTTCTGGTCTTTTAATGCAGAAACATTTTCACTATCAGAATATCCTGTAACATTATTAACTTCATCTTCATTTGATGAATGTGAAGAATTACTGGCATTCGTAGCTAAAAATGGAGATAGTTTTTCTTGTGTTTGAGTGCTCTTCTTTCCTTTTTTCTTAATTTCATTCATGGAAAATTGTTCTTTGATTTCCCTTTCCATTTCTGTTGAACATTTTATTGTTTTGATTTCTCTTTTTGCACTTGCTCGTGTATTCATTTTTCTCTGGGTATCATTCTTAGCTTCCCTGCTGCCGGTGTTAGCAGTTTTGGAAGATCCCTTTCCTGAATTACTCTGTTTGTTTGAGTCATGGGAATTATTTTCATTGATTAATTCTTGAACAGCGTTGTCACAATGAACTGCATCTCCTAATGTGCTGTCTTCACAATGTTGAGAAATGTTGGGATCTTCTAAAGTATTTTTATTCCTCATTAATGTTCTCTTCCCTTTCTCTAAAGCATTTCGTAAAATACATTTTTTTGGTTCGTTTTGAAAAGGAATTTGAATTTTCTCAGAATTTTGCGTCACTGATATATCATCACTTACTACTACATCCTTAGTGTGACATTGTGATTGGTCATTAGCACCTAACACAGGCACATCCTTGGATTTTGGTTCAGATGTTTTCAATCTGTTCTCACCTTTATTGTCTTCAGATATAACTTCTTCCATTTGTTCAGATGAATCGTTTACTTTCTTGTTACTTTCTGAGTCAATCTGACCTTTTAAAGCATGTTTTTCACCTAGCTTGTTTTCAGCATTCACAGTTTTCTTCTCAACCAAATTTGTTGTGAAGTGATTTTTTGCACCTGAAACATTCTTCAATGAAGCCTGTTTCACAATTTTTTCAACATCTTTTTCACTAACTTTTATATTTTGCCCTGATAAACGAGACATTTTCTCAGTATTATTTGTTTCAAAATTTTCTGTACCACTTTCTGTCACAAAACTGGAACTGTTAGAATTCAAGGACTCATTCTCTCCTTTAGAAGTAGAAATATCTTTCAAATGAGATTGTACTTCCTTAGGAAAACCTGCACTTTCCATTTCTGCTTTGTTGTCCCGAAACAATTTTGCATCTAAAGCAATATTTCTTGAAATGCTTCCCAAATTTTCCTTGCTTTTATCCAATTTGTCTTGAGCTTCCTTTTTACTTTGTTCTAACTTATTACATTCTTTTATGAGTTCTTGTTCCAACTTACTAGGAGTATCTGTAGTTTTTGAAGGGTTGTAATACGAAGAACATGAGGAATAATCTGTAGGTCTTGATGCATATGATGTTGGACTATCTTGATTTTCAGAACAAGGGGAAATCATAATATTTGGAGTAGGAGGTAAACTAGGTGTAACAATCATTGAAAAGTTAATACATGGTTCACTTCTTAGCAATTTTGTCATAGGTGTTTCTTCTTGACGAGATGGACTCAACACTCTGGGTGTCATCGGAAACAAACCATCAACTGGACCTGGTGTTGTAGGGTTAAAATTTTTGGACAAATATTTCACATCATTTTTTATTGGCGTTTCCAGATGAATATTTTTCTCTAAATTTGTACCAGCTTTCTTTGATGCAGTTAGAGAATTATTTTGTTCAGTAATTTGACTTGATTTTTCTAAGTTGTGTGAAGACTCAGTAGTGACAACTGTTCTAGGTAACTGAGAGAATTCTGTAACCAAATTATCTTTGACTACATCACATTTGACTCTTGTAGCTTTACAACTAATCTCAGATTCTCCAGATTCTTTGGGTGCCCTTTGTATGTCTTCTTCGTTGCCTTCTAATTCAAAAATACTTCTGTTTGAATTATCTCTGGTTTCTGTTTGCAAGGGTGCTTCTGAAGTCTCTGTGACATTTTCCTGAGTTGAATTCAGGAGAACCAAAACATCACAAACATTTCTGGTTTTATTTTCAAACTCATCCGTTTCTTTTTCCTTTGATCTTGCATCTTTATCTGAACTATTTTCATTGTCTTCACAAAACATACTTTCCAAAACTTCTTCTACAGTTTCTCCTACACAATTTCCTTCTTCACTAGCTGGTTTTGGCCTCTTGGGTAAACAATATTCTGGATTTTCATTTGCCTTTCTCTTTCTTGAAACATTATTTGACTTAATTTCAGCAGGTGCATCTGAACTGTTGTTTTTGTGTTCCTCTACAGAAGGACTAGTTTCTTTCTCAATTTGAAAATTAGCATGTTTGTCATAATTTAGACTTGAAGATGCATTATCTTGATTGGCAGAATCAATTTCTTTTTCCTCAGGACCTACTCTATTTAACTGTTTATTTGTCACTTCTGAAGCATTGAGTGTACTACACACTTCATCATCTGAAGCATCTTTTCTATTAGTCTTTTTGAGATTTCTCTTTTTCAATGTCTTTGTTGTTTGATCTCTCTTACCGCTTTTACCTTTGGCTTTGTTTTTAGGAACACTGTCATGAGTTTCCTTTCCTAATGAATCTCTTCGCACATACACATCTTCAAAATCTTTACTCAAGAGCATCCGCAAGTCTTCATCCCATGAACGGGACTTCAATTTCTGTTTAATCGGCATAGTATTAGGTGACACTTTTTGGCCTAATACATTCAACTCATTACTCTTTGTCCCGATGTCAGGCAAAGACATCATGGGTTCATTGCTTTCTGTACGGTTCAAATTATTTTCACTATTTTTATTGGTGTCTGTTATATTTTGACTTGGAGGAGTTTGGTTTTGATCACTAGCTGAGTTGCTTTCTGACTCTGGGGAAAAGAGTAATGTTTTAGGAGTAATTCTAGTTGGACGATGATCTACTTTTCTTGTAGCTGAATTTTCTGGTGAAACACCATTAAAAATTAGCCCCACACCAGTCGCCTTATCCCAATCGCCTAATAAATGCGTTACTGGACTACGAGTTGCAATTGGTATCATATGTGAATTATTAGAATTTTCTTTGCTTGATTTTTTTCCATCTTTCTTATCAACAGGTGGATCTGGTGATGTAAATAAACTGGATCTTACACTCCGCACTTGCTTATTTGAAGGTTTATATGGTGAGATGGAAAAGCCAACTTTTGAAATGGCAACATTTCCTTCTACATTAGTTTTTGAAGAGGGTTTTGGTGATGTCTGACTTTTCTTGAGAGCAAGAGACTCAGTACCAGACTTCTGTGGAGTTCCAAAATCTAATGCTCGAATGTGGCTAGTACGACGACGTGGAGTGCTTAGGCTCAAACGACGAGTATTTGCACCAGATTTTCCAGCAATAAATTCTTGTGGTGTGTCACGTGGTTTAGGCATTTGCTCTGGAAGTAATAAAAGTGAAGACATATCTGGTATCTCAACTTGATTATGTGTGGATTTTGATGTAGTAGTTAATTGCTGACTTGATTGATTTTCATTTGAAGTAGAAGGACCATCATAATTGTTATTATTACTTTCACAAATATTAGATGTGCTTTGATGTGCAGTATCAACAACTCTCTCTTTATTTGTTCTATCATTTTCAGGATTATCGCGTACATGTTCGGAAACACTGGAAATGTCACTGTCACCATAAATGTCTGAATTTGCCTCAACCGTAGACAAGACCAGATTAATATTCTTCTCTGAAATTTCCACACATTCTTGACTACAGTCTTCAGAAGCACAAATACAAATCTTGTTAACAGGTTCATTTGTTTGTGATATAACAGGAACAGTCAAATTTAGAACATTCAATAATCCTGGAGACAACGGAGGTACAACGTTTCTTGTTTCAAGTAGAGGCGTAGGAGACACTTGAGTCACAAAATATTGTGGGGTAATATCTGAAAAACAAAGAACAATTGGTCAAATATTTTCAAAAAAAATATTAAAATTCCAATAAAATAAAAATTCTGTTTCACTTTTTGACAGCATAAAGCATGATTGATTATCTTTCTGTTGTTTCCTGGTTGATTATCTTTCAATTTTCCTAAAACCTTTGAGATTTCTTGGGGAAAAAGAATTGTAAAATAACTTCAAAATATTCTTTGGAATATTTGTGAGTTGAAAAAACATACAAATAAATCAAGGCTATGAAAATAGATATGCTATTAAAACTAATAAGAGCAAGACATTTCCATGGTAACTGATCATAGTGATGAATCTGATTTGATTAGGTGTTGCAGTTTGGCATATTCAATGAGTGTGAATTCGTTTTCATTGCCAGTCTTAATTGAATTGGTAAACTAAAGATTCATCAATAAACATTACAAATTACCATTCTTAAATGAATTGGTAAACTAACCAATCATGGCCACAAAAAATTTTACTTGTCAATGTACTTATTCCTCAAAAGGGAAAATGAACATGTTTGCTTAATTTGAGAGCTGAAGTTAAAAAACAAATATCATGATAATACAAGTATAATATACAAACTGTAACATTCTAGCCATCTTATTTGTTTGAATGATTCAAACCTGTAGTAAATAGCTGCAAAGGAAAAGCTGATGTTGCAGGCTTGGGTCGAATAGGCCGTGGTCGAATAGGCCGTATTTTCTTTGGTTGATTTTCTTTTGAATCAGTTCCTGTGCAAAAGGAAAATAAAATTTCATTACAAAATTATATTTAAGAATACATAATATGTCTTTAATACTTAGGCTACATTTAGAAGATAATTAGCCAGAATAAATTGATTGACGAGTAGAGAATGGATTTTCATGTAATTACATTTTTTACTGAACGATGATACCTGCATTGAATAATTTTTTTTCAGTTTGCATCACATTTTGAAAGTAATGAAACCATTTTTATTTTACACAATTTTACATATTTGAATATAATAATATATTTTATATATTTTATCCATTACTACATATTTTTTTCATAATTCGTTACATTTTAATATATTTACATGTCAAAATGGAATGTTTCAAATATGAGTTTGCACACAAATGTTCCTGGAATTATCTTTCTGAGAAACAAAGAAAAGTAATACAGCGCTTCTCCAACCTCTGGACCTTTGTCTGAATTGTCAAACAATTGTCCTTGCTTCTTGGAAATTACATACTTGGAAACAAGGAAGAATGAATATTTGCAAAGTAGAACTTATCACAACCACATGCTTGCTCATGTTTTGTAGAACCCATGAGTAACTTGATCAAAACCTGACAAACTTTTCTTACAGATCAAAATATTATGTTTCTCGTACCCAGTCAATATATATACCTCTGTGTCAAAGAAGCAAAATTTAGAACACACTCATGAACACACCCCACCCATGTGAGCTTAATGGGAATACTCCTTTGGAATGTGATGCAATCAATCTATGCGACTTGCTTTCAAAATATAGGCGTTTAATCACATTGTTAGATGAGTACAGTTTCCAGGCAGGTCAACTACTTCATTATTACTCTCTTAAGAGAGTAGTTCATGCTATATCCCTAGAGGTGGTGGTGTTCCACAAGGACAATGATGAAGAAGAAAAGATTGTGTGTGGGCTATGGCCTGCTGTTTTGAGACAGCCCCCGCATTGGCCTGGGATTGATTGGAGAAACCACAGAAAACTACTAGAGAAGCCACTGCAATTCTCCAGACAGTAATTGAATTCGACCCTGCAATCTAGCTTTTGTAAGAAATCTGTCACTATTGGGTCTCAAACTCTAGGTCCTCCTGGTCAATGATGCTGCCGAGACACCATAAACAATGTTGGATGTAGGGGGAACATGGACCTTTTATCCCCTTCCCCTTGACCTGCCACAGACTATAGAACGAGACTGTTCACATCCTTCTCATAAACAACATTGTATATTGTAGACACATTTCATATTTTGTTTAAAACTCACATGGTTTGGTGAAATCTAGTGGCCCAAAACCTCTATAGAGGAGGTTTTCGGCTCCTTTAATATTTGATTTTCCTGTTTTTTCAACCTAACAATTGTTGTACATTTGGGGAACAGGCTCTCAGAACTATCTGGCAATGTTGTAAATGGTTGAACGTAAAATCAATTGTATTTATTAATTCTCCCATTAAAGTTACAATTTCATTCTCCTTTTAGTATAATTCTAATGAAGATTAAAAGTAATACTTACCCTTTAGGAATTGGAATGAAGGGAATGTCACGTTAGAATCACAAACTATGACTGCTGAAGAGTCTGTTTCATCCATAATCATGTGTTTTGTTGATCCTTCTACAGAATCATCATTAACATTCGGAGTTAAAGTTAGTACTGGAAATGGAGAAGGCAAATGCTCAGAAAATTGTTGTTGAGAATACATTACTTGCTTCTGCAAATTATTTGTTTCATGATAAGAAGTCTGTGGGAGTGATGCAACTGAAGTTCTTGCGGTTAACTGCTCTGTTTGAGACTGAGGCATAACAGAAGAGGTGGATGTACTAGGATTCATTACACTGGGTATAGTTAGCATCATAATTTGTTCTTTTTCGATGTTAGTTTGATGATTAATGTTACATCTTTCTTCAACCAAAACAGAATTTTGTGTGGGTTTGTCAGCAAAATCATCAAAACTCAGAGCATTATTCAATTCCTCTGCAGGATTTATGTCAACTCTAGTTTCACTTCCAGCCACTCTTGTTGCAGAAGCTGCATCTTGAGATTCTTTTCTGGAGCTTTTATCCTTTGTAATTATATCTTTCTCATTATTGTTATTTGATTTCTCAGGAACATCTGAAATTTTCTTTGGAGATGCTGATGAACTGTTTTTGTTTACTTCCTTTGAAGACAATTCATCATTTGAATTACCATTATTTTCTGTCTCCAACAACTGTGAAGATTTTTTGTTAGCTTCAAGAATTAACTGAATGGCTTTGGCATTTTGATCTTCAAGTGAGCGATCCACTGAAGAAGTCTCTTTTGCTGTGCCTATGCAAACAGGAAAATCAATCATTAGACATCATTCTAACATAATGAACTCTGCAATTAAGAAGATGCAAAATAAATATTTTTCCATTAATAAAATATTTTATCAGAGTTGTAGGAACAAAATTCAGAGCAAGACTATAAACTTCTGGTCAAAAAACTTAATCAATATCTATGTCTCTCTTTGTATATCATCTTAGTCTTTGTGTAATGGTGGTACTGTGTCAGTCTTTGTAAAATGGTAATTGCTCAACAGAATGTATAATAAAATCTAGAGAAATTAATGCAAATGGCAACAGTGAAGCACTGCCACCTTTGGACTTACTAACTATAGATATTTTTAAGAGAGAAGTCAAATTTTAATTTATACATTACTACTGCAGGGGTTAAATCATGGACTTGGGACAGGCAAGCTCAAGGCAAATACAAGGAAATACCCTCCTGTAATGGGGACATCAGATTTGGGGCAAAGTCAACAAGTCCTGCTCTCTCCTCTGTAGCAACTCCTGAATACTCTCTGGTGTGAAAGATCCAAAAGTAGTCATTGACAACAAGACAAGAGCGAGTCTCGGGAATCTTAAAATGGGAGCAATGAGATAAAAGAAGGCAAATTGTAAGAAAACAGGTGTAGAGAGAACTCTGTAGGTCGGGGTGAAGTTAATCTTTCTAGGAGAGTAAATCCAACAAAAAACACGCTGCAGTGTTGCAAGGAGCTGGAAAGTTGGAAAAATTGGAAAAGTGTATTTTAGGTTTCAAATCAGTTTATGAAAGAATTAGCATGCTAAGAGTGAAAGGGGAATTTGTAATTTATATAATTCTGTTATTTAATAATATAAAAATAATTATGCTAATATGCATGATTAATGTTATGTACCCTCCGAAGAAAAGGAAGAAACATTCCATGAATAACTGCAGAAATTAGTCAAATACTACAATATGATGTCATATTTGTAATGGGCAATTACATAATGCACAAGTAGGGAAATATTTGGGATACAGATAGGTAGTAGGCACCCCACTTTATACCAAAAACCAAACAGGAATGAATAGTGATGTAAGAATCCCTACTCTTTTTTTGTTCTTCCACTAGCTTCATGTTCTGTTCAGGTTATACCAGGGAAATTGAAGTCTCCAAAATTCATAACTAACTCGAGATTTACACACCTTGTTGACAGCCTTAAAGAGTTTTGATCAGATGGGTTAATACTAGGATCAGATGTCACTGGTCAGTATACAGGACCTATTACAAAGTGGATTTCACACATTATGTTCAGCTATGGTGCCTCAACTTCATGTATCCTGAATACTGTAATTTCTCACAATTGTCTTTTGCTTAACATACATTGCTTCTCCCCCTACTCACTGATCTTGACTATTATTGCGGTAAATATCTTCTTCTTCTTGGCCGTTTGGTTGACCCTTAGGTGGGTCTTACGGCGCATAACGTCTTCTTCCACTCTGCCCTATTGTTCCAAGTCCCAGGAGGAATCTGTCATCCAGACAATGTCTTCTCTACATTGTCTCTCCAACCAGGTCACAGCCTTTTTTCCTTCTTTCTTTTGGTTGCCAATCCAAAAGCTTCTTTGGAAGTCTATTGCTCTGCATTCTCTGCACGTGTCCAAACCATAACAGTTGTTACTTTTCAATTTCATACAGTATATCCTGCTTCAAACCCATGATCTCTTTAATTCTTTCATTTTGTATTTTCTCTCTTCTTGAGATGCCAGCTGGTCTTCTAAAAATAGTCTATTTCCATTACTCTCAACTTTGTTGCCTTATCTCAGCACCATACAGTACAACATTTTGGATTATTAGTCTCTATATCATGAGTTTTGTGTTCTTGTCCCACAGGATAGAACTCAGAGAATCAATGAGTTTTTTGCTTTGTTTAATCCGTTCCAAAACCTCTGTCTCAAAGTCCCTGCTTCCCAATTTTTACCCCTAAATATTTTATTTCTTCAGTTTTCTTAATTTTGTTTCCTGTGCCCCTAATTATGTATTCATTATTACTATTCAATGCCCAGTACATTGTTTTTTCTAAGTTGAGAGTCAGTCTCCACTTTGCTTACTCATCTCTGGACCTTATTAGCATAAACTCTATATCGTTTTGGTCATGCGTCACGATTATCTGGTCATCAGCGAATTGTAAAGTGTAGAGTGTAGAGTACATATCCAATGGTATTCCCATACCCACACACCTTATCCATTTCTGCAGAACCTCATTCACAAAGATTTTAAACAGTGTCGGTGAAATGCAGCATCCTTGCCTTAAGCCTTTCTTGATTGGAAATGATACTGTCAAGTGCTGTCCCACTTTCACTATTCCTGCTAGCTCTGAATATAATTCTTTCACTGCAGCAATAAGATTACTATTTAGACATAGAAGTCATAGGACTTCCCATAATTTATCTACCGGCACATTGTCATACGCTCATGCAATATCGAGGAAGACAATGTGTAATTCTCTTCTCATTTGCCATTTCTTTTGCATTACTTGTGATAAACAAAATAAGTTAACAATGCAAGAACGCCCTGCTCAAAAGCCACTTTGTTCTTCTTCGTGCACCATATACTCCCTTTCTAAGTGATTTCTCAATATTGTCCCACATATTTTACTAAATGTATTAGTTACTGCTATCCCCCTGTATTTTCTGCAGATGTCCTTCCTTCCTTTCTTTCTTGTAGACAGGTGTGATATGTACTGCTTTCCACTCATTTGGTACATCTCCGATATTCATGTTTTTGTTCATTAATGATTGTATCATTTGCATTAGATTTGGTGCTCCATTTTTTGGAAGCTCACCAGGGATATTTCTAGGTCCAGGAGTTTTCCACTTTTTAGTTCTTTTACACTCTTCTCTACGGGTCAATCCATTTTAAGCGGTCCAGCACTGGTCGCTCGGCCATCTCGAAAAAATTTCATATTTTGTACATAAATTTCCTTATGTTTTGGCTGTTCAAAACCATCTTTAACTTTTGTTTACTGTCCCTGGTTTACAAATGGCGGCCATTTTTGTTTCGCGCCGTGCGACATTTTTCGCGTTCGCAGACATTTACTCTCCTAAATTGCTCAGCTCTCGGTTGTTCTAGCATTCTAGAATAAAAAGCATTCAAGTCAGCATACTCTGGCCTGCAAATCGAAATATTATTTACCTATTTTCTATGTTTTTATTTGGGAAATATTTGCAACCAAATCTATGGAACGCGAATGAACGAAATTCGATTTTCAGAGAGTAATTTTTCAAAGAAGTAATAGAATCTAAGTCTTAATTTTTTCTGTGCTTCTACACACAACAGTATAGTTACTTTTTGTAAAATATCATTGGTATATAACGTACCCCTTGAAAATTACATCCTCTTGAAAATTGGAATTTTGGATTTTTTCCCAATTTTGAACTGTAATATCTCTGTTGGGGAACCAGATTGCACACATGCTAGACCGCGATCATACCAAACTTCAGTAAAAATCACAACTTTTAGATTGAACTCGAAGTATTTTTAAAAAAATTGAAAACTTACGAAAAAAAAGGCTTCATTTCCCCATTGGAGGATACTTTGTGCCAAGCAGTAATCACATTATTTTGAAACTATTTTAAACTAAAATCTACATTGATTTAAAATAATTAATTATACTTAATAATTAATATACATAAAAGTGGCCTAATATTGTGACGAACGTGAGTTCAGAGGTTCGTCACAGGTGCCCACGCACCATAAAACACCATAAAAGAACGGGGAAGAGAGCGCGGTGAAGTTTGAAAAGGGCGCGCCCGCGGACGAGGAAATTGCCGTCCGCCGAACGTCGCGAGGAAATGACGCTCATTAGCTGAAGAGGGGAGGAGGAGGCGCCGCGTTACCCCTACAATCAGAAGGCATAAAACGCGGGTCCGCAAACGGAAGCGCTCTCATTGGTTCACGCCCGCAGCGGCAGCAGCTCTCTTTGGTTTACGTCCGCCGGAGTACAAGCTGTCTTTGGTTTTACGTCCGTGGAAGCGGCAGCTGCTCTCTTTGGTTTACGCCGGCCGCAGCAGCTCTGCTGGTTCACACCATCGCCGAAGTAACGGTCGCCAATTGTAACGTACCATTCGTAAGAACATCATTAGTTAGGAGTGTTCGGCGTCAGAAAGGCGTCTAGTTAGTCGTCCACGAATTTATAGAATATTCAAAGAAAGTTTTTCTTCAGTCTCGGCACCGTGAAGGAGGTCGCCTGTTAAATTCCGACACGAGTTGATGCTCAGATTAAACCACATAAATCTGCAGCTGGAGAGTGAGAGAAAACTAGTATGCGGCGAGAACCATACATCACGCCGGCGTACGAAAACACTGGGCACGAGCAAAGGACGTGCTGAATAAGATTTGGAGCCGGGCGAGTACCGTTCGAGATCGGACGAGGGACGCAGCCGGGAGCAGAAGACAGAAGAGGGTAGGAGCCGGGAGCAGAAGATAGAAGACGGAACGGAGCCGGGAGCAGAAGATAGAAGACGGTAGAGCCGGGAGAAGAAGACAGAAGAAAAGGAACGGAGCCGGGAGCGGAAGAGAGAGAAGACGGGGGCGCGAAGGCAGCGAGTCGCCAGACACGAGGCCGCGACTTGCGTTGCACGTGCCGGCAGCGTTCGCGCGGCAGCCAGCGACCAGACGCAAGGCCAGCTCAACGCGAGGGACGAGGTAACGGTGCAAGCAAAATCTAGGTCAAGTTCGCGCCGCGTTAAAAGAAAAATGTTAAGAGAAGTTATACGGGGAGGTACTGGACGGCGAAGGCAAGAAAACTTTCAGTCGTAATTAGAAATGCACTAGCCATTTTGACGCCTGATTACCTGTTAGATTTGTCAATGAATTGAAGTAAATTTATGTAGTAATAATTGCATTGAAGTGTGGAGGAAGTCGTGCCACAGAGCACGTTAATTGTTCATGTAATTTTAGGAAAAACAAATGTAAAATAAGAATGGTAAAGAGTACGCAGTTATTGAGTTAAGAGTGGAAGTAAATTTAATCAGTTTCATTTCAAAGGAATTCCTTAATTCATTGAACAGTAATTCAGTGTGTAGAATTTTGAAAAATCTTTGGTCATTTTTGATTTAACGGGAATATTGTGTTGATGGTACGTTGAAAATTTCAAAGAGGATGATGATGATTTGTGTGTAGTGGATTTGGTTATTATTATTTGAAGTCATTAAACTTTGTTTTACTGTTATTTGTGTTCCTGTGTTTTGGATTGCTCTCTACACCCCAAAAGATCCCACTGCCCTGAGATAAAGTAAGCTCGCAAGAGCAGATATCTGCGCACCCGCCCAGACGCTCAACGATTGTTGAGAGTAAGTTAAATTAAATTTGGGTGTTCGGGGCGGGTTTGCGTCAGAATATATAATTTTCAATATTACGTATACTTTACTCTAAAACAAACTTACAATTCCCCTAACATGTGGTGTAGCTTGAAACCCTCTCTTGTGGGTCCTTGATATCGAAAAACCAATTGAAAGGAAAACGTCTGTCTGTCTGTCTGTCCTGTCTGTCTGTCCTGTCTGTCTGTGTCTGTCCTGTCTGTCTGTGTCTGTCCTGTCTGTCTGTCTCTCTGTCTGTCGGTCGGTCGGTCGGTCCGTCCGTCCGTCCTTCCGTCCGTCCGTGAACACTGCTAGCGCCTAAACCATACGTACGATTTCTTCCAAAATGGATATTCCCCGGTCGATGTGATTCTAGCCGGAGCTTTGAGATTTTGAAAAAGATTCTTCAAAATTTGGAGGTACTTTATATGAAGCCCCCGGGGGGCTACTCGAAAACGGCTCCAAATTTTTTCTTTAAATTTCTTGTATGAATAGAGTAAAATACACTTATTTACTTGGCATATGTCCTATTTTCACGGATAACTCTGAATTTTTGAAAATTGCAAAAGGTTAACATTTTTACAGCGTCTTTCTGGAACTACAAAATTGAAGATACAGATCTTTCCTTCAAAAATTTTTTTTCTTCATAGTGAGTTCTTTCTTTAAGGTCATGTATATGTTCTTCAAACTTTTAGTATTTTTCGCGCAATATTGCAATATGTGCAATTTTAAAAAATTACAAAAGAAAGATTTTCTCAAAAACGGCTCCAAATTTTTTTCTTTAAACTTTTGGTAGGGATAGTGGTAAATGTACTCTATCAGATGACACAAAAACCATATTGTTCTATCGGTTGTTTTTTTTCAAAAATTACAAAAATGTAAATTTTTTCACGTTTCTCACGTCGATATTTACATTAGTCGCGATTTTTCCACATTATATTTACGAGTACATGAGCTTTAAATAACGTCAAGTAAAGTTTCTCGAAAACACAGCCGTTTTCTGTGAAAGGTAGCTCAAAATTTCGCATATTCAGAAACGTTCAAACGCCATTTTCTCATAAATGGCTGCAAATTTTTTCTTCAAACTTTTGTAACGGATAGTGCTAATTACTCTCTTTAGTATAGCGTAAAGTTTATTTTGAGTTTTTTTTCAAAAATTACATACTTGTAATTTTTTTTGAAAGATCTCTCACATCCTTAATATGTACTGTAACGGTACGACCCGACGCGAACGAAGTGTGATAGGAATATTATTTAATTTCTTATAAATTTCGAGTCGATCGACCGTGTAACGAGAATTGGGAGCGGCTCTGCTCGCTTTCCGGCGAGCCAGGCACTCACAAAGCGAGGGGCGGTTGGGGTTTATGACCGGCCTTTCCTTCGGCGGCCCCGCCGTCCGGACTGCGCCGCCACGACCCGAGCAGGGGAAGGAGAAGGGCAGGCTTTGTCTGTTTGGCGGCGCTATCAACAAAGCACCGACCCGGAGACAAACACCCACTCCAAGATCACAACTAAACGGACTCTTCACACGTGCCGCTCTTGGGAACTAGCCCAGAACGAATTTTCGCGGACCGCGGAGCGAAAACCGACACTCGCCGGCCCAACGGACTCCCAATTCAATGGAAATTTTTCGTCTGCGAGAAGATTATACTGCGATTTTTCTAGGAAGAGCTCTCAAGATAACTCAAATCCCATCTTCGCGATGGAATATGTCACGGCATTTCGCGTCTTTTCTCGGTCTTGCCGGTAGAAGTCGCATGATCGCAAGCACTGCTTCATACGGTCGCGATCGTGCGAAATCTAGCGGAACGACTGTGAATGATACGAAATGCCGTGACATATTCCATCGCGAAGATGGGATTTGAGTTATCTTGAGAGCTCTTCCTACAAAAATCGCAGTATAGACATTGGTCAGGGGGGGTCGCCCCGCCACTCCGCCGAAATTCAAGTTCCGTCAATCAGAGCAAACCAAAGAAGTAATGGGAGGGGTATCAGAGCTCTCGTCAGGACGGGAGAACTTCGCGAGAGACACTTCTAGTAAAACTTCACGAGAGAGACTGCTATCCGAGTTACGAGAGAATCAATACTTCGAGTAGAACTTCGCAAAAGACTCTACTTCTAGTAAAACTACGCGAGAACCGACACTTCCTTTCGAAGTTCGAGAGGAGAGAGATTGCTCTCAGGTTCTCATGAGAAACTTGCACTCGCCTAGTACGCGGGAAATAATCAGATGGAGACGTAAATGCAAGTATTCCCGCATCAGTCGTTGCGTGGACCGAGTCTCCAAATCATGGCGTAAGCCCTAGCCGAACGTGACCTGCTACCAGTGCAAATGATCGGTCATGATCGTGATTGCACGCCATACGCGTTTGCGCCACTCGCATGAACTGTTCGCGAGTCGCAAATTCGGAGAGGAAGGGAGCGCGCCGCAGCAGTCGCTCATGACGTCATCCCGGGGTGCCTGGAAGGTGATTATCGCTGGGTAACGGCCTGGCGGCGGAAACCGACCGAGCGGCTGAGAGAGCAGTCTACCTTGGACACAGCAGGGGGCAAGGTGCTGTCTCCCCCTCCGTCTGCTCGAAGCCGACGCCAGCTGAGGGGCATTCCTCTCGAAAACATCAGACATGGTAACGTCGTAATTGTAGCCGCAATAATGCGGAAGGACTACAACCATCAGAGGGAGGAGTTCATACGCCATCAGCGTAGTCTTGAATAATCATCAGCGGCCTAAATTTAAAATTGCAGTGTATCATTTTGATTAATTATGCCAGTCATTAATTGTCAATTAAATTTGATTGAGCCGCAAGGTATTATTTCTATGTAATTCAATGTAAAATCATCCATCACTTCATCTTTTTAGTAGATTACATTGTTCTTGTAAAATTTAGTTATGTGTTATGTTTTTGTTATAAAAAACTTGTCCCCAATCCGAAGAGCCACAAAGCAGAGAGGGGGGTTGATTACAGTACATTACCAGCAATTTGTAAACATTATATTTGTGAGTGTAGGTACTTCAAATAACTTCAAGTAAAGTATTTTGAAAACTCAAAAATTTTCTGTGAAAATGAACTTCAAATTTCGCATTTTTAGTAGTGCTAAAACGCCATTTTCTCTTGAACGGCACATAGTTGTTAAAAGAAAATTGCCATTTATGACTAGGTTTTTGTGTTCTTTAATATTCTAAAATTAATGTTTCTGTTCTACCAATAGGAAACCGAAAAATTAAGAAAATGACAAAAAAAATGCAGCTGGCAAGAAAGAGTTTGTGGCTATTCCGAATTGCTAGCGAAGACCCAAGGAAATAGAAAACTAATACGGAAAAGTCTGTGCCATTCTGTAGCACCACTAGTTATATTTTTTCTTAATGGACAATTTTTGCTTATAAACACACCTTCCTTTGACTGATATTTCCTCTTCGATCTTTTGGGACACCACTCTAAATGAGCCGATTTCCTCTGTTCCTCAAGCTTTCTTCTTAGTTTTGCTCATGGCTGTGATATCCGTATCATACAGTAAATATTAGCTAGAAATACTTATCATTGGATCAAATAATTGGGCTTAAGCCATGTTTCTGTTAGGATAATAATATCTGTTTCAACTTGATTAATTTCAACCAGGAATAGTTCAAATTTAGATGTAAGAGATGAAACATATAAACATAAAATCTTTGGGTTAAATAAATTACTTATTACTGCTGTCAGTTTCCTTTTTCAGTCTTCTTTACTTGGGAATCCTAGTACAAATTTAATTACCAGATTTACATCTTGTTTTGTTTTTCCTTTAGTTTCTTGTGTACTTCTGCATTGGCATATAATAATTTTTAATATTAATCCCTTCAGGTGCTTTTGTGCCATTTAGCAAAATGGCCCTTGCTGCTGTGGAGCTATTCAATAAGAACTTGAGCAGTCTGGGATTCTCATCTTTATCAAACTGGAACTTTCCCAACTTGATGACTTTTGTGATCTGGTCCTGATCTTCAATCTCCATGGAACCTATCCTTCATGGCCTTCAAACTGGTGGAATATTCCTTTGGATTCTCGTCCAGGGACTCCTTAACTCCATATACAATAACATTGCTTTTTTGAAGAGTCTGTTCTTCCATTTCGTTGAAGATCTGCACAGAAGTATGAGCCCTCTTGGCAAGGCTATGTTCCAACTTGTCAACTTTCTCAGCAGTGTTCTTCTGTGCTTCCTCCACGAAAATGACCTTAGTGTTGTGTTTCTCATACTTCATCTCAAATTCATGAAAATCCTCTAATAAGTTTGTCTATTTTTTTTCAGCTATTTCTTTTGTATCCTTAACAATATCACTTAATTCTTTTTTCTATTCTTGTGAAAGCTGATGTGTTAATTTGGATTCTGGTGTAGAGAATTTGACTTCAAGACTGTTTCTTATCTTGCTCATTTCCTCTCTAATAGTTTTAGCGAGTTCTTCAGCCTCGTTCCCTGACGGTAGTGAGGATCCTGGAGTATAATTCAAAGATGAACAGTGGTCTGATTCTCTAACAAGGATGGCTCTGAGGAACAGCAATTAAATCTGGTGTGATCACTCGATTCACTAGCCTTGCCTTTATCCAAGTTAACACTCACACTCTCGCTACAACCCTTGTGATAAAGGGCTTAACCATTCTTACAAAACACTATTTTCTTCACCCCTGGTTTCTTGCAACATCGACATATATGCGTCTTCCTTCTTCTTTGTTTTGTTTACTTTTTCTTTGGGTTCCATGTATCAGTATTACAAAGTAACTAGTCTGCTACAACAGCTTATATTTTCAATACCACTCAGTGAATGTCAAAAAGGCAGATTTTTTTTATGTAATATTCTTTTACATTTTTAATGTGGTAAGCAGGACAAGCTATTCAAAATATTAACAAGGAAAAAAGGTGAGAAGGTTGGCCTGGATAGCTGAGGTCGCTAAGGATAAAGGGCCATAGCTTCCTCAACTCGAAGGGTCACATGTTCAATCTTGCCTTGGACATGGATGTTTGTGTGCGCTTATGTGTTCCCCTTACAGTTACTCCAATTTAAAAAAATAACAGTGGTTACTGTATCACAAAGCAGTTAGAAAAGTGATTCCCATCCCAAAAAGTGAGAAGAATCAAAAAAACAATGAGTCACACAAGTCTTAAAAATCTGTTTTAGATGCTAATGTGAGAAATAAAGAAAGAAATAATTTAACACATAAGACACAAAATAAGATAAATAAACATCATACCTTGTAAACTGTTATCACTTTTCCTTGCACTGCGTAGCCTCTGCTTCAGGGGTATGTCACTTTTTGGTGTGCTAACTGCATCTGAAGTTACATTCTCTAAAAGAGCTCTCACTTCTTTATGGATGGATAATACTCCAGAACCTTCATTATCTGACAATGTAACATTAGAATTTGCAGATGATTTTCCTTTTGTCTGACTGGCTTGCTGACACGATTTCTTGGGCAACTTTTCAACATTAGCTTTTAATGATTTGTTAATTGGAAGCAATTCAGAGTCTGCCTGAATGTTTTCATCTACATTATTCAGGGCCGCTGGTACTTCATTATTCTCACATTTTCCTTTGTCAGACACTACACTCTGAACTGCATTGAGAGATGACACTACACTAGAGGTTTCAACTAAGGAGTTCACCACACTTTTTTGATTTCCTTCACTAACAATAGTCAAACTGCGTTGAGAAAGTGTTGTCACTACTGCACTATTCCGATCACAATTTCCTTCACCTTTTGAAATAATGAAATCTTCATCACAAATAAGTGCGTCAGGAGCATCACAAGCATCATCTGTTTCACTTTCTACACCTGTTGGACTCGAACTCATATCTTCATCGGTTGGACCTGCCATCAAAACATTAGATTACACATTGTATTACTTATTTCCTTTGATGTTCTCATGCATAGGCAAAACGAAAATATTGGATCAGCTTGTGGCTTTCATTTACTTTCAGTTGAGAGAGGTTATAATGCTTAATTTGTAATGAATCTCATCTAAATGAAATTACAATTAACAAACAATAATTCTTAAATTCATATTATTTTAATTTTTTTTTATTATTCAAACATAAAACCATTATTATATGATATTCTAAAAATTCCAAATCTACAAATTACTGCTTTACATTCAAAATCTGGAATTTACTGTACTATCTTTTAACTGGTAATTTATAAGGTAGCTCTCTTGTACTCTACCTAATTAAAGTATTTGGCCATTAGACAAAAGACCCCTTCCCTTTGCCAGTCCCTGATTGAGACTCCTTTAGCATTTCCATAAAATTATTGAAACAATGGAAGAACATAAACAGAAGGCTAATACATAGGTATGGAACTTATTATCAAATATATTGGAAAATATACCCCTCCAAAAAACACTACCACTCAAACTTCAGTCGCTGTTTATTATTGGCAGTCAATACAACTGCTCAATAATCTCTTTCTCATTAGTTGTTAATTTTTTTTATTAATAGAAAAATTAGGAGTAGAATTTAGGGTTACATCCTTGAAACATTAAAATAAATTGCTTCAATAATTACACTCAGATCTATTTCATTAATTAATTTCATACTTACAACACACAATATTTACAGTGAAAATGAATAATTAGTAACATTTTTCTACATAAGTTGAAAAAATCAAAAGTACCAATTATTTCTTCCAGAAGTCTTTCAAAAACAGGATCTTCTTGTGTTTTATCAACAACCATTTTTATGGCATTATTCAACTCTTGAATGACTCCTTCACAGTCTTCAGAACCTATTGGTCCACATGACATTTCATTACTTCCGAAATCATTTGGAATTCGAATGACACTGTTTATATTTTCAGCTATCTTCTCATGCAGTTCTGTGTTGTTAAGCAATGCACGATGTAGCTGAAAACATTTTTTCATTGAAATAACAACAAATTTCAAAATCCACACATGAATTTAAGTAAATTGGGATGGAAATCTGCTTACTGTTGCAGCAACACTTTCCTCCTCTTCTTCATCTTCCTCCTCCTCATCTCCTCGTAAAGGTTTTCGAATTCTAAGAGGAGAAGATTTGGAAGGTGTACATTTCTTCTTATTATGACTAACGAAAAAGAAAAAAATGTATTCATGAGTACACATTAAATGTAGGTTTTCAAATACACAAAAATAAAATCAATGAACTATATAAGCCATTAAATAAGCCCCCCACACACACACACACACACACACACACACAAGGGAGAAAAAATACGGGGGGGAAAAAGAGAGAGAGCAAATCTTGATATTTTACAAGAAACTGTATAGTAAACGTTTGAGATACTTTGATGAAAGCTATAATTGAAGACTCCTCTATATTGTTAAAATTCTTATTAACAACAGTTCATTTGTTAATTTCATGTTAAAAGGCTGAATAAAAACACAATTATATTACATTAATATAAACATCCCACTTGCATTACTAGGATGAAGAAACTTTCTGTGAGAAATTTTGGAAAATGCTGCAACAAAGTAAACAAAAGCGATCTCAAGATATCAAGACTCATTATAGATAACCATAAGTTTACTTTCAATGCAACCATCAAAAGTAATGATTTTAATTACTTTCAGCGCTTAATTATTTTAATTTTTAAAAAAATCCTACAAATAGTTTGGGCGCTAGTGTTGTTCACAGATGGACAGATGGATGAATGAATGTTTTGCTGTAAACCATTTTGTTATCAAGAACAAATCATGTATTCTGACTACACAATGTATTAGATGAAGTATTTTATTGTATATTGAAACATGATTCAGGAGATTTTTCTGCTTAAGGGCCCCACAATTTGAGGTTTTCTTAAAAAAAAAATCACTGTTTCTTGCCGCAGCATTACATAGATAAATAGATATTTATTATTTCAGCAGGTAGGTTTATACAACCTGGTGACGGAACACTAACATTTACATATTATAATTAGGAATTAAATACAGTGAAACTTAAAATTATTTTAAGACAATAACAACAACAATAATAAGATAACAATGATAACAATAAAGACATCAATAACAATAACTGCATTAATTCGACATTTATGGCGGTCCTGTACAGTCAATTTACAGTACAGTCCTGTACAGACAAACACATTTTATACACTGCACTTCACTGCACAACACTTCACTGCACAACACTTCACTGCACAACACTTCACTGCACAACACTTGCACTTCATTTCACTTCTCTTTCTACTTCTATATTGCACTAAACTTCACAACACGTCACACTTCAATACGAATACCATAAAGCAATGCATTTAATAACTATCAAAATACAGTTAAAGTAGGGTGTACGGTACACCCTTAGAGAAACGACGCGAAATTAATAAAACTAACCGATAGGCGATTTTCATGGCTTATAAACTTTTTAGTCGCCCTCATTCGCTTTGTCTCTGCCGCATTATAATGCCAAATTACTTTCAAAGGCAAGTTTTCTTGCTTCGCTTGCCCGGATCCAAATCATGGCGAGGCTTGGTCCTTCGGCCCCCGCGTTCACTATAAACCACCTTGAGTCTATCCACCGCATAATTACCAATACACTTTTATAAGAAATCACTTAAGTAAGAACTTTATAAGAAAGCCTCTAGTATTTAAACTGCGCAGTTGCAAATACATGAAGATGCACGAAATGCTGATTTGAACGACTTCCTTAAGTGGTACCGAACACTAGACTTCAGCCCAAAATACTAATAATGGTAACGATAATTAATAATAATAACAATAATAATAATAATAATAATAATAATAACTAGCGTACCCGTGCGAGAACTCTCGCATGTTAAATCCCACCCTTTCCCTATTCATTTGTCTATCCGTTCCATACAGGAGAGAACTACTAATGTACTTACAGAATATCAAACAAAATAACAATGCAATTGATGTTTGAAACAAATTTTCAATTAAAGTTTATTCAACATTATAGAGAGATGTTCTTGAATCAATTCATTCTTCTTTAAAAACAACATTTGAAGAAATTTTTCAACCTTCCTTGAGAGTTAGCTTTTCGTTTTCCTTGATAGTCAAATAATAGAAAAGGTTTTTACTCTTGAGAAAGCCAAGTAAAGAAGTGCGAAAATACCGGATTGGGCAAGAACAGACCTACTCATTGCAATATTATTTAACTTTCCTTTATTTTTTATGAAGAACCGAGTGGGTTTTGGAGAGTCAGGGTGCCAGCTTGCTGAGGTGAGAAAATTGAATAATTATTTGTTTACTAAAATGTATTGAATTATTTTCTGAGTCTTTACGTACCTCAAGAAAAGCAATTCCCATCCAAAATATAATCAAACTAAAGTTTTCGCCTTTGAGTACTAAATACCATTAGCATTAGAATACCCATACCATTAGCATTAGAAACAATTTAGTAGGCATTAGTAAGCCCACTTCGGTACATGGGAATGTTGCTCAAACTATGTTTGCATTTTTAATATCTTAACGAACTGACACCTTGAGTTTAATATCAAACGGTGTTTTATTTACAATATGAGTTTACAGTTGGGCGTTACTGTACATACTTCCAGATATCGCCAACATTTAAATCGTGCGTTTGGACTGCGATCGTTGGCAGTTGTCGGGTGACTTGCACTATTCTTTCTATAATTTTAAATTTAGTTGTTTTTTAATTGATTCGCATAGTATTGTAGGCTAGCGCGTTTTGATTTCTGTTTTCCATTTATTTCAAGCTATTCTACTTTAGCTACTTTAAAAAGAGTGTTCTTTGTGTTGTGCCATAGCACAAGTTTTCCCCCACTACCTCTGCGTATATATACAGTCCTGTGCGAGAACTCTCGTGCGAGAACTCTCGTGCGAGAACTCTCGCATGTTAGACCCCATACTCATCCCTATCCTTCTATTTTCATTCTAAGACGGAAAGTAGTTATTGAAACGTGTTTATTTGTATCTATACTACTTACTACTATCTATACTACTATACTTTTATTTGTATCTATAAAGGTAACTTGCAATGTACTAACACAATTACATATAAAAATAAAAAACAATGCAATTAATGTGTAAAAGAAATTTTCAGTAAAAATGTATTCAATATCATGGAGAATTTGCTTGGAACAATTCCCAACACTTACTTAAAGACATTTGAAGTAATTATTCAATATTCTTTGTCAATTAGGTTTTAGTTTTTCATGATAGTCTCAAAAATATTAGCTTTTAACTTTTGAGAAAGCTACGTGTCTGAACCCGTTGACTCGAAAATTTCATCGAATGATAATGAAAAAATTGGTACGGGTAAAACACAAACACAGTCTTCACTCTTCACTGAACACCCACATCCTTCCACAATTAAGTACACAGCACTTATAGACCATGAAAAAACGTTAATTGAATAGTTTCTCTACGCGCATAAGAAACAATCTTCATAGGTATAGGTATCAAGCAACTATAATAGTACTTCTAATTGAGGCCTCAAAATTTTACTTTTTAAGGCTCTAAAACGCTTCGTTTGCTGGAGAGCAAATCTTGAATTAATGATTATGCAAATAAACCTCGTCAGACTGTACAAACTACGGTGTTAACAGGATGTGTAAATAAAGCTTGTCAAATCTAAGCCTTCTAAGCGAGTCGCCACAAAAATTGCTACCAGCAGGAAGGACTGAAATATGGAGGTGGCCTTGATAGTATTGAAGCGTGGAACCGAAAAGTTAATTGAATGGATCGACGAATGTCTCATCTTGTAGATTATGTGAAAAACGTTTCTTTGAGGCCTATGGCCTCAAAATTTTACTTTTTAAGGCTCTAAAACGCTTCGTTTATGAGTTATTTGCAGATATAGGTTGACATGTGATGCGTGTTGCATTTTACTTGAATAATTCGATGCGTCTTTTTAAAGAAATCATCCATATTTGTAAAGTCAAAATGGAATTCGTCAAGTCTCCGTGAAATTCTCTTTCTTTGGAGCCCTCATTTATAAAGATTGGTTGTGTGTGAGAGCCGCAAAGGGGAGGTATACCACTGAAATAATATAGGAGACGATAATAATAATACATGACCGTTCTAATAAACCTAACTTACTAAACTAATAAAATTTACAAATATCATTAGTTAATTTACTTTTAACACCTAGAGGAAAGGGTTCCAAGGCTGTCACAGGCAACTTATTCCAGTCCGTTTTTGTTCTATTTGTAAAAGAAAATTTTCCAAAATCTGTTCTCTGTGGCCTGAACTGAATTTTGTGCTTGTGAACCCTCTAATAACTTCTCTACATAACTTTCTCTGTACTACATATATTACTCCAAATATATGTACGGGAAGAGACAGTAAAAATAAGACAAGAATCTGAATACTTACGTTTTTCTTTTAGAGCAGGTATTTGTACTTGTTCCAACTTGACATATATTAACATTAACATCTTGGCCTGCATCTTTGTCTGGTATTGTGCTTGTACTAGAAAATGAATGACTTCTTCCCTTCTCACTACTGAACTGTTCACTAGCAAAATTGGAATACAATATCTCTTCACTATTTGTTCTTGAAGAAACATTTTCACTAATATGAAATGTAGATTCATTAGTCCTTGACAGAGGATGTAACGCTCTATCACTAATAGTTTGAGCACTTCTACTGCTGCCTTGGCCAGACAAACCCGGTAAAGTTTCCAGACGTGTTGTTTCAACTGAAACAAGAATCGACACCATCATTCATATTTGTGGGGACAACAATCAACCAGTTTTTATGATTTGATAACTGAGGTCAAAATTATTTAACTACAATATCATCACTTAAAGGAGTTCAGTGATTATCATTGTCATTATCATTATGATCATCATTATTATTATTATTATTATTATTATTATTATTGTTATTAATAACATTATTACAATGAATTTATTTGCTACTCCTTTGAGAGTTTTGCAGAAAACCACTAGGGATTGTAATTGACACTGTAAATAAAGAGACTGCCACATTTGAGGTAACTGATTGGACATTTTTGAGGTTTGATTTTACAGAATATGGGGTGAGTAAGTAAACATTTTGTGTTTCCAGGCACATCAATTACTTTCGTCATTAGTCCCTATAGTGTAGTGCATGTTATAGCAAGAAGGTTTTGGCAAAATGAAGGCAGTGGAGTTCCTCCTTTCCTGGAATGGGAGAGGCGACTTACACATATGTTTGCGAGGTTTCTCCCCCCAGCAGGGCATTGCCCTAGCCGGCGCAAACTCTTAAGCTCCTGAATGTGCGCGTGCGCGCGTGCGTGCGTGTGTGTATGAGGGACAAGTACGAGGAAGAAATGATCATGCAGTCTGTAGCCCATTTCTTAGAGTACCGACATTTATCTAGCATTTATTGGAGAAATCATGAAGAACTAAACCCACTAGAATACTCCTCCAGACAGTGGATGAATTCAACACACTTATGTAGCTAGTGTCAACAATCCGCCGAAGTCTTATGATTCAATACTGTAGGTAAAAAATGAATTTCAATACTCTGAGCATTTTAGAAATTACTGGAAGTGGTCTGGACATCTGACATCTGAATTACACACAGCACATATATTACTACACAACTAACCATAGACAGTCTACTCAAAGTATAGAAACAATGGTTGAATGTGATTTTTAATCATGTTTTACGCTATGGTGTGCACAAATTTGAATAGAAGAAAGACTTTCTTACAAGTAAAGATTTGTTCTATGTCCTGGTTTGGACACAGTTGTCAAGTATCCTATTGTAATAACGCACTCGTAGTTTGGACATGCATTCGCTATGACACTGTCTTGGAGAAATTTAATGAACTTGTCTGAGAAAAGTAATAATTACAGTAATAAATCTGGGCCGATATTTCACAAGTGCAGGGGTAGTTGTCGAGCTTCTGTTCAGGGGCGCTTGAGTCGTTATAAATGCATAAATCATCATTAACAATGCCCCCCACAAGTAATTCAAACAACTCTTCAACACTTCCAATAGTAATAAGAACAAAGTGTGAAAATGTCAGTGAAATTGATTGAGTAGGTTTTACATCTATGTGTGACAGACATCACACAATCTCTTTTATTTTTAAGTGTGTGTGTGTGTGTGTGTGTCTATATATATATATATATATATATATATATATATATATATATAGATAGATAGATAGATAGATAGATAGATAGATAGATAGATAGATAGATAGATAGAGAGAGAGAGAGAAGAGAGAGATTGTTTATGGGTGTATATATAATGTAAATGTTTATGTATGTATGTAGTATGTATGTATGTATGTATATATCTATATATATCTATATCTATATATATATATACATAGACACACACACACATAGACACACACACACATAGACACACACACACACACACATAAACATTTTATCAGACAATAGAAAAAGGGTTCATTGAGCATAGCAAGTTTCATTAAATATCCTATTTTAATATCCCTCCCATCCCCATTATTAAGTTTTAAAGTTTCATTTGCATGAATTTCATTCTGTATCTATCTCTTCACTAGATAAAAATTTCCAAAGATATCTCAAAATGGCCAGGATTATGGAATTATCACGGTGATAAATGCTCAGGGCTGAATGTGCTAAAGGGATTTTCACTGATCTTTACGTTCAATTATGGATCTATATCATTATCTTTTGTTGCTCTTTTAACAATACCTTGAGGAATAGTGCATTAGACCAAATAAAACTATCAGCCATGAGATCTCTCCCAACAAGAACTTTGTTGGCTATGGATCCACAATGAGCAACAATTAATCTTGTAGTGAAAGCCTTAACAGCAGCATATGCAAGGAAATCAGATTGGCGGAAAAAAACAGAAAGGTAAGAAATAGGTTGGGGACAAGTCACTCAAGCTGCTCGTTGGCACTTGCATATAAGGAAGAACAGAGAGAAAAGAAATAATGAATTAGCACATATACACCGATTTTGCTAACTTTGCCTCTCAAGGTCCGTCTTCTCAATGAAATACAACACAGTATTTCACATCTTTCTCGGTTCCTCCTTTAGATATCGCATGATCACAACCATGTCAAGCCGTGCTTGCGATCATGCGACTTCTAGTGGCGCGACCGAGAAAGACGCAAAATGCCGTGTGATATTCCATCATGGCCATAGAGGCTTGAAAGGCAGAGTTACAAAATTTGCACTAGAGTAACCAGTTGATCTTGTTTGTGTTCACTCATAGTGAGAAGAAAAAAAATGCCATTTCACTAAATGTCCAGCTAGACCATCCATCTTTTTAAACTCAATTATACAAATTTTTAAAATCCTACCTGAACATTCTAGAGAGACATTCCGTTCTTCCCTCTCCTTCACTTTTTGCTTAATTTCTTGACCTTGAAATCTTATGGAACGTTTACGCTCGTGTGCACTTTGTGCAGCTCTTGAACGGTTGTGAAGGGTTCCCTGTGTACCATTTCCCTGGGATGCTCCACCCTGTAAAGAAAGAATTTCCTAAAGAATTGAAATATATAATTATTGATCAGCATCTCAAAGTAAAAGAGCTAATGTTCATAACAATGTTAAAAAAAATTAGAAAAGATTTGATACATTAAAAATTAACTTGGCTCCACATTACACATTTACTATTTAACAATCTATACAGTGATATAATCTTCTTTGGGCTTGGCAACTGAGCATCAGGAGATAGTAATACTGCACTCTACCACATGTTTGGTGCAAGCATCACTGCAATGTGAACTTTGCACCCTCACCTTCATTTGTACAGTCAGAGTTGGTTGCAACAGGGGTACATTATAATTACAAGGGTACAAGTTTACATTCTCAAACAGTTGCAAACTGGTTGGCGACAAAACATCACTGATGTTATTATCATGGGTCTCTCAAATGTCAATCGCCAAGAAGCTTGGAATGCACTACACAGAGATTGGCAATTTTTCTCACAATTCCACAATTTCTGAAGTTGTTGGAAGTATAAAACAATTAATAAACACTTGAGACTGATGAGTTTGATTACGAGTGCCCCACAATCAGGACAACGGGCATGTATCAAAAGGTATAGAACCCCCTTGTATGGTGAGGTCCCCTACACACATATACAAGGTGGGAGACATCAGAGAGTGAAGTCTGAAGATTTTCCCCCACCCTTCAATTCACCACAGATCATGATAGCACAAACAAATACAAGTAAACAGAAAATAAAAAATGGAAATGCCAAACAGGAAGTAACATCAAAGAACAACCACAAGAAAAGCAAAGATAAGAACTCAACTTACATGTGGGAGAACACTAATGCTCACTGCCACAGTTTGTCCAGATTTGACATTATCCAATAAAATTTTGAGTTTTTCTACTAATCCTCCACAGTTCTGCAGCTGCTCTGAAGAACTTTCTGGCAATTTCCGAATTCTTTCAGCAACTACAAAGAGACATTAAAACAATTTATACTTAATAAAAATTAGTGAGTAAAATAATAATAATAATATAAAAGAAATATTCTTTCTAATATTTCTGATTTTTGTACCACATAATTTCATCTCGCATTTTCCCTAAAATATGAAAGTGTGAAAGTTGATTATCTGTTTGAAGCCTAAAGGCATCTTGGATTTATTTACACAGAAATACTAAAAATGATTATCCTAGTGCAAATGTGGATAAATAGAAAGAAACTTCACTCTGCTATTGGATGTATATTATACAGAGAATTTATTTTATGACATTGACGTTTGTCACGTTAAACAAGAAATTTTACTTTCAAAAAATGAAACAACTATTAAAAGTCTTTTTGACATTACCAATCACAAAAAATATATGGAAAAATTTTTTCCTAACTGCATGTAGCAATAAAATTAAGGTTATGTCTCTTAGTATGCAAATGTACAAAAAACAATCAATGCATCTTCCACTTAAAACGCCAGCTGTTCAGTTGGGCAAGTTTTGGCAAAATACAAGCACAATCACTTCTTGAACTTCCATTTATGATTAGAAAATTTGATGGACATAAAACTCTTATTGTCAAATATGACACCGTTCTATTCACCTCAGTAAGTTTCAATGTCGTAATTTAATCAACATAACAACTGACATGACAATTAAAAATTTCAGACTTATTATAATATACAAGTTCAATTCAAACGGTAACATCGATAATTTCTGTAAAGCCCTTCTTACCTAAACTTTGCACTGCACAATACTCGTCTAAAATGTCTAGGAGACTGCTCCCTTGAACTCGAGAGCTGAATTTTCTTCCTGCTCTCACAACGTTTAAACATTCTGATAAAAATGTGCTGTGCTCCAGAAAACACTGTGCTGCTTCGTCGCATTTTTGATCTTCTAAGTAGCCTGAAATGGAAATTATGCCATTAAATTCATGAAATTTATTTCCCGCCTTTAAAGGTCTGAACTTCGTTGAATGTACACATTGAGTTCTGTCATATTACGCATACCAAATACGAGTCGAGCAATTTCTGAAGGCAGAAGACATTCCATAGTTTCATTAAAATCTAGCACTAAAATAACACCCAACAACAAAAACACTATTCAAATTAATAAAACTTCACTACATCTCCAACCAACATGGTTTTAACCTTAACGCCTCCACTTGCACATTGCTGCCACCAGATCAGAATATAAATATTGTTTACGAAAATGAGATTGCCTAGCCTGTTTTTACATCAGTTGTTTACGCGGTTAAAATTATTTTTTGTAACAGGAATAGAATAAAAAATTATACTTCAGAACGTCATTTCGTCGGTAGAATACACGCATTCTTTCTCTGCATTTACTGATTACTGCACATTCTGAAACCCCGTTTTTATCACGTATCATTAGCATTTCTCACAATCCATATTTACCAGAGTGGTTCACAACCATCTACCTTATCCCAAGACTTTTGTCAATTAATTTTTGGCGAGAGAAGCATTTTTACTTTCCCGTATACTGTACGTACGTACGTCAATTTGATTCCACTCGTGGCGCCCCGCTTTAGAAACACTTTCTTCAAAATTTGGGGGTCCTTTGCACGAAGCCCCCGGACATTTTGAATATTTTCTCAAAAATGGCTCCAATTTTTTTCTTTAAACTTTTGGTAAGAATATTGCTTGATGTACAAAATTGGAATTATTTTTACCCGTCTCTCACGTCGTTACTATTTACATGAGCGGCAATTTGTTCACATTATTGTATTTATGAGTAAATGTACCTTAAATAATGTCAAGTAGTTTCTCTAAAACCTCACCGTTTTCTGAGAAAAGTAGCTCAAAATTCTGCATAATCACATACGCTCAAACGCCATTTTCTCAAAAATTGCTTCACATTTTTTCTTCAAACTTTTCGAACGGAGAGTGCTAATTGCATTCTTTAATATGCCGTAACGTTCATTTCGGGGTATTATTTTCTTTTTGCAAAAATTACACAAATGTATTTTTTTTAAATCTCTCACGCCATTAATATGTTCATTTCCAGCAATTTGTAAACACTATTGTATTTGTGAGTCCATGTGCTTAAAATTAGTTGCTTAAAATAAAATGTGCTTCAAATGAAGTTTTTCGAAAACTCAAAAAGTTATTGTGAAAAACAGTAAATTCGTATTTTTAGTAGCAATTAAACGCAATTTTCTTAAACACGGCTCCAAATCTTGAAAAAGAAAATAGTCATTTAGGACGAGGTTTTACTGTTCTTTAATATTTCCATTCTATCATTAGGAAACCGAAAAATTAAGAAAATGTCAAAAAAACTTTGGGCGGCGATAGATGGCAATTAGCAAGAGTATGTGTCAAGTCCGAATAGCTAGCCGAGACCAAAGAAAATAGAAAGATAATTCGGGAGGGTCTGTGCCATTCTAAAGCACCACTAGTTTTCTCTTTATTTTCAAAACGTCTGTGCGTCCGTCGGTGAGCAACACTAGCGTCTACATCACAGGATTTTCTCCGAAATTAACATTCCTCTATCGTCCTGGCCCTACTCCAACTCCTGCGAATTTGAAATTAATCTTACTTTTTGGGAGTACTAAGATGACGGCCTCTATATGCAGTCCCGGTTTATCCTAGTAGCATTTGTAGCACGTACTACATGCCCTGCGCTTTCTGAGAAAAAATGTCTCACTAATGAAGAAAAAACGTTTTGCCGTTATGAAATTTGTGAACTTATTGTAAAAAAGATAAACAATAGTATATATAAATAAATAATGTTAAAGTTAAAGTCCTCGTCCTAAAACAGTATGTCGTACAACATATTGTTTTAGTTTTAAAATACAATCGTTTGAGATTTATTCATTTGTTTGGATAGTTGTTAGTGCATAAATTAAAATCAGAATAGAATCAGCTGATCGTATTTGTCGTGGAAATGTTTTTTTGGGTAGTCAAGCTTTATCCCCACGATTTCAATTACGATACCGAATTTATCACTGTTACTCTTAATTCAATCACATACAAATTTTAAAATCGTTGAAACATAATTCAAGTTTTAAAATAAGTAACAGTTCTGTAACCTTATTAAATTATTCGCATTAAAAAAATGAAAATATTTAAATAATTTTATATGTGTGTGTAATATAATTTATTACATACTTGGCATAATTTATTACAACTATGGCTTTAAAATTTGAAAAATTGAAAACAGGGGCCCCGCATGATAAAAGTGCTACAGACACCGCAGGTCGTTAAACCGGCCTTGCTCATATGACATTTTGAAACTTTCAAAACTCTTCAGATTTTTTTAAATTTTATTTGTTTACTCGACCAAAGTACGATCATTAAAGTAGCGCAAGTCCGAACTTTCCCTAAAATCTCTGAATTTTAGAAAAATTCAAAAAGTTAAAAATTTCTGAAGACACTCCTACAACTACATTATTGCAGGGTTTCCAGATGTGTTGCGAGCTCTTCCCCCCCCCCCACTATCACGAAATTTCCCCAAAAAATCTCCCCACAAAATCTCCCAACTTTGAAACGAAAAATATTCTCCAAATTATGGACAAACGACATTACCTATTCCTCGCGATTCCATTGGCTATCACCTTAAATTCAAAAAATTCATATCAACCAATCATCGTCCTTTGAGGTGTTTATTCGAATCCTTCGAGGTGTTCGATCTTTGCTTTTTCTCATGATTTTCTTTCTCTATGCCTGTTGTTTATTTCTCTTTATTGATACATAAAAATGAGAGAGAATACAGTTGATTCTTTTTTATTCAAAATAATTGACAGATTAATATTTCTATTTCGAATCTGGATGAAAATAATTTCCTCAAAAAAATCCCAAAAGATTCCTCGTCCATTTATGTTCCCTATTTTATCCTCCAGAGAGAAAAAAATCCCCATTTTAGGGACAAAATTCCCCCAAATTCCCCAATCCTGCATTATTGAAAATAAACTTGTTCTCAATAACATTTATTCCTCAAAATTAGATCTTTAATTGAGCTTCTGCACAGTTTTTTGTATGAATTTACTGATAGTTTGACTACCAAACTTGTCTGTCTACGTGCCCGTAGTCAACGCTAGTGCCTAAATCGTTCTGACGATTTTCACCAAAATCGCTTGATATACTCCGATCAATTTGAATGAACTCGAGGCCCTGCAAGTTTGAAACGGAAATTTTGATTTTTTGAGGGTACTTTACATGAAACCTCAACATTTTCAAACTGTTTTCAACTAGTGGTGCTACAGAATGGTACAGACTTTCTCGTAGTAAAGTTTTCTAATTTCCTTGGTGTGGACTGTCTTTACGGTCCTGCCCCATCCTCTTGCCAGCTGCCATCTATAGCCACCCAAAGGATATTTCTTTTAAATTTTCTAATTTTTCGGTTTACTAATAGTAGAATCGAAATAGTACTTCAGGATTTTAAAGAAGAGTAAAACCTAGTCCTAAATGGAAATTTTCCTTAAAAAATTTTAAGCCGTTTTTAAGAAAATGGCGTTTATGCCTCACTGTAAACGCGAAATTTGAAGCTCTTTTCACAGAATTTTTTTGAGTTGCCGGAAAACTTCATGAAGCAGTTTTTGGAACTTTCACTAACAAATGCAATAGTGTATTAAAATTGCTGGAAATATATTATATCCATATTAACTGCGTGAGCGATACTTAAAAAACTGCGTTTATGTAATTTTTGAAAAAAACAAAAGAATTCAGCAAAATTAATTTTCAGTCATATAAATAACAGTGCAATTGTCACTAGCCGTACGAAAAGTTTGAAGAAAAAATTTATAGCCGTTTTTGAGAAAATGGCATTTGAGCATTTCTAAAAATTGTTAATTTTGAGCTAGTTTTCACAGAAATTGGTTGAGTTTTCGAGGAACTTTATACATTATTTAAAGCAGATATACTCATATTTATAATAATGTGAAAAATTGCCGCAAATGTAAATACTAAAGACGTTAGAGACAAGTAAAAAAAATTAGATTAAAATGGCGTTTATGTCACCTTATAGAGTACATTTACCAGCCCTAACGAAAGTTTAAAGAAAAAAATTGGAGCCGTTTTCGAGAAAATCTTGTTGAAATTTTTTGAAATTGCAAATATTACACGCAATATTGTTCAAAAACTACTAAAATTTTCAAAAAAGTGACCTTAAAGAAAGAACTAATTTTGGAGAACAAATTTCATTTGAAAGAAAAATATCTATCTTCAATTTTGTAGTTGTAGGAAGACGACGAAAAAAATTCAGACTTTTGCAATTATCAAAAATTCAGAGTTAACAGTGATATTCGGACATATTATAAGTGTATTTTACTCTCTTGCTTCAAGAAATTTAAAGAGAAAATTTGGAGGCGTTTTTGAGAAAAGTGTGAAAATGTTCGATGGGCTTCATGTAAAGTACCCCCCACATTTTTAAGAAAGTTTTTTCAAAATCGCGGCGCCTTGGGTGGAACCAGATTGACTGGAGAATATCCATTTTGGAAGGAATCATACTTACGGTTTAGGCGCTAGTGTTGCTCACAGACTGACGGACGGACGTTTTTGAAAAAAACAAACACTTTTTCTGTATCAGAGGACCCCTAAACGTTTATTTCTGTTAAAATTTCGAAATCGATTTTCCGCAGCGTTGCACAACTTTTCCTACATATTCGAATATTACTCCGTTTATAGTACTATACGGGAAAGAAATAATTGTATTTTTCACGTTTCGTTGGTTTAAGAATAATAATTTCGTTGGGTTAAGAATTTAATAGTAGTTGAAGTGAAGGGAGAAATTCTCTTATTGTAATATTAAATAACCATTAACAATATCGCGAGAAAGCATGTGCTGTTTAGCACCACTTGGAAGAGGAGGAAAGGCAAAGAAGGCAACTGAATAAACAACTTCAACTGAAACACATAACTAATTAAATTACATCCTTCTACTGGGATAAAAGAGAAACATATCGGTTCAGTTTGCCCTTTCACAAGGGCTCCCGCCAGCCCACGTTGTAATTTTAAACTGAGCTCAAGCTGATTTGCCCCTCGTACGGACGTCTTGCAGTGGCGTATACGAGGCCTGTCTAAAAAGTATCCGACCTTAATTTTTTCCGCGCAAAGTAATGATTCTAAGGCGGCGCCACTGTGCACGATGGAAGGAGGATCCTTAATGCGCATGCTTGAATTTTTTCACCGCGTTTGCTTGCGCCAGTCGCTGGCTGGTGGTCGCTAAGTAAGGTGCTGTTCGTAGTGTTCGTCGGATTTAATTTTCTCGCAAGATGACTGAACGAATTGAGCAAAGATACTGCATCAAATTTTGTCAAAAGCTAGGTGATTCTCAAAGCCAAACAATTCGTAAGATTCAGCAGGTGTTTGGAGAAGATGCAATGGGTGTAATACAAATTAAGCAGTGGTTCAACCGATTCAAAGATGGCCGCACATCAGCCGAGAGTGAGCAGAGTGGCGCTAGGACCCAAACTGCTCGCAATGCAGCTGTTGTTGAAAGGGTGCGAAATTTGGTGATGGCAGATCGCCGATTGACAGTGCGGGAGATGTTCTCCGGCGACTCCCTGACGCAATTTGGCGCAAAGGACCAGACATGTGGAAGGCAAAAAACTGGCATTTGCATCATGACAACACCCCTGCACATTCATCCCAATTGATCCACACTTTCTTAGCTTCTCTGGTTGTTTCCAAAATTGAAGATGTCACTGAAAGGATCCCGTTTTGAGAGCAGAGAAGAAATAATGGGAACGCGACGACAGAGCTGAACACCGTTCCAAAAGAAGACTTCCAGAGGCGTTTCCAGCAGTGGAAGGATCGGTGGGCTAAGTGTGTGGAAGCACAAGGGGCCTACTTTGAAGGGGATCAGGGTCCCAAATCTGTCAAGTATTCGAAATATTTTTTCTGGCCAAAGGTCGGATTCTTTTAGACAGGCCTCGTACTGTAGGCTACCGGGGCTACCGGCAGCAGCCCGAGAAAATTACGAGAACAAAAATATGTGATGACAAATTACATTAAAAATAATTATAGGCCAAATAAAGTTTCTCGAAAACTCAACAGTTTTCTGTGAAAACTATCTCAAAATTCCACATTTTCATACAGCTCATTCGCCGTATTCTCATAAATGACTCCAAATTTTTCTTCAATCTTTTCAAACGGATAGTGCTAATTGCACTCTTTATTATGATGTAAAGTTCATTTTAGAGTATTTTGTTGTTGTTTTTTTAAATACACAAATGTAACTTTTTTAAACATCTCTCACCCCGTTAATATGCACATTTCCAGCAATTTGTAAACACTTTTGTATTTGTGAGTTTATGTGCTTCAAATGACTTTTAATGAAGTTTTTCGAAAACTCAAAAATTTACTGTGAAAATTACCTTAAAATTTCGAATTTACAGTAGCTCTTAAACCCTATTCTCTTACAAAATGGCTCCAAATTTTTTAAAGAAAATTGCGATTTAGGACGAAGTTTTAGTGTTTGTTAATATTTTTAAATTACTATTTTCGTTCTACTATTAAGAAACCGAAAAATTAAGAATATGTTTTTTTTAAAGTAATTTGAGCGGGGATAGATGGCAGCTGGCAAGAGTATTTGGCAAGTCCGAAAAGCTGGCCGAAACCAAAGGAAATTGAAAACTAATACGGGAAAGTCTGTGCCATTCTGAAGCACCACTAGTTATTGTCCATGTCTGGGGGTATGGGGGACATGTGGCGAGCACGACATATTCCCATCCCCGTGTCTAGCATACTTAGCCTACCTAAGCTTTTCTTTCGTCACGAACCTATTGGGATAGATCAAAATACTTATAGGATATTTTGTATAAAATACAAAAATAATGCCGACAAAATATAATAGGCAGAAAGTGCAAATAAGAAGATGGGTCATTCCATGCAAAATTTCAAGTTTTCTGACAGTGAGTCTCAGATTTTTTTCATATTTTATTATGTTAATCTACTAATAATGAACAGTTAAAAGACAATGTATGGAATTAATATCTTTGGTAGTTTAGCAACAATTGCGGGTTAAACATGGACGATGACACAATGTACTCTATAATGAAAATAATTATGACGTTCAAAAAATGAATAAAACTTCAAAAACGGGCACACTATTTTGAAGATAAATGATCATATTTTAAGAAGTTGATAATATATTAAGGATTGAGACATTTGTTTATAATAAAAATGCTAATAAATTAAACAAATACATTTTTCTTCAAAAACAACATTTTCTTTTCTTTCATATTTTACACACTGCAAGAAGAACCAATAAATAACCATTCTGCAAAGTGTCGCGATGGAATCTTAAAAAATACGTAAGTTATTAAGTAAAAAGTATACGCGCATTTTGCTCTTAAGGTTGAAAGTCGCGTGCCCTTGCCGAGCGAGGGGTGAGGCTAGGTCGTAGGCAGGCACCGCCAAGTTCATTCCCTAGGGATATCCATCGATGCTTTCGAAGGGATCCTGACACCACTTTACAGGCTTAGTTTTCGAGTGTTACTGTTCAGTGATACATCGTGATAGAAAATGCCGAAGATTGTGAATACGTTTAACACGCTTTGGTGCTGCAATCCATTCGGACTTGAGAAGCACAAAAGTCGGGTGGGTAAGAGAAAGATAACAGAGGCGATGCGGAAGAAAATATCGAGTTTAGTGGTAGGTGAAGCAATATGCGATCTGTGTCGTCTCAAAATATCTAAAATACCCAATACAGATCTTAGTGACTCAACTGAAACAGACAGTGAAGTGAAAAAATCAAGTGAAGAGGAGTACGTAGCCCCAGGAGTTGCAGAGGAAGCCACGATCAGTAATGTAAACAACGTTTTGATTCCTCTGGGTCAATCACCATTGTCATTGCGAAAGCAAACCCGAGAGAAATCGTACGCAAGGAGAAAGGTGAGTGCCGTAAATAAAGCAGTTTCTGAATTATTTCATGTGAGTACAGAAAGCAATGATGGAGAAGAAATGTTAACACAATTCAAAGAAAAATTTTCAAATGTGAAAACAGCTAATGAGAAATATATGATTTTAACGTGTTTGCCAAAAAGTTGGAGTGAACAAAAAATAATGGTCGAATTTAGCGTATCTCTTCATGTAGCTCGTACGGCAAAATTAACACAAAATCAGAAGGGTGTCATGACTTACCCTGACAGAAAATATCAGCGCAATCTTCCTTGTGATGTAAAAGATCTTGTAGAAGGTTTTTATCAAGAGGATGATATAAGTAGGATTATGGCTGGCATGAAGGATACAAAATCTGTCAAAGAAAAGGGTAAGAAAGTAAAAAAGCAAAAACGGCTACTTTTAGGGAATTTAAAAGAGCTGTACAGAGAATTTAAAAAAAGACACCCAAATTATAAAATCGGGTTCTCGAGTTTTGCTGGTATGCGGCCAAAGCAATGTGTCTTAGCTGGATCACCAGGCACTCACAATGTTTGCGTGTGCACAATATGCGAAAACACGAAATTGATGTGTATGAGCTTGGAACATATTCATCAAGATGATGCACAAAGGAACACAATTGATTGTTTCATTAAAAAGCTGGTTTGTGAAAGCCCTTCTCCTAATTGCTTTCTCAATAAATGCAGTGAGTGCCCAGAATCAGAAACTCTTTCTGAGTTATTAAATTTCAGCCTTAAAAACAACCTTGTGAAGAAATGATTTACAAAAAGTGAACAACAACTGACAGAGCCGAAATTATTACTGTTAAAGCAAATGCTGAAAATTTCGTCAGTAATTTTATCACCTACCTTAAAAAATTCAAAGCTCATAACTTTATAGCGAGAGCTCAATCATCATATTTAAAACAATTGAAAAACTCCGTTCAACCAGGAGAATTAATTGTCATTGGTGATTACTCCGAAAATTATAGTTTCGTTATTCAGGATGCGATTCAAGGTTGCCACTGGAACAAATCTCAAGCAACAATACATCCATTTATTATTTATTACAGAAATTTTGAAGATAATTCATTGCAACATCTGTGTGTGTCAATAATTTCTGATTATTTTGTACATGATTCTGCTGCAGTGCACTTATTTCAGAAGAAACTACTCTACTGTCTTTTCCAGAAATTTTCTGAAATTAGTAAAATTTATTACTTTAGTGACGGCGCGGCTGGTCAATATAAAAACAGAAAGAACTTCTGCAATGTCACGTATCACAAGGAGGATTTCCAAGTCCCAGCCGAATGGCACTTTTTTGCCACGAGTCACGGAAAAGGTCCCTGTGACGGTATAGGAGGAACCATGCAGCTTGCAAGCCTTCAAGGAACTTGTATTACTACCCCTAGGGAACTTTTTGATTGGGCGAACAGTAATGTGGAAGGAATTTATTTTATTTTTACCAGTAAAGAGGAACATGAAGTAGAGGCCGAATTTTTAAATACTGGGAGATTCGTAGGTCTGAAAATAGTGCCGGGAACACGGAGTATCCACGCTGTGATTCCAGTTTCAGAAAACAAAATTGCTGTGAGGACGTACTCTAATTCACCAGAAGATCCTAGAGAAGTAGTTTTGCAAAATCCACCATCGCGCCGTGGAGGAAAAAAGTAACGCCGAGTGCTGACGAAGAGGGCTGGGCGCGGCGGCTGTAGCAGCTGAGACGAGTTAGTTTACGGAGCGCCGGTAAGATATTTTTATTCATAACTTTAAAACCATTCAAGATTCCATGATGAAATTTACAGAGTAGCTTGAAAGTAGTTTCAGCAGTTTTTCTTCCAAAATTCAAGAATTTAAAAATATTGTTTTTCCATTTATTGCATTTTTTAGAATTTGTTTACTTCCTAATTGTTAAAGACTCAAGATAAAAAAAATATTTTTAGTGTCAAATTATCCTTTATATTTCTTCTACAAATTGTGTCACTTTAATATTTTTTGCTTGTTTGCGTATCATCGGAAAAAAATCATAAAGGAATGTCTACAGACTGCTAATCTAATATTTCAAGTGCCCATTGTTGCTAAACAATGGCTGATGAGACAAAAATATCGTACCTGGTTCATGCAGGTATCATGATAAGTAAGGTGGCAAAATATTTTTAAATTCTGAGATGTAGTGTCAGATTTCCTACTTTTTTGCATGGAATGACCCAGATATGTTAACAGAAATGGGATGTTGGGAATGAAGGGCTTCAGTAAACACCAAGAAAAACGACTTCGCAGATAGATTTAAAATATTAGAAAGATATTTTAATCAAAGTAGTGTTAGTTAACAAAGTTGTGTTAGTTACATCATTTATAACTCAAGAACGACTAGGCCAATTTTAATTATCTCTGTTTTGTTGGGTTCATCTCCGTCCCGAATAACAGAATAACTAATAAAATATCGAAAAAATGGCACTACATGGTGCTGAAGAATAAAATACTAGATATTCATGCAAATGCAACCTGCTACACTGTTCGAATCTATATCGTTAAATAACTCCTAAACAAAGCGTTTTAGGGCATTAAAAACTAAAATTTTGAGGCCGAAAGTTTTTCACACCGTAATCTATAGCATGAGATGTTCTTGAACATTCTATTACATTTTTGCTGGTCCGGTGCTTCTCAGTATTACCCCATCTGCTCAAAGACGTGCGGAATGTAAGTAAATAAAACAAAGTTGGGTTAATTAAACCATTTATAACTCAAGAACGACAGGTCAATTTTAATTATCTCCGGTTTGTTGGATTATCTCCGTCCCGAATAGCAGAATAACTATTAAAATATAGGAAAAATTAATAAAATATATAAAAATCGTGGTTCGTGCTTAATGCGCTGCCGTACTGTGCATCCGATTGCGATAAAACTTTGCCAACTTATTGATTGCACTCGCGGGAAGAACACAGGCATAGCACAATTATTGTAACTCCACTAGATGGCGCTTCAGTTAAATGCAGTTACCAATTCACATGAGCTTCATTGTTGCTGGGCGTTCCCGTATGCCATGGGGCGAGGTCGAGGAGAACAGGAGGAACAGGCAGCGCAAGTTGATGAGAGGAAAGGGAAAAAGAGAGAGAGAGAGAGAGCAAAAGGGAGAGGGGAAAGTGAGAAAGGGAAAGAGAAAGGGACAATAGAGAAAGGGGAATAGAGAGGGGGAAATAGAGAGGGGAAATAGAGAGGGAAATAGAGAAAGAGAAGGAAAATAGAGATGGAGAATAGAGCGAAAGGGAAAACAAAGAGAGGGGGAAATATAGGAAGAGATGGAAAACAGAGAGCAGGAAAAGAAAGAGAGAGGGAAAAAGAGAGACAGAGTGGGAAAAAAGAGACACAGAGGGGAAGAAGACAGAAGGGAAGAAGAGACAGAAGGGCAGAAGACAGAAGGGAAGAAGAGGCCGAAGGGGAATAGTGGAGAAAAAGAGACTACACCGAGGAATGCGTTGCGAGAAACGTGCGACGAGAAATGAGAAAAGATGCCGACGAGGCTGCTACCACACACTAGAAATAGGTTATTCGATGTCTCGAAATGCCTTTATGTGCTACATGCCGAGAGTGGGGGCAGCAGTTATTTATTAAAAATAGCTATGAGATCATCTGCGAATTCCATTTTTTGTTTTATTAAATTATATGCTATAAATATTATGCCCTTGTGTAATTTGTACTCGCGAAATACTTGTTTTGTTACCATAATCGTAAACCATTTCTTTAATAAGTTCGAATTGCCTAGCAAGGCCCACTACTCCTATAGTGAGAGGTGAGCATTAGCGTAACAAATTGAACATTGCGCTCTCCGCTATATTATAGGCAAATGCGGGCGCGATCTTATAATACTGTGTATCTTAACACTATTTTCACACAATATTACTCAAAACTTCGATTAACACATTGTAAAAGTTCCTATCAACTTTGATTAATAAATTACGAAAAATAAACGTATTTTAAGAAAAATGGAGATTGAAATACCTCGCGTTGTTGGCTTGAAATTAATGCTCTTTCAACCCATGACGAATAAATGATACATTTTATGTTGGTGTAATTATAATTCCCAATATTTCTATAGATAAAGGGAACAGACAAAATGGCTTAAACAGTAACGAACTATCAATAGAAATTCTCTTGGTTACAATTGTGGGTGTTACTTAAGTTACATTCACCTACTGACCACAAAATGCTTTTACGAAGCTACTGTAAGTTCTGTGCAAACACACACATAAAAATCGTACCAATAATTAAACATTTAAAACAATTAGTATACTTTCCAGTTAATTTTTATTGATTAATTAGTGATTCCGGGCGCATCAACTGCTAAGGTCACTAGTTCCGTGAATGTAGTTAGTGTGTAATGTAGTTTTTACTCGGGATGTGACGGCGATCTTCTCCCTTTAGATGGTGAGATCCGGCGCCGGCCTACTGTCGACCGGCTTTTCCCCAAACAGGTGTCTCCTACCAGCAGGACACCACCCCAACCGGAAAAATCTCTAAGTTTCTGATTGGTCTCCCGCCAAGTGCGGTAGTGTAATGCATGCATGTGTGTGAGTAAGGGGTGAAGATAGAACAAGGAAGAGGAAGAAAAGATCGCGCGCGGTCGGTGGGCCGTTTCTTAGGGTTCTGCTCCTGCATTCGCCTGGTGTTGATAGGAGATACCACAGAAAACGACCGATCAAAGTAGCCGGCCGCTACATTTCTCCTCCAGACAGCGACAGAACTTGACCTAGCTAGTATCGAAAATCTTGCCACGGTCGGGCCTCGAACCTAGTACCTCACGGTCAGAGGCATTGCAATGACATCAGCTGATGCCCTGAGCCACCTCTCCTGGTCTATTTCCAGTCAACAGACCAATTGTAGAAATCAAACATAATCCCGAAAGAAATTTCAACAACAATATTTTCATAATTCTTTCATTCTTTTGTGGCCCGCAGTTTCTTTTTCTGAAGGAGAGATTCAAATAAATCTTTAAAGTGAAAAATGAGTTAAGTAAAGCTTGTGACACAAACAAATTAATTCTCAATAATGCTGTGAAATGACCAAAACTCTTGCAATCTATCTTCCAAGTTTTAATAATGCAAATAAGTTTTCAAATGAATAAAATACTTTTGAGTAAGAAAATGTAAATATAGTTTATATACGCAGTGTGTAGGTAAGCTAAGATAAAATGAAAGAATAAGATTCAATTAGATGAAAAATACTCATGTTACTAAATAAAACGTCTTGGTTGTATCATTCGGATTTTTGAAAGTTTGCTTCTGATAACCCTAATTCTGTTTCATTTGGGCCTTCAGGTCATAGAACCATGAAGCTCTCATTATATATTTTATTGATGCATAAATAATAGCCTTTGTATAGCAAGAAAAAACACTTCAAAGTAATAATTTACATAGGAAATACCCACAACTCTCATCTACGTACACACAACACGCCTGTCAGCACCTGCCAGGGAACTAGTTGCCTACAATATGGCGGCCTTCAATTTGTAACGCTACACTAGCGCTACATGTGTATCTAGGTAGAACTATCCAATATCTTTGTTGCCTAGAGATAAACACACTACTGCATTGCATACAAATCATTATTTAATGTAAAAGAATAGGAAATGATGTGACGTATGATGAAATGATGAACGTGTACGTGATGACGTATGATGAAACGTGAAATGATGTGACGTTATATAAGGGAGAAGCACATCAGCAAATTTTCTTGAGCTCCGTAATCTATGAGTATACCCCGCACTGGTTTACTATATTTGTTGGTTGACTTATGAATAAATGATCGAATAATTCATAATAAAATTCAAAAACCTAATAAATACAAATTAAAAGTAATGAATTAATTCAATTCTTTAAAAATACTCCTTCAAGTTTCTTGCTTCAAATTTTTTTTATGGTTTACTAGTTCATTGCTGTGTGTTTACAGACCTGAAACAAAACACGTAACGGTATACTTAATACCCTTGCGGGCCTTTTCGCTTCTTTATGCCCTAGGGCCTTTTGAATACTTTATGGCCCGCTCTTATACCAACACAACACACAGAACTTAGTTATGAATTCGATTTTGTAAAGTTAAGATGCAAGCAAATACAATAAATAAATGGCATAATGCTTAAATAAATAAAATAAATTGTTATAAACCTTATTTTGTTTATTTGATATGAAAATTGAAATTTTGAAATGTTTCCGTGAACTTATAATTGCCATCATTCACTCGCATTTCACTGTTACGTACCATCTTTTTTAGTGACATAATTATATTCTTCTTTAGTGGCGGTACTCGTAATAGTAATAAGATATATAAGGCACATCGGCTAACATCCTCGAAATGTTATTTTTTGGTGTTTTGACATATTCTAAATAACGTTTGACAATAGGCGCTAATAACCTAAAAGTACCGTTTCATCAGCGCAATTTACACTGTTATTCACGCTGGTAAATCTCAAATACACCATAAAGAGTTTTATATATTTCTCAAGATTTTAATGGAAACCACTGTCCATAGTTTTGTTAGCTTTTGCGAGAATTTCCACAGGAACTTCACAATATTCTTTCATTTTGTACGAACAAATCAGTCCAATAACGATTATGCATTAGAAATTAGATATACACTCTGTTTTGTTTATCTGACGTCATATTGACAAATGACTGTTACAATGCGTCTTTTCACTTTAGACGCAAGAAATATTATAAAATGTTTCGAATTCTTGTTTTATTCAGCAACGAACTAGTAAACCATAAAGTTTTGTATGCACCACGGGCGTTACTAGATGTTTTTGCCCCTCAGGCGACTTCCAACCCCTCGGGCCAGAGGCCCTCGGGGTTGGAAGTCGCCCTCGGGGCAAAAACATCTACTTAACGCCCTTGATACATAAATAACTATTATATTGCTCATTATGAGCGGGTTTCATATACGAAAATATTGTATACAAATAAGAATACTTCCATACACGTTTTTTCTTGTTTATTTCCGTTTTAAGAGAAAATTCAAGAAAACAATTAAAAACTGGTAGTTTATTGCATTTTTTACTTCTTAATATTATAACCTCACTCAGTTCTACGCAGTTTGGTGTTTTCCCACGTCAGCTAATGCCGAAATGTCATATAACAAGTGAAGGAGTAGAAATATGTCCGAGAAAACTCGCTCGCCGACCGACTCAAGCGAGGAACTCTTTCAAGTGTGTGGGGGACGATAAGTGTCCCTTGTTTCGATTTTCCACATTTCTCGTCGCATATTCCTAGAACCCCCCGGTGTAGTGTGTTATCGGGCCTTATCCAGTGACGTATCCTTCATGAACGCAATACCCTGTTACTTAGAAAAAATACTTTATTTTTAACAGAAAATAAATCTTACTTTATTTATATCATGAATCTTTCAATTTATCGAAAGCATGAGGCCATTTTACACTAGCGGTTGTGAAATGCCCGCGCTTGCCGAACATCGGTATGTGCGAGGCGCGTGGAGGTCAGGAAGCTCGGGTGCGATCGCATGTGCTCGGTGCGTTCCGGCTGTTGCGGGACGTCGCTTGAATGAAAGCAGTGTTACAAACGAAAATCTTGGCTTTTAATGATAAATGAATATAGGCGTATGTACACTGAAGTGCGTAATTCTTAGTGTAGTATATGTTTATGCTTGTACGTGCTAATTCAGATTTTAGTTTATCGTTATAAGTGAAACTACTTTGTAAGTTATATCGTAGGGAAGGCAATCAGTAAGATTGCGTATGCTAGTTTTTCGGCAGGAAAAGCACGAACATGGATCATTCCACTTCAGGTAGCGGCGTAGACGGACACACGTGCGTGATTTAAGATTTATTAATAAGTTTTGTTTCGCGGAACTTTAAACATAAGAAAATGATTATTAAGGCAGAAAGGCCAATGCCGGACACTACTCTACTACTTTGAAAACCTGTGTAAGGAAATTTAAGAGTCAACTTTTTGAAACTATTGAAAGGCTTACTGGTCATATATGTTCTATTGCTTACCCAAATTAAGCCCTTCACCACACGCCACTGGTATTATCCTACTCATCCCCAAGAGAGCAGTATTTCATCACAAGGAAAATTTCGCAACTAAGAATAAAAAGACTTTGCAGTTAGTAAATGTTCAAGGCCACGAATGTCCTTGCAAATAAGTAAATCCCTAACATAAATAGAGATATTCACCAGTCGGATCCTCGTACGAGCGGCATATTTTTTAGCCCACTAGGAAGAAACAGACGAGCCCTGAGATAGTAAGTATAACAGCGCCCAATTAAACAACCAAAACCAGCTAGCCAACCAAATTAATTAAAAAGAAATTGAGAGGGAGTACCGGGAGATCACACTACAGAAACTAAAACGATTGCATTATAAAGCTAGAAGTATTTTTCTGCCCCGACCGAGAATCGAATCCGGGATCACATCACAAAAACCTAGCATGCTATCAGTCACCCGAAGGGTATGAATATATATTTTTGTTGAATACATACGAATTCATGGGATCAGAATGTGACTTGCCAATGCTACCCACTTGCCATTATGACCCCCACCCCCATCCCTGAAGGCACCCTTCAGCTACGTCAATGAACAGAACAAGGTTTTACACATATTCTTAAAGTCATAATTACATTCTACTTTACTTCTAATCATTTATCACACTCCATTAAATATAATAACAATAATAATAATAATAATAATAATGATAATAATAACTCCACCTAGGGAGTACACGACCTTGGAGTTGGTGGTGGAGCTTGAGTATCCCCATGAGCCTGAGAGCTATGTCACTGATAGCCTAGCTACTGGTAGGGTCTCCCTTGCTGAATAGGTTGAAGGTGAGGGGTCCGACGAAGAAGTACTCCGTTTTGAGGAGAGTGGGAAGTAAGTAGAGAGGGAAGGGTCATGAACCTTTGGACTTCCTGTTGTCGGCCCATAGAGGGTACAGGAGAGAAACTGGGTTGGCACACCAGGCCACTGATTAGAGTGGAGGCCCGAACCTTGCATTAGCCAGCGAAGGAGGCTGCCTTCAGCAGTCAGTGAAAATCCCATGGGGTTTAGTAATGCCGACTGGCGATCGGAGGGACCCCTTGCTGGGCCCTGCGGGGGGATGCCCCGAGGCCACTATGGGTCGCAGTAACGGATCGCAGGAAACAACCCAAATGTTAAGTGTGATCTGCGAACTCGAACTTGCTACCTGCGAATCTTCAGTTGAAACCAATGAGCAAAATGAATAGAACAAGCAATGTAATGAATCTTAATGTGCCTTGTTCTACCAATGTCCCATACCTGGTCAGGAACCGAGCTAATGTCACCTTGTCGACATCTGGCCATCCCACGGATGTTAGTCCCAGGGACCCAGAGCCGGCAGTAGCTCGAAGCCATCGTCAGAGATGGACCCGGGATGAATTAAAGGAGGTGATGTGGTGCTTTTACTATGCAAAAGCGAAAAATGGGGGCTCAGAAATAGAAGTTTTTAAGATATGGAGAGAGCGGAACCCAGATATGAGACCTACCCTAGACTCAAAGAAGCTTGCCAGTCAACGACGATACATACTCAGCAGTGGAAAATTTACAGCAGAACAACTTGCAGACATCCAGAGAAATGCAGAGTATGTTCATCAATCAAACCATCCACATGACGAACATTTAGAACCATCTAATATCCCTGAAAACGATGATCCACTTCAAGGTTCATCTCTTCCAAATGAAACATCCGTCAGTGGTGAAAATTCATCTGGCCAAGAGTCACACGATAAGGACATGATGCGGGACCTCCTCCGACGCGAGATAGAACGAGTTCGTCTACTTCCATTCGAATCTCGTGCACCGTGGAGGAGAATTTACGAAAATGCTAAAGCTAAGAGAGTGATAGAAACAGTGAATTCTGTCTTAAATGAGGTTGTACAGACCTCAAGTAGAGATCTAGATATTACTGAAATCAATCACAACGTGTACGCAACTGGATATCTAGTATCTCAGATAATCTTGGGACCAGCCAAGAACACCGATGGCCGACAGCCAGACAGAGTAAAAAGCTCCGTACCTCCGAGGATGAAAAGAACTATGAAACGGATAGCCGACACACGGCGTGAAATATCACTCCTAGCCGAGGCATCTTCTAAGTCAAACCACACGTATAAAATTCAACAAAAAATACTCCATGTTGAACAAAAATACCTAATTGACAATGACACAACAAGGCTAATGGTAGCTGAAAAGCTAAAAGAAAAAATCCAAGCATGGGCTCAACGAATAAGACACTACAAACGTAGAATCGATTTCCGTGTCAGAACCGGTTGTTTGAAACAGATGCGAAGAGATTCTATCGCAGTCTGACTGAAACACCGAATGGCAATGCTGCCCCTCCTTCAAAAGATGACGTCGAAACATTTTGATCAGGAATCTGGGAGGAAACCAGACTCTACAACGAAAGTCTGTGAGCTATAAGATGTGTTTCCCCAAAATATTATGCCATATCTCAGGCGGGAGTGAACATTGGCAAAATATACACAACGAGCTGTATGAAGGCTGACGGAATTTGAAAGAATTCTGAACGCGTAGCATAATGAACTTAATTTTGTGTTCAATTCATTTAAGTGGGCATTCCATTTGAGGTTTGACTGAATTGATAGACCTAAAAATTTTGTTACATTAACATCAGTCAATGGCACACCGTTCATTTTCAATGGAGTACAGAATTTTTTTTTTAATTTACCATGAAGTATCATTTGTTGCCAATTTTGTATTTCCTCCTTTAGAGTTGTTACTGCAGTATTCATGTCTTGGGCGCTTAAATTGAGTGGTGTGTATCCATTGTCAGCACTCACCACCTTTTGCATGAGAGAGTCCTGAGACCTAAGTATAGCGTCTCTCATTTTTTGTTCTTGGTTTCTGCAGAGTTTAAAAATATTCAGTAACCCTCGACCACCTTCTCTTCTAGGTAAATACAAACGGATAATAGAATAGTTAGGATGCAGACATCTGAATTTTGTAAGAAGACCTCTAGTAAGTCTATCCAATGAATTTAGATCCACATCAGACCATTTTACAATACCAAAGCTATATATCAGCATAGGTACAGCCCAGCTGTTGTTGGCAGTAATTATGTTTCTCCCAGCTAGCTTCGTATTTAGTATTTTGGTTACCCTCTCCTTGTACTTCTCGGTAAACTCGTGTTTAATTTCACTGTGGTCAAGTTTTATATTTTGTTGTATTCGGAGGTATTTGTAAGCAGCTTCAGGTTGCAGTTCTTCTATGCCTTGGACATTTTTACACAACTTTTCTGCTTTACCTTTCCGTATGCTTATGGTGGCGCATTTATCCACACCGAAGCTCATCCTAATATCTTGGCTGAATATTCTAGTAGTATCTATTAAGGAACAAAGTTTTTGATGTGTTCCAGCATAAAGCTTCAGATCGTCCATAAATAAAAGATGATTTAATGTCTTATGACCTGATGAAGTAATTTTGTAGTCAATGGTACTATTGTTTAACAATGACGACAACGGATTTAAGGCCAGTCAGAACCATAAGGGTGAAAGAGAGTCTCCTTGGAATATCCCACGTTTAATGTCCATGGTGCATATTTTCTTCTTATTAGCATGCAGATTTACCCTCCATGTTAGCATCAATGACTGTAGAGTGTTTATGATCTTCGGAGAAATCCTGTAGATTCCAAGGATTCTTATCAACCAGTCATGAGGAACCAAGTCAAATGCTTTTGTGTAGTCTATATAACACATGTGAAGGTTTTTCTGCTTACTCTGGACTTGTTTTAAAACTACAGAATCTATTATAAGTTGGTGTTTGCAACCTAGAGCACCTCTAATACATCCTTTTTGTTCCTCTGCTATTAACCCATTTCTTTCACAATGCTCATAGATTTTTTCACTGATCAAGGATGTAAATAATTTGTAAATAGTAGACAAACACGTTATTGGTCTGTAGTTTTGTGGTTGCGAGACATCACCTTTTTTGTGAAGCAAGAAGGTATTTCCTTCGGTAAAATGAAGTGGGATCTTACTCGGGTCATTTAGTGCTTCTGTGAAGCAGATGGCCAATGGTTCGTGGATTGCTGTGAAATACTTCAGCCAAAAATTTTGAAGTCCATCTGGTCCGGGTGACTTCCAGTTATTGGTCTTCTTAATGCTTCTTCGTATGTCTTCGGTCGTGAAACCAGTGACCAACATAGGAGGTATAGAAGCACTTTGCTCTTCGATTTCCCTAATCCAGTCTGCGTTCTGGTTAAAACGCTCACTTTTCGACCAAATGGATCTCCAATAATCCTCAAACTCACCGGGCTCTAGATTTAGAGATGAATCTGCCTGACTTCCCGACTCCAGTTGTCTGAAAAACATTTTCCTGTTTTTCTTGAAATCGATATTCTGCTTCTTTCTGTTATATAGAGCATTATACCTTTTCAATCGTGCTCCTTTCAGCTTAGCTTTCTGTCGGTACTCATCCTTGAGTTCCAGAAGTCTTTGCCGACAATTAAGATCTCCTAGACTAATTTTTGTCTGAGCACATATCAGAGTTATCTTCTTTAATATTTTTCGGGAGCGGGTGCCCTTCAGAAATTCATTAATCAAATCTGCCCTTGCTCGGAAGTGATCAACACTCATTTCAAGTCTCCTCTTCCAGGCCGGTTTTTTTTCTTTAACACCTCGTTGAACTTGCCTCCCAGGGGCATATGTCTTTTGGCCATTAAGTTTGATTACCGTTGACGCTGCACAATATAGTGCTAGGTGTACTTCTTCTAATTCCAAACATTGGCTCAAGTGTAGTTCCAAGATGGTGTTGATCCTCGTTATTAATAATTTGGCTCTTCTGATGTTCTTCAAAATAGGTATTCGTGGTCTGCTGGAGGGTTGAGTACTTCGATAGAGCTCCAAAAGACTTTGGAAGCATTCTGCCGCTTCATCCAGTCCCGTGTCCTGGATCTCTCTTTTATCTGAGGCGGCTTCAAAAGGACTCTCAATGTCATTTGATGTGATACTCTGGATTGGTTGTACTATATTTTCGTCACTCAAATTCAATTCACTCGCAACCTGCCTACGGATTCCTTCTAACTCAGTTGGTGTTAAATAGCCTTTGGTGATAATGGCTTTTCTACGGTCAACAACATTTTGTTCTGTAAGTTGCATGTTTGGTCTAATCCTCCCATACTCTTCGTGGAAAAGACGTCTGTAACCTGTACGTGGCGTATCTTCGCACTTGTTTACACGGTAAAATGCCATCATGATTTCCATGTTCATTTCTCGTGTCCAACTAATTCGAGATTTGTTTTCAGTGCGATGTCCTCCTCTGCGAGCAGTCTCCCGTGTATGTCGGGCAGACAGGCCAGCCGATGAAGTGGCATAAGAAGTACTTGCCGCGTTTTCTTCCTCCACGTTGTCCAGGTTTTCACAATTAGACGATGTAGTCATATTGGGGGCTGTCACATATTTATTGACAGGGGCCCGCTCTCTCAGCACCCTGTCGCCGACGTCCCGCATGCTGATCCGTCCAGCCCCGGCTCCAGACGGTCCCTGGCGCCCCCCAGGCAGCGGCTCTTGTTCCGAGGCCTTCCGACTTCTTCTTTGTGACTCCATATCTCTATGGGCTGCCTTTTATACCTACGACCAGGTTGATGGAAGGGGAAAAGGAAGGACCGAAACGGAAATTCTCTAGGATGGGTAACGGGAATTTCCGAGCTTCTCGATCCACCCTTTCGCTCCCGTCGGTAAGGAAGGGAATATTGGCGTAAAAAGAAGGATAGCACATAGAGGTAGGGAGAGCGGTCAGCTCCTCCGATTAATCGCCTTTTACGATAGGGGGAGATCCCGTGGTGCTATTCTACTAAAAACCCCGACACCACACAGGGTTTATTATTATTATTATTATTATTATTATTATTATTATTATTATTATTATTATTTATTGCACAAGGCAACGGCGAGTCACATTCAGTGTAATCACTGATTTTCAGACTGACCGACAAAAGTTACAACAATTACAATAAATAATACCAATCAATACAATAAGTTATACAATTCAATAAATAAATAATGCAAATCAATGCAATAATTAATACAATTCAATACAATAAATAATACAATTCTAAGCAATAAATAAAATTCTAAACAATAAATCAATAAAATTCAAAACAACAAAGCAATACAATAATTTGTTTTTGTTTTGTTTTGTTTATTTGATCAAAAAACTGTATATGACGTAGGAGGGAAAAGATAATCTGCGCACATTTTCTTGAGGCCCAAAATTTAAAAAAAACGTATTTTTTAAATAAACCGTAATTGTAAACCGTATTTTTAAAAATATAGTAAAATGTTACTGGGATCCATTACTGGGCAAGGCAAAATGTTTAGGAAGCAATCTAAAATGAACTTAAAAATGCATAAATTGAAATCAGAAAGAAGATAAAAAAGATAAAAAAGCGATAAATAAAAAAATGAATTAACGATAGTTAGCGCGTATAAAGCGCGTATAAGTAGTCTTGGGTATTTTGGGTGATTTCGACAAATATCTGGTTCGGGAGCGTTGAAGATGTATTTACTTCTTGGATTATGTGGAACGCTGAGGGTTGAATACGAGTTGTTGATGCACAATAGTTTGCGACGGTAATCTAATGGTAAGAGACCCGCTTCAACTAGAAGACTATTGCAAGGGCTAGATTTGAAGGCACCCAAGCTCAGTCGGCTTGCCGAGTTGATCTAGTAAGCGCAGAAGTCGTGTGGGTGCCGAGCTGTATATAACTGCCCCATAGTCAAGTTTGGATTGAATCATTGCACGATAAGTTTTAATTAAACAACTAGACTCAGCTCCCCATGCTCTTGAAGATAACATTTTGATGATGTTTATCCGAGATTTGCGCTCTGTTTTTAGCATTGTGATATGTTTGCTTCACGAGTGTGTTTGTACAAACAACATTCCAAGTATCTTCTTTGTAGTTCATACTTCTCTATTTTTAGTTTAACGTTATTCGCCAGATGTTGTCTATTCCTAGAGAAAGTTATAAATTTATATTTAGTTTTCGAAATGATAAATCCAGATGAACTAGTCCAGTTGGTTATCTTGTTCACGGAATTTTGGATTATAGTTAAAGTCAGCTGTAGGATTATAGTTATAGCCCACTGCACAAGAGAGTAATATCATCTGCAAACAGGAATATTTTAACTGGGTTTTGAACAATTCTTTGATTTCATTGATAGAAATAATAAAGAGAAGCACACTTAGAACCGATTCTTGTGGGAGGCCATTGACCATTTCAATTGGTACTGAGAGATTGTTTTCGATACAAACTCTGAGGTATCTGTGCCGCAGAAAATTAATTATGAATGCTAACGTGTTTGATTTTACTTCTACGGAAGAAAGAATCTGGATAAATCTATCTTTATAAAACATTTCATACGCTTTTTCCAAATCTGAGGAGACTGTGATAACATGTTGCGTAGTTAATGCATCGCATATTTCTGTATCAATACTAACTAGATGGCCATTAGTGGAGCGAAATGATCGAAAGCCACTTTGATATGGGGACAACAAGTTGTTGGTTTCCATGAACCATCTTAGGCGGACTCATACCATTTTTGCCAGAAGCTAGCATAGATTACAGGTAAGAGAGATCGATCGGTTTGATGGACTACAGTGGTTCTTATTCTGTTTAGGAATAGGAATCACAGTGGCTTCTCTCCATTGGTCGGGCGAGGTTTGAGTTGTCCAGATGAAGTTGTACAATTGAAGATTTTCAAGTCCTGTAATAGGAAGGTTTTTCAGAAGACTGTTGGGAATATCGTCTGGACCCAATGAAGAGTCTTTGCTCTTCAATACATGCAGAAGTTCGTCCATATGGAATGCTCGGTTGAAATAATCTCTATTATTCTCCAGTAAAGCACTTATGGGCTCTGGGGATGAAACGTACTTTGTAGAGGTATGTCTTAAAAAGTTAGGGTCATAATTATTATTGCTTGAATTTTTTGCAAAGGTAGTTGCAAGTAAATTACTTATCTCTTGTGGTTCGCTGAATTTAAATTCATTTTCATCTTCAAGAGTTTTGAGAACATGGGGTGATCCTTAATCATTAATATTTTAAATTTTTTCCACAGTTCTGAAGTTGTTGTGCGGTTAGTTATTCTAGATGTAAAATGTTGTGGTTTTGAGGGTTCAACGTGCTTTGGCTCGTGCTCTTTTGTAAGCTATGTGATTTTCTATTTTGTTCTTGAATTTTCTGAAACTTCTTTTCTTTTTTTTATAGCTGTACTGCATTCATCGTTCCACTATGGAACTTGATGTCTTCGTATTATACCATATGTCTGTGGAATTGATATTTTCGCTGCCGACAAAATAACATTGATAAAAACTTGTACAATTGTGTTGATTTCGGTAGACTGTAAGAAATCCAAATTAGCTAGTTTAGTAATATTTGAATTGACAGAATGTTGATACATTGGCCATTTTGCTTGGTTTAAAAGCCATTTCGGTTTAGTCTTCTGTCTTGTATTTGCTGATCTAGGAATTGTAATGTCAGAGGATAGTAATCGCTATCATGTAAATTTTGTTGAGATGACCATGATATTTTTGTTGCAATGTCATTTGAAGCAAAACTTAAGTCTATTGCGCTTTCCAATCCATTACTGACATTAAAATGAGTGGCTATACCTGTATTTAGTAAAATAAGATCTTCGTGATTGTCAAAACATTCTTCAATTATTCTACCTCTTCTGTCGATTTTGACAACCCCAGAGAGGATTGTAGCATTTAAAATTGCCTAAGATTAAAAATGGTTTGGAAAGTTGATAAATAATACTGTCCAAATCATTCATGTCTAGATTTTGACTATTGGGCAGATACAATGTACAAATAGTCAAGGTCGACATAAGCTTTATGCTTGATTAACATATATATATAAGTATAATTCCATGTATATTACATATGTTTATATAAACATATTCTACTCCATCTTCCCACTGGGTCCATACGGACCCACTAAAAATTTCAACTATGCGACAAGAATAACTAAAGAAACTAATTTTTGTGTTGAGGATATTTACAAATGATAAATGTGGAAATTAATTTTTTTGTTAATTACCCATCATTTGGGCTGGAAAGGGTTCACACTTTTCCCAGGAAGTGTAGGATGAATTTCTCTTAGCATGTTGACTAAAACAGGCAGATCAGTGGAAAACGTTTTGACAATATCAGTTACATTATTACCTCCTTTAGTTTTGTCGAGTAAATTCAGTAATTGATTTAAAGAAAAAGGGTATGCGTCATGCGCTTTTATTACTTTCTTGGTAGCCGGCCAATGGAAATCATTATTGTCAGATTGCATTTTAATTTTCTTAGATAAACTGCTAGAAGTGGGATTGTTTGCTTTACTGATTTCTTCTAAGTATGTTTCCAGTATTTCTGTATCTAAATAGTTATCAAATGACTCATTGTCACTGTCAGATGGAAGGATCGTTGAAACAGTAGTAGAACTGGTGGAGGAAAGCGGTCGTTTCATTCTAGGCGGGGGTTTGGAGGCGCGTCAGCTACGGAAATGTCCATTGGGGAGGAAAGTTCTGGGGCTGTGAGTAGTACCGGGGAAATGGGAGGGGTGGTGGAAGGGACGTCTACGAGACCCTGGGCGTGCGCCGCCAGTTCCCGGAGGAGCTGCAGCGGCGGGCCGAGACGGCGCTCGCGAGGGCGCAGCGGGCGTCCGCTCCGCGCATCCTGCGCGAGACCGGCTTAGCGGCGAACAGCGGCGTGCACAGGACCTTCCTTAGAAGAAAGGGTCCGCGGCACGTCGCCTTCACCTTCCGCGCACTTCCCCCGCACAAGCTCGCTGAGCTGTGCGACGCGGGGGAGCAGGCAGTGCGTGGGAGGCGGTCGCCGCTCATCAACGCCGGCAACCGCGCGGGACGCGCGCCACGCCGGGCCTGGGCCGCCCGGGGCGAAGACGTCGCGGCGCCACGGACGCTTGAGTAAAGTCGGCGCTGTGGCGAAAAATCAAGTGTAAATAGTGCAGTGAAGTGTAGTGATAGTGAGTATGAGTGGGAGAGAGAATGAATGAGTGAATGAGTTGTACATATACTCATATGAATGAATGAGTGAGTGAATGATATAAAATAAAATGAAGAAAATGAACATTCTAAAGAACTTTTAAAACAAAAGCAACAATTGTATAAAAAACTAGGCTAGGCCCAAAGAGGCCAGCCATGCAATAGTTTTAAGTTAGTATTAAGTTAGTCTGTAAGCTAGTTTATTTAAGACATCCGCCCTCCCTTCGCTCCATAAGCTAAGTCAGCTGGAGCAAATATTGTATGCCACTATTTTTGAATAAATTCCCGCCCCGCCAGGGTAACTGGCGGGGGGAAAAACGAAAGAAAGGTGGAAGGGGGAAGTGGAGTAGAAAGCGAAGGTTTCTTGTTTAGAATGTGAGGGGGCGGGGTAGTTTGAGTGGAGAGGGGTGGTTGACCTCCACCAGGCGCAGGTGTGTTTTGACCTTCATTTGGCAGCAACTGTTCCTGTTCAAGGGCTGTACTATTCATTAAAGGACTGTTTCTAGCCAAGTGTCCATGTTTACAGTGAAAACAAACTGTAACATCTGAAGTTATGTATATCCAATGTGGTACGTTATCAATTGTAACTTTGGAAGGATGCCGATAGATTTTTTTCGTCTTCTGGTGTGATGAAGGTATGTCGACGAAAACTCATATTATGGCTTAGTCTGGAGTCGGAGAAGCCGGCCCTGAGGAATGACATAGGTGCCGCAGTTTTAATGCCTAAAATCAATAATTTATTTTCTAGAACATTATATGGGATACTAGGGTATATGTTTGACAAAATTATTCTTTTGTTTCTGGATATTAATGGTCTAATAGGGATCTTCTAATCTGACATGGTAATTGATTTACATTTGGTAATTAGATTATCTGCTATCATTTTACTTGTTAGGTAGATGCACAGTCTGTTGTTCGATATTTTAGATGCAAATCTGATGTGCAATGGAGCTTTTATTTTTGTCAATGCTTGAATGAAATCAACAATTGGAGCAGAATTAGCTGAGTCTATAACTATAACAGTGTCCTTTTTTAGGGAACATGTTACCATGAGATGCTTGCTCGTAGCTCATGGCTAGGAGGCAAACTTGTAGAACTGGCAGATCGTTGATCACGTGGTGAAAGATCCATGTTGGGTTATTCTTCGCAGTTGAAAATCAAGTAAAGTTATACACACATATTTGGAAACGTGCACAAAATACGGAAGAGAACACAGTTTATACGTCTTTTAACTTCAACCACACTACAAATTCACTAGAACTATTCGGCGTTATCGCACAACTCACTGAGACCGCAGCTCCGGCAGGAGACGTCCGAACAGGTCGATGTCGCGATAAGAACTGTACGTGAGCTTTCTTTCGTCAAACAGCAAAAGAAACTGAAACGATTTGTATTAGAAGGCTACAGCTTCATTTTTGCCTCGCCGGGAATCCAACGCAGGACCGCTTCACAGAAAGCTAACACACTATCCATGAGCCACCCAGGAGAGGTGACTCAGGGCATCAACTGATGTCATTGCAGTGCCTCTGACCGGGAGGTCCTGGGTTCGAGACTCGACGGTGGCAGAATTTTCGACACTGGCTAGATAGGTCGAATTCAGTTGCTATCAGGAGGACAATTCTAGCTGCCGGCTGCTGTAATCGGTAGTTTTCCGTGGTTTCTCCGGTCAATTCAAGGCGAATGCCAAAGCAGTACTCTAACAAATGGGCCATGGACCGCGCGCGATCTTTCCTACCTCTTCATATCCTATCCTCTGCCCCTACCTTACACTTACATGTACTACACTACCATACATGATGGAAGACCGGTCGAGGGCTTAGAGCTTGTTCCGGTTGGGCGGTGCCCCGCTTGTGGGAGATACCTGGTTGGGGTAAACCCCGCAAGCCAACGGTAGGTCGGCATCGGATCTCAGCACCTAGGGGAGACAATCACCGCCCCCTCCCGAGGAAAAACATGCATTACACTTACGAGACTAATGACCTTAGCAGTTGACGCGCCCGGAATCACCAATCAATCAACGAGCCACCCGAGAAGTTCTAACAGGAGAAGACAATAAAACTAGTGATGCTAAACAGCATCAGCTTTCTCGACCTTAGTAATGGTTATATAATATTATTTATACCACAAATTCTCCCCGAATCAACGTATCTCAGCCATAATTTTTTGAAGAAATAAAAGAAGTCCTCTCTGTCAACTTAATACAAAGTACCATCATCATCACTATATAGTATTTGAGTAAACTTCTATACCGTGCCTGTGTGGAGATTTCCGTGTCTCACGGCTAGACCACTTCCCGTGCACCAATCGAGACATATGCAGTGTCATTGAACGCGTCTCGGTTCTTTGTTGGGGAACTGATAATTTGTTTTTCGATCGGGCCATAAGATTCCAAGAAATTATCAAAAATGTGTTTTTTCGTGTCTTTGATCTGCTATCTTTGTATGACAGGAATTAAACCAACGCCACCTAAATAGTTCTATGTAGGCGGCGTTGATTAAACCCCATTATTTCGTGATTATTTTCACTCCACGACACCATAATTTTGTTCCACGAGAATGGCAACTCTGAGTTTTGACAAACGATAAAAATAACTAAATGAATATCGCCAGGCAGAATGTGTTGTAAATTCTGAAGTATTTTAGTTGTAGTGAAGTGTGTAGTATTTCATGTGTATTTTGTATAAAGAATTTGCAACTTGTCTTGGAACATTAAATTTAAAGAACGTGAAGTGAATACGAAGGAAACAAGAACTGTAAATACTAAACAATACATTTCTTAAGCGTGAAAAAAATCTATTTGCAATTTAATGTGACTTACAACTTATATACATAAACATACAAAATAGTAACCTTTTAATGCTTTTATATATTCGCCTTCAGAACAAAAATCAGACCGAGTTTGTGGAGTATTAAAATCTTAAAATAGGGGACAAAAATATGGAAGTGTTAAGCAACTCAGGAGAATCAAGTATAGTTGTAGAAGATTTTGCGTCAGAATTTTCCGAACTAATGGAAAATGATATTATATTAGCATTAGAGAATAACGCAGAACAGCATACAGGTGATTATTTAGGTTCATATTAGAAAACAAAACGTAAAAAATATAGCTGTGCTGTCGCAGCATTCATATACCTGTAAGTATTTTTTTACAGCGATTATAATTTTAAAATTGCAATATGACCAGTTAATTTTCCATTTGGAGTTAATATACAAGGCCATTGAGTGTTGGAAATTTTTGAATTGAAGTATAACATCAACAGATACTACGATTCATTGGTAAGTCCAATGCCAGATACTCTAAGAACAAATTTGAACAAAGCTACGCATGAAAGAAATTAAGTACGAAAGAAATATTGAACACATGAATATACTTTCAAAATAGTTTACAGCGTCGGCGACGCCACATTCAACTGGTATTTATTAAGAGAGCCGACTCTCGACGACTTTGTCGTCATCACTCTACTAATATAAACGAATTAAAATACTAAGTAAATACAAAATAAAACAAAGGGAAATTATTATAAATAATAGTTACATTTAAACTTATAACAATTAGCAAATTAAATTACAAAATATAAGGGGGATAAATACAAATAATGCGTACATTTAAAACTTTTATTATTACAGATCAATAGCAAATAAAATTGCAAAATATGAAATGCATTGGGGGATTAATTCAGATAATAGATACATTTAATTTTATTAAAGAAGGCAGGTTCACCCAAGAGGGTATTTGTTCATTCACATTATAATAGTTACAGACTAATAGCCAAAAAAGGGGGAATATACTTGCGTTTTTCGTTCTTGGCGCACCAAGGTCACAGAAGAAAACTGGAGAGGGAAAGCAAGAACGAAAAGCCCAACTATTGTTATAATAACTACCAATAGCAAATTATATTACAAAAAAGTTGAAAAGAATAAGTTGAGACGCTTTGCTTACCTCGATGTGTGTGGCGAAAGTCGGGAGACTGTGCGCAGAGGGAATCTGACACATAGTTTTTATAGATTTCTGGAGCTAGGCGAGGGGTCAGAGGAGGTCTGTTTTGTGTCTTCTTGGAAATGTCTCAGGGGGCGGAGGGGGGTCAGTTTGTGGGGGGAGGGATGCGTAAAATTATTAGCAGAGGGGACAAAGGGAAATTAATTTGTTCGTTGAGGAGAGCTTCAGATTTCTGCTTTTATTTCTTCATGTAATTACGTCAACAACACCGCATCAGAATCCCCACATTTTATCATTTTTTGTCAAACTCATTACAAATCCTAGAACACTTGGTGCGAAAATAAATATTTTCAAGCAAATATCAACACAAATTTAACAATCATAACTGCTTTTCATACAGCTAAATCTTGTCCCAACAATGTGACGTAATTCACAGAAATTCAGCTGCTGTCTCACGGCGGGGAATGCCATTGTTGACTTCCAATCTGATATTCCCGGAAGGCTGGCGATTTTTCTTTCTGATATTTTAAATAAGTTTTAAATAATTACTAAAAGATTAATTAGTAAACGTATAACAGAAGCTTGAATGTAGTATGAAACGAACAAAGAAATATGAAATAATACACAAATTCTAACTTACGTAGCATCCAACTTTCTGGAATCACCTCTACTACGTTCACGAAGCGCAGGAAAATTCGAAGCAGGGGACTATGTTCGAATGATGTAAACAATAAAAGATGTCATGTGATGTCAACAGTAGAAGAATTTGAAAGAAGTTCAATATCCTATTCATTGTCTTAAAACCCCTGTTCATATTATTTTGTTACATTCTCTCATACTGCTTACACAACACAGAGGAAGTATTGTAGTGGTGCGTGGAAAAAAGCGATTTTCGACAGAAAAACCCTGATCAGGTCCTTATTATTATCAGTCCCTAGTAAAGTGGATAAATCTTGCTCCTATATGTAGTAAATTACTTCCTCTAACACGTTTTTCTGTCTTCAATGCAAGCTATTGTAAAATTAGAATACTCTAAAAATCTTGAAATATGCTTTTTACTTTCCCGTATACGTACTATATACGTAGTACAGGGAAAGTTTTGTAATGCCGCGCGAAAAAATGCTGCGCCAGAAAAAAATCGTTGCCGGGCCGTGATAACGAAAAAGTGGATAAATTCAGTTGCTAAATTAAGAAAAAAATCCCCTAACACGTGGTGTAGCCAGAACCCCTCTTTTGTGGGCTTTTGATACGGAAAAACCAATTGAAAGGAAAACATCCGTCTGTCCGTCCGTCCGTCCGTCCGTCTGACCGTCCGTCTGTGAACACTGCTAGCGTCTAAACCATACATACGATTTCTTCCAAAATGGATTTTCCCCGGTCGATCTCGTTCAAGTCGAAGCTTTGACATTTTGGAAAAGATTCTATAAAATTCGGGGTAGTTTACATGAAGATTCCGGATATTTTCAAAATTTTCTCAAAAACAGCTCCAAATTTTTTCTTTAAATTTCTTGTAAAAACAGAGTAAAATATACTTATTAAGGTGGCATAAGTCCAATTTTCACGTTTAACTCCGAATTTTCGAAAATTTCAAAAGTTCGAATTTATTCGGCGTCTTCCTCCGACTATAAAATTGCAGGTAGTTTTCCTTCAAATAAAATTTGTTCTTCACAATGAGATTTTTCTTTAAGGTCATGTATATTATTTTGAAAATTTTACTTCTTTTCGCGCAATATTGCGCGTAATATGTGAAATTTAAAAAAAATGCAAAAACAAGATTTTCTCAAAAACCGCTCCCAATTTTTTCTTTAAACTTTTGGTAGGGATAGTGCTCAATGTGCTCTGTGAGATGACATTAACGTCATATTGCTCTATTCTTTTGTTGTTGTTTTTTTCAAAAATTACAAAAATGTAATTTCTTTGACTTGTCGCTCACGTCATTAATATTTACATCAGCGACGATTTGTTCACATTATTATATTAATGAGTACATGTGCTTTAAATAATATCAAATAAATGTTTTCGAAAATTGAATAGTTTTCTTGAAAACTAGCTCAAAATTCCGTATTTTCTGAAACGCTCAAACGCCATTTTCTCAAAAATGGCTTCAATTTTTTTGTTCAAACTTTTAGAATGGATAGTACAAATTGCACTCTGTAATATGGCGCAAAGTTCATTTTGGAATATTTTTTTGTTTTTTTCAAAAATTACAAAAATGTAATTTTTTTGAAAGTTCTCTCATACGGTTAAAATGCACTTTTCTAGAATTTGTAAACACTATTGAATTTGTGAATGTAAGTGCTTCAAATGACTGTTAATGAAGTTTTTCGAAAACTCAAAAAATTTCTGTGAAAAAGAGCTTCAAATTTCGCATTTACAGTAGCGCTTAAACACCATTTTCTTCATCAAAACGGCTCCAAATTTTTCAACGAAAATTGCCATTTATGATAAGGTTTAACTGTTTTTTTTAATATACTTAAAGTAATAGTTTTGTTCCACTATTAGGAAACCGAAGAATTAATAAAATGTCAAAAAAATGTAGTTTGGGCGGCCATAGATGGCATCTGTCAACAGTATTGGCAAGTCCGAATAGCTAGTGGAGACCAAACCAAGCAGAAAACTAATACGGAAAAGTCTATGCCATTCTGTAGCGCCACTAGTTAAAATATGCATTTATGACTTAAAAATTCTGAAATATGAATTCAGAATTCTTATTTTAGATTCATCAATGTGCAATTAAAATGAACAATATTTCATTTCCTGTGTAAACCTTCCTTGATAATAATCAGGAGAAGCATGCTTGGAATGAAAAGATATATTTTTGTGCAAACATGATATTTCCTAGCTTACTTCTCGAGAGAAATAACTGAAGTAAATATGAATCTTAGTGAAATACAGTGTATGCCTTCTTTCATTTTTGCTGCTTGGTTTAAAAAATATGAAATCAAGAAATATCCTACATTTGCACAAGTATTTTATCATCTATAGAAAAGAAGAAAAACGCAAATTGTGACAAGCTATTTCTAATCAGTGTACGCTCGCAAATAAATAGATTCTAGGAAAACATCAAATGTTGTAGAGATAAGTTTCTGTTTTAACGAAATATGCAAACTTTTCTCCTTTAATTACACGAACATGCACCAACGAGAAAAATCGGCCAGATATGCACAAATATGCACCAACATTTTAATCTACATACCATCCAATTCTAACCAAATGTCAACAAATTTCACTTAGCTATGCCCTGAAGTAACGGACAAAAATATGCAAAATCATAGAAATCCGCTCCCTATTGATAATGTTCTAAACAATTTTTAATTCCTATCTGTTCGCGCGATAGAATGAGGGAATGCAACATATTCAGTCTACTTTGCGGTGTAGGGAAGAATCGTAACCATTTCTTTGTGCTCGAATAGTGTAAATGTCGCTTAAAAGAATGGCGCAGGTCTCATTTTCATTGAAATCTGGCGTTGAAAAAACACTTTCGTTGAAACATTTGGTGCTGGTCCCATTTTCGGCGAACTCTGTATGTTTAAAAATTGCAAACAATGAACATTGCAAAAGTATAAAACTGATTATAGATTTTTCGTAACTAAAATCTGTTCTAAAAATATGTCTTTAAAATAGATCATGAACCATTTTTGGAAAAAAAAGAGTAATTTTCGCATAATTTTTGCTTGAAGTAAAGACATTTTTTAAAATTATCAGAATCTTTAAAAAATGTTAACATATTTTATTACACCAGACTATTTAATTAACAATTATTTTTACATATACAAATGTATTTTATGACTTTTTTTCGAACAATTGATGATTTTTTTCTGGAGGGACGGGGCCTTGAAGAAGTGCTTGTTTTACTTGTAAGTAAATCCAGCATTGACAAGCACGGACCTGCGAGCATTACCCTTGCGGTTTATCGGTCCCCAGGTGTCGAAGCCCCAGCTGCCCTTGCCCTGACCATCTCCTTCTCGAGGGATGGCGTTTGACACCTCTCAGTGTAGCGCCCTTGGCGCTAGCGGGCGAGTGGCTTTTACTGGAGGATTTCTCAACATGAGAGGGATACAGGGAACCGCGGGGGACGAAATACATTTAAATATAATTGTAGCCTCGAGTAAAAAGTAAAGCTGTCATCTCAATCTCCATGATTTACCATCAAAGCTCGCATTGTATCTCAAATGTTTCATTTACGGTATTTTTATTTGATTATCATCATTATATTTGGGGAAACATCTCAATTTTTTTATGGTGTCAGAAGGCAGGGGCGGATCCAGCCGATCATTTTTATTGGGGGGGGTTGTTATATAATAAACATATATTTTTAGACAGACACTAATAAAAGGGCATGCTTAGGTCGCTAGAAGTTCAACATTTAGCACTAGTGCTAAAAATAAGAAGATTCTCAAGTGTTCAAATAAATCTGTGAATGCAACAAAGACAACAAAATACTTAAGTCTGACTTCGTTAGCTACTTTTTATCTTAATGTATCATTAAGTGATTTGTACATATGAATTAAAATAAAACGAGGGTCAGTTGATGACGAGCCTATCGGCCAAGCGACGCGACCTTTCCTACTCGCAAAATAAAATGTCACTTTTACCACTCGTATCATAAATAACTTTTATTAGTAGATTTTATAATATTTCTGTATTATGTAAACAAATAATACAATGAGATATTATTATTATTATTATTATTATTATTATTATTATTATTATTCGAATACGCCACTGTGGACCACGTTTATTTCAACTGGTTCTTCCTTCCTTCTTTCCTTCCAATTTCTTCTTCCTTCAAAATTCTTTCACCCTCTTCCGATGATTTTCTTTTCTCTCTTCTGTACAGGTGGCTCCAGCCTTCTTTTTTAGGTTTCTCTAGAAAATCTTTTGACTTGACTAATTTGTGTCTCAGGGGAGAACGGTTCTGAATATCTTGTGGTGTTATATTTAGTTCTAGTGTGTCTTTTTCTGTTTCTTTGACCCAAGCATTACCCATTTAAGATTTTATTTCATACGATATTATATGTGATATTAATGTTTAAATAATTACATAATTGCAACACAAATATAATTATTTAAATCAATTAATTTTTTGCACATTTAGATACGTTTTTGGAATATGGAGGTCATGGTCCCCATGACTCCCCTGGACCCACTATCGATGGGACTGGACCCATAGAGTGGGCGCCTAAGATTTTAGCATTCCAGAAGTTTTGTTAGTTTTCTTTAGCTTTAGCATTAGTATAGAACAAGGGTTCCAACTTGCCAGGCTTCAAAGGCCACAACTAAAACCTTCAATATGATTGCGGACCATATTAACATTACTCGGGCGATCCACAACTGACTTCCCCGTTTTGGTGATCTCGGCACTTTGCTCAGGTGCACTGAAACGGGGGGGGGATAGGGGGCAATTGAAGCATGTGTGATACCATGCATAACGCAATGAAACACATTGGAATGATTTTGAATCTCAGAATTTACCAGAAAAACATTCCTTAAATCTAAACTTAACCTGTGTTTACATTAAAAGTGGTGTTGACAATATGGGCATATTGTTCGACAACTCTGGTATAGAACGGCCAAGGTCAAATGCGATCAACACTTGGCTCGGGGAGAGGGGAGTCGGCCAGGACAAGGCACATGGGGGCTGTGACCGAAAAATGGTGTGGAGAATGTGTGCAGGTCCGTGTCATTGTAGATTATTTGTAGGTTCATTGTATGCTTGTGCCGAGAATAGAGTTGCTTGTCGCTTTTAAATCTTAGAGATTTTCTCGTCGAGTACGTACGCAGCCTGCCAGATAACTTTGTAAGTTGTTATTGTCTCAGAAAAATAGTGATCAAAATGGGAAGTACGTTCATGGTTGCGAATGCTTGTAGTGCTTAGCGAATGTACGAGCTGAGTGCTGTAAATTGTAAAAAGATTTTACATTTTTAGTTAAAAGAAAAAATGCGTTAATTGTAAGTGAAAAAGGCTCATTAAAAGGTAACCATTTTTTACAATAAAAAGGAGGACAAAAAAATTAACAAAAAAGTTCAACCTAGGAGGAAAAAAATTAAACATTTTATAATTCAAACAAAAATACACTAATTATGCTTACAACCCTTTTAATTATTTAATTAAACGAGTTCATTGAATGAATATTTTTGTCAATATTTCATTTTCTAATATTTTTTTGGAAATTTTGGACCAAGAAATAGCCTTCATGTGAAATATATATTGTATGTTACGGTAAGTGCTGCAGTTAAAGTATCAACATTCTATCGTAATTTATTATTTGATTAACTATGTTAACACATAAACACTAGAGTAACACTATAGTTTTAAAATATTGAAAAGGAGGACAGGTAGGAGGACACTTATCGAGAAAGGACAGAACTTACAAAAGAAGGACTGTCCTCCCTAAAGGAGGACGATTGGTCTCCTTATCATTAAAACTGTGAAAGGGACAAGGACTCCGTTTTTGAAACTCCAAACCAAACCCTAAGAAATAAGGTAGGATGGGCGGCATATTACAAGTTAAATTACGTATTACAAGTTGATGGCATATTACAAGTTGCCCATATTTTCAAGTTGGTGCCTCTGATGACTCCCTTTCCTTCCTTACTAGTATATTTTTCATGCATCCATGATAGAATGTGCAAAGATGTTTCTTGTACCATGATAACAGCAGATATAGCAATTAACGGCTACAGCGAAACGTTTGAGAACCCCGCGCTTGTAATGTACAATTCAGTTTTGCCAACCAAAAGTGATAGACATAATAGAGATTGAGGCAATGTCATCTGAATGAACACAAAAGGATCATGTGTCAGCAGAGAATGACAGTTTGTAAAATCTCGAAGTTTGCTACAGTAAAATGTACTAAATATGATTTTCCGTAAGTCTTGGGCAGCGGATGAGAGATTTGTTATATATTTCGTGACAAACCGCTGTGCTAAATGTCACGTTGCATACCAGTGTTACCTGCTTGATTTGATTAGATAGAATGACGTGAAATTACTGTATCGGTTCGCTCATTCATGTTCCATTATGATTAGATAATAATTAAGTAAGATCTGTTGAGAAATTATGAGTCGTTGAGAGTTGTCCTACACATTTGTCGTTTTACGAAGCTACTACAAAATGAACAAATATACATTTAATATTTTATGTACTGTTGCTTTTACAGTGAGTATTTTGACTTTTCGTCTGGGATAATTTATTGTTAATAAAACGAATGCCCAGAAAATTGTGTGGTTGATCTTGAAATAAATGTTATATAAAGTGAATTACTGATTCAATTATTTTTTTCTAAGCTTTGTAATTCAAGACTTGCTTGTTGCTAATTTTCAATTAAGAATTAGTTTTATATAGATTTTTCTCTCTGTACCATGTGGTCTTTAGTATTTTTTTAGAAACATTAACCATAAAGTTGAATTTTTTCAGATGTCAACACGTGAGAGTGTTACATTATATTTGTTGTACCTAAATTTATTGCTGCTTTTGTATTGTATATTTTCTTAGTCCTTGATAACCACATTTCGTTTTAGTTTATGTATTTCTGTAATAATTGATATGATTAACAATTATTAATTATAAATAAACTATGAAAACATTATTTTCCTCAAGGAGATACAATTCTGTTCGACTAGAGTCTAAATGTTTTCCATAATTACATTTTTAGGATCTTGTGGCCATCAGCCTTGTTGTGCCTTTGATGGGGGCACACTTGAGATCCCTTGGAATGTCTCATTTTCTTATTGGTTTATTAGGATCTGCTTATGCAGGTTTACAACTAATTACTAGCCCAATAATTGTGAGTAGACTACTTTAATTTTTTTCCATTGTTTTGTCATATCTTTCCAGTATGATTACATAATAACAAAAACAGTTAAGCCAACCTATATTTATGAAGTTTTTGTTCAGGGAAGTTGGAGCGATGTTCAAGGACATCGTTTAATTTTTATTCGAACTATGGTCATTTGTTCTCTGGGCTATCTCCTTTGGGGATTCACAACTTCCCTTGGTGTCATTCTTTTGATCAGACTTGTTTTAGGTAAATTTCTTGATTCTCTAAAATTACATGAAAAGAAGTTATGAAATATCATTTTTGTCAAATTATTTTTTCTTTTTGTTCTGTTGTCAGGTTCATTCAAACACACACAAACACTTTGCAAAGCCTTAATTTCAGACACTGTACCTCAATCTGAGCAAGCAGAAGCTTTTGGGAAATTGAATGCAATGGCTGGAATTGGGTTTATGATTGGACCTATCATTGGAGGGCATATGGCTGAATTGAAAAATGGATTTTTATATATTTGTTGTTTAGTTGCATTCACTTTGTGGATAAACATAGGTATTTAGCTTGTTTTTTCCTCTTATTTTCATAGGTAGTGTGATTAATTGTAATAGTGATTTATTTTGCAACAAACTATTTTTATTATTAATAGCTCATATTTTGTGTTGCATTTTCAGGTCTTGTTTATATTTTCATTCCTGAACATATATCACAGACTTCTAAGCATGAATCACATGGTGAAAATAAATTAAGAAATGAAAGAGAAAGTTCTTTGAAGGTGCAATTAATGTCATCTTTTTCATTGCTTAAGAGTGTTGACTGGATAAATTTTTGGGATTTATTCACTCTGAAGTTTTTGGTATCATTTTGTCAAACATTGTTTTTTTCTAATTATGGTTTATACATTCAGGATGCCTTTGGTGTAGGCCCTGTATGGGTGGGTTATACAATATCCTTTCAAGGAATGATAGGTGCCCTTTCTAGTGTCCTCATGGGGTATTTAGACAAATTTTATCATACAGATCCTACCTATAAGGTTCGAATGTTCCATAGTTTTATTCTTTTCACTGTATCATTTTGTATTCTTAGTTATGCCCCCAGTTTAAACTATTTTGTTTTAGGTCTTGTTCCTCTCAGCTCTAGTGTGGCTTTCTTGCGGGTTGTGGGAATGGAGATACTTACGCAAAGGACTGATGCAGATAAACGTGGTTCCTTGATGGGGTCGAGCAATAGTGTATCTTCTATTGGTCGATTAGTGGGGCCTGTGATTGGGGGATTAATTCGTGATCTTGCAGGAGCAGAGGTAGTTTTTATTCTTATACAATTCATCTCTGGAAGTGGAGCGGTTTTAGCATATTACTTTCTCCACCGAAAGGTACCTAATAAATATGAATGAATTTCCTTCTCAATTTGTTATGATATTCAAAATATTATTCTTTGTTATGAGGTTACATTTAAGAGGAGAGATTTATAAGATCTGGATGAAGTTACAGAAATGTTTTGAGGTAATAGAGTGATTTTTATTTGAAAGAGATACAAAGGAATTTAGTAGTGTTTCATTGCTATGTTTTTTAAAGTTTTGTGGACATACTACATTTCAGACTCACAAGAATATCTTATGTATGGTTGAAAGGAATTCTAGAAATGTGACGAAAATATGCAAGAAGTTTGCTTTTCATGCCATCTTCTGGTGGCCAAAGGCAACAAAAAGATGAAGCCATTACCTCCATCTCCCATTTGGGCCTTTGCAGGGATCTTTTTACATTTTTCCTGACTACCTGTGGTGCTGGAAAAAATATTAAAATTGAAGGCAAACATTGCCTGAAGGTTTGCCCTTTTCCCTTTTTTAAAATTAAGAATTCTAATTTCTTTGTTACATCAGTACCACTTACAAACTCACTACTTGACTGCTACTCGGTATCATTAATGTTTAACTTAAAATATAATCAATTGAACTGAATTTCACAACAGACTTAAGTACTAACCATACTTTAATAATTAAATTATCCTTTCGACTTGTCCAACTGAAAGGCATAGAGAAATATCTCACAGATCATACATTACAATTTCAACATAAAACAGTTGAAATGAGGTACAATTGTTTTTGTAATAAGACCAAATAATAATGCTTGAACATTAATGGATTGCAAACTATTCATAAAAATCAAAGAATGTAAATCATATTAGAATTAAAAGGAATTATAATTTTATTTTTATGATGCAGTGAAACTAAATTCGTTGTTTCTTGTTTCTGAAGTTAATATAAATTTGAAATTTGTAAAAGTTGTGATAGGACAGAGATACATATATTACTTCATATAAATATAATGTTGAAAATGTGCCAGATCTACTAGCAAATATTAGGGCAGTTCTAGCACCACTTGTGACTGAAGAAATTTGGGAAAGTCGTAAATCTTTTCTGTCCAAACCATAATGAGTCTATGTTATGTTATGTTTTTTTATTTATTTTTTTAAAAATAATTTATTTAAGCTTGCTTTCCAACTACTAAGGCCATACAGAGACCACTGAAATGAACGTTGGATTTTGTAACTTTGGGGTAATGGTAGTGGAACTCACATAGAGACATAAACAGCCGTGCCCCGGGAAGGATTTGAACCTGCAACCCTTCAGGCACGAGGCAGTGAAGGCCTTCAGCCTTAGCGACCTTTGCTATCCTGGCTAGTGAGACCATGTTTATTTCATTAAAACTTCACAATAAGGTCTTTATAAATTTACTGATCTTATTTTAAAAAAATACATCAACTCTACGAGATAAAAAATCAAAAAGCTTCGAAAATCAAATTTTTTTAGCAATTTATGTTTCAGTACAAAAACTATCTTCTCCTTCAAAGCACTTCTTGTCATTGCTTCATCTCCTGTTCTCTTTGTTCAGTCCCTTCAAGAAAATGAAGCCTTTTTGATATTATTAAGATTTTGGCTTCACATAATGTTTGGATTTTTTGACAACTGAAAATACTGATCTTAAAACTAAGAGCATTTACAAACTTTATACAGAATTCATAGCAGAATTATGTTTTTCTTTTAGTGAACAAATTATTATGTGTAAATTATTAGCAGTCTTAGTATTCTGTATTAATGATATCAGGAGACATGTATTAGAAATCTGAGAGAGAAAAAATTGCTTTTCTAAATTGAAGTTATTGTCCTAAGCAATTGAAGAAATGTAGAGATTTAAGGGGGTCGATCTATGCTACACAGGATAAAAGTTTATTCAATATTTGTTTCAGATGGAGAAGATATCATCACTCCATAATTGCATTAAAATGTTTTATTTAATTAAAAATCATAATACATTCCAACCAAACTGCAAACTAGTTTCAGAGAGTTTTCCTAACCTTTTAGTACACTTTTTGTTTGATGGTATCTTTTCCTTCATCTTAAACATTAATAAATACACCACAGGATCTCAGATGAAAGACTCAAAGCATGTTTCAGCAATTTGAATTTTGGAAGGTTTAAAAAAAAAAAGGAAGTATAGATAACGTTATATTTACAACTTTGCAAAACATTATATATTTTTTTTAAAGGCCCACCAAGTTGTAATAAAATAAGGATGGCTCATTTTAAATTAGGTCTAATCAGGAAACAAAAAAAACAGGAAGATACCAATTAAACAATACCGCAATCTTGTTTTCGTGGTGACTGATAGCAGATCAGCTTAATGACTTTTGATTTCATTTGAAAAAAAAGGTAGAATCATCATCGTCATTATCATCATGAACCAATAGAGACTTAGGTATGCTGCCTATTTCCATTGGCTCATTGCTGTATTCGTGGTCTTCCATTCAGCCTTCCAAGTGTTCCTGCTGTTGCCATTTCTTGTATGGTTTTCCAATATCTCTTTTCCTTACTAGTTCATGTGGCAGTCTCTTATCAGTGCCGGCAATAGGCAAGCCAATCTGTGACTGCCTGGAGCCCTGAAAGTGAGGGAGTCCAGGAATTTTAGGAGGGGAGGAATAAAGGTGTGTGTATGTATATGTGTGTGTGTGTGTGTGTAGGGAGAGAGAGAAATTTGTAAAAAAAATTCAAGTTTTTTCAAAAATATAATTATTTTATAAATTGTGATAGACTAGTGTATAAATGCATTAAATTTGCAATTAACTTGAGACCTAAAACAAATTTGCTAGTCATTACTTCATCATATTTTTATTACAAAAGATATCTAGCATAAACTTATTTTTCAATGTTTTATTGTGCTTTTTCAGGGGTGACCTGAATTTTCAGTTTTGCCTGAGGCCCAAAACTGTCTTGCTCTGGCACTGGGGGTACAATCTGTTTAAGTGACCTACTTCCATTGAGAGTGTTTTATTAACTCTACCATTCCTTTGATTTTCAATTTCATTCTAACATCTTTATTTCTAAGTACGTCTCTTTTTTTGATTCCCACTATATGTCAGGAATTTCATATGAGCCATCTGTCTTGTAATATACGTCCTTAAATTGTTCCAGAAATGTTGTCCTAAATAATTTTGTTTCTGAATGCAGTTGAAGACGTGTATGATATTTTTGAAGTATGATAATTTATTTATTTGTTCCCATTTTTCCATTAATTACAATTTTGGCTCACCTGTGTTCTTTACCTTGAAATCCCATTCCTTTGGTTTTCTGTACTGCTATTCTTATGGAGTATTCGTGGTCTACTTGTCTCTCTTCAAACTACTCTTTGTGAATCATTTCTGTTATGATTGTTTGGTCATGAGCATACAAGACCTACTGTTTCTTTGTGTCTTTTCTGCTTTTCACTTCTTGGTATGTGAAAACCTAGGAGGTAATATTGAAGAGAATGGTAAATATCCAAATCTTTGTCCTAACCCTCTACCGATTGTTATTGCTGCAGACATTCACCTGTCTCTTAACATTATTTTAATTCTCAAGTTCTTGTGTAAATTTTGGATTCCATTTAACAATTGATTTGTTATTTTTTCCTCTTCAAGTATGTCTCAAAGTTTTTGTCTGTTTAGTTTGTCATATACCTTTTTTCTAATCAATAAATATTATAAAAGTTGCTAATTAATTTGCCTAATAGCATCTGTTACGTAAAGAGGCTTCTTTAGTGCTTCTTCCCTTTTGGAACCCACATTAGTCTTCTGTCATAAAATTCTTAATTAGTTCATTGAGCCTGTTCCTGAGCACTCTGCGTGCATGTTGACAATAATGTGATCCTCCTAAAATTGTGATCTCCTTTGAACCTTTTTGGTGGATAAGTAGAATCTACCATACTGAGATATGACAATACTAATTGACATATTACATATTTTAAAAAGTGTCACAGGCTTCATTTTGTCTGCATGATATATAATATTGAAGAGAATGGTAAATATCCAAATCTTTGTCCTAGCCCTCTACCGATTGTTATTGCTGCAGACATTCACCTTTCAGTGAAATAGTGAAAATATCCCTATTTAGCTAGAGCTCTGCTTGGATTGCTTAATGTCCTGACTCAGGACTCTTTGAGTTATTAGTTTCAATGAATATGAACAGGCACAATGTTATTGTTTTTGTAATAACTTTACCTCTACAATGTTTTTCCAACATACTTATTTCAGTATTTAAATGCATTTGAAACATCAAAATCTGTTCGGTATGTTGGATGAAACACAATAATGAATGCATTGTATTCTTTTTTTATGGGAATTTTACTGTACAATAACTGGACTTATCACCTTAAACTGCTCAACAATCATCTAAAAGGATTAATACGTGATATCCTGGGAGGAAAGTTCGAAATTTCAATTGGTGGCAAAGAAGATAAATAGAAGGAAGACAGGTTATAAGAATGTGTTACTATCGTTTTAGGGAGTATTAAGTGTAATATAACTAGCTTGCACCTGGATAAGGGTGAACTTCGAGCTAATGTTATAGAGATTGCACAAATTTGGGAGGAAAAGAACAAAGAAAAGGAAAAACAAAGCAAAAGACAATGAAACACGGACTCATTTGTGTATGGAAAAGCATTGAAATACATTGGGTCACATTTGAAGAATGTTTATTTGTGGTGCAGCTTGCATTGTCATGTGTTGGGATTAAGTTTGGGCTTATGGAATGGTGAATTTCAGAAATATTTAGTGTGTTAATACAGATGTTTTTCTAATGTTTACTTTCTTTATGAATGGAAAACTTGATCTTTCATCTCAGTATGTCTAAATAACAATGCCCAGCAGTCTTCTAGCTATGCAATGAGCTTATATACTATGATAATTCATACTAGTTATTTAAATTGTAATTTTCTTACTGAAAGAATGTTAAAATTCAATTGTTCAGTTTGTTGCATTGTTTCTTAACCACATAAATAGGTTTCATTCTTTGATCAAAAATCAGATATAATGTGTTGGTAAAATGGGCCACCTGTATTTTCTCTATTAATTTAATGGCATCTTTCTTTTTTTGGGAAGATGATAATGTTAGAACTTGCTCAAAATATTGTTTTACAGTTGACTCAAAGCAATTTTTTTCAATTTTGAATTTGTATGCATAAATGCTCTTAGCATGTACACAAACACATGGCATTTAGAACACATTTATGATGAATGTGTTAAATGTCTTGAGGTTCTGAGTAGCTCATTCCTGACTTGGAGGTTTCTCCATTGTTGCCTATGCATATGAATATGCCTGAATATATAAAAGCAAGCACATTTAATTGTACAAGTCAGGGTTAAAGTGTTCCTAAATAACTGTTATGATAGTTCAGTAGATTTTTATGTAATTGTAGGTCTAGTCTCATTGATTGTGACTCGCAAAAAAGTGTTTGAAATGTTTGTGATAAAATTCTTAGCACATAGAAGTGCAGTGTATATGAAACTTTTGTTTTAAGGCCATTTTGTTCATTAACTTTGTTTAAGAAGATTTGTTATTTTGCATTTGCATTCATCCAATATATGTAATGTTTTCTGCTAATTATGTTTATATTTTGTTGATGGTAATAAAATGTAAATCATAAATAAAACTGAAATTGAACTGCAGATTTCATTAAAACTTGTTTATCATATATTGAAAGTGTCACAATGCTTTAAACATTTGTTGTTATCACAAACATTTCAAACTGTGCATTGTTAATATTTTATAAATTTGCTAAGAATGAATGTGATTTCAAAATTAAGTGGTTATATAATAAAACACAGTTTTTTACCACTTAAAATAATTTCTTGGTTACAAAACATTGAAATATTTACAATAAGTTTTCACAGGAATAATTCAAGTGGTGTGTATGTCACAAAATCAAGCAGTTTTCTGGTATTGTGTCAAAACCATTTGCTTGATTTGCTTCTTTGATCAATACAGAATCACAAGAGCTTGTGATGGAGTAAAACTCTGAAATATTTTATAAAGAAAATATACTACTGCTCATAACAAAATGTCATTTTTTAAGACACTGTCAGCAAGTTGTACACTATGTGATAATTTTTTTACTATATGTACAAAATGTATTTTAAGAAGTTCTGTACAAAATGTTCGTAATAAAATATACAATGTTAATTTAACTGGTGATTGTACACCCTTGAGATCTGATTACAAAGTTGATTTGAAGGAACGATTCAAAGAATCCTCCTCTTTATTGGAAGGAAGGTAAAATCTTTTTTATATATGCAAAATATCTTTTTGGTCAAAATTTTCCATTTTCTTTTAGGCCGGTCTCTTGATCTTGCTGGGAAAATTATTATCTATTCCTTCGCGATAGTACAACCCATTGAAAGTTCATAAGCCTCGAATACTGTTCTGAATTTTATGGATACAATAATATTCGGAGTCAAGTTTATTACAATAAGATAACATATCAATGTTCTTCACTGCAACTGGAAAATAATTCTAATTATTTTGTCGTATCATTTCATTTATTGTGTTTTGTACCAGGACACATGAACATCCATGAATTAATTTACCGAATCAGCATAATAAAAATGCGGATCACTTTATCTGTCTGATATGGATAAGATCTCTAAATACCAAAACTCATTGGCTATGCAATGAATTCAATTTAAATCTTTGTCAGGAAGGCGATATTTCGCTTTTGCAAGTTCCCAAAGTACATCAAATATTGGCGAAATAGGCATCATTAACTACGAAAAAAGAACGGACTGCCTACAGCCATTAATGTGAACAGTGTGCTCAATACAAAGAGTTTTCGAACGGAACTGCTAAAAACGAAATGTTCATGAAAGCATGAATTTGGAAGCGATTTTTGTTCTTGTGGCAGTCTACCGTAAATGTAGATCAGAACGGGTAAGTAATTTTAATAGATGAGAACTTAACATTCTCTTCCTTTGTAAACCTGTCATTGGCATTAGCAACAAAATGATGTTCACGCGTCACCTGGTGCATCTCTGGAACTCGTGACCGTGAAAGTGCAAGGCCGATCATTTCACTTCCGGCTTGGCTTCAACGATGTTCCTGGCTCGGAAGAAGAGGATTGCCTTTGGCATGTGAAAGAAGAAAGCACGAAGGTCATTGAACTTCATCCAATAACTGAGGAATGAAGAACTGCTTGTTTTCTCTTCACTTCCATTACGTACCGAACCTTTGAAAGCATTTTTCGGATTGAAATTAATATGCTTTATTTTTATTTTTGCATGGCATTTTCTTCCAAAGTAGAAAAGAAAAAAAAGTTTCGATATTTAGATGTTGTGTTAACTGTGGTGAAGTATATTTTTCGTAATCCGCAGATAGAACACATTTTACTTCACACGTTTTAAAAACGTGGAAGTGAATTGTGAAAAGGTGCTCTAGGCGAGGATCTACACTCGGCAATATACAATTTTTCACGAATATCATTGTGTATTCTTGATACATAATTTACTGTATACATATAAAATCATCTTCTTTCTATATCGACAAATCCTATTATCGAACTTGTTTCTAATACTTATTCACGTTTAGTATCGGAGTTCACGTTGTTCATAAATAATGTTTACATAATATTTCTGTGACCGTGGAATGTGTCATATTTACACAATCTTGTCATCAAGACAGGAATGAGGGTGTGCGAGGCAACTGCTCTTACCACAATTAGGGTCACCTCCAATACATCTTACTTGGGTACTTAGAACGGTGGATACGTACGGAACATAATAGGAACTGAAGAACTAATTCTAGCTGACCGTTCTTCATATCATGAAGTAGTACTGCTGCGAAACCGCTGCCAACACCTTTAAAGCACATAAAACTACCCAGCAGGGAGAAAACACCGCTGCACTCAAGGGAAAAATTATCGTCGGTACTTCTCTCCAGGAGAAAGACGTATGAGAACGATAACAATCGCATAGACATAATGGAGATTGCCAGCTTGGTCAATTGATCACAGAACTGACGATGCACCCTCTTGAAAAAATAACACATTCCTTCACGTCCTCGTCCCTTTGGTCCTATTATTTCCAAATCTGAGTCAACAAAATTCTTCTGACAGCAGCCAGTCACATTAAACGTACAAAATATGCAGCACAAAAACGACGGACTAGAAGAAGCAAATTAACTTCTGTGGTGTCGAGGCTGATGTTGTTACTACTCATAGTATCAACTTTCTTGCAAAACTCACTGTCGGGTGAGATGACAAACTCAGTGTTTTTTATGCAAGGAAGCTGAAAGGGCGCCGAAAAAGTTTCAGGCTAGGGCCACTGCAAAGCAGTGACGCTGAAGGTGCGGGACGGTTGCTTCAATGCATTTCACGCAGCTGCTTAGATGCTAAGCGAAGGTCGCTTCTTCCTGTCGGTGCCGGTCTTGCCTGCGCCGCCTCCAGCGTTCTTCCCGAAAATGTTGCCCAGCACCTGCAACACACATCCACACGCCACTTAAGAATGATGTTCAACTCATCGATTAGCAACAGATCTCTTTATTCTCGTGCCTAAGCTTGAACTACAGAATATTTAACAATGGTAATCTTAGGAGCGGATCCAGCCGATGATTTGAGGGAGGAGTATCGTAGATTTTTGTTAAATAATAAACATATTTGTTATTACATTGCATATTTATGTACTGTAGATATGATACTGTACAATATTATTGTTTAAATAATTACATAATTCGAGATTAATAAATATTTAAATCAACAGTGCCAAATAAATGTAGGTAATCGAAAACTCTAAGCCTTTTTCTTTGTGGGGGTGGCCTGCCCCCACCTGGATCTGCCAGTGGTCTTTTCTGGTTCTTTCCACTAACTGGACGGGGAGGTGTCGTGGGGCATCATCCGCCCCCCAGCCCCAGAAGCCGATGGTGCGACCCAAAAGTTTTTACTCATTTGAAAATAATTTTAAAAAATATTTTATTTTGCTATTTCAGTCATGTGTGTCGTAATTAACCAATGCTTAGCAAGGATATATTAAAATTAAACCAATCCCAGATGTCTATCGCCATTTATGATAATCACTTTGTCTACCTTTGCACTCCGCTGTAATCACTTTGTTTACCTTTTTAAGATAACGATTGCAATTGTTTTAGGTCCATAATACCTTGTGCGCATTAATATATTATTAAAATGTGTCGTTTCGGTAATGTTTAAAACTGAAATGGAATCTATTATTAAAGATTCATTGCTGAATCTAAAACAGCAAAAGGAGTAGAGAAACGGTGTGGGAACAATTTCAAGAAATTTGTTAAGAAAGAAAATACAAATGGACAGCATAAACTACAAATGAAAAAATTACACATTTTAGGCAATTAATACGCGAAGATTAGAAGGCGAAGAGTACAAAGAACATGCTATCAAAACTATGGGGAAAGTTACCAACAAAATTACTCACAATGAGTACACACGTGTAATCAATCCTTTCGAAATCGACGATTTCCGCTGCTATTTCACCTTGTACATCTTCCATTTCAAATACTTACACGGAAGACCAAGACTTGGAAAACTCAATTTCCTACATCTTTAATAATTGTGATTTTAATAAATGTTCTTGTAAGTAGCTTCTTTTCCCTTCAGTTTTATTACCATAAAATCGAAATATATTTGAAATAATTTTCTGCATTAAACTGTTATTCAAATGTTACTTGATTATAAGTTATTCCAGGAGGCAGTGGCAACTTGAAACTGAATGAAAGTTTCACACATTTCGGTAGCAATTTTGAACAATATTTCTCTTTTTCGTAATTCCTGTGATTTTTATTCTCCATTCGTTTCATGTAATATCTTTTGTGAAATAGTTACACTAAATATCACTCGAAGTACTATGATATTACTTATGATAATATTTACTATTTATTACTTTCTCGCCTTACTACGTACGCAGTAAAGAATTGTAATATTGCGGCGGGATTCGGCAATTTTTCATCAGAAAAGCTCGTATTTTTGGACCTTTGGAATGAAAAAGTGGATAAATCTTGTTCCTTGCAAATTTCTTCCTCTAACACATTGTGTAGACAGAATCCAGGTTTTGTGGGTCCTTGATACCTAAATATCGATTGACGGCAAAACGTCCGCTCGCACCTAAATCTTTCAGACAGTTTTCTCCAAAATTGAAATTCCCCGATCGATCTGAACGAACTGAAGAACTGAGTTTGAAACAGATTTATTGATTTTTGGGATTACTTTACCTGAAGCCTCGACATTTTCAAAATGTTTTCAAAAACAGTTCCAATTTTTGATTAAATTTTGTTTTTGGATGGCATAAAAGACGCTAAAATATGACGTAGATCCCATTTTCGAAAATTGCAAAAGTTCAAATTTTGTTTTCGGTGTCTTCCACCAGCTACCATATTGAAGATAGAGATTTTTCCTTCAAATGAAATTTGTTCTCCATAATTAAATCTTTCACTAATGTCGTGCACATTTTAACGAACATTTTAGTAGTTTTCGCGCAATATTTAGTGAAATTTGTGCAATATTAAAAAAATCAAAAACAAGATTTTTTCAAAAAGTGCTCCAAATTTTTCCTTAAACGTTTGGTAGGGATAGTGCTAAATGTACAGAAACAGTTAACATAAACTCCGCTTTGATCTGTTCTTTTGTGTTTTCCTCATTTCAATAGAAATACAAACTGAACCGTACAAAAATTACACAATTGTATTTTTTTATATCACAGGCCGACGTCAGTTTAGTTACAAAAAGGAAAACCACTAATTCCGATTAATTTCAGGATGCTGCATTCGAAATTGACAGCCATTTTTCTAGATTAGCTCGTATTTTTGTGTAACGCGTAGTTGCCAGTTTTTGCCATTTTGGCTTCAGTTGTCATCAAAGTTACAATTTCCACAATGTTCCTAGAGCAGGCCTGTCCAAAACTGTGCTCCGGTGCAATTTTGCTCCGCCCGTGCTCCACGCAGCGCGCCGGCGCAAATTAGTCACCAGGGGAGGGGGCATCCCTTCAGTCCGTGCGACAAGGCGACCTCAAGGACACAACAACGGGTGTCGATATTTTTCGAGCCGTCGAGGATGCTTTGGAAGAAGTGGGTTTACCGTGGGAACGGCTGTGTTCTGTAACAACTGACGGTGCACAGTCTCTGTGGAGTGCACATTGGATTTGTTACGTTAGTAAAAACAAAACTGTTGGAGTTTGGCAAAGAACTCATTAGCTGCGTGCGTTGTATTATACACCAGGAAGCACTTTGTGCAAAAGCGGCGAATATTGACAATGTTGCTAAAGACGTTATCCGCATTGTAAATTTTCTCCGTGCTCATGGACTAATCACCGTCAATTCAAAGAATTATTGATAGACATAAACGCTGAATTTTCAGATATTCCGTATCATTGTGCAGTGAGATGGTTGAGTCGTGGAGCTGTTTTTAAGAGCTGTTTTTTGCATAAAAGGGGGCAATACAATTGTTATTGTATTTTAAAGAAAAACCTGATGAATGTAAACTGCTAGCCGACCCAAAGTGGGTGGCAGCATTAGGGTCTCTTGCTGACTTTACCTGCCATCTAAATTACCTTAATATATCAATGCAAAGCAAGAACTGTCTCATTACAGATTTATTTGATAAAATAAAAGCCTTTGAATTAAAGCTTTCCCTGTGGGAAGGTCAATTAAGGAATAGGAATGCAGCACACTTTTTATGTCTTCAGACTGTGGAAGAAGGTGCATGTTTCGATGAATATGTCACTGTTATTCAAGATTTGAAAGAAAACTTTTCTAACCGCTTCAAGAACTTAAGAGAGCAAGAACAGTGGTTTACATTGTTTGCGACACCATTTTCGATTTCGGCAGAGACTGTTCCGGAACATTTGCAGTTGGAGTTGATTGACTTGCAATGTCACGCGAGACAGAAAGATAAATTTCGGACGGCGAACTCTTCGCTAGAGTTTTATGAAAATTTTCCACAACAAGAGTTCCCAAAACTGCATATGCAAGCAGCGAAAGTAATTTCTATGTTTGGATCCCCGTATGTATGTGAGAGCTTCTTTTCTGTTATGCAATTAACCAAATCGAACTTTCGAGGATGTTTGAGCGACGCGAGTCTTCGCAATTCCTTGAGTTTGATGGCGACAAGAAATTTTGTGCCCCGCATCGAGCGAATTGTAAACAATAAAAAAAGCAAATAAAATTGTTACTATGAAATTGCTTTTGTTTGCTTTAACTAAACCTACTTATCCAGGAAATCCCGTTTTCATCAATTATATGTTTCAAACTAGAAAATAAAAAAGAAACTTATTCCGTGGAATAAAATTAAATTAAAATCCCCTTTGATTTTACATGAACTGCATTAAAACATTGTCGCATTTCATCCGATTGAAACGATCCAGTAAATGACTCGCTCGGCGAGGAAAGTTGCGCTGTAGGGCTGAGTAACTGGCAGTCGGGGACGGCCGTCGGGCTGTAGCGGAAACAGGCGAACTGAAGTGCGCTTCGTCGTCAGTCGGAGCGAACTTGGTGCTCCGGAGCACGGGTGGAGCAGAAATCGTGGACAGGCCTGTCCTAGAGTGAGAAATAGTATTTCACTCAGAACGAGCCTTTTTCAGAATATTACAGAATGGAAGATTGCGTATGTACGGACATCAATGGACTGATGAATGAGTTAGGAATCCAAAGTAATCCATCTGATTGGTGTCTTTTCATAGATTATCTAAGAACAGTCTGAAAGCAGTTTTGCTTCATAATGGAAATAAGCTGCCTATGGCACACTCTGTCCCAATGAATAATACTTACGAGGATCTCGCACTCATTTTAAAGCGTATCAAATACAAAGATCATAGTTGGCAAATTTGTGGACATGTAAAAGTATTTGCAATATTATAATGTCCAATGTCTGGACCAGACCAATGTCTGGAAGGTGGATTTACAAAGCACTTTTGTTTTTTGTGTCTTTGGGACTCAAGAGATACAGGAAAAATTTCTCACAAAAGGAATGGCCCCCAGAGAGTCATTTAAGCCCGGTACCAACAATGTCAAGTATAAGCCTCTGATCCAGGCAAGGTACTATTTCCAACTCTGCACATTAAGTTGGACCTCATGAATTTCTTAAAGGAATAGACAAAGAAGCTGAAGGATTTAAGTATCTTAGTGTTTTCCGAAACTAAGTGGTCTGTATACGTCTGTGAACATTATACCTTATAAACTATTGAGTAAGTAAATGCTAAATTATAGTGCAAGTAAACTAACTGAATGTATAGTTTTTTAATTGTTTAGATTTAATAAATTAATTTATAGAATTTTAAAAATTGATTGTCTTTGACACTAGTGCCAAAACGAAATGGATTCCCTTTTTGCAGTCAAAAAAACTCACTCTCCGGTACTTTCAAGATAGCTCATTATGCCTACGATGGTAAATTTGGCAACTACGCGTCACATAAAAATACGAGCTAATCCAGTAAAACGGCTATCATATTCGTATTCAGCGCCCCAAAATTGGTCAGAATCAGTGAGTTTTGTTTCTGTAACTTTTCAAAAGTTTAAAAATGTCAGCCAGTGTATCTCTCTCATGTTGTTAATATTTACATTAACGGGGATTTATGTCCATAATTGAAATTGTTAAGACAAGTGCCTAAAATGATGTCTGATAAAGCTTCTCGAAAACTTAGAAGTTTTCTGTGAAAATGAGCACAATTTTCCACATTTTCAGAAACGCTCAAAAGCCATTTTCTCGAAAACGGCTCCAACTTTTTCGTACTTTTTGTACGAATAGTGCTAAATGGACTGTATAAGACGACATAAAAGCCATTTTGCTGTATTCTTTTATTTTTTTAAAAATTACCTGAATGTATTTTTTAAATATCTTTCAGGCCGTTAATGTGCACATTTCCATCGAGTTGTATACATTATTGCTTTTGTGAATGGCTGTGCTTCAATAGACTTCCAATGAAATTTCTCGAAAACTGACAAGATTTGTGTTAAAAGAAATTCAAATTTCTCATTTATAGTAACGCTTAAATTACGTTCTCTTAAAAAAGGCCCCACATTTTTCAACGGAGTATCCACATAGGACGAGGTTTTATTCTTCTGTAATATTCTTAAAGTAATACTTCCGTTCTACATCTAGGAAAACGAAAAATTGAGAAAATTAAAAAAATATGTATTTTGGGGGGCGATAGATGGCAGCTGGTAAGAGGATGAGGCAAAATCAAAAGCTGGCCCGAACCAAAGAAATTAGAAAACTAACGTACGAGAAAGTCTCTGCCATTCTGTAGCACTAGTTCTAGTTCTGTAGCACTGTCACTAGTTCTAGAATTATTTCAGTGTTCCGGAAGGTGGTGTGTGTGTGTGTGTGTGTGTATGTATGAATATATATGTGCGTGTGTGGTGTATGGGATATGTAATACACGGTAAGAGTGAAACGTATGGTGTGTGGTGGGGTGTAATGTACGGTGTGTGATGTTTGGTGTATGTAGTGCATGGTGTGTGGGATCTAAAGAATGTGTGAGTGGCGTGTGAATGGTGTGCGTGTGTATGTTATGTTGTGTGTGTGTGTGTGTGTGTGTGTTTGAATGGCGTGTGCTTGTAGTTTGTGGTGTGTGTAAGTGGTGTAGCGTACGGTGCGTGAGCGTCTGGAGTGTGCATGTGCCTCACCTTGGACACGCTGTTGACGCCCAGCTTGCGGCGGATGGGCAGCGCGCGCAGCATCTGCACGGAGCGCGCCTCGCGCAGCAGCGTCTGGAAGGCCAGCGACACGCCGGCGAAGCTGTCGGCCGCGCTCACCTCGTAGAACTGGCAGCCGAACTGCAGCGACAGCTCCTGCCCGTCGTCCACGCAGATCTGCCTGCGCATCGCACACCGCGCGCGCCACACGCCGGTCAGCCTCGTTCGCAACGCAAGCGCTCACGTCCACGTCATTTTTACACGAGGGGGTCCATAAATTACGTAACGCTAAAGAGGGAGGGGGTTTGAGGCAACGTTACGCTGCGTTAGGCCTCATTCGCAATGCAAACTTAAACGTAAACATAACGAAGCCGCAAAACCTAGAAATGAGTTATTAAGCGAGCCCATTGACAAAGCCTTGACGTAACCATAGACGTAAATCTGTAACTTAAAAGAGTTCACAAGTCCCCAGCTTTTACGTTACGTTTAGGTCGGAATTCTATCGAAGACCAATCAGAGTAGCATGAAAGACTAAGATGGTGGATTTCATATTGTGTTCAGGTAGTTTGTGGTTTTGTTATTTCAGTACTGTTATGTACTGAACTAGTTTGCAAATGATTTTGATGTAAGTAGTAAATTCATAGTAAGAATTTTGGCCATTTTTCTTGTGACTTTAACGTTCGACGAATTACTGGTGAATTGGGCACAAGAGATTTCTTGTTTACAAAATAAACGAAATGCAAGCACTACTACAAGAGCTACTCGCATTTATATGTAAAGAAAAATACGAAAATCGAAGAAAAAGCCAAAAACCATGGTGAAAAGATCTTTCCACCATGCTAGAAACGAATCGATCAACCTTCAATACAGTGAAATCTGATTGGTTCAGGTTAAACTTTTCTAACCCCCTTAACCCATGGCCGCGAGGCAGAAACGTAGCCGGTAGGCCTGAGCCCGTTCACTGGCTGTCGCGCCATGTACATGCATTGTATAGTTAGGTGCAGCCAGCATCGCCGATTATTTAGACTTAAATTATCATAAATTTTAAAGTATAATAAATAAAATTAATTCATTTTTTTACTGTTTTATAATTTATTTTTACTTATTGTTAGTGGGTGTGAGTGGGTGTGGATGTGGGTCACAAGCGTTACATAATTATTTAGGGAGGGGAATTAAAGCGCGCGTTATAGGGTTCAAGGCGCAAGGCGCAAGTTTCAAAATACTTCAAATTTGCGTGCCGTAATTTATGAAATGCCCCTAAACGTGAACTTACTACTAGTTAATCACATGACGGAACAGAGAGGGCATATGGGGGTCGTTACCCTTCTCACCAAAGTAAACATTTTTGTAGTGTTATTGAGTTTATTCAAAACAATTGCCACATACGTATCCTCATACATGTACTTATATATATATATATATATATATATATATATATATATATATATATATATATATATATATCGCATTACATTCGAAGGAAAATTTTCATTATTATGCATATTTTTATGAACATGTAACATGTTCGCCCTTTTTAAATAGTAATCTAATAACAAATATTCTATAAATGTAATTTGCAAACAAATTTACTCTTATAACATTTTGTTAAGATACAAACGCTTCTTAATTGTGCTGATAAAAACATCCTTCATTATACTAAGTTCTGGAAATTCATTTCAAGTCAGAAGAGGAATACAAACACAGTTTGATGACATGAATTAATACATTAGTTCGTGTAATTACATTTTCTGGTTCCTGAGATCTGATTTGTATGAACCAGTACTAGGAAATAACTGCAAAGATCATGAAAACTAGAGATCAGGAGGATAAACTCCATGCCAATGATATAAGAAAACCGTCGTCGGTTCAGGTGTTTGTTGCGATGCGCAATGAAGTGCGCCAGTTACTCTACAACTAAGGATTAACACATTATTTGATTTGTTTTTATTTTCGTCAAAAAAATAGTAGAACCTGTATGTGACGTATGGGGGAGAAGTTTATTCTAGATTCGTTTTCTTGAGCTCCAAATTCTCTTCCTCGTCCTTTAACTATAGATATTTGCGTGTTGAAAAAAATGTACCAACCAAACAAGATTAGCAATTTTTGAAAAACTGGAAACATCCGTTCTCGAGTTATAGAAAGTTATTTGCATCGGTAAACGAACTACAGATTTGTTTTTATAATATTGCTAACGAAGTAGCAACACATGCCCCGGGTCTATTCTTACAACAACTATCAAAAGGAGGGTTCAACAAAACGTGTGCATAGTGAAGCTACATTTATGTCCAGTACCAAAACAAGGCGCCAATTCAACATTTGCCCAATGTTTCAGGTAAATTGAGCAAAGAGCTTGTTGGAGATGGGAATCATTGACTTAGAACAGGAGCGGAACCATTTTCGAGGGGGCTATCAATAGATTTTTGTTAAATAGGAAATATTTGTTATTTGCATATTATTTTTGTAGGGTATATATACAATACAATATTATTTTTTAAATAATTATGTAATACTAACATAAAAAAATAAATCAATTTTGCCAAATAAAAGGTGACAAACGAAAACTCTAGGCCTTTTTGAGGGGGGGGGTAATGGCCTTCATGCCCCCCCCCCTGGATCCGCCACTGACCTAGAAGCTGAAGTACATTACTTGTTGTAGGTATATTGGGGCTTCTTAAAATTATACAGTACACATGCAAACTAATTTATAAATATTGTTGTTAAAATAAATATTATTTTTCTTGTTGTTGGTCAGTATATCTGTGGAGAAACAGTTCTGCTGCACAAAAACATTTACTTGGTACTTAAGCTTGAATATCGATTTCAATTGTTTAATGTAAATTGTTAACAATATTTCCAAATTTTAAAAATATTAATATTCATAATATACGTTATTTAAATTAAAAACCTAAGTACCTTTCGTATTTTAAATAGTGATGGTTCCCTATGTGTACATTTCCACTGTTTCTAAATTTGCAAATCCACACAGAACAACAAACACACATTTCGTTTAAAACATTTTTTGGGCTCTTCGGATTTAAAAAACATTGGAATTTGCGAATGAATATTAAAACAATTGAATCACGTCAGTGTCAAAACTCACATTATCGATGCACAATCAAAGGAACACATCTAAAAAATAGTTATTTTTCTGTAGAACGGTTTTAATCTGAGCGGAGTCCTTTATTTCGTGACCAATAATAAGGCATTTAACACTATACCCAGGATCGTGAACTAACTTTACGAATTTGTTACTGGTAAAAAAGACTTTTCAAAACATATTTCTTCGCTTTGCTAAAAAATGACGATATTTGGGATGTATCACTTTTATTATTCATTGTAGGCGACATTCAATTGACGCAGATGTTACGATACTTTTAAGTATCGTAATGAGTATAGCGCGCCACGAAAGTCTCTCCGCAGCGGCACCTTGCGGGTGAGAATGCTTACTATAGAAATTATGTTGGTAGCACGAGCTGCAGCTTGGAAACATAAATTTCATATTCGCCACAATCAAAATAGATGCTGGGTGTGTTGTCCCCTTCACTTGTTTTCCAGTGATCTGGTTGCTACCAACATTAACGCAATTTTTAATAGGAGGCCCTCATTCGGCTCGGTGCGCAGAGACTTTCCTGGCTCACTCTACAAGAGCGCCAGATATCCCTCTATTTGATTGAAGACACATGACGACGACCTGGTTCGCCGTGAAGTGTGAGCTGCTTCACCTGGAGTGGTCGAGGTCCCGCTTGTTGCCCAGCAGCAGCGCCGTGAAGTAGCTGGGCAGCTTCAGTTGGGACAGCTTGGCCAGCAGGTCGCGCGCGTCGCGGAAGCTGGCGCGGTCCACCACGCTGTACACCACCACGAACGCCTCGCCCCACCGGATGTGGTCGTAGAGGCAGCCCGCCGCCTGCAACACACGCCGCGCCGGCCCCCGTCACTCCACGCGGCTCGCACCCACACCACAAGCCCCCCAAAAAATGCACAGTTGGCCTCTTAAAATATTACCACTCTGTATTAATGCAGATTGAGTGGTTAGGCGGAAGAGCAGGCCCTATGGCCTGAGCCTCGCCATTAATAAAGACATTATTATTATTATTATTATTATTATTATTATTATTATTATTGTTGTTGTTGTTGTTGTTGTTGCTTCATATCATGACTACAGATGTTATGAGTCGGCTGAGTATAAAATCTACTCCAGGTTGCAACCAGCTACCTAAGGAGCAGATCTAGGGACTGTCGGTGCCTCTACAATACTTTGCGCAAAATGTGAGCTGTGCCAAATAAAGCAATTTCTTTCACTTCCCAGTCCTTTGAATGACCTGGAAGTTTAGCCAAGTTCTTACACAAATTTTGCGTAACAAATCCCAGAGCTCCGATAACTATCGGTACGACCAGTGCTTTTACGCCCCACATTCGGCTGATCTCAATTTCCAAACTCTTGTATTTTATTATTATTATTATTATTATTATTATTATTATTATTATTATTATTATTATTATTATTATTATTATTATTACTATTATTATTATTATTATTACCACTGGCTTGGCAAGGGCAGCATTTCATCCCTCGTACTCTCTGTGTAGAGCTACAGAATGTACGTTAATGTGTAAAGTGAATGTTACGAATCACCTGGACAAAAAAAATGTCAAATGAAATGATGCCTCACATTATAAATACAGACATGTGCATGTATCTGCATAGTTTTAGTTCGAAGGCTGTTTGGATTCTCAGTGTTCCACGAGAGAATGGCACTAAAGAGGCGCGCTACGTAATCTAAAGAAGGTTTGGCATTGCTTTCCTCACTTCCAGAAAGTGCCAAATCGTCATTTGGCACAACGATTGATACTTTTCACATTACTGTCATTTCTAAGCTCCAAACTATCACTCCAGCCACAAAGACAGAACCATAATTTCGGAAGCTGCAAATTGTTCTTGACCTTTTCCTCCTAGGGGACACAAGAGATCAACTGTTTCTAAAAAAAACATAAAGAGGAGAAAAACTGAATATCTGGAAAACAAATTCCATGGGAAAAATAGGAACTTCAGGTCTTGGAAGGATACAAAAAAGCGAACATAGGCTAAGGACGGAAATGAGTATCATAATTGACGAGTATTAGCCAGAGAACGGTGCTAAGTTTCAAATAGTTCGGACTGACGACAGGGACAAGTTTCAGTTAATGACCTCTGTCCGACTTACGACATGGCTCCGAAAGAAGCCCTCACACTCTGCTGAAGAAAGGAAACGTGAACTCGAAACAATTGACTTTTCCTGAGCGCTCAGTAATGAAATACGTACTCACGCGCCCACTCAATGTGGGGTACGTATCATGAACAAAATAAGCAGCAAGGAATGTGAGGGCCCAAACTTTGAGACCCTTCTCGTTCGGAGCTCTCTTCAAAGCATACATCGGGAGAAAACGTTAGAAGACATTCGAAGATCTGTATTTTGGAAGAGTTTTCAAGGAGTAAAAATAGCAAAGTAATTTAATACATAATATGCTTGAGTTCACCTCAAGGTTGTGATTGCCCTCCTCAGCTGTGCCGCTCTGCGCTAAGAATCCTACTTACGGGATGGTCATTTTCACCTTGTCATGGGCTTGGAAGTAAAAAGAAAGTCCATCCATTCAATAGTCACATAATGCATTTAACAATTGTCCAGAAAAATAAAGCATCACATGTATTTATTTTTCATGTTCTGTGTGAAAATATTTCCATTTGGTGAACGTAAATAACGCAAGAATGGTCTAAAATATACAGAGAGAAGGGCTTTCCATTTGTCACTGAACTTATGTTTCGTTGAAAATAACAGAGTTTGGAGAGAGTCAGCCTTGTAACATGCACGCACGTCCGACACCTCAGGGGCGTCCGGGAAACAGTAAAACCTCTAATAAGACATTCTTGAAACCAATCATCTCGCAAAACAATTTGATAGCGTTATTGCCATTTCACGTACTGAAACATTTTCATCCAAAAGTACACGATTCTAAGAAATGCACGAAATCGTGATCAAATTATACGGTAAACTATTCCGGGAGTCACTCTCAACCACACGCCTGGCACAATGGCACCAAAAAACCGTCACGCGAAGCTGCTCTGAGGCGAAAACATGCTTCTTTTATGTTCTACAAACAAGAGGTAAGTTCGAATGCAGAACATGTTAAATTGTTCCTGAGAATTACCATGTAAGCTATTATTTCATTTCTGAATTCGAACTGAGTAAATAATTTAGCATTATTGAAGAAACTCTTTAGTGGGTCGTGGAAATTTGCCAGAATTATTTCAGCCATGTTGTGTATTTTGGAAACGCAACAGTAAGACTTTACACGTTATTTCAAAGATTTTCTTCTTTTTTTTCAAGGTGCATCCCTAAGACCTAGAAAGACAACGGCATTGCTGCAAGTAAGTAGATGTTAATATCAAGGCTCAAATCAGGTTTAGTTATAATCTCGTGCATAAATAGGACGATGTGAAAAATGTTAAGTTTAAATAGATCCAAGAAAAACACCCTGGATAGAGAAGCACAATATGCGACAGAAAAAATAAAGAAAAGCACAAAATAGAGAATTGTGGAGGGGATGGGGGGTTTCTCTGACGGAGCCTACAGTCGTGTGCCCATGAGTGTGGCACCTGGCATGTTCTTCCAGGCGCGCGCGGGACAGTGTACCCAAATGACACCTGGTGTCAAACAACGCTAGTTTAAAAAAAACACTATTTTTAGATAAGAACCCACTTTTTTTGACAAAAGACATCCCTGACTGTTGTAAAAATACCATGGTCCTGGGTTCAATTATATAGAAATTTTTGTTTAATTCTTTGCTTTATAAAAAGGATTTCAGTCTTAAGCAGCAGATTCACAGCCGTAAGTAGCAGATTTACTGCAACCAATTACTCTCGCATGACAATTATTGATCCAACCAACATTACAAAACTTTTCGTGTTGAGCATTTTTCTAAGTTTACGGCAGTCTATATTACTGAATTCTTGAATAAATTGCGACAAAACTACAGTAAATACTTATTAACACGAATTCCACGGGGCCGAAATAATCGGAGTTCATGTTATAAAAATGCATGTTATCCGAGTATTATAAACGTCTGTATTAACGTAATCCCTTGCCGGTACCGAAGTTTTGTTCGGGTTACGGCGAAGTTCGTGTTAAGCGAGTTCGTGCTAACGAGGGTTTACTGTATATATTTTTCAATCCACCGCATGTGTACAACCTTGTTAATGTGAAGAAGTCAATAAAAAATTGTGACTTAAAAATAACTTTCTTTGATGTCCCTCTGTAGTTTTTCGGGCCATGGACGCTATCCCTTTCTTTTGGCTCTATGCAGGGCAGTGTCCCTAGATAAAGAGTAGCGCAACCCCCGCCATTTAATATGCACCCACCAGACAATCCTCTCAGGCACCAATCAGGAACTGAAGGGAAATGATAACAATTGGTGACATTATGAAGATTTTCAAGAAGATTTATATTGGTTTGGGGTATTTTCATGGTTCTCAACACACAGAATATCTCGTAGTTCTAATTCTCCCGACAACTGGACATAAAATGGCGGGATCGATGGAACAATGGAATGCGCTACTCTCTGTATCTTGGGACTCTAAAGCAGGGCGTCGCAGAGAGCGGTGCAAGGCCGCGGACCGCATTAAGCATCCGTCGCCCACGGCCTCCTGCCCTGCGCGCGCGGTCGCATTGTTTTCGTAATTAATCGCCGGTTAGGCTCACGCGCTGCATTTTCTCGGAGATAATTTATGCGCGAGTCCCCGTCGCGACCTTCCTCAACTCCTCGGCTTCCCCACGTCGCTCCCAGGGAGCGCGCGCGCGCGCGGAGCAGTTCCAGAACAAAAGAGGAGCCACGATTTATGAGTGCTGAGAGTAGTCAATTTGTCATTCCGCTCCGTGGGGTTAAATGAGCGTCAATCGGTGGAGTGAAAGAAAAGGAAGGGTTTCTGACCTGCTAAATTACATTTGTAGAGGCTCTGAGGAGTTCGTAGTAAATACGACTTACTAAGTAACGGAGGTGGAAATCAGATAATCAATATCTTTGTACTGGAGGGATTACCACAATTCATGTTGATGCATCGAGTATTTTTTTCATGAATATGGAGTGGCAGGATTTTCGACACTAGCTAGAAAGACACTAAATAGCTAGATAGCTAAGTCGAGTTTTGTCGCTGTCTGGAGGAGAATTCTAGCGGCCGACTGCTCTAATCGGTAGTTTTCCGTGGTTTCTCCGATCAACATCAGGCGAATGCCGGAGCAGTACCCTAACAATCGGGCCAAGGACCGCGCGCGATCTTGCCTTCCTCTTTCTTGTCCTACCCTCACCCCTTACTTACACTTACATGCACTGCACTGCACTATTCCGGGAGATCGGTCGAGAGCTTAGAGCTTGTCCCGGCTGTGGGGTGCTCCGCTGTTGTGAGATATTTGATTAAGGAAAACTCCGCTAGCTGACGGTAGATCGGCGCCAGTTCTCACCATCCAGCGGAGGAAGATTACCCCCAACCTACAAGCAAAATCATGTACTACACTTTTAGGACAAATGACCTCAGCAGTTGACGCGCCCGGGATCATCAATCAATCCATGAATATGCTAGATCACTGGTTCAAAAGTCAATCAATAAACACTGCTTCGTATACCCCACATTTAATCAATAATTCAATCCCCATTTTCGTTGGTAATGGTGACTCCGTCGCGGCCTCTTCCATTCTTCCCCACCAGCATCCCCTCCACCCGCATCTTTTGCTCTGAATCAGCGGCCAAGGGTGGCCGGTTTCTCCCATTGTGGCCGCCAGAAAGTAAAACGGCGGTATGGCGCCTCCTGCACGCCGCTTCCTGCTCCCCCACCTCTCCCACCCTTCTGCAGCGCTCGCTAATGGTAACTTCACGAACGCGCTCCAGGCAGTCGTAATACGGATCTCAGCGCTAACGACATCTGTAAACAACGCATCGCATAATGGTGGCCTAAGTCAAACGAACAGCGCGCGCTGTGCGAGCACGCCCACAACTACCGCCGCCGCCGCCGCCGCCGCCGCCGCCGCCGCCACCGGCGCTGCCGACCCGCGAGAGAGAGCGAGCGGCTCGCTTACCGAACAAGACGTTTCTGCATGAATGAATACGAGAGAGCTACTTTAAATCATACTCGAGATAAATATGTCAAGATCTTCTCAAATACATGAATCACGGGTGGGTGGGGAAAGCGAAGCGGGAGCGCCCAGCGCGCCCACGCGGTCCCCGCGGTCCCCACCGCCCCCGCCCCACCGGAAGCGAAGGGAGCGGAGCGCCGTCGCTTCCGCCGCCCCCACCACTCCCCTGGGCAGACGCTAAAGGCCCAATCGGAATGCAAACGTAAACCTAAGCCAAACGCATTGACCAGTGTTGTCAAGGTCGATGCCATCAGCGGGAGTCCGTGGCACAAGTGCCATGACGAAATTGCCCCTAGACTAAAGAGGTATATCTTTACTCTATGGTTAAGCAAAGCTAAAGTTTGTGAACGTATTATACGAGTGATCCTTTTCCAAGAATTGAATTATATACCCTGTACATTGAAATACATTAAGACATGAAAATTTGCCACATCCTTAAATTTTTCTGCCCACACCCAAGTTGACAATTTTCTTTGTTCAAGTTTATTGAGTAATGACAAATTGCATCACTGGGACTCTGCTTCTGCGAACTCCATAATAAGAACAGTGCTTAAAGGGTTGGGAGTCAGAGCTCCGTTATTACCAGGCTTTGGAATGGAGGAAGGTGGTGTTATATTTTCGTTCCAGCTCATTACGTTCAGGCGTTTTTAATTCCCGGAAAATTCAGATGTTCATAGCTATCAGAGTGGAGTCAATAGCAAACCTGACAGGTGGGGATGAGAAAATGACTTAACGATCCCGTTAGGATCACAACTGTTCTAGTTAGAAATTGATGCTTTAAATGGCCTAATGTCATTTTCAGATCAAATTACCTGTCACGATTTATTTTCTCCTGAATGATTGCACCCTTTGTTGTTCATACGGAAGCATCATCCTCGAGGTTTTCCACATTTGCCTCGATAACTATCATTTTAAGTGCTAAGACCACTGTCAACATTTCAAGTGCTAAATCTACTGACATCACTGTAAATACTCTCGTACATTTCAGAATTTCAAATGCAAAGTTTACTACCCCACTCAATTAATATTCATAGTAATATTTTTTTCTTGCATAATATTAACACAATTCGAACGCAATATGCTATGAAAGAGTAAATTTATTATTTTTACACTAACAACAAAAACGACCATCATGCCAAAAAAACTTACAGTGAAATTTTTAATGCCATCATGATTATTAATATATTGGACATTTTATGAAGCATGCTCCGTTGGGAAGTGGGTAGACACATTAATTGAAATTCGAACCTTCACTAAGAACGTCAGTATTTGCTCTTACGCGTCACCAGCGATAACACCTTAATTAAGAGTTCATATTAATCAACGAAAGGAAGGGAGTCTTGAATGTACCTAGCTGTTCAACAGCATCATTTTTATTTTATATGAGGAATTTGTAATGCAGAAGGAAGATAAATTGGGGCTGCGAACGAAATGCGTGTTTAGATTAGTCTCTGTCAGCTTTTCCTTCAACGTAATACATAATGCTTCCAACTAACAGATTTTGATGACACTAGTGAATGGAAGAACTCAACGGCAGCTTCGTGTTTTGGGAGCGACGCATGTAACTATTACGGAAATGTCACAGCAGAATCGTTTTGACGTTGCTCAGGGAGCTAACATGGAATTTCAAGGTCAGAGCAGAAAAAGGAAAACGTAAACTTGCCCTGGTTAGAAGTCCTGCGTTTCGTGGAATACCAATGTAACTGAACTATGACCTACAATTTTAATTGAATAAAATGATCCAGCACTGTCGACTTGTTTTCCCGTATTCCTGTATTTCCAACTTGCTTTCCAAGGCAGCATTACATTAAGCTAGACTGTAAGATCTGAATTGCAGCGAAGAAAAGTTTTGGCACTTGTTAAGTAAATTAGAACAAAGTAGTATTCTAGAAAAGAGCAAAGAGTGAATTACCTTGATGTCAGCCTATTTATTCCCGAAACATAGTGTGCAAACACTATTCTAAAACACACGACATGCATTATCTGTTATTTTTAAGATATCCATCGATTGTACATGACAATAATGTGATCATGTATTTTTTTTATTTATTTATTTATAGTCGCATCAACTGCGAGGTTATTAGCGACTATTCTGTAATTTTACAATAAGGTACATACATTAAGTTTACAAGGTTCTGTAAGTTTACATAGCATGGTTACTTTTTTTTTTTTACAATTATACATTTTGTTCAGTGAATAGTGAGACATTACAGTTTATATTACACCAGGGGTTGGAAATATTTTACTACATGTGATAAATTACACAGTTCGTATGCTTAAAAACAATATTACAGTTTGTTTTACAGTTCGACATTAATTGATTTGCAAAATTTTAAATTTTTTTTTTCTTGTAGGGAGCTTGAATAAAGTAAAGCATCAGAATTAAAGTTCTGTAAGATTGTTTGGCGGGATTGATTGTACATAGGACATTCCTGAATAATATGTATTATTGTTATTTGTTCATTACATATATTACAAATTGGGGGAGTATTCTGGTTTATTAGGTAGAGGTGAGTAAGCCTCGTGTGTTCTGATCTAATTCTGGTGATTGTAACTTGATCTTTGCGGCACAATTTTTTTGAAGTCTGCAGGTTGTAGAAGTTTTTTATCTTCTTATGAATACTACTAGCCTTATAAATTTTCCAATCTTCGCTCCACTTGGTTTTCATTTTTCCATACAAGTACTTCCAGATATCATTTGTCGTGTGTGCTATGTTATGCACATTTTTTACTGACCGGAGGTCGACTAGTGATGTTGGAATCTGACTTCCTGGTGCAGCCAGTGGTATATCCAGAAGAGGGGGAATCCAGAAGATAACAAGTTTTTTACCAAGCCTTTGAATAAGATGGTGTAGTTCTTGAATCTTTTCACCATTTCAGCCATTTCAGAGTTTGAAGTTTTGTTGGAGCATAGTTTTATTGTAGAGAGTGAGTTTGTGAATACAATTATATTTGAGTCCAGCGATTGATGTATCATTTTTAGTGCTGTCATTAAAGCATAACTTTCAGTGCTATTAGAACTGCAGTAGTGATGTAGTAAGAAACTAAATTTTTCATTGGGTGTATATACGATGGCTTCAGTATCTTGTTCACTATTTTTGTTACTAATATAAAAATGGGAGTAGTTTTTATACTTCTGGATTACTTCTTTAAATTGTGTGTTCCAATCTTCTTTTGTTAAATTGCTATTGTTATAATCAGTGAGTGATAGCTCTAATGTCATTTTTTCTATGGTCCATGGTGGTATTTGGAATTGTCTATGTTTCTCAGCACTTATACTTTTAATGTTTAGTTCTTTAAGTTGCTGGGTTATTCTACTGTACATAGGTTTATATCGAAAGTGACTATTATAGATATTCTGTAGCTGAGGAAAAATGTCATTGTGTATTATAGGGTTAGTAGACGAGGCAGCTTTGGCAGCATACTTGAGATTGAGAGTTTTCCTTCGGTGGTTTAATGAGGTTTCTTGTGCTTCAATAAGTATACTTCCTATAGGGGTGGTGTGGAAGCATCCAGTGCATATTCTAAGCCCTTTATTGTGTATTGATTCTATTTTCCTCAGCTCTTTTTTGTTAGCAGATTGGTATAAGAGTGAACCATAATCGATTTTTGTGTGATCATGTATTGTACGGTAAATAATAGTATAAATTGAAATTGTGATTTCCAGTGTTCAGAGAACATACATACATTACAAAAATAACAAACGTGTAGTGTTTAGGCCCTTTGAAATGAGGAGCTACGTATGTATTAAATGTTATGTATGAATGTATTGAATGTTAAGAGCTTCTTGGAAATCAGAGAATGATTTTTATCTTCATATTCATTTCTTCATAATCTCATTTTATAATCTTCATTTCTACATCATAATCTTCATTTCTACATCATAATCTTCATTTCGACATCATAATCTTCATTTCGACATCATAATCTTCATTTCGACATCATTATCTTCATTTCGACATCATTATCTTCATTTCGACATCATTATCTTCATTTCGACATCATTATCTTCATTTCGACATCATTATCTTCATTTCGACATCATTATCTTCATTTCGACATCATTATCTTCATTTCGACATCATTATCTTCATTTCGACATCATTATCTTCATTTCGACATCATTATCTTCATTTCGAGATCATAATCATCTGCATTTCATGATAATCTTCTTCATTTCTTCTTGATCCATATTTCGTCTTCTTCTTCATCTTTATTTTCGTTCATTTCTACTTCTCAGTTTTTCTTCATAATCATTTACAACTTCTTGATTTCGTCTTAATTTCATTGGCTTTCTTCTCCCTTCTTCTTCTTTCCTTCAACTTCTTGTTAATTTTTGTCACGACTGTCCGGAGCACGGGGCTGGGCGATTTGCTTGTCCAGGAGACGGCCGGCGCGTCGTAGCACGCGTTCGTCGTTTGGCGTGGGCGGGCCGCCCGCCCTTTCGCCCGCCCCCCGGCCGCTCGCCTCTCCCTATAGAAACTCAGCCGCGCCGCGCCGCGCCGTGGCGGCCTATTTACAAGCAAACGGAGGGATCCTCGTCCTCTGCTTGCTCAGCGGCGCGGGACGTCTGTCGCTCCGCCGCTGGCTCCTCCGAGTCGCGACGGGCAGATTAGGGCGAGGGTTAATGAAGCCTTGGAAGAAATATTAACAGATGGAAATATCAAGGAGAGGATTCGGACGAAATCGACTATCGAAAGGGAGTTAATTATTTAATGAAATTAATGTATTTGTCAGGATGAAAAACTACAAGTAAAAACCTTCAGGAAGATGAATGAAATGGATGAGCAAATTGATATATTGTTCATGCTATTTTGTGAAGATAGATCAGACAGTGGCAACCAAGTTTAGATAACTAATATTTGGGCAATTGTAAAATGATGAAAGATGATTTTGAGTAACTGAAAGAATTCTTATGTAACGTTTGAATCAACAAATCAACGGATTATCTAAAAAAATGTGGTGGTTTGCCTTTGTCTCCTAATTACAGCCGCAAGGTGTAAACGTCACAAAACAAGTGAAAGCACTATGCAAAATCCACGTTACTAAACATAACACAGAGCGATTACTGCCGCATGTACCACGGACCTAATTACATATCATCGAGTTTCAACTTTGAGAGAAAAACGAAGCTCCTCCTTCGGTTTGGACCAGACGTCCTCTAGCCCACAAACCCGGCCTTCCGTCTCCACAGCCCCGCCTTTCGCCTCCCCTGCCGTCGCCGCCACAGTCACGCGCTCGGCCACCTGTGCGGCGTCGCACGAAGCGTCCATCCATTGCCCTTGCGCCGCCGCACACTGGGCCACATAACCTCACATTTGAAGTGTTCAAACTCTCACGTTCAAAGTGTTCGAAATCTCACGTTCAAAGTGTTCGAAATCTCACGTTCAAAGTGTTCGAAATCTCACGTTCAAAGTGTTCGAAATCTCACGTTCAAAGTGTTCGAAATCTCACGTTCAAAGTGTTCGAAATCTCACGTTCAAAGTGTTCGAAATCTCACGTTCGAAGTGTTCGAAATCTCACGTTCAAAGTGTTCGAAATTTCACGTTCAGTGTTCAACATTTCACGTTCAAAGTGTTCAAAAATGTATTTTTAACTTCTGTTATTACGAATTTGACAACCAAATTATTAATGGCGGGTCAAATACGACGAAGGATTTTTCTTTTTTAAAGAACGTTAAAATGAATGTAACTTTACGGCGCACTGATTTTTCCGTTACGTTCTCTTAGCACGTCGTCGCTTACAAAAGAGAATTTGATCAGTGTATTGTGCTAAGCATTTTGCACTTACCGTTGCAAAGGTGACTCAATACCGGCGGCGGTTAGAAACTGGATCTTAAAGTTGTTTCTTAAATAAAATAGTATTCTATTCATCAGACAATTCCAAATACAGAGAAATGTTATGGAATACTTATCTTTCTCTTTTCATTATTTTTTAAAACACTTATTCCAATAATACAATTGTAACATATGATTAACAATTAAATGTTTATCTTTTGAATCACCATCACCATTTGATTTTTCAGCTTTTCAAATCCAACAAATGTATAACAACTTAACGGCTTAGAGAGTGCAATGTTTGACCTGAAATATTAACTAAACTTAAACGACCAGGATTATTTATATGACCGGAGTTTAATAGTTCTAAAATCACTATAGCCACCCTACCAGATCCCAATTCCCGACAAGAGACTTTTTCCCTTTTTAGACGTTTTCAGCCTTCTGTCCCCACTGTGCGCCCCCCCCCCCGCCACCGACAGTCAGCGGTGGACGATGACGGTGGGAAAGCGGCACCGATGGCCGCGGCGCGGCGCGGCGGCGGGTGGAGATGCGATGGGTGCGCGGGAGGTGGCAATGACGTCAGCGGCAGGCGGTTGCGGAGATGAAGGGAGGTAATGTCAATCTGGAGAGATGGCGACCAGATAATGTTAGAAACAGATCAACGGAGTTTTAAAATACGCGATGATTGATGCTGGGTATTGTGATAAAGGCCAATAAGAGTATTTTCAGGATGAGTGCAGGGGAATAGGACGGGCAATGAGTGTAGGGGAATTGGACTGATGATGGTCTCGCAGCAAAGACATTTTCCATGCGAATGAGACGATTTCTGATAAATTTGATAATTTTCAAATGTGTTTACGAATGTAACGACGGGGAAGATAATGTGGGTATGTCAACAAATGAAACGCTACGGCGGAGGTGTCACCAAGGAATCATTTAGGGGGAAAGTCTCAAATAGCAACCGCGGTGACTCCTCTAAACGGCGGTGGTTGTCGGGTGGTATCCACGGGGGTTGTACCAGAAGTGGATAGAGGGCTATTTGCAAATTTGGTCATGGAGACCATGCTCTCACCCCAAGCAATCCTCCCTTTGTTTGTTGAAATTTTACTGATTCTATTCAAATTTAATATTTTCTCAATTTATTTATTTAAGGCCGCTTTTTAACTGTAGTTACCCATGCGTCATCGGTTACTCGGAACCCACACGTCATCCACGACGGCCTGTGCACGACCTGTTGTCACAAATATTGTCCCCTACGCGTTCTTCTTTCATTCAAAAATTATTATAATCCAATCTTGTAGTTGGTGCCATCCACATTGCCAACTAATTCTGACTGTATTGATCATGCATTTTAATAAATAAGGCAAATAGAATTAATATAATTCGTAACTACTTTATAATTTATTTGTATTTGTAAATGGGGGGATTTTGTCGCATGCATTACGTAATTATTTTTAGGGGTCATCCATAAATTACGTAATGCTACGGGGAGGGGGAGGGGGTTGGAGGCAGCGTTACATTGTGTTACATAGGGATACGGGGTATTAGTTTATTGTTACGTAACACTGATATTTATTCATTCTTCCTTCACTCACAACTTGTCCCAGTCTTATTGTTTGGTGCAGTCAGCATCGCCAACTAATTCCGCCTTTAATTATTAAGAATTTTAATCTACAACACAAATAAAATGAATACAAATAGTGTTTACTGTGCTAAAATTTATTTTTCATTTCTTGCAATTACAAGGTGTTGACCTAAACGTTAAATAATTATTGAAGGGGAGTTCAATCGCGCGTTACGGGTGCGTAACAGGAGAAGACGGTGTATTCAAAATACTCCAAATTTGAGTTACGTAATTTATGAACCAGCAACCCTTGGGCGTGGTGGTTCGAGCCGAAATTCCTCCTCCCCTCCCCAACACGAAGAGAGGCGTCGGGCTGCGGGGAAGAGGGGCGCAGCCGGGCAGAGCTCCATTGAGCGCAGGCCACGCGACCTGTCGCGTCCGCCGCGTGCGGCGCGCGGGCGCACGTGGCCCCGCGCCGCAATAACAGCGCCGACGGCCGTTATTAGCGCCATTCAAACCCGCCGGCTGCGGAATCCTCTCTTCCCTGGAACGCCGCGCCGCGCCGCCACCGTCGTCGTCGTCTTTTGTCTTACTCGGAATAATGCGGGACAAAGGCTGCAGGAACTACGTCTGTTCGCTCAGTTCGCGTACAATGCTGCTTGGCTGCTTCGGGAAAAGTAGGAAAAGATGCGGGAACATTAATGTAGCTCCAAACGATGTTTCAGCTTGGCGAATATAGATCCTAACTGAAAATGTAATAATTGCCAGACGGCATTGTAACGGTGTACTGTAATTGTTACGCCGAATTCAGTAATTTAAAATAAATTAATAGAAGATATTTAAATAATAGAAAGTATTGAATTAATAGAATGTATTGTGAATTGCAAATCATAAGAAATGTAACTTCCTTATTTGTGCACGTCTTCTAAATTTCAGTGGGAACTATAGTTTTTCAAATTATCGTTTTCCATTGTCGCAGCAAAAAGTATTATTCTTTCATGAAGAACATAATGAAGGTTAAGGGCACAAATGTATAACTAATTTATCTTTGAAAATACATTTTATTACATAGCGAATATTTTTCAACAAAACTTTAAAAAACGCTCTTTTTTTATGTATTCAAAATTCGACTAGAATATGGTTTAGGATAGAGGTCACAGAATTATGAAAACATGCACATCTTTCATTTCTCCCCGTAACTCGTCGCACACAGTTTTTAACTGATTTTGATGTAAATACATAAACAAATAGAACTCTCATTTAATCCTTTTCTTACTTTTCTGAATACGTATGTTTTTCTTTCTTTATATTGTTTTTATTGTTCTATTTATTCCTTCTTGATCTAGGAGTCTCCCTTATACGACATCTCAACGGTAATTTGTTTTGACATAACACACGTTCCATCCCATTCCATTTCTTGTTAATACAATCATTTGTATTTTTAATATTTTCCTTCGTCAAAAAAGTAATTTGCCGACAGTCTCTGATTTTTTTCACTATTGGAAAAGTATCACCACAAATCGAATTTAAATATACTGCGTAATAATCACACCTATAATCTTTTTGTGTAGTTAGATTAAACATTTTAAGTATTAGATGTAAGATGCGTGAATGTGGTCGTATTTTGCAAAATTTCCCGTTACGTAATCGCACGACTAGCAAACATTAAACAACAAAGAACATGAGTACCATTTACATTTTCAGCAGTATTCGCACTTCCGTATTTCGCCAGTTCTTCCCTGACCTTCAAGTAAATGAGAAACCTAAGCGGGCGCGTCCATTGTGTTGGTAGAAATTTGTAAGCGCCGCCAGGAGAACCGAAAGCTGCAATCCGAGCCGAAGAAAGTGACCAAACACGACTACAGTTTGTAGACACCTGTCTAGTATTGTCCTGTACGGGCGCGATGTCCCAAGACGCTCGGGCCGGGGATCACCTCGAGAACTCTGGAGCAGCTCTGACGGGAAGAAAGAGAGCCCGTGAGCGGCAAGAGACGCGGCCGCCGCGCCGTCACTGCCGTGCGCCTTTGTTGCCGCGCAGAAGAGAGCGCTTTCAGAGCGAGGAGCGCACCTGTTAGCCGAGCCCTATGTAAGTCTACCCGGGACGCCTGTGGCTGCTGAAGCAGCCCACAGTGCCTGAGGATGCGGTTTTGGACGGTCGGAATCACACGATCGATGTTTTCGGTTTTTGACGCACAGCTGGCTTTTCTTCTCCTTTCGTTTGGTTAGACGATGAGTTCAAAAAAGAAGAAAAGAATAAGAAGAAGAGGAGGAGGGCAACGACGAAGATGACGTCAACGAAGATGAAGAGGATGTCGACGAAGGAGAAGACATCGACGAAAATGAGGGCAACGATGGAGAAGGCGGAGGCGTCGCTGAAGAAGACACCGTCCAAGAAGAAGGCAGCGTCGAAGAATAAGGCAACTCCGCCTTGAAAACGAAGTCAAAACCGACGACGGAAAGACAGTGATAACCAAGAGGATATGAGCAACGTACAGAAAGATTACGAGGGCGAAAAAGACGACGACGATGAAGTAAATAATGGTGGAGAAGACGGCGAATATTTGACAACGAAAAAGAAGAAAATTTCGATGATGAACAAGAAGAATAAGATTGTGATTAATTTAATAGTAATTTCGGGCGCTTCAAGTGTTAAGGTCACTAGTCCCGTCAGTGTAGTACATGTTTTATCGCCGGCAGTGTTGATATTCCACCGTTGGCGCCGACATGCCCGTCGGCTTGCGGGGTTTTCCCTAAACAGGTATCTCCCATTAGCGGGGCCCCGCCCCAGTGTGTGTGTAAGTTAAGGGTGATGATAAGACAAAGAAGAGAAAGGAAAATTGTGCTGTTCGTGATCCGTTTGTTAAGATATTGCTCGGGTATTCGTCTAGTATCGATCGAAGAAACTACAGAAAACTTCCGGCCAGAGCAACCGGCTGCTAGAATTTTCCTCCAGACAGTGTCTGAGTTGGTCCTAGCTATGTAGCTAGTGATAAGATTTTGACGATGACGAAGAAGTTAAAGAAAACGACGAAGACGATGAGGAGGGAAACGGAGATGGAAAGAAAAATAAATTCCAACAAGTTTCGAAATTCTTTGAGTAGGTGGTTTGGCCCACAGCCCACGAAGCCTCGGTCCTCACCACGGCGGCGGCGGCGGCGGCGGCGGCGGCGGCGGCGGCGGCGGCGGCGGCGGCGGCGGCGGCGGCGGCGGCGGCGGCGGCGGCGGCGGCGGCGGCGGCGGCGGCGGCGGCGGCGGCGGCGGCGGCGGCGGCGGCGGCGGCGGCGGCGGCGGCGGCGGCGGCGGCGGCGGCGGCGGCGGCGGCGGCGGCGGCGGCGAGAGGCGCTGCGGCTCTTTCCGGACTCGAACAATGGGCCATCGGCGCGCGGGTGGCGCCGGGCGGCACAGGGCGGCGCGGGGGCGGGGCTGTGCGAGGAGTGTTACGTAAAACGCCTCGCGGAAGGGAAACATGCTCACTCGCGCGACCGGCCTCCGCATCCACCGCTGCAACACAATACACACGAGCGGGTCTAGAGATGGGGTCGCTGATCACGCACTTGGAACAAATGCTTTACTGTGGTCTGGATTTACAACTCTGAAGTGCTTTCGAGACTTTATAAAAGAAAAAAAACTTTTGTGACAATCTTCGAGAATAATAGAAGATTTAGTTTGTGATGTGGAGTTTAAGTAACCATTTAGTTTAATTTTTTCCCCCATTTGTGTTGGGAAAATGGTTGTCTTCTTCCATTTGCTTTTCGTGGCATATATGTTAAAAGCTCAGTATTTGGGTACATTCGTATATCATGACATGACTTCTTCCATTGAATAAATATGTTGAAACTTTCTTCGGTGTCGTAGAGAACAATTCCACACTATCCTGTATCATTCGGATATTTAGTATCCTTTTTATTATAGACAATCACTTATTAGTCAGTTAAAATCAATTATGGTATATGGGAAGAGGGAGTTTATATTGTTTAAAGGAAACACTTATTCTTGATACAATGTCACATGTAATCTTGATAAAACTTGAACTCTCTTCCTGTATACCATCATTGATTTTATCTGACTAATATGTAATTGTCTAAAATAAAAAGGATACTAAATATCCAATCAGAAATAACAGACAATCAAAGTGTGATCTAGTATCATGTATCCATTCTTACGTACAAGGAATTCAGCAAACAAATATTATATTGCGTTATTAATGGGAATATTTAAACCCCTTTGGATGATATACCATGGAATCTTTGCAAACAGGTTTATAGTATTGAGCGAGTTGGTTTACTTCGAGCAGATTTCTTGGGCGCTCTCCCGGCGCGCGTCCTGCGCACGTTGTGCCAGCCTCCGGCCTCGGCGCCAGTCGCGGTCGGCGCGCGGAGCGGCGCCCGTGCGCCTGTGCGCCCGCGGTGCCGTCTGCTCCCACGATTATGGGCCTTCAACCGGGCGGGCCCCGCCCCGCCCTGCCCTGCCGCCTCCCCTCCCCTTCCCCCTCATCATCCACGCCCTCGTCGATTACCCGCGGCGCCTGCCCCGCGCCGCGGCTCCTGCTGCTTCCCGTTAGAACTCATCGCGGCTCGGCGGCGCCGTGGCGGGCGGAGCGGACGCAGGCGGGGCAGTGGCGGGCGGGACGGGGAAGCGCAGCGGGCCGGGCGGCGGCGGGCGGGGAAGCGGGGGGGGGCAACCCCGGGCGGGGCCGTGGCGGACGGGGTGGCGGCGGGCGAGGCGGCGGCGGGCGGGGCGGCGGGGGGTGGGCAACCCCGGGCGGGGCGAAGACGGGCGGGGCGAGGACGGGCAGGGCGAAGACGGGCGGGGCGAAGACGGGCGGGGCGAAGACGGGCGGGACGAGGACGGACGGGGCGAAGACGGGCGGGGCGAAGACGGGCGGGGCGAAGACGGGCGGGACGAGGACGGGCGGGGCGAAGACGGGCGGGGCGAAGACGGGCGGGGCGAAGACGGGCAGGCGAAGACGGGCGGGGCGAAGACGGGCAGGACGAAGACGGGCGGGTCGAAGACGGGCGGGGCGAAAACGGGCGGGGCGAAAACGGGCGGGACGAGGACGGGCGGGACGAGGACGGGCGGGGCGAAGACGGGCGAGATGGGGTAGGAGTAGGGAGCGGGGTGGCTGCGTTTCATTATTCCGGGCGCGTCAACTGCATTAGTCCCTTAAGTGTAGTACATGCTTCCCCCTCAGAAGGTAGCAGTGATCTTCTCCCGCTGGATGGTGAGATAGGCGTCGACCTGCCCGTGTGCTAGCGGGGTTTTCTCCAACTAGGTATCTCCCACTAGCGGAGCAACACTCCAAGCTATAAGCACCCAATCCATCTCCCGACATGTGTGGTAGTGTAAAGCATGTAAGTGTAAGTCTGTAAGTAAGCGGTGAGAAAAGGACAAGGCAGAGGAAGGAAACATCGCTCGCGGTCCGTGGCACGTTTGTTAGGATACTTCTCTAGGATTCGTCTGCTGTTGATCGGAGAAACCACGGAAAACTACAGACCAGAGCAGTCGGCCTCTAGAATTCTCCTCCAGACAGCGACTGAATTAGATCCAGCTATGTAGAAAATCCTACCACCGCCGACGGGACTCGAACCTAGGATCTCCCGGTCAGGGGCACTGCAGAGATATCGTTGATGCCCTGAGCCACCTCTCCCGGTCGGGGGGGGGGGGGGGCACTTACACACCGTCAGCATACCCCAGGGTAAAGTATCATGAAGATTTGAGACTTTGAGATTCTTTAACTACTGGACTCCGACAGCGATAATATATTATCCACAAATTTATCTCCTTTATCTTGCCCTTAGTGACCCTACTACTTTTATGGACATTCATGGAGAAGTGGGAAATGACCTGGCTGTCGAGTACTTGAATTTAAGAAAAACGTAATAATGATTTGAGAATATGAGACTCTGTCCTCCCTCGATTCCCACATCATTGTGGGATTCGAGTAATATCAACAAAATTATCGCATGATCATTTTCTAAATTTAATTCCACGAAACACATTGGGCAAAAGTTTGAGTAAACTCGGAAATTGAGATAATGTGAATGATGTCACGGGCCCAGTAAACTCTGAATCTCTTAGGGAGTCTCTCACCTAAGAGATCGTCTTCAACTCATCTCCAGCAAAGTTATAGGCAATTCAACATTTTCTATGATTCACCAAAAACTTTTATGTTTTTTATTCCCATTATGTTGCTTTTGTGTATCTTGAAGAAAATGTGACTCGGGCCTTTTTGGACGCCAAGCAACCAGGAACTTCGCACTGAAAGTAATTAATAGTTTTTCAAAATATTATCATCTGTTCAGTTTTTCTCTCGGTGCATTCGACATAATTCAATGCATATAATGCTCTGAAGAAAGAGAAAATAAAATGGATATATTCGTTGACCCACATTACAGTTACTCCGAGTAATTAAAAATACTGTTTGTTTGTGACTTTTTATTAGGCCTGGAAGAATGAGAAAAAAGTGGATTTAATTTCCTTTTTAAAACGCTGTGCATTTAAGATTTCAAAACAGTCACTGGATCACTTTAGTTTTCTCAGTTGTCGCACTTACGTTAATTCTTAACATTTAGAAAATATTTTTTTCGTCGTATTGTGACAGGTGTACTCTTGAAAGTTACTTTTAAATTTTTCTCTTATTTTACGGGCGACACGGTAAAAATCAACGATCGTTGAAATCTAGAGATGTACTAGTGTCTTAATGTCAACAATAGCTGGAACAGATGGGCAGTGCAGTGAAGCAGGCGCTTCTGACCCACTAGCACCGAAACGAAAATATTGGCATCTGGAGAATCAAGCACTGCTGAACTCATTAGGTTAAAATGAAATTCTAATGTCAGGTAAGCCAGTTGGGCAAGTTTCGGCGATTTCTCTCCATTTCTACGAATGAATGATTGATTGGTTCCTCTTCCCATAGCACATGCAGTGCTCATTTAAACTCCGGTGCAAATTTGATCCACGTATTATTAGTAATACGGTCCCTCAATTAAAATATTTTAAGTGAATAGACCATAAGTAGCTTTAAGGTATAATAATGGAAGTGAAATTATTTGAATTTGTCATCGTAATAGGTTCGGGATACCAGTTATATTGATTATACAAATATGTCTTAAAATATAGGAATGTTCACATCGTCTTCTGAACAGTCATATTTGTAAAGTGCATACTTAAATCATTATGCCATGAATTGCAAAGTAGTAGATATTACAGAGGAAAGAACGATTTACTTTTTGCAACACCATTATTTTCCAAATCGTTTAAATATGTTCAATTAATGTGTAAGCATTTGTAAGATTTGAAAGGACCTCATTTTAAAACGTTTCCAAAAGCGTACCACAAGTATCTCATCTTCGGGAGCGCAGGTGGCTGATCTTTTCAAACGACCCAAGGGCATTTCTTATTCCTGTCGTCTTTGCCTCGAGATCAGTCGTAGCTTTTATCGGGCACAAGAGTAAATTCGTGATGCGTGCCCACGAACTTCAGAGGGCTGTATTAGGACGCATCCAATTCACAGACAATGTTAGCTTTGCACTCAAGCAATTCTTCCCGAGAGCGACTTCCCACTCGAGCGGCAATGACTGTGGGTTCGCCCCCACGTGTAGCAGGTCCCGCGGCGCAGCAGGCAGAGACCTCGAGGACAAGTCCGGTAGCAGCAGCAGCAGCAGCGCTGCAGCTGTGGCGGTGGCAGTGAGGACGGTGGGAGCGGCAGCTAGGGCAACAGGAACCGCGTCAGTGGCGGTGACGGTTGCCTGCCTCTGGTGGTGATATGATTGATTGTTAGTGTTACCGGGGGCATCAACAACTAAGAGTCATTAGTCCCGTAACTGTAGTGCATGTTTTTGCTCGGGAGATTATTCGGCGGTGGTCTTCCCCCGCTGGATGGTGAGATCCGGCTCCGACCTACCGTTTTCCCCAACCGGCGGGGTTTTCCTCAACCAGGTATCTCCCACAGGAGGGGAATCGCCGCAGCCGGGACAAGCTCTACGCTCCCGACTGGTCTCCCGGCATGTTAGTGTAATGCATGTTCGTGTGTGTGTAATGGAAGAGGATAGCACATGGAAGAGATAGGAAAGTTCACGCGCGCTCCGTGGCCCGTTTGTTAGGGTACTGCTCTGGCATTCGCCTGGTGTTGATCGGAGAAACCACGGAAAACTACCGATCAGAGGAGCCGGTCGTTAAAATTCTCCTCCAGACAGCGACTGAATTCGACCTAGCTGACAAGCTATTGCCGAATATCCTGACACCGTCGGTACTCGAACCCAGGTCAGAGGGACTGCAGTGACATCTGTTGATGCCCTGAGTCATCTCTCCCGATGGAGCGGTGGGGGTGGCAGTGAGTGAGGTGGTGACGATGGCGGTGGTGGAGGTTGGATACGGGAGACGTTGGCGGTGGCCGAAGCAAGCGGGGTTGGGGCGGCGGAGGGGAAGATGGCAGCGAGGAGTGAGGAGATGAGCGATGTGCAGGGCGTAGGGGAACGAAATAATTGAAGGGCTGAGCGCAATAGAGGTCTAACACCCTAACAATTAAAATTGAGCTATTGACGCCATTTGTTATCTAAGGTGAACTTTCTTTGTACAATGTTGGTTTGACCAGTGTTCCTCTATAAAGTTAAGAATGAAGTCACTATTTCTTCTCTTCACAACTGTTTCTAACCACAACTATGCAGCTTTAACTTGATTTACCTCAGTTTTCTTAAAACGTTACTTAGACCACTACTGCGCTGACACCTTCAATTGAAGATAAGGTGTGCTGACTGAGCCTGTGCGAGTGTCGATAACGATGGAGGCAGGTGGCAATGGACAGGCGGGTGAAGGAAAACGCGTTGTCGGCTGCGAATACTAAACAAAGCAAGCGTTGGACGATCTCTGAAAACGCTCTTGCTGGAAGCATTGATAATTCTAGAAAGGAAAAGGAAAAGAGAAAGAAGATGAGAGGGAGTTGGAATAGAAGGGATACAAGGACGATACAAAGAACTGCTGAAAGGAATACTGAAAACTACTGAAAGGATTTTGACCATAGCCACATCTTGTCAGGTACATACGGGTCCACTGTTGAAAGGATTGTCGTTTAACAAGATATCGTATTTCAAATCAATGAAATTAAGAAAAAGATTCGATAATTTCACAGTATAATTATTGAATACCTCCTAGCACTTTAAAACAACACTACTTGTATGTTAAACGTTTTCCTAAATTAGCGCACGATAAATGTGCCACATAAGTATACAATACTTCCCTCTCATTAATTCGAGGTAGCGAACCTCGGCAGACGCATTGTTGAGAACGTGAGTGCGACACATCACACAAAGCACAAACTTGCCTACAAATAAAACAGGTGGCTAAGATCGCTTTCTATAGTGCCGTAGCGATCTTCGGACCGAACAATCGCGGGTTCGAGTGGCGCCTCAGGCATGATTGTACGTGTTCGTCCTTTCACTGCCTATCATCACCATATAGTTTCATCCTCCTATCACCGCTAAAATCCAATAGTGGTCGCTAATGATCTAGAAATTGATAAAAAAATGCGACCTTAAAATAAATTTAACATATTTATGGACATTTAAAGCCAATGCATTCATGTAAACTGTAATTGTTGTCTCTGAATTATTATTACTATTGTATGATAATTGGAAATGTAATTGTTATAATTTTCTGTTGTATTGTAACTAACTGCATTATAATTATATTGTAAGTGTATTATACAGGAAGTCGCTAATAACCGCGATGTTGATGCGACTAAAAATAAAAATAATTTAAAAATAATAAATTTAAAAAAAGGCGAGGGAAGTGAAGGAAATGAAGGATGGGGCTGTCGTTGGTAGAGGCGGAAGGAGGCGCGAGGGTCGAGAGCCCCTCGCCACAGGGCGCGGCGCCGAGTGCGCCGCAGCGGGGGCGCCCGGGGCCACGGCGCCGGCGCGGACGGGGTGGGGTGGGGCCGACGGCGGAAGCGGCTCGCGGCCGACGACTGCGGGGGCGGAAGCTCTCCCATGACAACGCAACCACGCGGCCTCCACGCTTCTAGGCTAGTTACACTGCTTTTATTCCTACAAAATTTGGTCTTGAGGAAAATCAAATTTCTTCTTTTTTCTATTATTTTATTTCATTAAAATCAACATAGGTCTGGTAAGAAGCTGGCCATTTTGTGAGAACAAATTTTCATTTTGTATTTTATTTCTTCGGGATTATGTGTGACGATACGTTGATATCTCACGTAATATGGGAAGTGGTCGTATCTTGTGATAATGTTAAAAAAATTGCACAATTTCCGCACATATTTTATACATTAATTACTTCCTGTGTTTGTTATACTTTTGTGACTTTTGCAAGACTCAGGCATAAAAAACATATTCTTCCTTTTAAAATCAATCTTTTTCCTATTATTTGATAGAGATAAATTGAGATGGTCGATAGGATTTGCGTTTTGGAAACGTCGACTGGTGGCGCGTCGTTTCGAAGGCGGAGACGTGGACGCTGATGGACGCCGCTTCGCTTCGACTGAAGCTGACCAAGAGCGCATTAGCACGGTGGGATGCGAGGGCGATGACAAAGACACGAAAACAAGGGCAAGGAAAAGGGAAAGGCGAAGGCGAGACGAGGGCGAAGACAATAGCCAAACGAGGCAGTAAAGGCGAAAGGGAAGACGAGGGGAAAGGTCAGGGGAAGACAAAAGGGAAGGCAAGAGGAGAAAAATGAGAAGAAAGACGGAAAGACAGTCACAGCGATGTCGAAAGGGCAGACGAGAAAGAAGAAGAGAAGAAAGGCAAGAGGGAAACCGAGAAGGGAGACGGGAAGGAAAGACGACAGCAAGACGAAAAGGAAGTCGAGAAAGAAGACGAGGGAAAGACGAAAGAGGAAACCAAGAGGAAAAGCGAGAGGGGAGACGGAAGGGAAGACGAGGGGAAGGGTGCAGCTAACGGCAAATGATGAGAGCTGAGACGCATGCGATGTCAAAGGCGGGGGCGAGGCCAAAGCAACCCTCCACCGGGGGCCACCCGCGCCGCGTGCGCGTGAGCGCTGCCGCGGCCACCGCCGCCGCCGCCGCCGGTGGCGTTGCGCAACCCTCGCGCGGGGGGCTTTTTGCGCGCGTGACCCGCGTCGCAATCTGATTTGCTCCGCCGCCGCCGCCGCCGCCGCCGCCGCCGCCGCCGCCGCCGCGGGGCTTCCTCATCCCGTTAGAGCGACGACCTTCGCGCGGGCGGCGCCGGCGCCAGCGCCAGCGACCCACGGCCCTCCGCGCTCACAACCAGCGCCCGCCATTTCCTCGTTTCTTCCTTTCTTTTTTGCTTTTCTTTTTTATTTTTATTTTATTTTTCTTTCATTTTTCTTTCATTTTTTCTTTTCTTTTTCTTTTTTTTTTTTTTCTTTTTCTTTTCTTTTTCTTTTCTTTTTCTTTTTCTTTTTCTTTTCTTTTTCTTTTCTTTTCTTTTCTTTTTCTTTTCTTTTTCTTTTTTTCTTTCTTTTCTTTTTCTTTTTCTTTCTTTTTCTTTTTCTTTTCTTTTCTTTTCTTTTTCTTTTCTTTTCTTTTCTTTTTCCTTTTCTTTTTCTTTTCTTTTTCTTTTCTTTTTCTTTTCTTTTTCTTTTTTTCTTTTCTTTTTTCTTTTGTTTTATTTTTCTTTTATTTCTATATTTTTACAATGCTCAGTTAATGGCTTGTTCAATAATAAAGTGAAGCCTGAAGAAATAATGTTTACGCGCTCGCGGAACGCAAAGTGGGCAACGTGTTTGAGTGTTTCCCTTTATCTGTTTAATTAGAGTATAAATTGCCACGACACAGATACTGCAATAAGCCTTTGGCTTCTACGATATTAATGTTAATTCTTCTCAATTCGTAATCGAGTACATGTGCATGTCAAGCATCGTTTATTTTGTGCAGACGTACTTACTTTGCACAGACGTACAGACCGCTCTGATTGTTTAACAATACGAATTAATAAGATATTTATAACAATGTAGGTAAAAATGGATACATATTTATTTTATTTTTTAGAAAAGGGTACTCAAAAGATCTAATACTTTATATTACTTCTTTAAACTCGATCAGGAGGTTGTCTATCAAGAACACAAAACTTACGGGATTAATACGAGTAACTTTAAGAGATTAATATACTGAATACGTGGATGGTTTGTCTACGACACAACCACAAGGATAAAACATGAATGGCAGATTTGAAGCCCATAGTTTTAGTCTAAGCACCCTTTGCATGTCATAGCCAGCCAACAGTCCGAAAGATAGCCGCGGTCTTCTTCATTAACTTCAGAGAACTGGACTCTGGAAACGCGATAAGTAATGATGAAACAATCAATAAAACTATGTATTTAATAGTTAGAACACGATTTACTGTATTTACTTATTTACGACTAAGAACAAGCGTAATGCATGTTGCTCACATTCATGATTTGATTTTCTGTTTTAATGAGGACACATTCGACATCAGAGATATTTAAAGTGTTGACTATGTGCGTTACTACACTTTCCCTCAGAGTTAAATTTTTCTAACGTGGAAGGGCTGTTCACCCCAAACATTACTTTTCTTCATAATAATCCAGAAGACGAAAAATATATGCCTCCTTGTTAAAATCTTTAGAAACCTTGTTATCTTTAGAACCTTGTTAAAATCTTTAGAAAATTTTAAGACATATTACAAACAGTATGAAAGGTGCATTCTGTTGACTCGTGTATATTAATTTTTTTGTAATTCTTCTGTTTGGCACTTTTCCATTGTTTTTATATACTATAATTATTTGTCACCTGATGATGGAAACCAAATGTTTCCGAAATGTTGTGAAAAATTTATATATAAAGCTGTTATTTAAAAGATTTCTGTCTTATCAATGATGGACCAACTTATGATATATATGTATATATATATATATATATATATATATATATATACAATAATATATATATAATCACAATAATCATATATATATATATATATATTAGTAATATAGACAGAAACGAAAAATATTAAATTACATAACTTTCCCTATACTACGAATATACGAACGTGTAGGGGAAAGAAAGGGTGTATTTATAAGAGGCAACGGTTGCTTGACCCTTGCAGGTCCGTGCGCGCGCGGAGTGTTCGCGTGCGTGAGAGGGCGTGCCGGGAGGGGCGGGGGCAGAGAGCTGCGAGGCCCAAGGGCGCTCGCGGGCGGCGGATGCTGCCGCCCACGCGCCTCCTCCTCCTGCCTCCTGCCCGCGCGCAGCCAGCTGCTGTCGCTCCCCGCTCTTCACCAAGCAGACTCGCTTTCGGCGGCCGTACCGGGAGAGGTGGCTCCTGGCTTCAACTGATCTCACTGCGGTGCCCCTGACAGGAAGGTCCTAGGTTCGAGTCCCGACGGTGGAAGGACTTTCGACACTATAGCTTGTTAGCTAGGTCGAATTCAGTCGCTATTTGGAGGACAACTGTAGCGGCCGGCTGCTCTGGTCGGTGGTTTTCCGTGGTTTCTCCGAACAAACCAGGCGAATGCCGGAGCAGTACCTTAACAGAAAGGTCATGGACTGCGCGTGATCTTTCTTTCCTCTTCCTTTTCCTGTCCTCACCCCCTACTTACGTACACACTAACATTCACTACAGTACCACACATGCTGGGAGACCGATTGGGAGCTTAGAGATTGTCCCACCTGGGGAAATGCAACAGTTGTGGGAGATACGCCGGGAGACCGATTGGGAGCTTAGAGATTGTCCCACCTGGGGAAATGCAACAGTTGTGGGAGATACCTGGTTGAGGGGAAAACCCACTAGCCGACGGTAGGTCGGCGCCGAATCTCACTATCCAGCGGGGGAAGATCTCCGCCACCTCCCGAGCAAAACATATAATACACGTACAGGAATAATGCCTATAGAAGTTGACGCACCTAGAATCGCTAATCAATTCATAAAAAAATGAAAAAACGAAAAAAAGAAACCACTTACATATGCCAACGTTCGTGGAGATCAGTTAAACCATCACAGAGTTTATGGAGCTCGGGTGTTGGTCAATCCATTTTTATACTTGGGTTTTTATTTCTTGGCGCATGAGGATTGTCTTCACGGTGGAATATCGCAGGCATTTCTCGTCTTTCTCGGTCTTGCCGCTAGATGTGACGTGATTCGCGCAGTGCTGACGATCATGCGACATCCAGCGGCAAGACCGAGAAAGACGCGAAATGCCGTGAGGTATTTGCACGAGAGGCCCTCACGTGCCAAGAAATAAAAACCCAAGTAGTGCTAAAAAACGGCATCATCTCGCTCACAGTTTGTAATCTCCAATATAATCCTGAAAATACACCACCTGATTTGCAAAAATCGAGTGAGTTACGAAGGTAATGGAATCGGAAACATCCACATAAAATGTATGATTACCAATTTCTACTACATGTTGCTGATTGGAAAGATAAGTAAAACAAAGAAAATACAGAATGCTCATTTACTTCAGGTGATGCGGTTTCATTAAGCACAACTGTATATTCGCGATACAGATTGCCCACCACCGGTGGAATGGCATTCGACGCGTGTTGATGGCGACGCGCCGCGGGGAGACGCGTGTTGATGGCGACGCGCGGGCGGGGCGCGGGCGGGGCGCGGGCGGGGCGCGGGCGGGGCGCGGGCGGGGCGCGGGCGGGGCGCGGGCGGGGCGGCGGGCGGGGCGCGGGCGGGGCGCGGGCGGGGCGCGGGCGGGGCGCGGGCGGGGCGCGGGCGGGGCGCGGGCGGGGCGCGGGCGGGGCGCGGGCGGGGCGCGGGCGGGGCGCGGGCGGGGCGCGGGCGGGGCGCGGGCGGGGCGCGGGCGGGGCGCGGGCGGGGCGCGGGCGGGGCGCGGGCGGGGCCCATTCGCAGTGCTCGTCCCCGTTGCGCCGATCGGGTGCTCGGCGCGCGATTTCTCTCTCGCTCAACTGGAGCGGCGCCCGCCCGCTCGCCCGCCCGCCCACCGCGCCGCACACTGGCCCCAAATGCGATGGCACGGCGATGCATTCATTCATGAATGAATGCCCCCTCCATACAAAACCCGCTAGGGAAATGATTGATTCATTCTTGAATGAATGCCCCCTACATTTAAAACACGCTACGTGAAATGTGATATGATGGAAATGTACAGGAGACACTATGGAACCAAAAGCTCGTAAGTGTGCTTACCGGGTGGGTAGATAATCAATCCCCGCCTCTTCCAGGACTTCATTAGACAAATCTATGGCGTTAATAGTAGTTCGCAAACTGTGAGTAAGGGAAAGAGCAAGCGCACATGCCTACCACATCACGTTGCGCTGCACCACATTTCCACAAATCTGACGTTCCTTAAAACTACATTAGGGAATCTCTAAATGGGTATGATTGTGGTTTTGATGTCGTTATTTAAAAAATGAGACCTTTTTGGACTTTCTGTTATATTTTGCAAGGTTAAGATGAGGTGGAAGAAGATCTGAAGACCCTAATAGTGAAAAGATGGAGAAGAAAAGCAGAAGACCGAAAAGATTGGGCTGCCGTAATAAAAGAAGCCATGGCAAAACTGTAAGTGCCGGAGAGCTGACAGAAGAAGAATTTATATTTTGCGAGATACCCCTATTCCGTAGAAAGGGTTTTCGAAACATTGGAAATTGTTTTAAAATAGGAAGCTGTTATCACTTTTAAGATAATGATTTACAAAGTTCGTATGGGTCCAGAAAATACAACTATATTACTTATTACAATGCCAGTGCCTAAGCCTTATCCCCACATCTGGAATGGATGATGATGTGACGATATGCTGATTGAGGATATGGCGGAATGAGATGCAGAGGAAACAGCAGAACCCCAAGAATAACGGTCGAGAAATTTCTATACGGATCGTCGGGGATTTGAACCCTGGTCCTTGTGGTGAAATTAGTGTGGGCTTCCAGGCTGCACAACCCTAAATGAATATACTACAATGGAATTCTGTTGTTCCAAATCTGAAGTCAAATAGGAAATATGGAGTTACCAAATGAAAATTACTCAATCATGAAAATAAATGTTGGAAATGTACCGAAATCCTATAATGTAACAATATATTATTTGGTATTTAATTTTTATTACACACGCGTACGTTTCAAAAATACTGTTTGTAATTGAAGAGCTACCCTTCACACAATGCGAGGAGTTTCACATAACTTGTGAATATACTGTTTTGGTGTGATTTCGGCCCACTGTGCGCATCGCGGCCTTTTAACTCGGGAGTCCCAACTAGCGACGTTTAGTAGAGGGGCGGGGCGCGGTAGACGCATCGGGAGGGGGCGGGGCGCGGCGCGGAGAGGTTGAGCGGGTCGGGATGGGTCGGAAAGGGGTGCACGGGGCGGGGCGGGGCGGAAGCGAGGAGCCGGGATACGCCATCGAACTTTCTCGGCCAGCGGGAGGGCGGACGCGGGCCGGATGAGCGAGGAGTTTCTAATCAGAGGCGCAGCGCGACGCGGTGCTGCTCGAGGTTTTTTTTTTTTTTTGTGACACGCAGCTAAAGCGATTGGATAAACGGAGCACGTGTGGAATTCGCTGTACTACGGGTGCTGGAAAAAATCACCAATTTGCTACGGTTAAGTTGACTCCCTTCGCTCGCGCATTTTCAAGAGGATATGCCACATCGATGCCGATGTTTTCCAAACATAAATGTTTCTATAAAATATTGATGTTTTAATGCCAATATATTTCTTTGTTTTAAACATCGATGTGTTCATGCACATGGTTTTTGAGCATCGATATTTTGTGCTCGATTTTTTTAAGTTTTCGATGTTTTCTTCGCGGTTGAAAACTTCTAATAATTACAATTCTGTAAAAGTTAAAATATGATATTGTAACTGGTACCACGGCCTGTTTATGTTTCCGAACAACACGGACGCTGTTTGTAGAACTTTCATCGAGCAGACTATCCCTCGCCAGACATAATTCTGAAACTCTATTTCCTTGTCTTCCCTTGTGTTTTGCACAATGGAGATGCGTTTTTAACTTTTTTCAGTTAAATTTAATTTTAAATTAATATAAATGGACAATGTCAAATTAAATTTTGTTGTGCACGAATTTAAGGTTGGACATTTCTAAACCATCTTTAAAACAGCGTAGATGTTTATAAACCTTAAACGATTTTGCTGGATGTATTATTAACATCCATGTTTTTATTTTAAACATCGATGTTTGATAACATCAATGTTCGGTTGTCGATGTCGCATCAATATTTCTAAGTAGGCTTCAGTCTTCGGCCTCAGCGATGTACACGAAACATCATTGATTCCATCCATCGCATAATTTCCTATGCATTGTACACAAAAATACATATACGGCTTACGACTCATTTCATCGGCAAAGGTGGCTCAGGGCATCAACTGATGTCAGTGTTGTGCCTCTGAGTGGGAAATCCTCGGGTTCGAATCCACATCGTGGCTGGGTTTTCGACTCTAGCTAGATAGCTAGACCGAATTCAGCTGCTGTCTGGAGGAGAATTCTATCGGCTGGCTGCTCTGATGGATAGTTTCTCCGATCAATACCCGGTGAATGCCGGAGCAGTACCCTAACAAACAGGCCACTGACCGTGTGCTATCTTTCCTTCCCCTTCCTTGTCCTACCTTCACCTCTTACACACACACACACTTACACTAACATGCACTACACATGGGAGGCGAGACGGGAGCTTTTCTTCCCTAGGAGTTCCTCAAGTCTCCCTCGGTGGCTCGTTGGTTAGCGTGCTCGCTTTCCACGGCGCAACCCCGAGTTCCATTCCCGGCAGAGGCAAATTTTTTATACCTGTGCGCTTTCCTTACAAATGTTCTAGTATATATTGCTGTGTAACGTTGAGAAAGCCCCCCCCCCTAAGGTTATGAAGACCAGAATATACAGTGAAGGGATGCCTTGGTGCTAACCACATTAACCCCTTATCCCATGGCCGAAAGACTGGGTCACCGTTGGTCGGCCAAGGCCCATGGCGGGCTGTTGAGCCAAAGAACTACAGGAGTTCCTCAAACGAACATCCAGGGTAAGCCAACGTATGGGACGTTGCGGGTGACGTGTGGTCACCTCCCACATCAGGGTATCGGGCTTCCAATTCCGGTCGATCAAGTGAAATGAGTCCTAAGCAAAGCTGGTTCGCGGTATGGTTTCTTCGTGTGTCTCCTGTTTCCTTTGCTTTTCTTTCCATCATGTCTCTATCATACAAATCATATCCTCATCACCCTCATCTGTCTCCTAAATTCTCCTCATTCGTCTTGTGTAAAACGGAAAAGCTAGGAATTGAACTTTAGCATAAACCGGAGCGGAAATTGTTCTCGTCTTGAAAGATATAGATATAATCTGTCCACTAGTTCTTTATTGCAAAATCTTCATTTGAACTTCGATCTCGATACATTACAATTTCATGTCATTTTTATTCATACTTTTTCATCATATCTCATTTCTCATATACGATATAATTTTTCAGCTCAAGGCTGATAATATATTGAGACATGTAAAAAATGAACACTACAAACATTGGGTAAGTGCTTTTTGATAGTCGATGGATTCTACAACCAATCTGTTAAGTGTTATAAAACATTGCAGCAATTTAAAAAAATGTTTTATATATTCGTGTTATATGATTTTTGTTTTGTTGGTACAATTGAATTCTATGTCTCCATCGTTTTATATTTAATTTAAGTACACTCTAAGAATTCATCGTCACATATCTCCATTAAGAATCCATCTGAAGTACAACGCAGGAGAAAGCGTAGCTTTGAATGAGGATCTTATCATTTCTGATTAGTTGTGTCAGAGTATGCAATGACGTGCCAATATGATAATCTCTTACTGAAGTACAAGTTATGATAGGTTATGCAGGTGTCATGTATGGGAATCTCGATAAGCACCAAAGAAACAACGTCCCTCCACTTCCATCTCGCATTCAAACAGTACACTCTTGTTCGCCTTGGCCATTACAAAAATTTCTAACACGTCGAGATGACATTAAAAAAAAGAATGTGACTGGATCAATAATCCAAGGTGTTTATGTTGGATGTTACTCGAACACCTGAGATGAGTAGACAGAATTCGACGAGAAAACGTATTCTTCGCGAGGGTCTCGCTGTTTCAGATTCTTCCACGATAAGTCGACGACCGCGTCAACAGTGGAAATGGTACACAAGGGCGACAGGTAACATTGGAAAGGGGCAGGGAGTCGGGCAGGACCGGCGGGGACGGCGGGGGCGGCGGAGGACGCGAGACCGACGGGGACGGCTTTTTGGAGCAGCGGGGGCGGCGTGGGCGACAGGACCGGCGGGGACGGCGGTTGCGGCGGGGGCGGTGGGGCGGCGGGGGTGGCGGGGGAGGCGGGGGCGGCGGGGGCAGGAGGCGGCTGGGAGAGAGGGGCGGGGTGGGCGGGTCAGGAGGAGACGGCAGGGTGGGCGGGGCGGGCGGGGCGGCGGGGGCGGCGTTGTAAAGGGGTGGGGCGGCGGCGCGGCGCTGGCGCTCTTGATCGACGCGGGTGGCGCGGCCGGGGGAGGGGGATGCGGCGGTGAGCGTCAGGACAAAGGGACACTCGGACAATCGGACGAGGTGCGAGTGGGTGTGAATGTGCCGATGGCGTCCGATGACACGCCGTCATGGTCGACTTTTGTGGGGAGTGCTCGAATAATGGGGGGTAAGGGCAGTCTCTGAAAGTAGGGAGAAGAAGAAAGGAAAGAAAACGGAGGTATGGAGGGCGAGAGTGAGGGAAGGAGGAGGAAAGCTGTGAAAGGAGGGAATGGAGCAAATTAAGCGTCCGAGGTATAATGTCATCAAGAAAGTCAATCAGTAAAAGCGTGGCACCCTGGAAAGAGGTCAATTAGTGAACAGTAGGCGCCAAATATTCAGTAGGTCAAAGAAGTCACAGGGAAATGGGAGTGAATAACAATGGATGAGCAGCAGGTGTTGGGGGTGATGTAGGCGAGAGAGATGCCATTGGACTGATGGATGAGGAATCACGAGGAACGAGAATGGGTTGCTATTCGGGAGCTGTGGGTCAGTTGAAGTTGGAGAATTGTGGTCGCGTTGCGAAGTGCACGATGGCTGTACTGAGTCCGCAGGCGAGGGAAAAGGAGACGGGGTGGGCTGCACCGGTGTGGTGGCGCTGTCTGAGATTGGCTGGGAGAGAGACTGACAAACACAAAGAGAAATACGGAAAGGGAGGCAGTCAGAGAAAGACGGAGAAATAAAGAGAGACAGAGGGGCGTGGGGATGTGAATGTAAGGGGGTGGCGTTGTTGTTACGGCTGAGGCAGTGGAGGGGCGTTGGCGAGGGCCAGAGCAAGAGTGGGGGAGGAGGCAGCAACTGGAATAGCGTAGGGAATGGAGACGGGAACGGTAGCGAGAGCGGCCCTGGGAGCGGTGACGGGGGCGAGGGCGGGAATGGAGTCTGGAGTGGGGACGGATGCGGTAGTAATTGCGGAAGCAGAGGAGGAACTGTCGACGATTGGGATAGTTGTGGCAGGGGCAGGGGAGGGAGGAGAAAAATTGGGGTGAGTGTGAGAACGAAAACTTAGGCAAAAGGTAGAGAGAGAGAAAGAGGATAGAAAGGGAAAAAGATGAGAGAAGGAGAGATTAAGGGAAAAGAGAGAAAGAGAGAAAAAGAGAAAGAGAGAAATAGAGAAAGAGAGAGAAAAAGAGAGATAAAAGAGAGAAAGAGAGAAAGAGAGAGAAAAGGAGAGATAAAAGAGAGAAAGAGAGAAAGAGAGAGAAAAAGAGAGAAAGAGAGAAATAGAGAAAGAGAGAGAAATAGAGAAAAAGAGAGAGAAAAGAGAGAAAAAGAGAAATAGAGAAAGAGAGAAAGAGAAAGAGAGAAAGAGAAAGAGAAAGAGAGAAAGAGAAAGAGAGAAAGAGAAAGAGAAGAGAGAAAGAGAAAGAGAGAAAGAGAAAGAGAGAAAGAGAAAGAGAGAAAGAGAAAGAGAGAAAGAGAAAGAGAGAAAGAGAAAGAGAGAAAGAGAAAGAGAGAAATAGAAAGAGAGAAAGAGAAAGAGAGAAATAGAAAGAGAGAAAGAGAGAAAGAGAAAGAGAGAAATAGAAAGAGAGAAAGAGAGAAAGAGAAAAAGAGAGAAAGAGAAAGAGAGAAAGAGAAAGAGAGAAAGAGAAAGAGAGAGAAGAGAAAAGAGAGAAAGAGAGAAAGAGAGAGAGAGAAAGAGAAAGAGAGAAAGAGAAAGAGAGAAAGAGAAAAAGAGAGAGAAAAGGGGAAAGAGAGAAAAAAAGAGAATGAGAGAGAGAGGGGAAAGAAGCAGGGGCGAGGGCAGGGGCGGGGGCGCCGCACGAGCGCGCGCGTTTCCCGCAGCGCTCTCCCTGATAAGGCGCGGCCTCCGCCACCCACTGGGCCGAGGAGCGGCCGCGATACGCATCGCTACGTCGCGCTCCACGTGCCGCGGAGAGGAGCGCAGGCGCCAGCTCGCTTTTAGGGGCGCTCCCACCGAGCGAAACAAAAACAGAAACTGTCGGCTCCCCAACAAACCCCTACTCCCCAACAAGTTTTGCCCATTCATTCTTCGCGGGGAAAATAGAAGATGAAAGTGGTAGAGAGAAGGCCTTATGGCCAGAACTTCGCCTTGAATACTTAATAACAATAATAATAATGATAATATAATAATTGTAATTTTTAATAACAATAATTATTGTTATGGGTTAATATTCCTAATATTTTTTAATTTAATGCAACGTGCAATGTGCTTATCATATGTTGAGCAAACATCTCTTCCTCATGAATTAAAACAAAGACTATTGTCTTGTTTAAAACAACCTACCGCAGCGGTTTTCTATAAACCTTAGTATTTAGAATTTAGTAGTTTTTAAGTCCTATGATTTGCATTTTCCAAGGAAATGACATGGCACTCATAATTGTCAATGGCATACTTATTTTTATTCTAAGATTACAAAGCCATACATAGATACTGGTCAAGTGCGTCAACGGAAATCGTGAGATACTCTGTACCCATCACTCACTGCCGTCTAGCAACCATATGCTGCATCTTCACCAACTTTATTATTTAACACCACCACATGTGCCTTATTTCTTTTCCTTCACACCTTAGATCTCCCGATTGCCTAAACAGCAATTGTGAGTTGATAGCGCAAAGAATTATTATTTTTTGGAAGAGGACGGTTTGCGGTCTTGAATAGCAAGCAACTCTGGACGGCAGTCTTCAGATACGCCACTCATTGTGGCGCATAGCAAATTTCGATACCTGAAGTCTAATTAGAGTAATTTTACTTTTTTTTATCCACCCTTTCATGGGAATTGATCTTTTTCGTTGACAGCAGATATAACGCGATTCATGACGTATGCGTAATCTTCAACTTGTTCTGTAATAAATTATCATAGTTGCAAATCATTTTACTTATGGACGCAATAAATCAATAATTTTCGGATCCATAATTCAAGGTACTGTTCCTCCTTTGTCGTTCAACCACTTGTCTTACGAGAACGTGACTGTAAATCACTTGTTATCTATTCATATTTCCTATTCTCATAGTAAAGGAATATTTCCAGTTATTTATATGAAAGACAATTCTTCTGCCAATGCTCTTGCCACGGAAAGCTATAAGAGGCGTGTAAGCAATAAAGTTTTACAATTCTTCTCTAGGATTGCTTTGAAATCAGATTTTACGCTCGGAGAGGAACTGTAGAAAAAGCTGTGACAGAGTACATCGTTATACCATTATTCTCTTCAAACATTACCATCTTCAGTACATACAACAGCCGAGAAGTATTCTTATTTTCAGTATGCACAAACTGAAAACATTATTAACATTATTAGACATTTGTGCCTGAATGTTTTCTAGGAGGATACACGAGACAGACTAAACTACTAATGTTACTAACACATGATTTTTACACAAAATAAGAATGGAGAAACTCGAAACCATCTTATAAATAAGAGAAAGTTAAAACTATTAGACCTTAAAATATAATATTCCTCTCACACTATTGGGCTAAATTTTATTTTCTTTAAAGATGTTTATTTTAGTTGCGTATGTGTAGGTTTTAGATAATAAAGCGTAAGAAATAAAGTACAAAGGAAAATTGCACCATAAAATAACTGTACATATCAATCACTATTTTTATAATACACTGCAACTGACGACTGAAGCAGATAAAACCTCAATATATTAAACGTCACATTATTTGTGCTCATTATTACGTATTGAATCAACACGAAGACCGGCTTCAATTATGCGTGGTGTAAGATATTGTATTCAGAGAACAAAAATGTGTTTTCTTTAAATTGATAACTAAGAGAAAGTCTTCGACACGAGTCGTGTTTATGATAATCGCCGTTTACAAGAAAATTAAGTATGCTGTTTTGCTAAACTTGCACAAGTCCTATAAATACAAATGCCTTCCGTGAACTTCTACAAAGTGAAATGTGCTCTTACACAAAGTAAATGGACTACTTCCGCCCTTTGCTGGTAAGAAACGAGAAGAAACGGAATCGTCCTATCAACGCAATTCCATAATTATAGCGCGCGTATAACGGAGTAATAACGCCTCTAATGCGCCTTTGTGCCCACGCCCTCCCATAAAAATTTCCCTTCGGAGGTCACACCCGAGTGAGAGAGCCACAGAAACTAGTGGCCTGCAGTGGGAACGCGGCGGCAGACCACGGGTTTTACCACACAAAAAGATTCCACTAAAACATGTCCGGAGATAAAAGAGAAAGATACGCCCTTGGTAACTGACAGTCCCACGCTCCGGCGTCCAAGGTGAAATCTCTCAAGAAGCTGTGGAGAAGCGACATTTAATACGGGCACGGGGCCGTGTTCAAACAACAGTCGTACAGCCCCGCGCGCCCCCTCGCCGTACACCGATCCCCAATCTCGTTTCCGATCGCGAACGCTCGCGCGCGAGCCGGCGGCCGCACAAAAAACGAAGCGCTACAAGTGCAGCGCTGCGCCAGGGATCGGCAACCTGCTACTCCGCACCCGGCCACTGCGCACCGCTGCGCCCAGGGGCTTCTTCAAATCGGACATTTGACTTCCATCGACCCATCCATTAGCGAAGCAGTACAACTAGAATCTGACGGGGAAAGAAAATGAAACTAGTGATCAAATATACCAAAGTTCGATTGAGTGACCAGCAGAGTTTACCTCAGAGCAGCAGAGTTTACCTCTGCAGCGCCTCTGATCGGGAGGTCCAAGGGTTTGAGTCCCAACTGACGGATTTTCGACAATGGCTAAATAGCTAGATTGAATTCTGCCACAGTCTGCTCTAATCGATTGTTTTCCGTGGTTTCTCCGATCAACACCAGGAGAGAGACGGAGCAGTACCCGAACAAACGGGCCACGGACCTCGCGTGATCTTACCGTCCTCCTCCTTATCCTAACCTCACCCCTTACATACACACACACACACTTATAAGAGTACTTACATGCACTACGCTACCACACATGTCGGGAGATCGGTCGGGGGCTTAGAGCTCGTCCCGGCTGGGGCGATGCCCCGTTGGAGGGAGATGGTTGGGGAAACCCCGCTGATCGACGGTAGGTCGGCGCCGGATATCGCCATTCAGTGGAGGAATATCACCGCCACCTCACGATAAAACGCGAACTACACTTACGGGACTAATGATCTCAGTAGTTGACGCGCCCGGAATCACTAACAACCACTCAATCCAAGTATATCCTCCAGCTGAGCACCGTCTCAGACGGGACAGGCTCTATACTTCAGTTGTTTTTTTTCTTGGCGCACGGGGGGGGTGTCAATAAAATGGAATATCTCACGGTATTTCGCGTCGTTCTCCGTTTTGCTGCGAGGAGTCTCATGATCGCCAGCCCTGCTCAATCCAGTCGCGATCATGCATCTCCTAGCGGCAAAACCGAGAACAACGCGAAATACCGTGAGATATTCCATTTCATTGACACACCCCCATGCGCCAAGAAAGAAAAATCGAAGTATAAACTCCTGACTGGTATTCGGACATCGTGTGCTGCCACTGAGCCATCGCAGCCTGTTAATCGAGGTTCGAGTTACCAAGAGAAATAATGAAGACGTTCGAGATTTCGGAGGTGAAAATTGAGCCACAGTTTACTTCTGTACGCTTCAACACGCCCACAAAATCTAGGCGGCTGAATGTCATCTTTCAGAAGCTCTCCCCACTATTTTCTCTCGCGTTGCCAGTCGTATCTTTCCTGCGCACAGAGCGCAGTTTGCCCAAACGACAGCGAGATCATCCGCGCTCCAAGATGCCGCCACCGGAATCTTCAACAAACTCCACCCGTCAATATCCCGTGGAAGACGCGTGTATGTGCCTGCAGGCGGAGAGAAGTTCCAGGACGGTGAATGCGGCGATGAATGCAGATACGAAGTGTGAGGTCTTACTCACGAGATTCATTTTCCGACGGTAATGTAGATTCCCTTTAAACGTGCTCATTTGGTTCGTCACAAAAGTACAAATGAACCGACTGGCCGACAGAACATCTTAAGTGATGTGACGTGTACCTATGAGTCAGTATCACTATAGTATGTTATAAGAAATATTTCACGTAGTGAGATTTTTCTTTCATTTAGAGGATGGCCGTTGACTCTGACTTGGTGATGAGAAGTAGCGCGCTGCGACAGATCTTGGTAATCTGATTCCGAGTCGAGCGTGGTTATTAACACACTTTTAGAAGTCCCAATTGGTTCCTAGAGCTCCAATCCCTCTGATACTTTAAATCTATGTTTCCTCGAATAAATGTTTTCTTCCTTTTTATAATTAAAGGGACGTTGATTTCTCAGGCACGTGGCTATCTATTTACGATAAGATATTTTATACCGGGTGTACGAGTATAAGATGGTTACGTGAAATACCATTTAATTAGATTAGAAGTGTATTTTCTGCATGGTATGCTTTTGCAGGATGACCGAATTTTAATTCAATTGCAGGAAACCAAGAAAAAGAAGAAGAAAAAGAAATGAAACAATACCAAGAACAACAATACAAAGACATCATTTGCGAACTGCGATATCTGATGCACTCGCCAAGCATATCTCTAGCACTCGCCTGGAAACTTTTAGAAATATCCAACCGTCGCCGAATTCCGAATTCCTGTCCACGTGGACGCACAAAATCCAATAAATAACCGATAGTGTCACTCGCTGCAACCCGAACAGACTCTTAAGTGAAGCTGACGGGCAGGGGCTACCAGCCCACCGCCTGAGCGGTGAATTGAGCAAGTGGCGTGGATGTGTGCGGCCGAGCGCGCAGGCGACCCTCGCGTGCGGTCGCCCGCTGCCGCGCCCGCGCTCAGCAATACACCCCTCTCCCCCCCCCAAGAAAAAACAAAAGAAATGAAGAAAACTGGATCACTATCTTCAACTTTGTAGTTATAGGAAGACACCGAAAAAATTTCAAATTCGATGTTCAAAATTAAGCCATCGATGTACTAAAACATCGCCCAAAAACCATCGATGTTTGGATTAATAATCACTAACATTATATTCAGGCGCTAAAAATTTAAGTTATGTGGCCGTTTTTATTAATTTATAATTAAGATTTTTAATTTATAATTAAGATTTAACAGAAATCGAAGATAAATAATAAGAACAATGGACGCTCGATGAAGACAGTACAAACAGGGTTCGCTTCATCCGAAAACAAACTGATCGTTGCACCAACAGTTATAATTTCATATTGGAATTTTTACACAATAGAGAATATGGACATTTTTATTCCCAAACAAAACATCGAAAACGTAAATAATCGAGCACAAAACATCTATGTTACAAAAACGTAGGCTAAACTTTCTCTAAAACATGAAACTGACATCTAAATCCTATTGTCTCCCCGACTCTTCATGACAGCTAGCGGCTGCAAAAAAATTTGTTCGTATTACATGACTGCAGGGTTACGATCATCTCTTACTTATTCGATTCTGACTGTAACAGTATCGGACTTACAAATTTTATACACCCAGCTTAATTTAAAAAATATGAAATGACTTTTGAAAAAGTAATCCAATTGTTTGACAGTGTATGTCTCATCATCAATTTCGTCATCGTAGTAGTGAAGTTTTCGAAGTCGTAAGTCTGTTCCGAACAGATCTGACGAGATCTCCATATTAGCCAGAAATTAATTTCGCTAAGATTGTTTCTTAGCAGTATATATTGCGTGACAAGACGGACGTCATACTGCTGCACAATGACCTCTGGAGAAGAATGAACGTGCAATCAGCAACAAAAGACCAATTGAAATTTTGGTGTTTTAGATTTGGCGTTCCTAAAATATTTTGAATCATTTGAAGACACAAAAACAAATAATACGAGTGTGAGACATCGAATGAAAAATTATTTTGAGGTAACAAATATTTTAAAAGTTAATAACATGAAGCACTAGAAATTCATAGCAATATTGGCATTCATCTCACATCTGTTGTCCATGGAAATATTTCATTTAGATTCAATTAAATTAAACTTCACAACACATACGTCACAACTCGTTTCGTGAACATGCATAACGGAAAATCAATAGGATGTAAGGGACTCGTAGGCCTGTGTCACATCGAGCGTTGTGTTGACGAGCGATAAGTAACGCTCATCGTAGATTGACACTGTACCTTGCGCGGAAACGGTCAAAGCGCTCGTGTGCCGTTTCGCATAAGATACACTGTTTTTCTACGTTCACGCGAGTGTCAACGCAACAGCTCGTGTGCAGGGCCCCTTAGATACAGCACTAATGTTCCAATGACGATCAAAAGGCCCCGCGCTTAAGGAAAAATATGTTCATCTCTCATCTAAAAAAATATTAATTTTACGTTCTTTTATTGGCATTTATGAACATCTTTTAACATTTAACAGTTATTAACATTTTCCTTGCTAGCGGAAAAGCGTGTTTGGAAATGACACAAAACACGTCCCGCGTACTTGAGATTCCGTTGCGCGCCACTGCGCAGCGCTCGCGTCCTCGCTCGCGTGAATGCACAATAAAAATGGGGCGCCTTGGCGATAGGAGCGTCGATACGTCTTCCCCGCTGACACTGAAGAAAACGAAATGGATCCCGTGCCAAGTTCTGAGTTGTGGGAAATTCTCCGCACTCCGCTTTTACTCGTCTTCTGCGTAGGCGTTGTCGCACGCGGAAATGTCACTTGTCAGACGCGCATGGAGAAGATGCCGGAAGATGGGACAGCGCCTCATAAAACAAATGCATCTACTGCCGTGGAAATAGGTCAAGAAGAAACTGGAAATATAAGGAAAGCGGTCACAAGAGTAGTTATGCAAGCCAAGAGCGTGAATCGTGATAACTGAATTTAGTCGGCAATAAGGTTAAGGAGAAAAAAAAAGCTCGGGTGTCATCGAGTGGCAAACATTTGATATCACAGTACATTCATTTATTACCAATGACAAAATTAAACTCAACACCTAATTATTCTTATTAATTTTGATTCTTAAATCGTGTAACACGGAAATCATTATCCATTTTCCGTTACCTCGTGTTCTTTTCCTTCGCAAAGTTTTCTCTGGTGACTCCTATTGTAATTTATGTTTCACCCTAACTTTTGCCGTATCTCCCTTAGCCTAAAGCAGTGGACATCCTTACGACTCGAGTGCGTGTTGTTATGCCCACCTCACAAGGAGCACAGTTTTAGACAGACTAGCTTCAAACACCCGCCTCTTAGACCTAGGGTTCATTGACTGAAATCTGCTTTTCTTGACCCCTCTTCCCGCCATCTATGTTTGCGCACTTTTTCTGAAACATTCTGTAAACATTCACGAACTCACGAGTGGTTGGGAATGTTGATTCATGTGTCTTTAGCCTCTTTGCTTTTCACAGCTGACAATAGAATAGACATTGAAATAGAATAGAAACCAGAAGCTGCGTGGCTTTGTTCTTCAAACGACGAACACATGAATGCATAATCATAGCAGGTTTTTTTCTCAAAGAGAGATCTCTATTCATCAGCCGACCTGGATGGCCGAGGTGACTAGAGCGTGTGCCAACTCAGCACCTCGGTCGGAAGGGTCGAGGGTTCGAGTCCCGCTGTGGGCGTGGTTGTTTGTCCCTTCTTTCATGTTTGTGTACTCGCGGAAGGCCTTGCGAGTCTGCTGATCACAGATTGAGGAGCTCGTGTGTCAGTGTCCATTGTAAAGGTTAATACGTGTCCCCATGAGGGACATAGTGGGTACCCAGCGCAGATAGGAGAAATCAGCATCCTCTGAAGCTGGAAAAAGCCCATGGAAAAAATATCATATATTAATCAGTGTCCATCATTCTGACGTAGGCCTAGGATGTCTAAAATATCGAGAGATAATTTTGTCGTTTGGTCTCGGTACCGGGTTCTTGGAGTGTAAACGATTGTAGTTGGTGCTGTAATAATAATAATAATAAAAAATAAAAAAACAGACGTGGGAGCGAGTAGTGCGATGACGTCTTCGAAGATCTTGTGGTACCCAAATTTCCTCTCGGTATTATATTACAGGTTCAGGCCAACGGACTGATATTTTGAGAGGTTCAAAAAACAGCTGAGCATCGTGAAAGACCGCAATGTTTCAGGATAAGAATTCTTCCGCCAACCAGATGAGCTGTTGCGTCAGCGAGTAATGCCTCGAAAGTGTTGCGATGAGTGAATTAGTGAAACTATTCTCACTTTCAGAGAGTGAGTGAGAGAGGAATCAAAAAGAGATAATGCATGTCGAAGGTAAATGGACAGCTTACTATGTAATGCCGTCGTAATGTCGTATAACCAAGAATCAAAGAGCTCGCATTATGGCGTTTTTATCACGCTTTCAATTAAACTCGCGTTAGAACAGCTTTTAATCAAAGAATAATTTACGATTTAAAAAATAAACTATTTCAAGTAACTTCTTTATTTCTAGTGACAAAATAAAACGTATTTATGCAAACGTTCTTCAGTTGGCAGAATGATTAAATAACAGACTACCAACTGCCGGGCATATGTTGCTATATTCAAGTATGTGAAATGAATGCGAATGATTTCATTTTATTCACTGACATGAATTTGATATAACACGAGTGTGCATCAAAATAATTGCTCGCCGGCTTAGATAGCCGACGTCGCTGAAGCTGAAGGGCCGTGACCGAAATGATTCGAAGGGTGGCGGGTTCGAATCCCGCCCCGGAAATGGATGTTTGTGTGTGTTCATGTTGTCCGTATGTGTTTCCCTTAAAGTTACCATGAAAGATCAAAACCAAAAATAACAGTGGTATCATCAGATCATTACAAAACGATCTTAAATTAAAAATAAATCTCTCGTGTGACCATACCGAAAATTCAGGGTGGTCTGAATAAATATTACTAGTCTTGTAGGTGAGGTAGGGCAAAATTTCACAGTAAAGATGTTGGGGAAAATCTCTTGTAACGAAGTTACACAACGCCGTTGCCACGCATGCACCAAACTGTATGAGCGTCAAATCGAGGATTTTTTTGTAGTCCCCTGGACGTTCGTGTAACTGTAAACAGCACTGCACGATAAGTTGCCTACCAACCAGGGGCGTCGTGTGTCATGTGTATCTTCGTTATTGAGATTTCTCATCACTTGTTCATCTTCTAGTGACCATCTTCAACACGGCCTAGAAGTTCGTAACGTTTATTCTGAACCACGCTGTAGAGGTCTCGATCGGGGCCTGCGCGAAGCGACCTGCGCGGCGGCCGGCGCTTGTGTTTACCAAGGCGAGTGCTGCTGCTCCCGCTGCCCTGGTTGCCCCGCACGCGCGCGCTCACGCGCATCCCAAGTGCGGTGCAGGAGGAGGGAGGAGGGGACGGGAATGGGGAGGTCAAGGGGGAAGCGATAGGAGGATGTGAAGGAGGAAGAGGATACAGAGAAGGAGGAGGAGGAAGAGGGAGAAGGAGAGAAGGGGATGGGGAGGACGGAGGGACAAGGGACGAGGGAAGAGGGTGGTGGATGGAGGGTGGAGGGAAGGGCGAAGGAGGACAGAGTGGTGTGGGTCGTGGGAGAAAGGAAAGAGGGATGGGAGGAGGGAGGAGGAGGAGGGAGGAGGGAGGAGGGAGGAGGGAGGAGGGAGGAGGGAGGAGGGAGGAGGGAGGAGGAGGAGGGAGGAGGGAGGAGGGAGGAGGGAGGAGGGAGGAGATGGCGGAGGGAAGAGATGGCGGAGGGAGGAGAAAGGTGAGAAGAAGGGGAAAGAGGGAGGAGGGACGGAGGAGGTGGTCGACCTCTCGCCCTCGCGCCCTGCCTGGCGTCTGGCCGCCCGGCCAGCGGCACCGCGGCGCCTTACCGCCTGATAATTTGCCGTCGCAATGCACGCGCATGCGCCGCACGTATAATACTCCCAGCGCCGCCACCGCGGGATTCACGATGCGGCGGACACGTCCAGCCCCGGACAGGACGGGAAACCTAACGAGTTGCGCCGTTAAAAATAAGCTAGCGTCGCAGAGATCCTGGAGGTGGTATGTTAAGAGCTTTCTCTACGTGGAAGGGACGACACGCGACATAAACCACAAATTGTTTCGATTGATTGCAAAGCACGTAGAACAAAATTATCAGATATTAAAAGGAAGGAAAATTTTGTTTTAAAAATGTCAATGAACAAGGTACTGGACGAAAAGCTTGGGAATGTTTCTGATTATTTGGAAATTAATTATGAACATTCGAGCAAATAGTAAGGACTGCATACTTCTGTAGCTGGAAATTTTTCCCGCGGGGAATATGTCTAAGAATATTAGACGTTACATATTGTCAACAACCCAGTCATGAATATGAAATCAGTTTATTTATTTACTAAATTTACTAAAGACTAAAGAGCCCAATCTAAAAGGGGCAAGACGTTAAAGTGAAACTAATAAAACTTTCATGATAAATCAAATTTACATGAATTTTGAATATTAATCAATTTGCAATTTTTCCGCTTTAAACCAATTCACATTTCCAACCATAACGAACGAAAAAATAAAAGTTTGATCTTACTCATTCACTAATTCATTCAATAATTACATTCACTTATTCATTCAAAAATTACATTCACTTTTTTCTGACGAATTCATTTCCATTTCGGAATATTTTACAAGCCGCACACTAAGAAAATCTCTCTGACGTGGCAAATTTCTTGTTTACGTTTGTACATATTGCTGAATTATCTATTTTACAACAGCATCTTTAAGCTAGTATAAAACATGAAGGTTAAAAGGAAGGAAAAATGAAGACATCCCCAAAGAAAAAATAGAGATCTCAGAAACTGACGAGTTTATACATTATTATTTATTATACACACCAATCCATTATTACGTACGTATATAGCACGTAATGCTAGGAGGTAATAGCTTTCAGATAATGTCGCATAAGTATAAAAACTCTCAAATATTGCGAGGTAAGTGCTTTATTTCATAGTTGTTCGACCTAGCATTTGGTAACGCCACAGATCAGAACAAGCCGTAATCAGGGGCCAAGGGTCAAGTAAGTTAAGTAAGGAACTGGTCTAACGTGAATGCAGTATGGGAATCTCATATAGCCCCTGTAGGGAGACGACTCTTTGATCAGGAGCCAGCAGGCGGCTAACCGGTGGTTTGCGGCCGCGATCGGTAGGACGTATTCGAATATCCATGATTACGGTGGCGCGGAACGTAATGGGAGCGAGCGACCGAACGCCAAACGACTTCCTGTCTCCATGGAACGATGCTACGAAAGAAGGAAAACGAAATAAAGAGCGGGGCAGATTGCTGCCTCGAGGTGAAACACGAGAATAATTGGAATGCGATCGCGAAAATGCAGAAGAATGAGGCTATAGGGACGCTAGATTCACAGGCTGTATGATCAAAGAAAAGAAAAGTAAAAGAAAAAGGAAAAAGAATTAATCAAGGGAGATCAAGGGGACATACGCACTGGCATACACACTCACTTAAGAACTGGGAGATAACAGTGTTAAGTCAACAAAGACAAAATATGAAAAGGGAGCAAATGAAGTGAGAGAAAGGAGGTGTAGAGGAGGAAATAGTAGACGGGAGAGAGGCAAATAGAAGAGTAGATTTGGTCCTCAAGAGTTCCCATTCGACAGGATGATTTTCGTAACAGAATGATTAGGCAGAAAAATCATTGAATATATTTCTTTTTCCTCCTGTATTTCCTTCACTTTGTTTATATCGACTTGTGAAGATGTGTAGACTGACAGAGCAAGGAGAAGAGGATGGAAGGAGGGGGACAAGAAAACCACAGGAAGATATAGAGATTGGGTATGGGACGAGGGGAGACGGTTGAGGATGGAAGTGACAGTAGAGACGGTACGAAGCGGAGGAAGATGATGAAGGGAAGGGCCAGGGCGGGGTTGGGTGGGGCGCTGCAGGGGGGGGTGGGCGGGACGAGGCGGGACGGGGCGGGACAATGAGAGGTAAGATGGGCGGGACGGGACGGAACGGGACGGGGCGGGACAGGACGGGACGGGACGGGACGGGAGGGACGGGACGGGACGGGATGGGGACGGGGCGGGGCGGGACGGGACGAGACGGGGTGGGGCGGGGGCGGGGAGGGGCGGGGGCAGGGCGGGGGCGGGGCAAGGCGGGGCGGGGCGGGGCGGGGCGGAGCGGGAAGTTTTACTTCAAGGTATGGCGGCTCAGTGAAGGGCAGACGGAGTTCCTTGGGACGGGGCGAGGCGAAGCCGGCAGGGGAGGGGCAGAAGGCGAGGCGAAGCGGGGCGAGGCTGAGAGGGGCGGGGCGTCGCGTAACGGTGGCGAGGCGTCGCCCGGCGGGCGATCCCACGCGCGTCGCGTGAGGCGTCGCGGCGCCGCCCGGGGCGTCGCGGGGCCTTCCCAGAAGACGACGCTCCGCGGGCGGTCGGGCGTTGCGGTGGCCAACGGGACTGCGTCGATCGGCGGTAGAGTACCTCGTCCATTCAGAGAAAGGGCGGATGCCCAACCCGTAGCATGAGTTCAGGTAGTTCGCCTATAAATTTGCCCGAGAGCCTACGGTTCGAGTGAAACAACAACAATTCATCGGACGCTGCGCTGTGACATTTCCATGAAACCACTAATCACAATAAATTTAGAAATTTCCTCAACTGCAAACTTGTACTTCTGGGCATTGATGTCAGGTTAGCCGCTAAAGACCCTCTACACCTTCAAACGCCGCTCGGAAGCCTGGCTTAATGGCACCAGATGTAAACATGTCGCCGCAGTATTGTTCTCACAACGTGGAACAATACTTGAAGGTATTTGAGTGGCATAAGCGCATACACAGAACCAGACACGGAGATCGAGATATTGGCCGATCAACTTAAGTCACAACACCGCCTGAGCAGCCAGGATCTATCGTGCAACTGATTACACAGTCGAAAAAATAAATTGAATCTACTCTATGGTGCTTCGACCGTTTTCTCAAGTCCATATCATGCACACTTCTTCAGCCGGAGAGCAACAAAGAGCTCCAGAGCACGAGGTCGAGGGCAAGGGCGGGGCAGGGCGGGGCGGGGCGAGGCCGGGGGCGTGACCGGCGCGCGGCTGTGCACACAGCGCGTGCGGGGAGAGAGGGCGCCGCCGCGGGGCAGGGCATCCACCTGCGCTCTCCCCGAGGGCGCGCCCTCCACTCGACGCCCCCGGCCCGGAGAACCTCGGTTCGAATACCAGGTCACACCGCCGCGCCGCGCCGCGCCGCTCGCGCCGCCCGCCGTTTTCTCCGTTTCTCCGCCGCCCCCGGGCGGATGCCGCGTCGGCGCTTGACCCCCGGGAGCAGCCTCCGCCGCCTCGTCGCGCCTTCGCCCGCCCACCCACCAGGCGCTTCGCTGATACAATATTTACAGCTCGTAGGCGGATGTTTCAATGGAATTCAGAGGCGAAATCAATGCTCTATTTGGAATATATTGCTTACCAACAATGGTCGCGGCGAGCGTAAAGGCAATGCTGTACCAGTCTCCAGTGTACCAGTGATTGGGAAGTCTTGGGTTCGATTCCAGCACAGGGCTAGACATTCATTACCTCACGTAATTTAACGTTGCGACGGTGGATTTGTGGAGTCTGTCGGACACGCATTCATAGGTCGACTGGTCTGGTATGTGGTTTCCCTGATCACCTCCAGGTGAATGTCAAAGCAGCATCCTACACAAAGCCGCAGCCCCGGAACAAACGCGATCATTTCTCCCCATATCATTATCGATCCATCATCATCCTCAATGTGGACTGGGGCGCAATAGGAGGATGCTCCTAAGAAAAATACAAAAGGGAGTGTATTGTTTAATCCTGAGAACCACAGATCATCAAGCATATGTCAAAAACATATTATTCGTGCTGAATCGCGTAAGTGAACCCCCATTCATCTTTTCGTATCTTGTCGCATAATAGATAATGTACAATGCCGTTCCATCGCTGGGACACGGGTTCGATCTCCGAGAATGGCATGTGAAATTTGGGTGGACAAATCTCTCGGCTCGGGTTTGCTCCGAGGTATACCCGTTTCCCTTGACTTCCATTCCGTATTTGCTCCATCAGTATTCACTGCACTCTTCATTAACATGTATCATCATCATCATCATCATCATCATCATCGCTCAAGGACCTCGAGCAATTGAGAGCTCTCGAAACCTCAATACATAAACAAAATAATTTTTCAATCGTTAATTATAAAATCATACTATTTACGGAGATACAACTTATTTCGTCATTAATCGACTCTTTTTTCACAAAAAAATTGTTTAAATTCAGTAATGACTTGGCGTCTTCATTTACTTCTTTATGACAATGTCACTTTTGATTTTTAAATAAAATCGGGTTCTAGGTCTTAAGCGAGTCCGAATTACGAGCTTAGGAAGACTTTCAAATGTATACGTGCCTTCGTATTTAAACAATATACCAATTTCGTCGCATAGTTTTCTTTTGATAACAAAAAATAGTTTTATTCCATTCGATTTTATTCTTTAGTCAACTGAAAAGTTATTTTATGGCTACGAATGTTGTGTGGAAAGAAGATAATATACTTACTTATAGAGATTTCCAGCAATTCTTCATAATTAATTTCTTCAAAAATAATTTTGAAACAACATTAAGTCTCTAATCAACGAATGTTTCAAGGCAGCTGTGCAAATGAGCATTTCTTCTCAATTTCCTAACTTTGGTTCAGAGGCCTAAATGTTTAAACATTTCGAGCCAATTAGCCTTTTATTGTTATCCACCTTAAAAGGCAGCAAAACTCTTTCAACTGTTATTGCCTATCTTGAGTCACTAGTTCAAAGCATACAACCTCTTTTCGAGAACATATAAATAACATTTCGTACCATTATGGAACTAACAAAGTTTTAAACTAAAACTTTAAATGGCCTTGGAATGTTTAAACGATGCCATGTATGTTATGCCAGTGCAAACGTAGAACCGCTTCCATCAAGTTGAGGTCAAGTACCGAAGCAAAACAAAGGCGCAACATACGAAACGAAACCGAAATTTCAGTTTCGGGTGAAGCCGGGAGAAACGCCGGGCGGAAACAATCGACGGCGTTCGGCGGCGGCGCGGCGACCGGAGGAAAGCGGCGAAGGAGGCCATGCACAGAGCCTCCTTGTGTCTCCTCCGCCATTCAGTCTCCCGGCGACCTCCGGAGCGTCCCGGCTTTGGTTCGTAGTACGCATTCTTTCTACGGACTTTCCGCTCAATTTTTGAAAGTGGTTTTAGGTCGATGGCGTCCGGAGATAGGAAGGGAACGGAATGGGAAAGTAATATCACGTGGGGTCGTCCGTAGTCCTTTGTGTAGGGTGCTGCTCCAGCGTACGCCTGGAAAAGATCGAGGAAACGACTAACTAGAGTAGTCCCGCTTTACTCATCTGCAACACTATTCTCGAAGGTTTTATAGTCTTATTGCGGCTAGCTTCACACATAAGCGTGCTTGCCGTGATGAAACCCGCCACCTCACCATCACAGGTAGCACAATCGCAAGGCGTTGTCTTGAGGTCGCCGCAACCAGTGTTGTTTCTTACCACTCTCAGAAACATTGTTCACTTGTTTCACGTTTTTGCTACTTGTTCAAGTTTGTTGATGCTTTTGTCTGCTTATGTCAAGTACTGCCTGCTATATCGTTGCAGACCATACACGTCTGAATATAGAATAGGACGAAGTGGCTCGCACGCAAAATACGCAAGAAAAAATGTGAAGTGAACGTTCATTAATAATAATAATAATAATAATAATAATAATAATAATAATAATAATAATAGTGTCCGGAAATGTTTGAGAATTATCAAGTACTCGCATGTTTTGGGACGTGTGCTTTCAAAATAATTATACTAATCCAATGCTCTTGTGTCATAGCTGCTTCCTCCTGTACATACATGAGTTGCGAGGAGAAAGAAGACGGCGACCTGATGCACAGTAGTTCGTTTTTCACAGCTGTGCTCCCTCCAAAACCATAATATGGGAAGGTAGTGAACGTAGGTACACTGCATTTACGAAATTCCACTAACTTCGCAAACAAACACAATAAATTAGTCAATTATTAAATAATCGAACTCTTTATTTAATATATTATGTATTCGTAATACTATAATAATATGTAAAATGAAAAAAAAGTATTTTTCCCATTTGATAATTACGTTAACGCCCTGAGAGTTTTCTCGAGACATTTCACAGATCAAACCTAGATTCATTTCACAAATGAGCCACAGTGCCGTCTCTTGGTACTTTTAGGCCAATCAAGTACCTTAGAAATGCTAATAACTCTCACTTGCCTCTCTCTTTTCTAAGTCCTTTCAGCCTCTGACCATCGGGTCAAGCCAGTCGTTTACTGAATAAACTCGCGAATGAAAGTTGCTGAGTCGTGTTATTAGTTATTAATTTTACTCTAATAACATGGAAAACAACCTGTAGTTCCTTGAAAATGTAAGCGACAGGCATGTCAAGACCGGCTGATCTCACTTAAGGATTTTGAACTCTGTTTAGGAGTTGAAGACTTTCAGGTGTAAATTCAACTCAATATCATGACTTTCTAAGTAAATAACAGAACATGATTTAGAGTAGATGTTACTTCCACAGGAATTGAATGACAAGCATCCGATATTAAATAATTTGTTCTGAAACTACCTGCAAAATAAAATCTAGGTTACCTCCACTTACAAGGTTCAAGAAGCGTGAAGAATGGAACCGGAAATACTTCTTACCTGTCCACAGCTTCCTTGTAGACCTTCATGAGATATTGAACAATCATAAAACCGGGGGCAATTCGGAGGCATGTGAATCCAATCCAATGAAGTGACTGACATACATGAACACATTTTATCATAAAAAAACAACAAGATAAATAAGATAAAGTCACACCGTACCGAACAGGAAGTCAACAAGGATGTCTGGCCGTGTAACGCAAGCGGGTCAGGATGCCATGCCACCCAGCAGGCGATGACACATGCAAATTGCGATTGGGCGTCTATTCAGCGGAGCGTATAAAGCCATCAGGCCGGGCGCAGGGTCCGACCGGCCGGGGTGCGTGGCGAGAGTGAGGGGCGCGGGGCGCGGAGCGCGGGGCGCGGGGCGCGGCGACTAATGGCGCTGCGTAACGCGACACGACGCGGAACAATGTAAGTTGCACGCAGTGCGTCGCGGGCGGCGCAAAGAAAGCAACGCGACGAGGAAGAACCGCTCGTGCGATTGTCTCTGCCGAGGGGCGGGGCGGGGCGGGCGGGGCGCGAGGCGGGGCGGCGGGCGCGGGGCCTGGAAGACCCGTTCCGCGCCGACGCGAGCCTGCAATTTGCTTTTGATCTCAGACGGCCGCGGAGGCGGCGGCGGCGGTGATGGTGATGTTGATGGTGGTGATGGTGGTGGTGGCGGCGACACGTCGCCGCCGGTGAACGCCGCAGCGCGGGCGGCAGCCGCACGGGGTGTAGTGGCTGGTGTGAGTAAGGCGGCGTTCACGGCGACAGCGTCCACAGTGGCGGAGGCGACAAGGGAGAGGCAATGGGCTAGGGCGTGGAGGCGACGGCGGAGATGGTGGCGGTGGCGGGTCTGACGACTGCGGGCAGTTTCCTGCTCGTTACCCCGGCCGCTGCCCGTCCGGCGCCGCCGCCGCCGCCGCCGCCGCTGCTGCTCGGCGGCGCCCGTCGGCTGTTGGATGAAATTGCACGCGTGTACCGTGTTATACAACCTAACGGGCCGCGCGATGGCGCTGATAGCGCCGCCGGACGGGTCACCGGCCGCGGATGGACGGACGGACGCGCGCGCACTGCCGCCGCCGCCGCCGCCGCGCCCAGCAGCGCGCGAAACGTCCCGCGCCGCGCCGCCTGCCGCCGCCGCCGCCGCCGCCCGCCGCCGCCGCCATCGACACCGCCGCTGGCGCCCAGCTGCTGCGGCCGCGGAAGCGAACGAAACCTCGCGCGCCCACCCAGAGCGCCCAAAGACCCCCCTCCTCCCTCCCAGTGGACTGACGACCACTGGTACACTAGGACTGGAACGCACAGGAATGTCGTTTATGTACTGCTTTTCTATTTCTCTAAAAAAAAGGTCTTTCACATAAACATTTTCGTTTAAAATATTGTCCTTTGGCATGAAATTGGTTCTAACTTAAAATCTATGCTAAAATAAAAATTCAAGCCTGCTGGAACTGGAAAATTTATAACCGCACCTTCCTGATCACGTCCCAAGAGACACATCAGTTCCAGAGACGGGAGACATCCGTAAAAAAGTGAAAAATCTCGGTAATGAAAATTATTTTATTAAGATTTTATTTTATTATCAATTACATATTATTATTGTTACTATTATTGCAGTTTTCAGTATTTCGATTGGTGTCAATAAGCATCTATAAATTAAGGATGAAACCGATTATATTGTGGCCAAATCGTGATTTGCCTTTGCCTTCATAAAAGTACAAATACCCTTGTCTTATGCAGGGGTTGAACTCGCCACCTTTCATTTGACGCCATACGGCTGTCCCTGCAGCTTGCTGTGCAATGTACGATAGCAGCGAAGAACAAAAATACCGTAACAAGGTTTTACAGTTCTGTGTTGCACAAATGGATAAATTTAGTTTCAAGAACAGTACCTACACGAAATATGGATAAAATCAATCTCTGGGGGACAGAGATAAGTTTTATTCTTGGGATAGAGGAAATCTTCGTAAACTACAAAAATACGTGAACACAGAAAACACATTTTTTATGTCAATGTAAACTAAATATTCCCTTAAATAATTAGAGACGAAATTTGAAACATAAAATATAGTATTCTTTAAACAAAGACAAGTACCCAGTATTTGGTTTTCCCTGGTAATGCCATGCCTGGTTTGTTGGGTGCAAAAGAGAGATAACTTCCTTTCCTATGTTTTTCCAAATCAATTCTATCGGAAAATAATTTTTGATCACCTTTCTAAGATTTTGCAAATTTTATCTTCGTTCCTTATATTTTTTTGTATTGTCCACGCTCTTCGTTGTGCCAGAGCTCAACATGTTAAAATATAGGTTAACAATTTTAGTTACAAAGTGAGATACTGACAGCGCGAGACAGTTCCAGTTACCGATGTACAGAAATAGAAAGACACCAACAAAGATAGAATAGATACTATCGAAGGACTCTCAGGCTCACGGAGTCGAGAAAGGAAATGAAATGCAATGCAATGCAATGGAATGGAATTGAAGATTGTGAAAGCTCTCCTCCGAGATAAAGCACAAAGTCATGGAACACTTTGCTCAATCAAGCGTATCTTCGAGTCACAAAAGACAATAGTTTCGTTTTCCCCTTTCTCTCCATTCAAACTTCATAACAACTGCATGCAAACTTCTTTCAGACTTCTCTACGAGGGCGGTAAGTACTGTTGTAATGGCCCGAAGAAAGCGAATGTCACATCAATGAACAAGACTAAACGGGAAACGCACAGAAATTTCAAAAATGAAAGGAATACGTTTTATTGATGGTTTTTGCAGAAAGCATTCAATACTTCTGGCAGCCTACTTTCCGCAACTTCTACAATTTTAAATGAAAACAATAAGCAATTTCATTTACGATAGTATTGTTTCCGTTGGAGACACTAATTTTCATTCTAACGTTTTTTCCAGTAAATCACTCTCAAAGAAGGGGAAAGCCACTTTTGACACTCTTGAAGAAATACATCGGCAGTTACAGTCGTATTAAAAGTTCAACTCGGCCATTTCATTAACACAAAAGCCTGCATTTTCGAGGTTTTTTTAACAAGTGATTAAATGCAGAAGTGCATTTCAAATTCAACTCTTGCATTATATTGTGTCCATTCTTTGAAATGATACACTGGTTGTCCGGGGAGGAAACGTCGAAACTTCGAAAATAAGCTCTGAAGACAATTCTAAGCATATTTTGTTAAATAAACTACGTGGATATTCCGAATGGTTGAGCCGCAACAAGCACTCAAATGAATTGACCTTTGAAAAATGTATTTCTAGGCAAACATTTGCATTAAAGAAGCGTAGAAACACTCCAGAAACATATAAGTTGTTTATTATTTACAAAATAAATTAATATATTTGTTCAGAAAGAAAAATTAAGCGAGAAATAAAAAAGCACCCAATTTACACAATTCAACTGCTTTTTTTAATTCTAGCTTACTTTTTCTGTCTGAGCAATATAATTCATTGTTTTGTAAATAATAAACAATTTATGTTTTTGGAGTGTTTCTATGCTTCCATAATGCAAATTTTTGTTTTCAAATGATTTTTTCAGACCAAATTTTGAGATCTCATTGCGGCCCAACCATTCGGAATATCCACTGTAGTTTATTAGACAAAATATGCTAAGAATTGTCTTAAGGAGCTTATTATCAAAGTTTCGACGTTTCCTCCCCGCACACTTTGTATCTAATACGTATGATACAATATAATGTAAAGTCTAAATGTATTCCCGATGCCGTGTAATTAATCACCATTTCATTTAGGATACATTAAGGTTGCCGATGTTGGTGGTGCAGGGATTTGGAGCTGCATCCGATTACGCAGAGCGGAAAGCTGGGCGACCTGCGTAAGTGCAAGACATGGATGCTTTCACCACACGGCTGTGGATTCCTCATAGGCACTCATACTAGCTGAACATCACACCATTCATTATTACTGTTCACCCTTCGTAATCATCCTACCACTGTCATATAGTGGAAAGTGACGGCAAATAATTACCCCCTAAGGAAAAGAGAAGACATTATTGATTAAGCCTCCTCCCTTTCCCACGCCCAGAAATTACTGCAACACTCATCGGATATTAAGATTGTTTTCTGAGAAATGATAACTTTTATTTCAGAATTTACAACCTAAGGAACAAAATGTACGTCAGATTAAATATTAATTAAACGTAGGTGAACTTTTATGTAAACTACTGAATTTATACAAGCCAATTACGAAACATTTAGCTGAATTTAATAATTAATTCGTGCATTTATTAGAATTCAAGATTGTGAATTTCTGCCCGCGATGAGTTGTAGTTGTTATTACGGGCATTCGATTTGTGTGATACCTCAACCAATCATGACAATCTGGGCCGGTCTGTAGCACTGTAGATGTATCAATATTATATTATCAAATTCTGATCCTTAACGTACATCACCTTTACGATTCTTTCATGAATGAAATGCAGAATCCCACAGTATCCTTATGGCGCGATTTCTCTCACATCCTGGACAGCGTTTTTTCTCCCTCGAGAATCATATTTTCGTAGAATCCGTATGTTTCGATATTTTAATGAATATACCCGTAAGAAAAAATGTGGTATCGAAAGCACGTACAAAACCCAGCCCATGAGCACGAACATGTGCATCATATCCGAAGGCACCCTCCCCCGCCAGGCGCAATGTGAATGAACCCCCTGCGCAGCCGCCTCAGCTGAGGGAGTGCAACGCTCTCCGATTACGACCGGGCATAAAGGCGCGGCTGCCTCGGAAGGAGCGGGTCAGCACCCGCCCGCGGGAGGAGATCGCCCCGCCGCCGCCGCCGCCGCCTCCGCCGCCGCCCCTGCTCACCGCCCGGCGGCACGACACGGCGCGGCGCGGCGCGCAGTGCACGCAATTGCAAGCCTACCCTCACAAAATTGAAATTTGTCTATTCAAGAGGCCAAATTTCCGCAATTGCACGCAATTGCAAGCCTACCCTGACAAAATTGAAATTTGTCTATTCAAGAGGCCAAATTTCCGCAATTGCACGCAATTGCAAGCCCACCCTGACAAAATTTTAATTTGTCTATTCAAGAGGCCAAATTTCCGCAATTGCACGCAATTGCAAGCCTACCTGACAAAATTTTAATTTGTCTATTCAAGAGACCAAATTTCCGCAATTGCACGCAATTGCAAGCCTACCCTCACAAAATTGAAATTTGTCTATTCAAGAGACCAAATTTCCGCAATTGCACGCAATTGCAAGCCTACCCTGACAAAATTGAAATTTGTCTACTCAAGAGGCCAAATTTCCGCAATTGCACGCAATTGCAAGCCTACCCTGACAAAATTAAAATTTGTTTATTCGTTAGACCAAATTTCCGAGTTTCTAGGAAGTATTCGCCTGTAAATAAAAAGCGAAAAAAACAATTCAATAAATAATTGCTATTACCAGAGAAAATGTTCAAAGACTTTACGCATTTATTTTGCGACTATGTTGATTTTTGATTAATTGATTGATTAATGATTCCGCGCGCGCGTGAACGGTTAAGGCTATTCCCGTAAGTGTAGTATATGTTTTTTCAGCGCTGGAGGTGGCGGTGATGTTCCCAGCTGGATGGTGGGATTCGGCATCGGCCTACATGTCAGCTAGAGGGGTATTCCCCAAGCAGATATCGCCCACCAGTGGAGCACTTTGCAAGCCGGGACCAGTGGTCATGTGGGCAATGTAAGTATGTGTGTAAGTAAGGGGCGACAACGAAGAAGAAGAAGAAGAAGAAGAAGAAGAAGAGAAGAAGAAAGGATCACGGTGGTCTGTGCCTATTTGTTAGAGTACGCGAGATTCGCGTGGGGCTGTCTCAGAGAAACCACGGAAAAGTACCGATCGTAGCAGCCGGCCGCTAGAATTCTCCTCCAAAACAGCAGCTGTATCCGACCTATCTACGTAGCTAGTGTCGAAATCCTGCACACCTCGTATCGGAACGTGAACCATAGGACCTCTGGGTCTTAGGCACTGCAGTGACATCAATCGATGCCCTGAGTCACCTAAGAGAGTAATATTGATTTTTCATGCGAAGTATAAATAAATTATTTAGCTAACAAGACATGAAGCACAGAGCACCATACAGTTCATTATCAGGGAACGCATATGGATATAAGAGTGTATGATGAATTGAATGACCCCCGCCCCCGGACACCAGCAACACTTGGCCGGCGCACGACATGAAGATCGCCAGGAGACCTAATATCCCCTGCAGTGAGACTAGACACGTCCATCATAAGGGAGACCCGTGACGATTTTAGATGTAGCGAAGACCATAACCACAAATCATTCCGCCTGAATACAAGAGATTTGATGCGTATATTGCTAATTTCGGTGGATCTTAAAGAGTATCGTTGAGATCTTCATCTAAATCTCTGCTTACAGAGTTATTGTCAAACTGAAAATTTATTTAAAAATATTCATTAAATGGCTTTAAATTTTTTTAAATATATATTTTTCAACAAAAATACGATTTTAAAACATGTTTGAAGATGCTCGATTAACAAGTTCACCTTTTTTTTAGTATTTTGATTTTTGTTCGGCTGTAATTCAAACTCCTCCACTGTGCCGCGGGGCGCACGGATACGGCCTTCGTTAGAGAAAGGTCGATGGCATCGAGATTGCTATCACGCTAGTAGTGCGACAGAACGTACCCTTGAGCTTAAGATCTCAGCGCCGCTTGATAAGGTCATTACTGTCAGGGGCAGGGAGCAGCAACGTTGCTCGGAACGTGATTATTTTTGCGTCGATCGATTCGATACGCAACATTAAAATGAAAGAATCTGCTGAGTGATCTTGACACTTATTACCACAGTCATTCAAATCGTGTGACTGATCTATTACTAATGTGCAAATTAAATTACAAATGGTAATATAAACAATCATATTGATTATTCACAATATAATCGATGAGGAAATTCACAGACTCTTGCTTAGCGAATGATGAATGTAATCCCTCTAATCCACACTGCTTAGAAATAATCTATTGAAGTTTGTGCAGGAGCGAATCCAAAAATGGTCACAAAATTAATTGTGTTGTTGATGTTCGTATGAGCTTAATAGTTACCGTTAACAAAAATATTCTGTGGTTGAATAAAATTCAATGTGAAAAATTACATAAGTCGACATTACCAAATGCATCGGTTCTCCTTATATGAGTGTGCTTCTTTTTGGTATAAAATAAGCCAGCGTAAAAGTTCTTTGTTTCGCAGAAGATACAAATAATTTTTAAAAGCTCACATTAAAAATGATTGCAAATTGTTGTAAAAATATATCATACCTTTTCCAGAGTAAGGGATTACCTCGAGCTTTCTATGGCATGGAGAACTCTTACTGGTCATGCGGAGCAGAATATGAGAAACTCTGAAAAAAAGAAAGCATGAAATAAAACATCGCAAATACATACGAGGACCAATATAACATTGAATTTTCATTTTCGAGTAAAATGAACCAGACGTACAAAAAGGGAAAACCTATGCGGAAAGAAAAATAAACATCCTTTTCTTTTATTAGTGTTATTGCTCCAAATACCTCATAATAAATACTCAAAGAATCCACTACTTAAAACAACATTCTAAACAAATTGATAATTTTCCCCAGAAATTGCCAAATTCAAATACGAATACCCTCTATAACCGTTGCTAAAAGTCCTTCCCACTCATGCCTACCACGCATGCACTGAGTGCATTCGCGCCGTACAGTTGATACATTCGCAAAGGTATACCGTTCTTCTTGTAACGTGGTGTCACGATACCAAGTGCACCACTGCTTCGACGTCAAAGGCTACAGAGATGAGACCTTGGATCACGCGCAGAATTCGGGCGGGCGGTCTCTCCGGTGGTCGCTTCGCTCGATTGCCCGCACTTACAATTTTAATACTCGTCTGCGTGGTTTATACGGGCTGGCCCGTGGTCATTCGCCTCTTATCCTCTTTTATACTTTCTCCCTTTCCCCTCGCGACCGCGGTTTACAGCCTTCTTCCTCCTCGCGGACCTGGATGACCTACGCCTGAGCAGCGGAGGTGGCGGCGGCGGCGCTGGCGAATATGTAAGTGGTGGTGGTGGTAATAGAAGTGGTGGCAATTGTGGTGGTGGTAACAGCGACAGAGGTAGAGGCATGCGGTGGCAGTAGTAATAATGGAGGCATGGGTGACGGAGGCGGTGACGGAGGCGGGTGACGGAGGCGGTGACGGAGGCGGTGACGGAGGCGGTGACGGAGGCGGTGACGGAGGCGGTGACGGATGCGGTGACGGAGGCGGTGACGGAGGCGGTGACGGATGCGGTGACGGAGGCGGTGACGGAGGCGGAGACGGAGGCGGTGACGGAGGCGGTGACGGAGGCGGTGACGGAGGCGGTGACGGAGGCGGTGACGGAGGCGGTGACGGAGGCGGTGACGGAGGCGGTGACGGTGGTAATGATGATGGCAGTGTTGGCGTCGGAGGCAGCAGCGGTGGCGGCGCTGGTGGTGACGGCGGCGGTGAATGCTGTATCGGCGGCAGGGAGAGGGGCAGAGGCGCTGGTGGCGGCGACGGCGGCGGCCGGTGTATCGGCGCCGATCCGTGGTGTGTGGGAAGTGCGTGGAGGGAGGGGGCGAGCAGTGCACCTCTGCGCTCGCCGGCGCCCTCGACCTGTTGCCCCTCAACCTCTTCCACAAAGTCAAGCGCCGCTATGCCCGTGTACATGGGTGGTGCTACGAAAGATTAATCGGATTAGATACAGCAGGATTGCCTAATTTTTTTCTGGTCTTTTTCGGCGAACGTCTGCGTTTTAAGGGTTCGAGACCTCTAGCTTGGTACCGGTTTGCACTTTCACAGCCTACACACACATATAAATAAATTCAGATGTTTTTTTCATTTTGGAAGGGAAAGAACATCCGTTTGCGTCGAAAGGTAAACGACTAATTGAATGAATATTTTGTAGAAGAATCGAACATATATATCCTTATACTTTGACGAGAGAATAATGGCGTCTTTTTAAATTTTATTGTCTATCTGATATCTTTCTGATGATTTATAGATTTGGTTGTTGTTTTGCAGAATGCCTGTAATCATCAAATTTCCCCTTTGTATTTAACGTACATTGTATTTACGTAACGTCTCACATAAATAGTAGGAAGTCTGCTCTCAACCGCCAAGCGGGACGGACGTAAACCTAGAGCCGAGTTGCTTGTGCAGTTAGCAGTGCTTGAATCAAAATCTTATCAGTGCTTGTGCGATCGATAATTCTTCTGCATAGGCGTAGACCACGCTCGTTTTGCCGCATTGCGGCAAAACTATAATGCGAACAATTATATTATCAAGACAAGTGCACCGTCACATAGACAAATTCTTAAGTGAGGTTATCTCCAGTTTCGTGACAATACAGAACTAAAAAGTAAGTAATAGAATAAACAATCCAACTAACAAGACAGTGAAATATCTAAAATGTTATCAGAAGATGTCCCCCTAGGGGGACATATCAGCAGTTCCATAGAACTACTAAACAATGAAAGTACAAGTGGCTCGTATGCAACACTTGCAAATTCGCAGTTCACACACGAAAACCAAATGGTAGATATTCAGCAACAATACCAACATCTACTACATCAAAATCATATGCTACAAGAACATCTTCAAAAATTAGAACAACAAAACCAAATACTACAACAACAACTTCAACATTCTCTGTCCGGTGCAACAAACAACGAGGGGGCAGCAGCAGAATATGTCCCACGAGCACCTGTGGAACGTACACAAACGCCTGAATACCAACACCATGCAGAAGATACTTCAGGAAGAAACAGCAGTGAACAACAATCAAACAAGTGCACATCAGCAGATAACAAAAAAAAGAGGATCCACAAAAGTAAGTGACTATAGTGACGCAAAGCGTAGAATGCTAAATAATAGTGCAACAAAAGACCTTACTCTAACAAATAAATACTGAATTTTAGAAACAATTGAAGAACCAAATGACAATGTAATTAATTTAGAACCACAAAATGAAAATGTAAAAATACCTCCCATATGCATTAGAAATGCAGGAAACATAACACTCCTAACAAAAGATCTCACACAATTAATAGGAAATGGATTCACACTTAAAACCACAGGAGATTCGGTAAAAATATTTCTAAAAATGTAACTGAATACCGTACAGTTAGAAAATATTGTGATGAAAATAATGTGCCTTATTACACATACTGTATACAATCAGAAAAAAACTTATCAGTTGTAATAAAAAATGTACCCCTAATATTCACTGAGGAAGAGATTTTTAATGAATTAGAAAGCCTAAATTATCCAATAAAAAAGGTAACTAGACTAACTAACAGAGAACAAATACCCTTTAAGGTAGTTGCATTAGAATTAGCAAATTCAATAGAAGGAAAAGAAATATTTAAACTAGATAAATTACTTCATTGTATTGTGAAAGTAGAATTAAGAAGAAAACCCCAAGGTCCACCCCAATGTAAAAAATGTTTCATTCATGGACACACAAAAAATTATTGCACAATGGCCCCAAAGTGTGGATACTGCACACAAAAACCACTGGACAAAAGACTGTGATCTATTATTATCAACAAACCCACCACCCCCAATCTGTACTCTATGTAAAGGAAATCACATGGCTACATCAGATCAATGCAAATACTTCCCAAAAAGAAAGAAAATGCAACAACAATCTCAACTCAATAACCAATATCAAACTCTACAATCTCAAAATATTTATGAAAATAAAACCAACTCACAAACATACCAACAACAAACACATATTAATCACAATCCATTACACACACCAATGACATTTAATAACAGACAAAACTTACCCACACCCACATATGCTCAAACAGTTTCACAAAACAATATTCAATCAAACATAACACAAATATTGATGCAGATGTTACCAACAATAGTTAATCAAATAATAGCAACAATAATTCCTCAAATTCAAAGCATAGTGTCAAACCAAATATCAAATATAATAAGAAATGGATAAGCAGCCCAACTTAAAATCTATAACACTTCTAAATTGGAATGCAAATGGATTATTAAATAAAAGAAACACACTTATTCACTTCCTAAAAATCATTCAATAACAATTGCATGCATAACAGAAACACACTTAGTACCAGGACAAACATTTAAAATACCAGGATATAATTGCTACAGAGAAGACAGATATGTCAACATGCAGCAGGAGGAGTAGCCATCATAATCAAAAAGAAACTGGACCAGTCATTAATTTCTATCCCAAAATTGAATGATCTTGAACTGATTGCAGTGAAATAACGTTAGGAAATGAATATCTAAATATCATATCAGCATATAAACCACCTAAAAAAACAAATCAATATAAATGAATTAAAGCAAATATTACAAAGTTCAGAACCTACCATTTTAATGGGTGATTTAAATAGCAAACATATCAATTGGGGCTGCAAAGTGAACACACCAAATGGAAGAAAATTACTAAAAGCTTCAACAAATTTAAACTTCCAAATCATAGCACCAACAAATCCTACTCACTACCCGAAAAATCGTAACGCAAAACCAGATATCTTAGACATTGCCATCATTAAAAACCTAACTCATACCCTCTATGCTCATTCTTTACCTGAATTAGACTCTGATCACTGTCCTGTAATACTCACTTCAGATATGTACTACATTAAAGCAGAATTGCCCCATAGTATAGATACAAAAAACATAGATTGGATAAAATTCCAAACAAATGTTGATAACGCCCTTCCCATAAACCGATTCATGAAAAACAAAGAAGAGATTGATTTTGCAGTAGATACCCTCACTAAAATTATCCAAAACGCAGCGAAAGAGGCAAATACTAATCCTAATCATAAACCTAAATTAATGCAACAAACCATACCTGTTAACATCGAAAAATTAATTCAAAAGAAACACAGAATACGACGGCAATGGCAGCAATACAGAAGCCCAGATTTAAAGAAAGTGCTAAATAAACTAACATGCCAAGTAAAAAACAGCACTAGATGAACACAGAATCCAACAATATAAAAATCACATTAAAAAAATAAACCCTAAAGACAACAACTTATGGCAGGTACAAAACAAATATTGAAAGAGCCAACAATTATACCTGAGTTAAAGAAATTAGATAAAACAGCTACAACAACAAAAGAGAAGTGTGAAATATTAGCGGAACATTTTCAAGAAACTTTTGCTCTAAATCCAACTTCAAATAATAACAACACAATCCAAATTATTAATAATGAAATAATAACAGTTCCACATCCAGTAAAATATATATCACCAAATGAAACATACCAAACAATTAAACACCTGCCTAAGAAAAAATCAGCTGGAATAGACCAAATTCCTACCATAATTTTACAAAAACTAAATAAGAAAACTATAGGCTACTTAACTGCAATATTCAATTCAATGTTAAGAATAGGGTACTATCCCACAAAATGGAAACATTCTATAATAATTCCAATACCAAAAACCTGGTAAAAACCCAGCATATACAGAAAACTATAGACCCATAAGCCTAATCCCTATAATAGCTAAAGTAATAGAAAAATTAATACTTAAACGACTTCTGAAATACACAAATGAAATATCATACATACCACATTTCCAATTTGGATTTAAAGAAAAATACTCAACGACACACCAACTTTTAAGAATCACTGAACTAGTATACAAAAGTTTTGAACAAAAAAAGCATTCTCTAGCAGTTTTCTTGGACGTAACTCAAGCTTTCGACAGAGTTTGGCACGAGGGTTTGATATTTAAATTACAAGAATCAGGCCTACCCCATTACCTAGTGAAAATAATACAAAGCTTCTTAAAAGAAAGAGTTTTTTCTGTAAGAATAAATTCCACCTATTCTTTACAAAAAGAAATCACAGCAGGAGTACCACAAGGTAGCCCATTATCTGCAACCTTGTTCAACATATTCACAGCTGACTTCCCAACAACTCAAAACACCACAGTAGCATTATTTGCCGATGACAGTGCAATATTAACCTCCAACAAATGCCTGAATACTGCTATAGAAAATTTACAAGATGAATTAAACAAGGTAACACTATGGGCAGATAAATGGAAAATAAAATTAAATCCCAATAAATGTTTAGCAAAAATATTTACACTATGTCCAATAACCACGAAACCCAAACCTCTAAAGCTATTTGATAAAACACTTGATTGGTTACCAAAAAACAAAGCGATAAAATATCTCGGTGTATTAATGGATACCAGACTAACATGGACTAATCATATAAATGACAAAATTATACAAGCAAACAGAAGACTACATAAATTATATCCATTAATTAACAGAAAGAGCGCCCTCAAAACAGAATGTACATTAGTGCTTTACAAAGCAATAGTTCTTCCCATTATAATGTATGCATGCCCGATATGGTACAACACTGCCGCAACTAATATAAAGAAAATACAAACCTTCCAAAACAAAATCCTTCGTATAGCTGTAAACGCCCCCTGGTTCATTAGAAACAGTCAATTACACTCAGAATTAAAAACAGAAACTATCCACCAAACAATGCTCAAACGTTCACATTCTTTTTTCACATATTTACATAATATACCAGCAACTGACTATTATAACCTTGGTCAATCAGCAACAACTTCTCGAATCAAAAACAGATTCCCATATGACAAATATTTAATCCAATTTGCTGACCCCCATAAATCTTTCAGAATTTGAACAATAATAAACAAACAAAATCTGAAAAATAATAAACAATAATGAGGAACCTGTTGGGCTTCCCTTAATTCTACTTATTAAAGAATGAATGTATTATATGAATGTTATCCCTTGTTCCTTCGATGATTGAATTGTACTGTCTGTTGGTTATTTATTTTTGTAAGTTTTGTGGTTTGAGTTGGTTTAAATGAAAACAATCCCTGTAAAGCAATTATGCTGGCCTGTGGAAAATAAAAAAAAAAAATAAAAAAAAAAAAAAAATAGTAGGAAGGCAGGCGTATATTAAAAGTAGGAAGTGTTTCCTACTTTCAAGCAAAAGGTTTGTAAATATCGAGTGATAATGTACGTAATAAATCGTTTCAAATTTCATATTAATCTCTTATCTGGGGGCTGATCGTAACTTTAAAAAAAAGCTTTCCTTTTCAAATGCTGTAAATATCCGAATAACTTTTGAAACAGAATTTTTAAAAGTTCTAGCATGTGATAAGTTGCAGAATGACATTGACACATTGCGCTAGCATCAACGAACTGAGAATGGACTTCTACGTGAACATGCTTCTGAGCAGCGGAGTGCAATGGACTGACGGCTCCTACAGGAGAAGCAATGTAAGATCATGAAGTGCAACGGACGAAGATCACAGAAGTACACGTTATAAATATTTTATGTCCGTCTCTCACATTCTGAAAGTCATGGTGCTATATGACAAGCCATGAGATTGCACGCGTTAGACCAGCAGAACGAACGACTTTCTGCCTTATTATGACAATCAAACCTGCACCAGCGCAGCGATTTCGAACAGGTTCTGCGGATTTGTTGCGAGTGTAACGAGCGGATGAATGAGGAAGCTGCTGGCGATGACGCCACCGGCGCGGCGTGCTATGGGCCGGATAGAAGAAAAAAGAAAGCGCACGGACGCAGCTTCCTTCGCAAAACGAAATTCGCAACTCGCAAGTCGTATACCGAGGGATGGCTTGGTCGAGTTACGACGGTGGCGTACTTTCAACTCCAGCTAAATAGTGGGGCCGGACGACGTTTTTGCCAGGAGGAAAATTCTACAGGCTGGCTGTTACGATTGGCGGCCACATTTTCGTGCTTTCCTCTCACGAATTCCGGAAGAAAGCCGGAACAATTCCCCAAATAACGGACGACGTAGTGCGCGGCGATCTTCCTATTTAGTTATCTTTTAAGCTAGAAACCTATAATATACAGTTCTTAATATAGAGACATTTTATTTCATACTCCCTGTAACTACATAACTTAAAATTAAATATTAATATTCTTAAGATTTAGTTTTAAGTTGTGTAGTAGGAGTGAGCTTAAAATAAAATGTCCACGAACGTATTCTGTACTCTTATGTTTTCAATTTTTACGATACACATATTAAACTTTTAAAACATACGACACGTAGATGAAACGTTTCTTTTAGGAGGCTTCCATGTACAACAAAAATGGAAGTAATAAATATGGCTATAGTAAATAATACTAATTAGAAAAGAGTTGTAACGCAGAGGTAATACAATTATATAACATTATTAATATTACTGAGCAATGTGCTTCTGAATATCGGATTAACTTAGGAATATTCACTCTAAAAATGCATCCTTTAGCGGTCCTACTCAAGAATAAGAGAAAATATATGAGAAGCACGAGATATTTTCCTTTTCATTTACATTTGAATAATGAAAATCGGTTCATTTTGAGCGAAACGAATTTTGTCCGCGTTTTGTGTTTTCCACAGCACAGTGTGGCGGTGGGCATCAGCAGTGCATCGTGCGCATCTTGTAGAGGCCCCCGAGCTGAATGCAGCTGTCTGCAGCACGGGAGCGGGGGGCAGCTGGGCAGCACGCGAGTGGGCGCTACCCCAAGTGCGACAGCGAGAGAACGGCAGACAGCACGAGAGACTACTACTGCAATAGCCGGCCGGCCGGCTGGGCGGCTGGCTCGTGGCTTGGGCCGCCCCCGCCCGCGCCCACGCCCCACCCCCGCCCGCGCCTCGCCCTTGCCCCGTCGCAGACGGCGTCGCTCGGCGCGGAGCAAGGGCAACGCCCTGCATGGCCGAACCCCGCCCCGCTCCGCTCCACCCCGCTCCGCTCCATCCCGCTCCGCCCTGCTCCGCTCCACCCCGCTTTACCCCGCTCCGCCCAACTCCGCTCAACTCTGCACCGCTCCGTCTCGCCCACGTCACAGCCACCTACTCCTCCCACAACTGCGACCACGTCACATGCATTCGAGTTACGGACTCCTGCTTCGCCTCCTCTTCTGTCACCTTCACCTCCTCCTCCTCTTTGGCCTCCTCATCCTCTTTGGCCTCCCCCTCATTCTTCTCCTCACAGAAGTATTCTCAGGGCATTCAATTAACTACTAACAAACCGGAACCTCTTCTCAATGTGTTACACGAGTGAATACCCATTTATGGAACAGGCAGGAAATGTATCAAGAATCTTCGCTCCGTATTACTCATGTTCAGCAGATGCTTTTCCAGTGTTTTGTTTTCGAGACAGAAAATAGTCGTGGCTTAAAAATAAACTTAATGTGAGTTATTGAACAAATTGAAAAATGTATCAGGAATGAAAGAGTAAGAATTACAAGCTGATATTAAATATATCTAAAAAATGTAAGGAAATTTAATTTCACTCACTAAATTTAACCTGTTAGAATAATATTAAAATTTCACACCATGTGTTCAACATTCCACAGCCAGTAGTTGCAAGATTATAACATACAATAATCCAACAGTATTTTTCCCTCTCACGAAATTTTAAGAAAAACGGAATAGCAAATTGTTCTGATTGACTAAAGAGGCGTTTCCGTTCGCAATCTTAACCATTTTTACAGAAACAGACGATTATAATTAAACATCATTCTCTTTTCTCGTCGAAAATCATTTGCATTCTTCCAATTTTAAGAAGGCACCTAACAGCTGCTCCTCATCCACCACCACTCCTCCCCGCCCTCGTCCATCCTGCCCTGCACGTCCTCGGCCGCCAACGCTGCATCGCTAAGCAGTCGGACGAGCAACGAGCGGCCTGGGGGCAGCATCGCATTCAGCGCGAAGACATCTCACTTCCTCCATTGCGGGCGCTTGTTACCGTTCCCGATGCGCGTAATGCCGTCTTAATATTCCCGGGCCGTCTTCCCGCGCTCCGCCTCGTCCTCCGCAGAGCCGCGCTGCCGACGCGTGCAATTTCCTCTTTACCTCCGACGACGGCGACGCTCTCAACGACTCCGCTGCAACGTGCATCCCCGCGACTGATTTGAGAGGCGCCCCGCGGGTTAATTGGCGGCTTCTTTGCGAGTGCACCTTCATCTACGCGCTTTACGTGTTTTTGCCTTTGCTCGTTTTACGTTTTAGTGTTTGGTGCTTCGAAGAACTTAATCGTTACGGTTGATCTTACTTAACGAAAAGGCCGGGAACTCTGGTTTCAATATCGATGAAGGCTCTTCAGATCGCTTACTTTATTGACTCGCAGAAATATCTTTTAATACTTTTGTATTTTTTGCTGTTGGCAATGAAAATATCTCGTATATTTTTGAATGGTTTTTATTTTTTGTTTAACAGACTTTTATCTCTCACTGAGAATCTTACTTAGAGGTAAGGATGTTAACAGGAAGTCATATGGACAGAAATACTGAAACCGATATTTCAGGACAAAACGAATTTCCTGGACATGTGTCCTTGGTTTATTTTATGTTAAGCATTAGGAGCCTGTACTGAAATAATTATTCTGCATATCAAGCACTTCAGAAAGATACTCCGCCATCTTTTTTATTGCGTCGAACTTTCCAACATAGTTAATGTGTACACGACCACCTCTTTTAATATAGAAGTTAAGAATTTGTGTAATCACATAAATAATGCACATCGTGTTCATGCTAAACAGTTCATATAATCTTGTGTTCCTAACTTTTAACACACGCATTACACATTTTTTGCCTACATTACACCGCTCACGTCTGGGAAAGGGCAGTTCCGAGCGCAGTCCACAGCCAGGAAGCGTGTACGTGATCCATCTTTTCCTGCCCTGCAGGCGCGTTTCGTGAGGAGCGTTGCTTATTCCGGGGCCGTCGTCGCGGGCCGGCAGGGGTTGGAGGCGGGGGCGTTGGCCGCAGGCGGAGAGGATGGGAGCGAGGATGGCGGTGAGGGTGGTGGGGAACGAGGATGAGGACGGGAATGGCGGAACATGGGTGGGGTGGCAACGTCTCCCCACCAACATATCGCGTCGACGAGGCAGGCCGTGGGAGAGGATAGAAGGCAAGAGGGGGCGGCGGTGGTAGGGTGGGCAGGGTGGAAGATGCGGCGGTGGCAATGGCGGGGAAGAATCAAGCAGGGAAAATAGAAGGAATCGGGGAGGATGGGGCGTGGCGAGGGTTGCACACGCGATGGAAGCGATGGCGGATGCGAGGGGGGCGGGGCGACGGTAAGCAGTTGAGTTAGGATTGGCGGAGGTGAAGGTGAAAGCGAGAGTGGCAGTAGTTGCGGAGGGATGGATCGACAGGGCGGTGGGGGCGGCTAGTGGTGACGGGTGCTGCGCTTGCAGCGGGTGCGGCGGGATCCCTCCGATGGAGTGGCGAGAGCGGTGATGGCAGCGTGGCCGACGCGGGGCGGAGTGGGGCGGCGCGGACGCTAAAGGGTGTTGAGGGCGGGGGCGGCGAGGGCGAGGTCGCGCTCATTCCCAGCGCCAGCGTGAGCGCGCGCGTGCGCGTGCGCTCGCCCTGCCCGTGCCCCCGCTGCTCGCTTCATTTGGCTTCGCTTCACGGTGCGCAGGGCTCCGTTGTCTGGGCAACTACTTAGAGTATCTCCGAGGTTGGGAACATCCGTGAAACCAATTAGTCTGCAGCACCCCTGCAGCTCTTTAATCATCTTAACCACCTTCTTCTTCGCCCTTCGGTCGAGGTCGAGCCGTACTTCTCAGAGGCAGGTGTGCACTGCTTACCAATACTACTAGCCTGAGATGGAATGCAAGAAATGAAGGGTCGAATTTTTGTACTAGAAAAGTGTAAATACCAATGACTCGAATAATACTCTTCAATAGCACACGTTATATGTGTACTTTATTTTCTAACTAAAATATTTATCGTGTCATGAAGCAACTCTTCACACACCTAAGTCTTTGCACACATTTGTAGGAGACTTATCGATAGAGACACTTGCATTGTTTGTATTGGAGTCTCGTCGGAGAGAGGTTTACAGCTACAAGAGACTCCGTGTTGGCAAGGTATACGCACGTAGGAGTGCAAGGAATACTGTTAATATTGAGAAACAAAACTTACTTTCTTTAATATCTGATTTAATCATTTTACTTAGAATACTTAGAGTAATTTAGAATATCTATAGAAAGTAAATATGAGACATTAAAATTTGAAATGTATTATGGTTAAAGGACGAATAAAGGCATGCCCAGTGTGCATATGGTTGATATTTTTCAATAGAACGACGCATGTCCAGGGTGCACATTATTCATTGGGTTAGGTGCCGGTTAACTTGCTTCCTATAACTTGCCGGTTAACTCGCTATAGTTGGCGCGTGGCGGGAGTTGGGGCGCATGGCATGCGTTTGAGATAGGCTTGACGCACATTTGCAGAGATTGTGATGTGCGGGTTGGCGTGCGTTTGATGAGTTTGCGGTAAGCGTTTACAGTGCATATGGCGTCCGAGTGGCGTGCGTTTGATACACGAAAAGAAGCGTTTGACGTGCATTCGAGGTGTGTTTTGTGTGCTTCTGGTAGTCGTGCGTTGCGTGCGCGTGGCGTGTGTTTGGGGCGTGCGATCCGTCCGCGTGGCGTGCGCGTGCGGAGCCGAGCGTTGCCCCGTACGAGAAGCGCGCCGTGTTCTGCGCATGGCCGCAGGTAACTGCGTTGGCCGCGCGCTTGTCGTAAATTAGTTAAAGTCCGTTAAACGTGGAGGTCGTGCTGAACGACACTCTATTCCTGTCTGCGTTTACAAGTCCGTATGGGAAATAACCACGTGCGTCTGTCAGCAATTGCTAGCGAAACCTGAGAGGCATACCGTTACGTGTTTCTACGAATGAAATGGTCAATTATGCCTCATGATCCCACTGGCTATTTAAGGATAAGAATGAAGTTCTCTTCCTGCTCTGTTTATAAAAGAATGCTTTTTAAAGATGTATTTTTATACGAGGCACGTAAATGTTATTGTGGATAATCTCTTTCTTTTTACTTTAATATTCAATTGGTTCTACAGTAACACTACAATGATATTCTCTGTAACTTAGAACATCTGTTTCTGGCTTATTTTCGGACATGTTTGAAAGAGACTCGCGGTTTGTTTTGTTGCTTTAGATAATTTCACAGAATCGTTTACGTTACCGCATGTTTAAATATGTTTTCTGTAGTGGGAAATAAAACTTAACAAAATACACTTGATTAGTTACACTTGATTATTTATAATAAAGTCATTGGCAGAGAGAAGGAAATGTAAACTTCTCTGGCTGCTACAGATTATGTTAACCTTTCGTTGTTTTTTTGTCCACAGAAGTACCTATGAAATTTGTTCGTTTAATATCTAAACCTCACACTTACAACTCACTTTATTAAAGACCATTTTCGTAGAGGAAAAATAAGTTTAACAAGTATCATCTTATTAGTGATCATCCACAAATTGTGATCCACAATTCCAGTGAACTAAAACAAGCCTGCAGTGAAGAACCCATATATACATACATGTCAGAGAAAATAAGGAAGTTAAAAAATGCGAGTGAAAAAAACAAGGGAGATAAGAGGGGAAAATGAGAAATAAGAGAAAGAATGAGCCAACGAAAGAGAAAGAAAGGGATACTGATGTGGAGAACAACACAAAAATACAACAATAAGCAAAGTGTAGAACCCACCCCAAAGACGTGCACTGAAGTATCCATATACACAGAGAAAATGAAGTAATAAAAAATGGGAGTAAAAGAAAAGAGAGAAATAAAGAAGAGAGGAAACAAAATGAGAGAAAAGGATACAAGCGCCAAAGAAAGAGGATATAAGCCAAAGAAAGAGCAAAATAAATGGATACTGATGTAGGGAGTTACACAAAACAAGAAATATAAGCACAGGTTAGAACTTACACCAAAGGCAGTCGTTCTCACTGGATAGAGGAGAGGCCGTATGTAAATTTGGGGCCAAATGATCCTTTCGTCTATTCTCGCAAAACTTACTTTCTAATTCAATATGTAAATTGCGGACCAAACCAACCCAGGTAAGGAAAAGGACTGATTGAGCAGGTAAGCGCGTTAAGGGAGTGGGCCGTCGCCGCCGCCACGCTGTCCAGCTTTTCCTTCTGTCTTATTGAAAATCTTTTAGACTCGCTCCTATATCAAAATGAAAAGCAAAGACAGCACTAGAAGAGTGTACAAATTTCATATTCAGCTTGATAGAATATTAGGAGAGTAAAAGGAAAAATGTAAAAATGGTAAGATAAGCAGACTTCAATCATCGTATGATTCAATTGAATGAAAACCAACTTTAATCAAATCACATTTCGAAAGAAAAATGCCAGTCCTAAGACTGGACATTTCGGAAGGGAGTTGCGATATAAAAATAATGTCTATGAAAATGTTCTACGACAATAAATAAATAAATGTCTTTATTTGTGACGAGGCTCAGGCCATTTAGCCTGCTCTTCCGCCTAACCACTTTCACAATTTTATTAGGGTCACCTTCCACCTTTAACTGAAAGGGGATGAGGATAGTCGGTCCCAACTTACGCATGACCCTCTCTGGTCGGTCCCAACTTACGCATGCCCCTCTCTGGGTCGGTCCCAGCTTACGCATGCCCCTCTCTGGGTCGGTCCCCAGGGTTACATGTGGGTTTAAACTCTTATTTTTCCTTCTGGTCCCTCATTTACATCGGCCAGCAGGGTGGGCACGCGCGGGCGTTCCACGAACGCCCCCGCGCAACAAAAGCGCAGCGCCGGCTCCGGCGCGCCGCTTGGCGATCGCCCCCGCGGGCATTCAAATCGCCGCCGCCGCCGCCGCCGCCGCTTGCTCGCTCGCCAGGGCGCGCGCGGAATATCTTACGGTGCCCCGGCGCCCGCGCTATGAATTATGCAGCGGCCTCGGCCGCGCGATTTCCAAAGACAGAGAATTTGCTCGCCAGATTAGCGCATCCTGCACGCCGAGGGAGGACGAATAAATTACCGGAGATCGTAGAACAGCGATAAAATATCACACGAGAGAAGCCTCGGAGAAAGACACGTAGGTGGCAAGTTCCCAGAAGCGAAAATAACCGAGAGAATGGGGGGCGGCGAGTTACGTGGCTTGGCACATTGCTCAGTCGCCAACCAGTTACTTAAGAGGGCTTTTACCATGTGCACAAAGTTGTGCACCAAATTTTGAAATAGGTAGAGATCATCCTAATCAACCCCAGGTTTTTTGGATAAATGCAAATTTACAGATAGCAGCCTATTTTGGAAACATTACAGAATCAATATACAGTGTCGCAATAATTCGCAAACCTAAAATATTCCCACCAAAGTGGGCGACCGATGAAAACCTCAACATTTATTAATTCTATTAGTCCACGTTCTCCGTTGAATCCATCTCGTCTGAATTCCCGGAAGTGAACTGCAAATCAAATGAACCGCCAAACCATCACGAGCGTTAAGACACAATAATGCCCACACAAATCCGCAGCAATTCTTTCAGGTTGATGCACCAGGATGTCGACTGGAAAGATCGCGACCCTTGCTTTCGAAGAAGCTGAATACAAAAGAAGCGGTCAAATCAAATGAAACGAGAGCGAAAAATCGTAATGACACTAACGAACTCGTGATGAACTTTGCCCTCCTGATGCAAGGATCTGTAAATCGTAGTTGAATGGCCACATGCGGCCGTAGAGTAATTTGTGTGCATGTTTGAATAGTAAATATACAATAATTGAACGAAAATATGTTTTGAAAAAGTTGTGTAATACATATTCTTCCAATGAAAAGAAGAATTTGGATCTATACGAATATATTCAAATAGAACATTAATGTATTTCTTGAAATCATACATTTTTCCAAAGTATAAAGATATTGAGATAAATTCTAATGATCGTTTAACATGCCTGTTAATAAGCATTTTTTAATTTATTTAGTTGAAATATAAAAAACAATCACTTTCCATTTCTAAAAGCTTAAGGGGAAAATAAAAATATCGTGATTTTGAATACTTTGACAAAATAGGTGATTTAGAAAAGAACCAAGATGTTTAGAAAATACGTGAATTCGAAACATCAAGATTATTTCAGTCACCTAAGTTCCGTATCGATGTCATAGTGTTTCAGAAACCGATTATAATACTGTAGATCATAGCCGCTGAATCACACTTTACTTAATTTTGATTTCAATTGCGGCTTTACACATGGTGTTATCGTAGTAAAATAACAAGAACGGAATGTAAGGGTTAATCATCCTGGTAATTTGTAATTGAATCAGATACTTCGAAAAGAATGTGCTGTCCATTCGCGTTGCCATGCGCGTCCATGCTCTGTACTGTCCATTCGCGTTGCTGCAAAACATAACACCTCCGGTGAAACGACAAATCGATGTAAATAGAGAACCACGCCTGGTTATATTAGTCTATTTCAATTCAATTCAATTTTATTGGAATTTGTTTGCACGATTATCCTATTAAAATTGCTGTGCATATTCACAGCTCAATCATATTAGTATATTTACGAAAAGCATGTGTGGCGTTTTAGCATGTTACGAAACTGAAAGCACATCGGTGGCCTTTGAATGACAAGATTCTGAATGAGGTAATTTTACACGTCATTCTGAAAGTTAAAGCTGTATTGATAACAATACGCAAAAATGCAAATGGAAATATGCCATTTCATCCTTAGATTTTTTTCTATTTGCCCGATTTGAAAACTGTTTTAAAACGTTGTAAATCTGACAACAGAGTTCGAACATCCCAAAATATACTAATGTTTGCCAAACATTCCCAATAGATCCTTGCCATTCTGAGACCGCTATGAATGAAATAGTGAAGTTAATTCTTCGGGGTTCGGCCTTTTCGGAATCCCCGCCTGCATCCCGAGGGCCTTGGGCGCGAGGTGGTTTGGAGGCCCTGGCGCACGGCTGGCGGCCGCCGCGTGACTCCCCCCGCCGAGAGGCTGATTGACGCCGGGCGACCTGCGCCCCGGGGTCGCGCCCCTTCCCCTCGGGATGCCGCGCCGCCGACACTTCCGGCGGTGCCGCCGCAAAGCGCACAAAAGCAAAGTAATAATAACAAGAAATACAATAATACAAATAAATAACAACAACAACATTAATAATAATAATACAGAAATATATACCCCTGAAATATTTCTGTATAATACAAAAATAACCAGAATACTGAAAGAATTCCTGGCCTGTACTGCTAATTGGGACACGATTGACTGCAATGTCTACAGAGCAGCATTCGCTCGTCTGTTGAATCTGCGAGATTGACCGAGCCTAGTCCAGTAATGGTCAGCACATAGTGTGCAGTGCAACGAGAAATTCATATTATAATAATAATAATAATAATAATAATAACAATAATAATAATAACAATAATAATAACAATAATAATAATAATATTTCAGCCTATACAGAGTAATTTTCTTTTCTCAAGTCTACACGATAAAAATAATATGTTGGTGTTGATTTATTAGCGATTCCTGCTGCGTCAACAGCTAAGATCATTATTCGCGTAAGTGTAGTGCATGTACTTTATCGCGGGAGGTGGCAGTGATTTTCACGCACTGAATGGTGAGATATGGCACCGTACTATCCGTCGCCTTAACGGCGTTAACCCCAACCAGCTATCTCCTACCAGCGGGGCACCGCCCCAGCCGGGACAAGCTCTGAGCTCCCAACTGGTCTTCCGGCATGTGTTAGTTAATGTATGTGCAAGTAAAAGTGCGCAAGAGTAGGAGTGAGGATAGGACAAGGAAGAGGAAGGGAAGATCGCGCAAGGTTTATGACCTGTTTGTTTGAGTTCTGCTCCGGCATTCGCCTGGTTTTTATCGGAGAAAACACGGAAAACTATCGATCAGAGCAGCCGGCCGCTAAAATTCTCCATACAGCGGCTGAATACGACCTAGCTAGTAGCTACTGTCGAAAATCCTGCCATCGTCGGGACTCGAATCTTAGAACCTCCTGGTCAGACGCACAGCAGTGACATCAACTGATGCCTTGAGACACCTAAGCCGGAAGTTCGTGTTATGAAATATTTGGGCTTGGTAAGGTTTGAGTCGCAGAAGACAGTTCTTCTAGGGAAAGTGAAAGGAAATGAACAAAATTCCAGATTATTATGGATTTCGATGCATCTGTGTTGGAGTTATGGAAATTCAACGGCGTCAAATCTTAAGTAATACGTAATAACAAAACTCATTCAGTGGAGCTTCACCATCTGAGATAAAACCGAAGCTTGTGTTGGGATATTTCGACACATTCGAGGTCCGAGAGGAACCAAACAGAAGTCGGAAACTAGCATTGTTTCACCGACCCAAGCGGTGCTGTTGTATATTTGTAATTATCACAGCGTAAAATTAAAATAACTCGCAAGTATGGATGGAAGTTGAAAAATCGAAGAACACTGTTTACCGTTCCACAAAGTTCTTGCATCCAAACAAATAAGTGTGCATAACAGCCCTAAAGGGTCTTTCATTCGGCAGCATGGTAGTGTGCTCCCGCCAGTTCAAAAGCGGAGTTTTATCCAAGAATATGCCAGTATGTTTCGTACTTATAACTACACGAGGTCACAGCGCTGACCTTGCTAAGGTGAGACGGGAATGATACCTGAACAGAGCTCCTATCTATACCCAAGAATGCCGAGAGATATGAAAAGTCAGGCCTAAAGATTCCTAACCACTCTCCTACGGCTACGTGAGGTTTTAGTTGGCATTCGCGAATCGAGCAATCGCGGCGACAGACCTCTGCATCAATTCGTCTTTGTCGCAATGAACTTCCTTGCGTATCTATTCAGCTTATCCTGTGACTGGTGGTCAAACAGGTGTCCAGTCGTTTTAATTGGGGAAGCGACGGTCGCATTTCGAATTGCAATTTTTTCTTGAAAAAAAGCTTGAGCTTGTGAGGAGGAATCAATAACTACCAAATCCAACTGTCTGATTAGATGACCATCGAATCCAGCGTGAGAGCGGTCGATCCGGGAACTGGATTTCACAGCTTTGGTCCATGAGTACATTCAAAGTCAACACTTCCTCAATCCGATGTAAACGGAACGAAATAAACCATAGCCATGTGTAGACACCAGGCACCTCATCGTGATTTCTTCTCAAAACTTACAGAGATCCTCAAGTTTACATTTTTATATACCTACTATTTCTGTCCAATAAGCATTTTCGTACATTCAACGAGCAAAAATAATGGCTGAATATTAATTTTAAGTAAAATACAATGAGGAAATATTTTCTCACCTCGATAATAGAATCATATCCTGGACGTAAATAAAAATAATAATATTTCAAGCTATTAAAAAAATAAATGTGTGAAGTGTGATGGTCACTACTAACACACTTCTCCAGAAGTTCACTCTAATCGGCAACTTCAAAGTAAAAGAATCCAGACACGAACCATGAGATTAAGTTGAGGGTCTTTTGCTGCAAACACCCTTTCAAGGATTCCCCTGATGTTGTTTTACTCTCCATGGGAGAACGTTATCCCAGAAATCTCTTCCAAATTTGGGCAGGACAAGTATTATCCTGATCTTCATAAAAGATCTCGTAGCACGAAGCCAGTTCGTGAGACGTTTTGAAGGGAATATTCTCTCCGAGGAATGACTAGGGTGTAATGGAGAGACCTCTCACAGTCGGGAACAACCTGTCACGTGGCTTGCGCAATCGATGGCACCTGTGGAATGAGGTTTCCACGAGAGATCGTGGGCGTAGGGAAAAGTGTGAGGTACCGCAACATTGTTCCTAAACTCTCATCGTGAAGGATGGGTACGTGTCTTTCTTGCATTTGGTTGCTTTGTTCTTGGTTGCAACACGAAGTGAGTGAAGTCATCATTTGCTAATCATTCTGACAAGATTGTTTTCTCTAAGATATGTAATGTGATTTTCAAGAGTCACTTTACTTTCACTTCAGTTGAATCGGTTTAGAGGTATTTTACTCATTGTCTTTTTCGAGTGAAGCAGTGACTGATCATTTTGTTCCGACTCATTATTAACATCCCGATGCAGATTATACACTGTGTACATTGAGTTTAAAGTACATTACGACGAAGTATCGAACAACCAAATACAGTGACGATTTGATATTCGATTTTTTTTGTTTAACAACGTCCTGAAATATTTTATTCGTTTTAGTAGACTAAAAGGTAGGCGGCATCATTCAGATACGTGGATATCAACCACACACGTATTTGGAACACCATGTGTTCCTTCGATCTTCATGAGAAAGTTAAAAAAATAAATGTCAGAGTGAATTAATGAAAAAATAAGCTACGAAAAGTGTATGTAATTCAAATAAATCAACGCTGGATATAAGTGCCCTCTATAAAGGAGGAGACTTCCAACACTCCAATAAATGCCACCACATTACATTTTCATGTCGTGAAGTTGCCCACATTTACAGAGAGAACTAACCATCTCGAATATATTTATGCTTCTTTTATGTTTCACCCGAATATGTAATTAAGTGTTTGCCTCCGCATCCACAGTGCGGGAGAAGAGTGTGCGGGAAGGGAAGGCAGCTTCGGGGCGGGGCCGCGGGGGCGTTGGGAGCGAGAGCAGAGGTCGCGAAGCGGCGCCGACGCGGCGAACCGGTTGAGTCTTTTTCCCCGCATTTTCGGGCGCTCCTCCGCGCGCCTGCGCCGGGCGCTAATGTGCTTATGATACAGTTGAACGCGCGCCGTAACTCACCGGGGGCCGTCGCGACGGTTCAGGCGGGCGGCGGGCGGGCGGACAGGCAGGCAGCGCGCCGTAATTCCCGTCGGCGCAGTTTGCTCTGCGGGCGACGTGCGGCGCATGCGCAAAGCGTGGGGGGCCAGGTCGAAGCGCGCTTCGCGGAATGAGCCGTCAAGTGCGCAAAGGGAAGGCAAACAAATAACATAGAGTAACTTCTGTCGGTCCGGATAGCCGAGATCGCTAAGACTAGTAGTGCCGTGGCGATCTCGGGCGGAAGGATCGCGGGTTCGAGTCCCGCCTCGGGCATGTGTGTGTGCGTGTACGTCTGTATGTGTGTGTGCGTGTACGTCTGTCGTCCATTCGCCCTCATATTATCATCATCATTATTCAATTGCCATTCCCTCCAGGACTAACTAACCCTGCGGGATAAAAATCGGATTCAGCTTAATGCTGATCCCCTGATGAATTCACATGCATCCTACCATCGAGATAAAAAATGATATTGAGCCCCGGTAAGTGCTGGCTGCATGTACGCGTGGTCCGAGGCGGCCTATTCGCGAACAAAAAAAAAAGTATCTTTTTTTAAATTTCTTGGTTTTATTGCATCGGTTCCCCGCAAGGGAACGCGGTATTCTGACGCGTCAAAATTCTGGTGCAAACTGAATTTAGCTCAGAGCCAGCATTGCCACTGTCTCTGCAGTACCTCTGACCGGGAGGTTCTAGGGCTCGAGTCCCACAATGGCGAATTTTCAACTGTAGCTAGAAAGTTAGGTCGGATTCAGCTGCTTCTGGAGAAAAGTTCTAGCGGCTGGCTGCTCTCATCGGTAGTTTTCCGTGGTTTCTCCAATCAATACCAGACTAATGTCGGAGCAGAAATCTAACAAATGGGCCACGGACCGCTTGCGATCTTTCCTTGCTCGCCCCCTTACACACACACACACACACACACACACACACACACACACACACACACACACACACACGTGCACTAAATTACTAACATTTCGAGAGGTGGTGCCCCTCCGATGGGGAAATCCCCAGCGAGCCAACATACACGGTCGGCGCTGGATCTCGCCACGCAGCGGGAAATGAATCATCGCCACCTCCCAGGTTATAACATTTACTTCACTAATGGGAATAATGACCATAGCAGTAGAAGGTGCCTGGAAATGTCAATAAATCTAGTCTGGAGGAGGAGTTGAAACATTCACCCGGTTTTTTTAGTTTCTCCGCGATTACCCACGTCGCTTAGTACCTAAGGAGATATTCAACATTTATCATCACGGAAATACACGTTGAGTGTATACAGAAAATCTGCAAAATAATTTGTAAAATATGAATAACTTTTTTAATGTATACACTATATTTTGTGTTAATTGTTTGATGATTGTTTATCTATTTATGTAGATATTATCATTAGGATATTAATTATTTTAAATTTATAAACTTTATGTATGCGAGACTTTAAATTTTACTACCTTCTATGCACTGACAAATTTCATCCACTGTATTAACTTTGTCCAAATTGCAAGAAACAGCAGTGATATGTACATTTTGTCTTAAGTGCATGTTTGTAAATTATTAAATTAAATTTAAAAATCTCCGTACGCTCTTGACCACAATTCGAACCACAGAGTGGTTGCACTCCAACTCCGGTCCACCCACAGTCCTTTGCCGCGGTTCCCAGGGAGCAGGGGCGACTTCAGACACCACCCACCACCAGCCCCACATTCCGCGTGCCTGGATCGTGTCGCATGCCATCAGACTCTGCACCCTGCATATGTTTCCGCAAGCCGCAAAGCATTAAACGTAAAGGTGGACACCCAGGGTACCCGCCTCGCACCTATTGTTAATGCGTTGTCACTGCTACATTGTTCATACTACGAGGAACAATGTGAGGAAACAAGTTTACAACCTACGGTTTCGAGCGTGGTTGAATCGTGTGAGGGACCCTTAACATGATTTTAGTGGTAATTCCGTGTCTGTTTAATTTAAAGAAATTCACCACACGAGATGAGTATTCAAAATTACGAGTAAAGAAATAATGTTTTAAATAAATAGAAAAATTAAGAAACGTGTGTTTTTTTCCATAGAGGATACGTTCACCGTGGAAAAAATACTAGAGACCAGGACGAGAAGAATGCGGAAATTTTCAGTTTATAGCCTTAAGTTACAAGTGTTCCTTGAACTGAAATGATGCTAGTAACATGATCTTCTGATGATTAACAATCAATAAACCATCGCATTACGGCGGGCATGAATGATAGATGGCGCGTATGCCTGATGAATAATTTAACACTGGAGAACGTGAATCAACTCTAATTGCCACTGCTCAAAGATTTGCAAACTGGGTTTCACACTTAGTTTACGTTTACTGATCGTTTTTATAATATCAAATTTACCATCACATTTACTGAGAAATAGGATGAACCTTCTGAAAGGAAGAATTTAATATGATTCTGTTAACATGCTCAATGCATTTTATAAAACGATTTTCATCCATATTCCAACATCTTCCAGAAATTTCTTAGTAAATTCTGAACAACTAAAGAAACGATCATCTTCAAGGTTTTTTAGATTTATCATTTATATTTAAGAAAACATAGTTCTCAAAATATTTACGTTTAGAGCACAAGCTGGGTCAAACTGGGAAGACTCTCGATTCTTCTTGAGCTTCATACGAATACTTTCCTAATAATCGTTGTTTTCAATGGCAAGACAACTGCATTTTGTCTTAGTTTCGGATAAACCGTTTCTCAGACTTCTTCACACAAAATCAACCACCTAAGAAATACATGCGTCGCTTAATATACTTATATAAAATAATCTTAACGTATTTAGATTTTGTAAAACATTGTTTTCCCCACGCCAACTCCTAAAAGCCAGGTCTAAATTGGATAGCACGTATCTCCAGAAACCTACTGAATGTATAAAACTCAATGTAAGCAATATCACCTCCACCACCTCGAAGACCACAGAACTTTTCAATTTCACATTAATGACGAAAGCTAATTAGCAAATCCAGACTAATCAGCGTCGTGGGTCCTCGGTCGTCGATGGCCGAGTGGGTTCGAGTAACAAGTTCCACTAAACAGCTCTGGACAGGTTCCCATTTCAGACACCATTACGCACGCAATCTGGCGTCACAGCGGCGGGACGCCCGGGGACTTTTTGCGCCTGGAAGAATCTAAAAAGAGAAAGTCCTCATATTCCGTTGGGCGGCGTGATTCGGGCGATTACGGGCGCGTTAGGAGCTGACGAGCGCGAGATAACGAGCTCTGACTGCGATTAGCGGGTGCCGCGCCGTTCGGCCCCTCGCGGCCCGGCCTGGCCCGGCCCGGCCCGGCCCCCGCACAGTGGGCGGAGGCGCGCTCCACAGCTCGCGCGCGGTTACTTAGTGCCATTCTGTAAGCGTACGCGTAAAAAAGGCACAGACATTTAATGTAATACAGTAAGCCCTCCTTAGCACGAACCCGCTTAACACTAATTTTGCCGTAACACGAACAAAACGTCGGTCCCAGCAAGGGATAACGGTAATACGGACTCGGATAACACGAACTCTGATAATTTCGTTCTCTTGGAATTCGTGTTAATGAGGGTTTACTATAATACGTACACTACAGTGTAATATCTGCTACAGTGGAGAATGTAGTCGGCCATTCTAATTACCGGATTAGCTGGCTCAGGTTAGCAATTGATGACACTACATTGCCTCTGACTGGGAAATTCTAGGGTTCGAGTCCCGACGATGGAAAAAAATATTCACACTAGCTACGTAGCTAGGTGGAATTCAGCCAATATCTCCAAGAGAATTCTAGCGTCCGGCCAACCGGCTGCTCTGATCGGTAGTTTTCGTAGTTTCTCCGTTCACCACCAGGCGAGTGCTGGAGCAGTACTCTAACAAACGGGTCAAGGACCGCGCGCGATCTTCCTTTCCTCTTCCTCGTCTTATCATCACCCCTTACAAACACGCAGACAGGTGCCGGAACTCACCATTCAGCGGGGGGAGATCACCGCCATCTCCCGCGATAAAAACATGACCTTCTCTTACGGGACTAATGACCTTAGCAATTGAAGCGCCCGGAATCCCTGATCAATCAATCAATCAATTAATCAATCAAGCCAATCTGTTTATTTCTGAAGGACTTTCAGCCTATTTATTTAAATGACCATTATAACTGCATTAATATAATAAATAGCAATATAGATAATTTCATTGTGATTCATTAAATGGCCAAATACATGATCAAAAGAAAAGATAAAACTTGAAATGTGATAAAAATTTAAAAAAACTATAAATATTCACATATTTTGTCCATTAGCCACGAATTGTTCCCCTCTCCTTTGCATCAATTTTTACCTATTTCCGCCCACTGTATGCCGCCGCTCCGCACAACCGTCACTGCACTTGTGAATGACGAGGTAAGGATCGGGGTGACGGCAAAAAGATATTTATTCAAATCACCGGTTACGGTTAATGTTCACATGCGACTGGCCACTAAATACCGTCAGAATGAATTAACGGAAACTAACTTGTTAGGCTAGCTGTTTTTGCTCATAGATTGCGCGAGAAAGTTTGTCGTGAACATTAGTTTAAATTGTATGTAACACCTAATTTGTTTTAAATGTGCTGGGTATGAAGTAATACATATTTAATTTAACAGAAAATGTGTATTTCAGAAGTTTAAATCCCACGATTTGCGAACACTTTGATTGAGAAAACTTTTCTACTCACGGATATTGCAACAAAATTAAACTTCGCACATTGCATGTTTATAGCAAGTACAAGTGATATTATGCAACACTTAATTTGTTTTGAAATGTGTTCAAGAAATAATAAAATTTAGATAACAGATTTAATTTCAGAGATTCACATCCTGCAATTAGCATTTAACACGTCACAGGTAGGAATATTAAAATGTCTCCATTTCTGTTCTAAATACAAATATGAACTTTAAAGCGTATATGACTTTCATCGTAAACGACGAAAGAAGTGACCTGGTCATACGGTGGAGAATGAATGCAGGAATATTACAAGTTGACCCTGCATTTGCATGGTAAATTCTTCAGGATGTTGCAAAACCGTATGTTTGGTTAGCTGTTTATACATTGAATCGTCTTTGAATTACTTCACGAGTAACCTAGAATAATGAAAGCGTAGAAAATTTCTCCCAGTCTGTCTCGCATCCCTTCGAGCGAGAATATTGGAAATTTCTCCTGACTGACAGGAAGAAAATTGGCTTGCCGCTCGTAAAAAAACAAACCGCTATCCCAAGAGCGGACTTTATTGGCACTGTTAATGTTCCGAATACCTGTTAGCTCCCCTCACAAGGTCATTCTTCTCCTCAGGCCAGACGATTTCTCGTATTTCATAATCCTCTTTCATAACAATGAGCGACATTCAATTTATAAGCGACACAAGAGCAGCGCGCTCGGAAGACAATTGCCGTCGACCTCGGGCGAGGCGGCGGCGGCGGCGGCGGCGAGAGCGCGTGGCGTTATGCGTCTGTCCGGCCGCCGCTGGTGGCGACGCGCCGTCGCGGCGCCCGGCGCCGTCGCAGCGACGTCGTTGCTGTCACGCTAACAAGCGGCGGAGGCGGCGACACCTGCAGCGAGGCTGCGGCGGCGGCGGCGACCTGGCGTCCCGGCGCCGCCATCCGTCTCCGACCGCCTTGCGTCACTGGCGCCGGTCGCGGGCGGCCTTTGCGGCTACTGGTCGCCGCCCGCCGTTGCGAGAGCGCGACGCTTATGGATTCTTCCAGTCTTTGCGCTCACGGAGTCATAAGCTACTTATGCTAAATTGCCAGTATGCGACGGTGGCGTAAGGGAGGAGGCGAGTCGACCCCGCCGCGGAGTTGAGCTCCTGATCTACTGAGGCCGGTCGACTGCCTACTGATCGGTCGACTGCCGACTGGAACCTACTGTTCGAAGAGATCCAAGTCCATTGTCATACTCTCAAGGAAGCCCCGCCTACCAAAAGTGCGCTATCTTCTAAGGGAACTTCAATTGAAAGAACCCCAAGTTCTAACTGACTTATTTCTAAAACGCCCCACAATCATTTTCACGAAGTCCCGTTTCCATCTGGTCTTACCCCATCACTGCCTCTTTAAACTCGTACGAATTCATACTAGTAAAATTTTTCATCATATCATTACAATACTGGGGTATAATGGAATCTGCAAAGCTCTTAATATTTTTGCAAATCGGACAAAGGTTACTTACAGAATGTATAAAAAAGATAAGGAAAACGTTGGCAAACGTGAAATATGGTGACCCATTGCTTTATGTTTCCATTACACTACCCAAGCAATGTTGGATCATTATTGGAAGAGCGAAGTATTCTACAAAAATATGTAGGTCCATTCTCGGTATTACATAATTAGAGTATTATAAAACTTCTGTATAATTATAATTTAGAAATCATTCTTCCAATTGTTAATAACGAATGGAACAGGAAGTTACTAAATGAAACCCCTTCTGTTACCTCAACACAAGTAACGATTTTTGACTTCGGCAGAGGGGGTTCGACGATGAGTTTCAACTACTAAGTGCTTACTGCGGATGAAAAGACTCTGTCAGAGATGTTCGATTAGAGTACTTTTCGGTCTGATTTGGGCCCAAAGCTCGCCCGCCTGACTGGGCGTGTCCGGTCTGCCATCTCTCAGCGCCGCCGGCGTGGGCAGGTTGCGGCCGCGATCGTGCCTTCGAACTCTGAAGAGCGCACCTCCATCAGCGATGGGTGCGCGATGCCCGCGGCTTCGTCACGATCTGCCCCCCTTCGCCCTCGCCCCCTGCCCCCCCCCCGGCTCTGCAACCGCCTTTTCGCAACTCGCCGCCCACCGCCCACCTTTTACCGCCGACGCTCATCTTGCATCAGGGCACCCGTCGCCCGCGCCCGCCCGCGCCGCGCACCCGGCCTTCTTGGGCCATTTTGCACTTTTAGGCCTCACTCTTCTTCCCGCCGATTGCGCAAAACCTCGCCTCTTTGGGCTAGAAACCGAAGGAAAAAAAGATCACCGTTCGAGCGAGCGACCAAGTTCACGAGCTTCTTAATACCTTCTGAAGAGGGTTGATTGTTCCAAATGAGCAATACCCTTTTTATTTTTCAATGTGTGCATTCTCTTTGTACTTAGCTACGTCTACCACGCGAAGTTACTTCACCTTTCCGTAATGTCCTCTTAAGCACTAACCGCCATCGGCGCGGCGGCGGGGGCGGGGGCGGCGGCGTTTCGAAAATGCGAGACAGCGCATAGCTTCTTCGTGACGGCCCGAGAGCAGAAAAGCCCCTAAACGGACTGTCCACCATTGTCCCGTAAGAAACGGCAAGCACGGCCGCGCGCGGCTGTTCGTTTCCTACCAAACACTCGCCGAGGCACGCATGCGCGCGTGGTTCTCCACGGGCTGGAGAGCGCTTCCGAAAGGCCCGCGTCATCGGGGACTCCTCGAGGCGAGGGGGAGGGGAAGGGGAGGAGAGAGAGGCGATGACGCAGGAACGCACCCGCGGAACGGAGGGGCGAGGGTTCTTGGCCAAAGTAAATAAATAGATGCATCGTAACGACCGAAAATCTTGCTTTCGGAATATTCGTTTTAGCATTCTGGAATTCCGAGTGTCTATTGACTGTGAGAAAAGGCATGGCAAAGTGTTTACATGGAACACCATGTGTAATGTTGATGATGGTTCTTTTTTTGTATCTGTTTTCTCCGCTTTTATGAAAATTCTAAATGTAGAAAGTATATTGTGTGCGAATTTGGTCAAATATTTTTCACAGGTTGTATTCTAAATGCTAAATAGTCGTTAACAAAAATCAACAAGCGAGAATCTTTCAACAAATCTTTCATTTCATGATGGACACAATTTCCAGAATGATGCCAAACAATATAAATGCTAAGGGCAAAGTGCGACAAAAGACCCAAATGGCACAAGGCGACAGTGTTACAGAACACGCCAGGAGCTTTAAGACCGGCAAGGACATTTTGGACGGAAGCGAAGAAGTACTCACAGTATCGTTATAGTGAACTAGCTAAGAAGTTAGAAGATATACTACATCCCATTACATTCTTCCATTACAGGGAGTAAAGGGACGGTGAGAACAAATTTACTGCTGGGGTTAAGGCACACAGTAGGAATGTAGGATGGGTTAGTGGAACAAATGCGACGAAGCGTTGCAAGAATTGCGAAGACGAATGTATTCAGAGTTATACGGTAGCAGTCAGAGAGAATTGGGAGGACGTGATCGCTTCTGGGTGTAGGTCTTTCATTTCAATCCTGGTTTTCCCAGCGATTTCTTTTTCCCAGGAATCCTGAGAGCAAATTCTGAAATAGCGCTTCAAGATAGTAAATGTTTTGCTTTTACCGAAAACATATTATCGTAAATTGCTTCTTCCTATAATACAACATTATTCGATCCCCAGAGAGAAACTGAAAGATCGTGCAATCGAATATGTCGATAAAACGATGACCGAGTTACCGACATCCAAATATTTGAGGAAGGCGAAGAGAAAAGAAGGAAGTAAGACATATGGAAGGTTTCAAATGATAAACGTTCTATTGCGTTATCAGGGGGCATACTGAGCAACTGAAAGTATTTGACCTGTTTTCCAGTTTATTCTAACTTAAATTTACCAATTTCTATTACAAGAGAAAAGCTCAAGAACGTCTATCACCAGACAATATGTTTAAATTAAAAAGAACACACCATCTGGCGATGACATAATTGTCTGGATTGCATGTATCTAACGACCAATTGTAATAACTAGCAATGTGAATAATTACTAATGCATTTGAAAATAAATATTACTCTTTGTGAGGCTAGCACTCATCCAACAATCCATTCCACATCAACATCATATCTTTCACTGTGCTCAAGTGCAGTCTCACTCCAAAGCCTATTTGAACGTGGCAATTGATTTCCCGCGGTTTCTCAGTATATTTTCAATGATTTAGCTGTTTCCCGACTCTTCCCAGTTTTCCCCAAAATCGCTCGCTCTGGATACGTAGCGGGGCAGAGTGTCCGGGCAGTCTACGCGATGCGGACGGTCAACGTCAAAGTGGACGGTGGCAACATCAAAGCGGAGGTGGCGTTTGCTGCCCGGCAGCGCCCGGGCGGCGTGGTGCGGTGGTGTATCTCGCGGCAGCTGACGCGGCGACGGGGCCGGAATGACGGGGAGAGCGGCGGGCGCGGAAATCACGAGCCGACTCATCATCACTCGCTGCGGCTATCGGGCCGCCCGCCGTCCCGGCTGCCGCATCGCCGCACAAGCAACTGACTTCTCATAGCGTTCCCAGAACGACGCATGGATATTCTAGGGAGGACGAGTCCCGTGCAATCTTCAAGAGAAATTCTCGGGTGATTACCGTTTCTAATATTTGCCTTGGGTAGAGATATGGTTCATTCAGTATTAGTAAATAATGCGGTATTACCGGCAGCGATCGTGGTATAATGAAGAGTGTTGCCAAAACTATGCACTTGCATTGATCTTATAAATGTAACAAATAAATACAACTATTATTTTTCATTAATCTTGCCAGTCTTACTTTTCCAGTTCTAGTAGTAAATAAAAGTAGAACGATAACAAGTTGCCCATGCTGTATTTGAATCGCAGTTCAAGTCGTAAGCTCAAGACCTTCAAACCAGGCTACTGAGACCACTGTACAAATTGTGCCTCTCACTATTTTTACAAAAAGACACGAAACTTTTCTATTTCGGTCTTAATAGCATTATTTTCTACATCAAATATAAATATTTTAGGAATAGATACGTGGTTAATACGTTGGTTTTAATCATACTTTTAGGATTTACATACAATGCAGCTTACATGTTTAATTTAAGACCTAAAAATGTATTTTGCTAATGAGGAACGACTAATAATAAAGCATTTTAATATTGGTTGTATTTATCCACGAATGACACCAAAGATTTTTTAAAGAAAATATTTGACGCAGGCTGGTTCCTGGCTGTAATACCCTGTATTTATGTGATATATCCACGTAAGATGTGCAGACGTAGAAACCAAAATTGATACATTAAATGAGCCATATCTGGTTTGGCACCTCCTGCGACGTAGTAACCAGCAGAAGCACAAATTAATGCAACGGGTCTTCAATGTGCGATGGCAGCATTCCCACTTCAAATTGCGGTTGTAAATGTCAGAAATACACTTGTGGCTATTGACTCAATGCCAGTGCTTCCTGTATTCCCTTATGCGCCCGCCACTGAATATTAGCATTTACGCATAAGTTGTTTCTGTGATGTATTTACAGCCGAAGCCGTTTAGTGCTAGACATATAACTCTCTTCCCTTCAGGCACGGACGTTATTACTTATTACACTCTTTTCGGAATTCTGACGCCTTAAAGAGAGTTTTCCTGTTGAAGGAAACAAGCGTGTCGACACAGTACCATGTTCACGTATATACACATTTAAATGTTTATTTTTATAATACGCATTAAAATGTATTATTTTGCTCTAACTACAAATTAAGAATAGAAAGCAATAAAGAATCAGATAATTAAACATAATGTAGAAAATGATTTTACTATTAATGATTAAAAATGAAATATCAATTACGCAAGAAGAGGGATAATATGTGTAATTTTTTAATACGCTTTGCACAATTAAATACGCTTTCTTTAGACGATTTGCAGGAATCACCAACTTAGGGTGTCAGGGAAGTTAGGTTTCCTTTCCATATTAGTCTTTTTGGCATTTGTTTCCCCACTTCTGGGCCCCTCTGAAAATAAACAGGTCATTGAACATCTTAATGCTTACTGGAAGTGGGGGAAAGATGACGTGGCAAGCGCCATGCCACAAGTGTATATTTTACCCAATATTTTCTGTCAACAAACATTTAAGTATTGGCGCTTGTTTTGAAATGAGGCGGAATGGACCTAAGGACCACCATGAATAGTATAAAACCCGATAAAAATCAGCAGCCTTGTTGGTGTTTGAACCCGGGTTCCTCAGGTTAGCAAAGGTGTGACCTAATTACTGCCATGCGTGTGTTAGTATTTCATCACAACATGTATCCCAGAATTGGTAGTTCCTTTTACACCTGATGTTTATTCCACTAATTCACAAAATCTTTCAGTCTCAGAATTTTAAAATTCTATTGTGATAGAACCATAATGAGTTCTATTATTTGTATCTGTAGATTGTCAATGCGCGTACGCTACATAAGCGTGAAATGACATGCGGCTTTGTAACTGATTCACTACATGGCGGACACTAGGCATGCCAGTTCGTTCCACTAGCTCGTTCAGCTTTATGTAAAATTCTTACACGCCAATGTTGGGAGCTCATTCTTTGTAAGGTTTTGGATGTCGCCGTACGAGCTAGTAAAATCCCTTGTTACTCCGTGTGTCCACTAGGGATGCCGTGTGTCCAGATCGATATTTTTATAGAATCATTGACGTATATAACGTTGACCTTTTATGCCGATGTTTTTTTACTACCGATGTTTTGTGATCGACGTTCTTACGTGGTTAGTATTTTATTTTTGAATAAAAAACACTATCATAGGAAAAACAACTAAAATAGAGGTTTCGTCTGTAAATAAAGTCTATATTATTTTTCAATAATCCTATCATTTAATAAAACGTTGTTAATCCTTCTGAACATTTCTTGTCGTTATTTTGTCAGTTAAATTTTGAATTAAAATTTAATAAAACCATCAAATCCTCGCTCGAGAATATTAATGATTACTGATGCAGTTTTAAAATAATCAATGTTTAAAATCATAGACTGTATCGGGCAATGGTTTATGTCGCATGCCTAGTGAGTGGAGTGCTGCGCGCTCGCTTCCCCTGCCCCTGCGAGGTCGACGATAGGCCACCCGCCGCTCGCCGGCCGAAGCGGCCGCTGCCGTGGGACTCACCGCGCACTTGGACGTGTCCAGGATCTCCACTTCCGTCGTCACGTTGTCGAATGTGACGTTGTGCCTGTACAGGAAATCTGCAAACATAACAAACGTGCGTTTTATTGCTCCGCTGCCAAGTTGGTCTCCAAGGTCATGGGAAGGTCAACACAGGAAATGAATTGGAAAAGCACTGGGCATTCAATAGCACAATAACATCTAACATTGGTTATATCATTCCTTGGACAAAAGCATTGGTGACTAAAGGACATTAACACTGCACGTCAGCTTCCGATACAAAATGAATTACCGTTTATGGGATATAATCATAGTGTATATTTGTAATCATTTCACTTTTAATCTAATCACTATTCTCATTATTTACATTCATATTTACTTTACCTATTAGGATCTTAGCCGTATTTTTTAGACAAACTGCGTTGTATTATATTTTACTTATCTGGTCGAACATTTTATTTATTAAAATAATCTAATACGCTAACGTATCTGAGTAATTGCTATCCTCTTCCTGACTTACTTTCTCTGGCCTCTTTATTGAGCCAGATTCCGGGCGCCGAACCCGAAGCTAAATATGTTCTCCACAACTCACCGTGTCTCTGGATGATTTAAGAGAGATTTCCTTTCATAAACCTTGCATACCGACAAGAAGGATCATCGTCGGATATTTTAGGATGCGAATAAATTTTACGTAACGAAAGGATTACCACCCAAGCTGCAGAGCCCAGACTTGTCACCTGCAATGTATTGCAGATTCTCTTTTCCAAACCTATGTGGCCCACACACCCAGACACGTCTGAGATGTTACAGTTCACCAAAAGTGGTTGTGCAGGGGTCAATAACTTTTACACAAGAGCTTATTATTCCCAATAAGTCATTAGCACAATATTAATTTAATTATTTATTGTTTTTTGTAATAGAAAAGAAGGAAGTTCCGTTAGTGATTTACCTATACAATTATCTTTAAATCCACGATAACATACTTTCGCGTCTTTGCAGACATACTTGAGAATCCACGCAATTTTTTCCCAAGGCATTCCTAAGAAGACTGGTCTGATATTGCGTTAGTTTCATTTTAGCTCGTAAACAGTCTCATGTTTTCTGCTTTGATATCTAATGATCACATTAATTTTAGTAATTAGGCTCAAAGTTTCATCTTGTGTCAGTTAGATAAACTTATTACAAAGTCGCATGTTATAGTGCAAGTTATTCAGATTCTATACCCTGGATAATAAATCCTTGTCTCATAAACACTATTAAACGTGACTAAAACCAAACAGGTAAACGACAAAAAGGAGAAATCAAATATGCAAATATGCGTACACACTTCTTACATAATACGTATAGGTAGTCATTATACTTTATTAGTCAACACTTACATGATTTCACAGCGATGAAAATTATGAGGTGATCGCTATAAAAATCGGTGACGATAATTTGGATTATTTTAGTTCAAGTAATTGTAATTAATTCCCGAGCGATTTGAATAACCCACAAAAATACAATATCAGTTGTACGAAAAAGTGCGATATTTAATTTTAACGAAATAAATATCTTCCAACTATAATTTTAAAAAAAAGTATCAATACTCATTCGCAATACAATATTTTTGAATTCACTAATAAAAAAAGTTTTGATCTTAATTTTAACCAACGCCAATATCGAGATATCTCAATAATCTTTCGTAAATTACATTTCATTACGTGTTCCTTATGTTCCTGCATACGATGTAAAATTTCCTAGAGTATTTTATATCTCAACACTATTTGTTTTAGATACTCCATTCCAATATTTTGTCAAGAAATAGATTTTCAATAAAAACAGATAATCAAGATTAGTTACGTTAATTAAAATTTAAATGAATACATCATGCGTGGAGGAAGTAGAACCATTCATATTATTTTTGATACGAGCCCTTTCGTGTAAAATGAAATAAGACGTACGTGAATGAGTAAAAATGAAGTACAATATGGTATACATAAAAACTGGATTCTTCGTCATCACCAATTTTTAACGATTTCGCAATATTTTGTCTCGTAATTTAATCATGCGTTTCCAAGAAGATTTTCCTGCACCCGTGACTTTAGTCGGTGAGGCGGTAGGAGAGAAGACAATCGTGGAAAAAGAGGTGGCTAGAACTGAAAGCCTCCCTTCCCCCGGAACCGTCGTCCCCATCGCCGTTGCCACTTGCGGAGGAAACCACAGAATTCCTTGGTACTTGGACGGAGTCCAACTCGCAACGGTCGCATGGGAAAATGCGAGAAAGTAGTGAATAGGAATTCAATACCACTGTGCGCACGTGTTCCCACTTTTTCTCTTATAATAAGCATTAAAGTTACATATTGACTCTCTAGTAGAGAAAGCGAATTCTTTTCACGAATTCTTCATGCTGATGAATAGCGGAAATTAATGTGATAGTCACACATACAACATAAGCGTTTTATGCTAGATTTCTCATAACAAGCCTCTCCCCCCTCATCTGAAAAGTTCGTGGTATCATCTTCAAAGGTATTAAAGAATTCGATAAGAAAGTATTTTAGTAAAATAGAATACAAATATATACTATTGGCAGGAATATATGCATATATGCGACTGATTAAAAATCATTATTTCTCAGAAAATTGTACTGTTTAATCAAAAATAATAATTTTCCTAAAACTATTTTTTGTGGAAAATCAAGTATTACAAGACGATTCAAACAGACACTACCTTCCTTCATTACATTGCAGATTTAAGGAAGCGTCGCCCAAGCACACCCAGCAATTATTTGCAAGTTTCTTATTCTAGAAGAAACAACAATAGCAACAATATGCTGTTAAAAATACAACTTGCATAGAACATGAAATTCAGGTAAGACATAAATCAATTCATTTTGTAGGGTGTGGCTTGCGTCTAACGCCATCGACTACCAAGCCTTTTGAGCTTGGGCTTGAGGAGTGGCAGATATAAAATATAACGCACGAGGAAAGTAATATGACGGGCAGCTATCCCGTTAGAATCGCGCGAGGAAAGTTCGTCCACAATTAAGAGGGCCTTGGAGGCGGCGGCCGTCCTCAGACCGCGTCCGAGGCGCCACGTGCCCTGACGGCGCCGGCCCGGCGCCTGGCACGCACCGCCGCGCCGCGCCGCGCCGCGCAGCGCCGCTCGGCGCCGCTCTCTAGGCGGAGCAGACCGCACACGGGCGCACGAAGATCCCTTTCCACGGTTCCTCTATCTGCCAAACACAAGTGCAGAAGGTGTTGCCTATCAATCAGGGGCGCGCAGTTAAAAAAGTATTATAATATATATAATATTATAATAATATTTATAATATTATAATAATATTTATATTATAATAATTTATAATATTATAATAATAAATAGATATAATATTATAATACTGATGTAAAAACGAATGTAACGTAACTAATATAACAAATTTATGTAACGTCGTTGTATGAGATTTCCCACCTCATTCTCGTTGTCAAAAAAGTGAACATCGTTGACTCTTCATACTTGCCCTTGACGTTTGTGTACCTGCCGATCTCCAGAGCAGAATGTGCTGCCTACCAAACATGGGCGTGCAATCAAAAAATTTAACTGAAGCAAAAACGAATGTAATGTAACTAATGTAAACACGAAAGAAACCTTCTTATTTGAGATTTTCCACCAAATACTGCAGATGTAGGCGGATGAGCGATCCTGTTGGCCCGAGCCTTGCCATTCAATAGAGCCATTGTGAACGCCCATTCAATAAAGCCATTATTCGCATAACGTTATCATCTTCCTCCCCCTCACATGACCTAGACGTTCGTAACATTTATTGTGCATCGCCCTGGTAGAGCGATGAACGCGTTGCGCGCGATCCTTTCCAGGCCACTGTGCATCGTTGGGGGTCACCCACCCGACGGCAGTTTATTTTACCTATATTTTTTATTAAGTGATTGCATAGTGCTTCCGGGCGCGCGAACTGCTAAGGACAGTATCCCGTAAGCGTATTGCAATTTTTCTCGGGAGGTGGCGGTGATCTTCGCCCGCTGGAGGGTGAGATCCGTCGCCGACCTACAGGCGGCTCGCGGGGTTTCCCACAACCAGGTATCTCTCACTAGCAGGGGTACCGCCTCAGCGAGGGCCGGGATAAGCTCTAATCTCCCGACGGGTCTCAAGGCATGTGTGGTAGTGTAGTGCGTGTAAATGTGTGTAAGTAAGGGGTAAGGATACGAGAAGAAAGAGGAAGGAAAGATCGCACGCGGTTCATGGAGCGTTTGTTAGGGTACTGCTCCGGCATTCGTCTGGTGTTGGCCGGAGAAACCACAAAAAAAACTACCTACCAGAGCAGCCGGCGCTAGAATTCTCCTCCAGACAGCGACTGAATTCGACCTAGCTATGTAGCCAGTGTCGAAATTCCTGCCCCCGTCGGGACCTCCCGGTCAGAGGCATTGCAGTGACATCAGCTGATGCCCTGAGCCACCCTCTCCCGATCCGACGGCGGCGTCGGCGGCGCCGAGCGAGGGCGTCCGGCGGGCGGCGGCGCCGGCGCAGGAGCGTCTCCGCCGGATGTCGACATGCCGCCGCCGCCGCCGCCGCGACGCCAAAGCAGACGCCGGCGCCGCATCGCGCCGCGCGGCGCCGCTTTCCCGCTTCCAACGAAAGTATGCGACGGCGCCTTACATAAGCGGCGCCTCGACATTCCTCGGGATGCCGGGCTGCAGACGGAGATTCGAGTTGGGGAAGACGAGAGGGAAGGGGTGGCACTTTCCGAGTAGGGTTACATTAGAGGCGATGTGAGGTCAAGTGGGATAAGTAACATTTTTCCAGTTATGAGAAAATGAGTTTCAATGTTCACGGCTTGTACCCAATTCTGGACAATTTTTCACTGTTCAACTTGTTATGTCAACATCTTGTACACAACATTTTTGTGTACTTTAACTGTATATCGCCACCTCCTGCATTTTACTTTAATTGTATATCTTTGCACTGAAACAAAATTTTGTAGAAAATACACTTATCCCTTTTGGCCTCTTCATGCTGTGGCGTGTTTACATTCGCGATCTTTATCTTTATATCTTGGTAGATGGTTCACACAATTAGTCACATTAAGTACCGTAAACCAATCGTCTCTGTAATGTGTTTTGTAAATTTATTTATGCGGATGTTGATTTCTGTGGTGATGGATGTGTCCGCTCGGAACTCAAGGAAAGAAAGGTGATCGCAGGAGCGGAAGCAACTGTAGGAGCGAAGTAATTGGTACAAATAGAGAAGGTTTTGGTAATAGAAGCAAGGGCACCGTGAAAGCTGAGTTAAACTTTCCCAGAGATGAGATGCCAATGAAGTCGTAGCGTAGGCGGAGAAGCTAGCAAAAACTATTGAGTCGAGGGAGAGGTCAGAAGCTAAGTTGCACCTGTGCTGATGACATAATATCACTGATGGAGGAGAGGCTAAGAACAGAGTGAGCAAAACTATGGGATGGCAGCGGAAAGGTCTGCGAACAGTAGGAGGTGATAGGAATCGCGACGATGTGACACGGAATGAGCCATCGCTGGAGCGAGGAGGACGGAGTAGCCACGAATAACATTTTAAAATACCGGTAAGAGGATTCTGAAAGGTTGAAAGCGATATCCATAATAACGTGTCAAATATATCTTCCGGTGTTTTAGTATAGATGTTTTGAGGATATACTAGAAAGTGAAAAAAGTTAACTAATCAGACAACTCTCTTATTTTATCTTCTTCCCCTACATCACAGCAGGACATAAATCAGCGAGAAATGATGGACCTTTTTTGGCAACAGTTGATAAGTAAGCATTCTTTTCTCCAGGAACAGTAACCAGTTTAAGTCTTAAAGAGAAATGACTATTTCAATTTCAATTCATCAATATATTTATTAGATAGTAACTGCACTAATTACACCAATCAAAATGGTAGGTTGAAAATGTGATAAGGCTTGAGATGACACGCGGCTTAACTGTTGTCATGATTTAAAACTAGATTAATATTGGAACGCATATCCAGTTTTTTGTGATACCAAAGAGAATTTTTTAAATAATTTCTGTCCATAATGGAAAGATGAAGATTTTCAAGCTGAGTTTAACTGTATCAAGGGTGTATTGACTATCTTACGAGATGATTTACCTTGGAAACACTACATAATGCTAAATGTTAAATTTTTCTTTGTACTACGTACACTGTACGTCTCTTCAAAATATCGAAAAATGCCATGTAGGCTCTCGTTATTAGAAGAAGTTTCTTTTAATGTTTCGCGTCGGAAATGTTAGTTTTCGGGAAAATGCGGATTCCTTCCCGGATCCCGGCGCGCAATTCAAATAACCTACGACTCGCCGCATTGGATCAACAACGGAACGTTGAGTCGTTAGCGCCAAGCACCCGCGCGGAGACACGATTTTCTTGCTTGGATCGCGCAGGATCGTCCTTGCCCCTAGGTTGTGGCTGCTGCGCCAAGAGTCGCTACCGACAACACCCACTTCCTCTGGCGCTCAACGCACCGCTGCCGCAGCGCATGCCTCTGTGAGGCGCAGCGCAGGATGTTTGGAACTGCACCGTGATGGAAAGAGATGGGCGAGCAATTGCGTATCAAATCCGACTTCAGCCAATGAGCTTCAGGCACCAGTTGGCGTCACAATATTCGCGGGAATTTTAAATGCACCTAGATACCAAAATTATCACCTTGTAACAAGTCATTGAAACAGATATATGAAGCATTTTTTTGAATAATGCATCTTTCATTTCAACTTCACCCTCGTGTTATTTTTGGTTGGTCACCGTTGAAAATTTTCATTTTATGCCACTTTCAAAATGTTTCTGAAGGGTGTCTGGGCAGAATGAGTCGGGGAGATTGGTGAGTAGCTGTGAGCAGCAACATGATTCCACTAATTTTTATGTATTCACCTCTAGCTAGAATAATCTACTTTTATCTGGCAGAGGTAGATAGCCTTCAGGAAAACTGGACTACAACAATGAAAAATCATTAATAGAAATATTGTTCTCGTTGGTAGTAATGAACTATTGATAACGGTTTAGTAACGTTAACTGGTCGTCCTTTACGTATTCAAGGTACAGCCGATTAATCATCACAAATGCAAACTTATTGAATGCCTTCTATAATCTTATCATTGATCTTTCACAACTAAGACTGGCAAGATAAAAAGGGGGCTCATAAAATTTGCACTAATTAAATTCAAATTAAGGAACACGCTGTGTAAGGCAGAAGTGGGGTGGAATTTGACTGCACGAGCAGCAGCAGCTGCCGCGGAGAGGACCAGCTGGAAGCGCAAGATTGATTGATTGATTGATATGTTTGATGACGCAAAACTGCTATGATCCGTACGTGTTGTGGATGTTGTACACCCGTGTTCTTTCCTCAATGGAACGCGAGATCCGGCTTCTATCTACCCGTCGACTTGCTACGTTATTTCCCACTTCAGGTCTTCCCCGGCGGTCAGCGGGGCATCGCTACAGCCTAGAAAATCTCTACGTTTTCTTTCACACACACACACACACACACACACGCACACGCACACACATACACACACACACACACACACACACACACACACACACACAAGAAAAAAAAAGAAAACAACCGATCGGAGCAGCCGGCCGCAACAATTCTCCCCTAGACAGCAGTGGAATTCGACCTCGCTCTCTCGCTAGACTCGAACCATCCACCACCGTCGGGACTCGAACCCAGGCCTTCCCGGTCAGAGTCGCGGCAATGGCAGCAGTCGTTGCCCTGGACAGCGCAAGAACCTCCCAGAGAGCGTCGGCGCGCCCGTCGGTGGAGCAAGCGAACGAAGCGCTGGAAGCTCTCTCGGGCGTCGACGAGCGAAGAGAGAGGAGGAGGCGGCGGCGGAGGCGGCGGAGGCGGCGGCGGAGGCGGCGGCGGAGGTGGCGGCGGAGGTGGCGGCGGAGGCGGCGGCGGCGGAGGCGGCGGAGGCGGCGGAGGTGGCGGCGGAGGCGGCGGCGGAGGCGGCGGCGGAGGCGGCGGCGGAGGCGGCGGCGGAGGCGGCGGCGGAGGCGGAGGGCGCGGAGGTGCGGGTCAACGCGAGGAGGCGGGGGCGGGGGCGGGCGCGGCCCTCTGGGTCATTTTCACCGCACCGCATTCCAGCGCGCGCCGCTCATTTGGGGGCCGCGCCAGGAAGTGGACACCTTAATTGACTGCACGAAGCTCTTTGTGTGCGCGGCTAATAAAGGATTACTTCATTTTACAGATTACAGGTGTGTGTGTATGTTCGAAATATTTCCGTTACTGTCTTTCCAATTTCTTTTGTATTGAACTTAAATCAAAGATTTTTTTTCGAAAAGACACTACACGTAATGAGCTATAATTATATTCTATGTTTAAAGACAACGAGAATCGGATTCATTATTCTTGTCACAGAGAGAGAATTCACGGGATGAAGCAATGTTCTCCTAACAACATTTCTCTCACTTCCTTAAACCTCCATTATAAACCAACAGATATTAGAGGGTGGCTCGTAGCGTTACGGACTTGCGCAAACTCCTTCCGTCTCCGGCGCCCAGGATCTCCGGCCAATCCATGTGGAGTTAATGGTGGACAAAATGGCAGGTTTTATCGGGATTCTCTCGTTTATCCTCACCTTTCATTCCATTATTGCTACAAAATAATTCATCTCATTATTATTGTTATCGTCTACTCATTCCACCATCACTCATGAACTTCAATTACACCAACAGTTGAAGATACCCAAGCTTTATTCTTGGAATTGAAATACACATTAAACTATGTACGAGGAGTGACATTTTCTGAAGGATGTGCCCCTTCTACTTGTATTTGAGACGAACTGAAGTAACATGACATTGCTCGGGTATTTATTCTCAGAATCATCTAGTATAAAAGAAAAAGGAATAAAGTCTATCCGTGGTGTAAAATGGTAATAAAATATTACTTATATTCCTGTGCTGCTCCCTTTCGCTAGACTTTTCTTCCACCCCTCCCGCATATCATGCCAAGCTCCACCCTCACTACCCCGCCCAGGAATCTCCCTCCCCCTTCCACCCCAACCCTGACTCTTACCTTGTTTCGATGCGATCGTGCCCCCACCCACACTACTCAACGCCATACGTAAATACATAAATGCTTTGCGGGGTTGAATTTTGTAGGCTATCCCGAACGAGCCGCGTCTCTATGCTCAGCAGTACGCTCTGACGAAGGCCACAATATGTTGGCCGAAACGACTGTCCCTACGACAGACACGCGGCTTGTCCCGAATAGTCTAGATATTACAAACTTCACCCGCGAAAGCCTGTGCAATCGCAGTTTTGCGGAGTTGCATGCAACGAAACTTTGAGAGAAAAAAATGGGGGATAACAATGATAGCTAACTGTACCTCTTTCGTCCTCTCAACAACATTCGTGCAAAATTTGCTGGAAATTGCTCCAGGTGTTCCACATATTTGTAATGTTAAAATAAACATACACATATATCGAGTTTTGTGTATTAAAATTTCACAGATACAATTTATAAAATCTCGCGAAAAGAGCAAGCCATGTGAGAAAACGACTGAAGTCACGACGCAGTAACATTCCGCTCTGTCAGGGTAGTCCTCTCGTGGAAAAAAGGCTCGTTGCTGAGGTAAGGGCAGAATCATGACTCCAGTCACCTATGCGCCCGCACAAGAGATCACAGTCCACTACCCTCGTTTCTGCCGGTGGCTGAGAACCAGCGTCTGCCTCCTGGAGCGCATTGGTGAAGGCAGAAAAGAATTAAAGGAGGCCAAGAGACTCGCAAAGAAACAAGCACTAAGAAGGATAACAACTCGCTCGATATGTAACACTTGAAGTACCCTCGACGGGAACAGTGTCATGCACATAACCCGCGAGAAACAAGACAAATCCATTCGCAATACAATGGAGCAGTGGCGTCGACTGTGGTTAAAAAAACTTGAACAGCAAGTCACAGAGACAAGATTTATGGCACGCCAAAAGTCTTTCCTCTTAGGTTAGAACTCGCACATAGTTGAACACCTCAAAATAACTTCTGCTTTTTTTTAAGAACACCAAGAAGCAACAAATTAGAATTTTGAATTAATTCTACACGCACGCGCAGTATGCCGAATGCGCCGGAATTTCTATTGTGGCCAGTCTCATAGACTTGCTTAATACTTTAAGCCCTCATTCTGTTCTTGCTGCAGGCTTTGTTGAGGACTCGTCCTATTCAACGAGAAGTTTTTGTCCGGTGATATTTCTCGCATCAACGACTTCTCTACTTATTGTAAACGCTGTGCGTTGCATGGAAGAGGAGGGAAGGTGGAGGGGAGGACTGGAGAACAAAAAGTCGAAAACTTGTTTGCTGCGCTGAATAAAGCCAGTATAACGAACGATCGGAAGGAGATTGTGGAAGGCCGGGGTTTAATGGCGTGTTCCCTGGGAAGGCTGGGAGGTTTTTCTACGTACTTGGGCGCCAGCGCTGCAGTTGTACAGGGTGGAGGGCGACCTTTGATCCCAGAAGGTCGTGCTCTTTCGAATCCAGAAAGCGGTATTCACAAGAATACCAATGTTCTTTGGCTACACGATCTCCTGAATGGCATGGAAAGAAACTGGATTTTGTGGAGATACACGTCAAGGTCGGCGCACTGTTACACGCATGACGTAATTAGCAAATTCTCCATTCTCAGCAAAACAATATGAGATCCTGAGATTTTGAAGTTTAATTACCTTGCAAATTCACAAATCTGAATCATTCTTTACAGGTAGTACACTGTTCGCTTAAATCTTTTTCTCCTAAATGCATTTGGTGGGTGTTTTCCGGTTTTCTTTCTTAAATTTAGCTCTCTTTGGTACTGAAACTAGGGCTCTAAAATGTGCATCATTTTAAAAATAGTTCTAAATTACGAAAGTATGTCATAATATTGTTATCTTTGATCAGAGTTCCATAATAGTGAATTCCATTATTGCCATCTCTGTGTTTCCTTTATGTACATAGCATTTTAAAAGAAACTGACTCCTCGTCACTTAAAACCCATGTCACATTAACAAACATTGTTCTTTATTTACACCCAGGTGCATTTGCAAGTGGAATGTTTTGTTGAGACAAAACATTTTAATGAGAATTCCTTTGCAACCCTGCCGCAGAAACGCATAAAAAATGTTATTTTGCACGAGAATAGTTTTATTGTGAGCAGTGCAGTTTATTTTAGGGACAAGTACATATTTTACTATATTCTTGCAAACTATCTTTGTACTTTTTAAAATACATTTGTTCACTTAACTAAAAAAAAGTTGAATTTTGAAATGTGCCACATCATTAGTCGAAAGGCAACTTGTATTTTCTTTACTTTGATTTCCGTACGTTTTTCCGTCTCCAAAAATCATTCACCTTATATTAATTTATAACCAGAGATTTTACAACTACCTCAAGTTTATGAGAAAGACCATGATATGTTTTAGGCTTCCAACCCGCATAATGGTTTGTTATATGTGACTTTGATTTGAATTGAGACGTTGACCTGAGATTTTTTTATAACCCTTTGTACTGAAGGATTAGGATTACCTCCTGCTTAGGATTACCTAAGATAAGGCACTACATAATTAAGCCAAATACTCCACTTTTTAGACCGGTTGAGCTAAGCAGAGTCGCTGACTCTGTCGCGACTCTCGACCGGGAGGTCCTACGGTTCACGTCCCGACGGAGGCGGATTTTAGACATGATGCTGCTCTGATCGGTAGTTTTCCGCGGTTTCTCCGATCATTAGCGAGTGGATGCCGGAGCAGTAACCTACAAACGGTCCACGGACCCGCGGACGCGCGATATTTCCTTCCTCTTGCTTGTCCCCGTAAACATACCGACACTTACATGCAACACACTAATACACAAGTAGCTTAGTGCTAGTCCCGGCTGAGGTGGTGCCCAACTGAAGAGATACATTGAGTGGGAAATCCCCGCAAGCCGAAGAGTAGATCGGCGCCAGATCTCACCATCTAATGACTAGCGACACCGCCACTTCCCGGGATAGAACATTCACTACACTAACGGGACCAATGATTATAGCAGTTATACTCGGAAACAATCAATCAATCAAAAAATTAAATTGTTTTAAATGACAAATAGCAATCCGGTTATAGTAAACTTCTGGGGACTAACATGTTTGGTTCACTATATCCGTTGATGTCAGAATTAAGTAGAATTTCTCCACAATTATTGATTTTATCAATATAGAAATGCTACAAAATTAATTAACAGCACGAACTGGGAATAACAATATATTTATTTGTCCTTAAAAAATCATTTATTTTCAATTGTTTGGTTAGTACATTTTTTAGCAATTTCTCGAGATCCTTTTTCAGAGTTTGTACTCCATATTTGGTTCTGCATTGTCCTCTGTCTCTAAGTATCGTAATGCAGTCTCGACACCCTTCAATGCCTCTTGCTCTGTTGGAACATCGTCCCACTCTCTAAAGGTCCTTTTACTCGGTTAAAACGATATCCAATTAATTTCCATGATTTATTTCCTACGCTCACCATAGCCGAGGTTCAGGTTTACTAAAACAGAATTTTCTAATGCTTATGTGAAACAGGACCAGTGACTTAAATTCACCATAACCGAGGGTTCACTATAACCGGAGTCGACTGTACACAAATTGTGTATCTGAGTCGGATATTGAAGATGCTTTGCAGCCCTGCGATGATCCTTTCGCTTCCGGCGCCCTGCGGCGGCGGCGGCGTGCCCCAAGGCGCCACCTGCGGCCGAGGCGCTGCGGCGAGCGACGGAGAGCGCGGGCGCGTTTCCGCATCCGCTTTCCAGCCCTGCGCCGCGACCCGGATCGACCCTCCCACCGCCCTCCGCCCACCGCCCACCGCCCACTGCCCGCCCGGCCCCCGCCCGCGGCGCACCCTCCGGCCTCGCGGCCGCGCGACGAGGCACGACTCATCGGCGCACAGTGGGCCGGCGAAGAGCGCAAGTGGGTTTCGCGCGTAGGGCTGTTAAAAAAATGCGTGAAAATGTCGATGCGAGTTCAATATTTAATCTAAGATCGAAAGGAACTAAAAAAATGGAAATAAAAAATAGGCCAATCCATATTTAATTACTTTCGTTATATTAATTGGTGCCTCGGGTGGAAATATCTAATTAATAAATATTATTTATGCGATATTTTTATTTATCATACTACTTAAATGCTCGACCTTTATTTACTATTTTATTTAGGTATCTATCCTGTACGTATTTATTAGTCCTTTTCCAACGAATTCAAATTCGGTAAAATTATAATTTTTGACAATTAAGTAAAAGATAATATTCAATTGTGATTGAATAAAAATGTGGGTTTAAGTACATTTTAAATAGTTTTGAAAATACTGTAATGTTTACAGTCACAAGTGGTCGCAGCTGTTTAAAATGTTGTTCTTTAAATGGACAATCTTGTTAATAAAAATTACAGCATTGCACACCAAGGTACAAAAAAGTTAGAGTTTAACGGTAAAGGCTACTTTCCTTTTGAAATTATTTCCCCCAGTTTTTCTAATGAAATACGCGATCAAATGCATGTATAAATCAATACGTCGGCTACAAGAAGTTGTAAAAAAGGAAAATATTTCGTCATTTTAATTTTTACATATTTCGTCATTTTAAAACATGATTTACATATTTCGTTACTTTAATAAAAATGAGAAGGAGAAGAGACCTCTACTAAAAACCATTTGGAACACGAAAAAATATTTGGACATAACCAATTCGTAAATACAATTTTGGACTGCAAAATAGTTGGAAAAAGAGGAAGATGGAAACCTAGAACGAACATTTTAGAATTACTTCACTACGAACTACTACTTCAGGAACTCTACAGAGATGAAGAGGACAGCGGAGGACAGAATGTCTTGACGACAGCAACAAGGCACTTTTTGCTTTCAGGACGAAGACGACGACGACGATGTTGATGATGAATGATGATTTCGTCATTAGCAAGGATTTCGTTTTTCGTCCAATTCGCGCTCTTCATCTCATTGCAGTCCACTGCGCGGCGGCGACTGGCGACGGCCGCTCCGGAGCCCTCGCGGCGGAGAATTAAGGCTCGCTGGGCGAACGGGGTGGGACGGAGCATCCGGCGCTTTCTCGCGGGCGAGCGGGGCGTCGCGTCGTTCCGCGCCGCCGCGTGCCTGGGCCTCCGCGCCCTTCTCGCCGCCTGCGTCCCCCGCCGCCGTGAAAGGACCGCTGGCGGTGGGCAGCGCGCGCGCGCTCTTTTGACAGTCGGAATGGCAACTCGCGAAGGCGGGGGGGGGGGCGTGGTGTGCCACAGCAGCAAGACGGTCCGACGCAGAAACTATTCATTGCTCGGGCTCTCAAGAGTGGGTGCTTGTGTATTTCGTTTCAAGTGGTTTACGACGCGTGCCGCTGGGGGCGACCGCGTGCGCGGTGGCGCGCACGTGTGGCGCGTGTGGCGTGCGTGGCGGCCGTAACAGCGCGTTTCCTGCCTGGCGGACGCTCCGCGCGTAACTGCGGCCTCCCACGCCGCTGCGCCGCGCCAGCGCCGCCGCCGCCGCCGCCGCCCGCGCTCGGGCTGCGGGAAGCGCTTGGCGGCGGCGGCGGCCGCGGCGCTCGGGGCTACGCTTCGGAAGCGCATCCGCCTCCCGGCCGCTTCCTCATTGGAATCGTGACGCCCTGCCTCCGCCCCCTCCGTCGCCGCCGCCGCCGCCGCTGCCTCGCCCGCCACTTAACTACGCGTGCAGATGGCGCCCGCTCTTTGCTCCTTTTGGCTCCGCGTGGTCTCGTTGCTCCTTGGCTTTCCTTTTACTCCCCCCCTCTCTCCTTCTCTTCCTCTCTCCTCTCCCCTCTCTCTATCTCTGCCGTGGGTACTTGCCCACTTTCTGCTTCATTCTCCTAATCTTAGTTCTTGGTGGTGGTGGTGTTCCTACCTACTGACTTTCTTGTTCTCGTTCTGCTTCTCATTCTATTTTTTCTGACAGTTCTTTCTTCCAATTTCTGCCTAATTCTTGTCTTCTTAGATGTATAAGGTTTTGATTCTCTTATCTCACTTTTCCTTTTCTCTTTTCTTTTCTGCTCTTCAAGCTCCTTCCGCCAGTTCCTGCCTCAGGCTTGATGCCGTCTCCTTTCTTATTATTCTCGATCTTTATCGTTGTCTTTTCCTCCTTTCATCTCCTAATTTTGTTTGACCTTCTCCATTTAAGTAAGCAGAATTAGCCACTGAAAATATGATGATAATTTGTTTGTTCTCCTGGGAAACGTAAAATGCAACGTTAAATACATAAAAATAATAATTAATTAAAGAATTGAAATTATTTTCAAACAATACCTTTTAATATGGTGACATTACTAAATGAGGCCACGTTATAATATTTACATTACAGATGTCGAACTAATTTCCTGAAGATCAGACGAGATTAAAAGAAAATGAATGAGAAACTTATTAACCTAGTTTAAGAGATGTCACCTACAAAATATTAGAGCACGTTTGACTACAATAATTAATTACAAATAACCTAAATGGTTTTAAAAAATGCCTCCAAATATGTATTATCTCGAGAAATAAATCGACGGATATAAAAGTAAAATTAGGACACCATAAATCAATCTAAGAAAAGGGAACGAAAGATTCATTAAGATATCGTTTCTCTAAACCTGTAAGTTTGGTTTATAACGACATTTTTCTCAAGCTTCTCTTGCACAATGCAACTTTCGTTCACAGAAAGTAACTCTCACAACTATTCATTTACATACTGACAAACATTTTATTTCAATTTTTGGTTAATTCGACAGTACTGAATAAAAAAAATTATCCAAAACTAAATTTATTTCAAGCAGATTTTTATTATTACTAAAAGACATTTTGTTCACAACTATATTATTTAACGACATATTCAAACAATACCTACTCTATTTTGCAACATAAACTTTTTTCCTGCTTAGCTTTAGAAGATTTTCGGAGGTTTGTTGTAGATTACACATCGCATAACATTATGATGTGCAACCGAACTGAAATGATATATTTTTTGCAATATGCAATACTTCTTTCAATACTATTTGGTGTTATTAATGTGTTTATGAATGTTTTACTTGGAAGAAAGAAAAAAAAGTTTAATTTTACAAAGAATCAGGGAGACTTGAACTTGTCCTTAAACTTCTCCAGTTCTTCTTAGAATTTGTCAGAATCCCTAAATATTAATTTGTAATACATAGAATAGAGACCAAAATTCATTTTCGACCGGAAAGAGCTTAATTCTTAAAATTCCATCCCAATAAATGTCTTTGCTTGAGGAATTTTCAATGTAAATTAACTTGGTGGGGAAACTTTTAGTTTAGTTTCGTACTTTTAGTTTCATGTATAGGTAATTTTATTTGAAAAAGATTATAAAATACCAAATGAAAATTATTTGATTTATTCTGATCGTTCTTTGTGATTATTTATGAATTACATTGATTTTTCTTATTTACATTTTTATATATATTTATATTTCACGTTGATAGAAAACAACGCTTAAATTACTTTGCATTACACGATATTCTAGTGTTTTTTCTTACAACTACTTAGGTGTTTATACGGATCTCCAATAAGCTCCACCTAATTTTTTAAAATTAAAATAAGATTTAATATTTTGCAAATATTTGAGTCTGCGTTATATCCGAAATAATAATTGTCACTAGGAATTAAATTAAGTAAAAGAAACAAATCGTTCAACGGGAGTGGCCACAGTGTTAGTAGCTGTGTGTCTGAACGAGAGCAGTAGATTCTCTAGCGTCGTCCGGTGGCTGCGTCGCGGCTCGAGTGCAGTGCTCCCGCCTCCGCATATATTTAACGCGCGGAGGGCGTCCCGGCGCGGCAGTGGCGGCGGCGGCGGCGACGGCGGAGGCAGTGGCGGCGGCGGGGGCAGTGGTGGCGGCGGAGGCAGTGGCGGCGGCGGCGGAGACGGCGGCGGTGGCGACGGCGGCGGTGGCGGCGAGGGCGGCGGTGGCGGCGTCGCTGACTGCAGCTCTCAAGCAATTACCCGCAGAAAACCGTGCGACAGAGGCGCTCGTGCCGACACAAAAACACTCCAGTCGTCTGCGGGCAGCCTAGCAGACTCCGCAGCCGCCTCGCCGGCGCCACCACCACGGCCACCGCCACCCCCGCACTCTGCACTGCCACTGCTGCCCTCCCCCCTCCTCAATGCACACACATGCCCAGCGCTCGAACCGGTTTCACTCGGGCCAGTCCGTTTTGGGCACGGAACCGAGACGCTATTTTTTTTCACTCGGTTAACTGTCTTTCTTCAAATATAATTTCTTGGCGTTCAGAAACAGGGCTTGCCCAAATTTTGTTCGCATTATGAGTATAATTTGTCAACGGTATAGTTGAGCGATAAACCTCTATTTTATTAGATCAAAAGTTTTGGATCCTTAAAATAGTTTTTATAATGTATTATGCGAATGTGTATTCTTGAGTCCACAGTTTTCTTATTTTATTTCTTCAGTTGACGTTTTCAACATTTTTATAGTATTTGTATATGCTGAACATGTGTTAATTGAATCTAGTTAATGATTTTCACTTTGTGTAGTATTTGTATGTTACATACCCTTAGAATTCCTTTTCCATTTTTCTACTTTTTATGCTTTGAAGGACTTAGAGCTATCGCTTTTGCTTGAGACTGAAGAATAAGGTTTGTATGAGTCTGGAGTATAAAGTTGCTGTTAAATAGAGACGTTCATTCCATCATGACAGCCAAGCCTTCCACATTTGCTATAAGAAAGCATTTGCTCTGCAGATTTGTCGGCGTTTTATTTTACTCTTTTTAATTTTTTTTTGCGTCAACTTCCTGTTAATACTAATTATAAACTCTAATGAAATGTGGCTGTATATAATCGTGCAAGGGAGGCAAAACAACTAGCAGGTAAAACAATTATTACCTGAAATATTGTTTCAAAGTCGCAATATAATTATTTCATTATTTTCAGAGAAGGCAATAAACCCGAGAAGTTTTCTTACAAGAAGAGGTAGAATATTTAAACAGTGAAATAAATAAAGCTAAAGAGGAAATAGTGTCTGCTGGTAAGCAATCCCCAACAAAATTGTAATTTTATCGTTTAAAAAGGATACCGCCTAGCCAAGGTTACTCCCGAAACAATAAGGAGTAATTGTGACTTACCGAATCATAAACGATCAAGTATTTTCAACACTTTGGGGAAAAAACCAATTGCATGATTCACAGCCAACCACATTACTCTTCTTTTCGTTGGAGTAGTCGGGTAATAACGGATCAAACATATTTTTCTTCAGGTCATTTTCATGGTAATCTCTGCATATGTATTCTATCCTTTGCGAGACTTGTTTACCTATTTACGTTTCCCCAATTTATCAGTTTACATTTTAAAAATTACTTCCTGCCTATTAACCTCCAATAGTTTTAAATAATTTATTGATCTCATTTTTTGTTCTCAATACTCGTTGACCTATATGAATTCACCTAGTTTACAAGCTGCCATCCAGACTGTTTACCATCCATATTACATCAGACTAAGTGCAGGCACTCACATTCGCTTAAGACAATGAACCTTCACAAACGTCACGCAGCACTCCGTGGTTATTAGCGTTGACTGCAGCCTCTCTCGTCGAAGTCGTGGAGTTAGCAAGCAGAATTCCAGAGGCGCGCTGAGGTATGTCGGCGCTGTTGAACTCTTCCACGTGCTTCAGCTACCCGATGACTACCGCTTGGACCAGCTTTATGGGACATTCCAATAGACTTCCACGTTCAAGTTCTGAGACTCAACATTTTTTTAGAGTTGGATATAATTGAATACACTTAGAGAATATGCCGTCTATCATGCGTCGTAAATCTCACAAATTTGATATTAATTCAAACTACACTGTTTAACGATCGAAGAAACATGCTCTTAAGGAAATAATTGCAATGTAATGACGACAAATAGAATAAACAGGACTACAATACATTTACTCAGCACCTATTCAAGGAGTATTTAATAACTTGAAATTTACAGTAGAAGTAGCCTTTTATGAGGCTAAATCTCTTGCACAAAAAAATGCTTAATACTTGCATAGTATTGACGTTTAATAGCATTTCAGCTGTAAATTTTTAATTAAGACACTTCACGTGTACATGATGACTAAATAAATATCAAAAATGAATTCTTATCTTCTATCTCTTACAGTGGAAAATGTGCCGAATATTTTTCGGAAACGCTTTGTAAAGATGATAGCATCAGACTCTGACCATGAATGTTTGCTTGTCCTGCTCCCTTCGAAAGAAACTTCTTGCAAGAGCAAATGTGTGAAGAGTACATCAACTTTTTTGTCACTTCTCAGGGCAGCAGTCCTCTTTGAGAGGTGAGAATTTCCAGCTGTCTCCACAAGTGTGCGAACCTTCTCAATGGCCAGCGATAAACTTCTGCTTTTGCGAACTAGGCAGAAAGGATTCTGGGCCAATGACCCCAAGAACCGAGGAGGACACTAACCGAAGGACAATAAATGGCATACATTGAGAAGACAGACAACGTAAAATGTCTTTCTTTGAACTTAAATAATTTGTCATTCCTATGCAGTTTTGAGAATTTAAATGGCATATTTGGGTTTGAGTTATTTGTTTCCGTTTGTTTTGAATTCAACCTGATTTCATTTTAGAGTAGACTACTGCCGGCTCTGGAGAGTTGACCATTGCCTCCGACATGACACCGGGCTAAGCGTCTACACGTTCCCAGAATCGTCTACAGACAGCCTGAGAATGGAATCAATGGAATATAATCAGGATGAGAAGAGTCGGAGGATTCAATTTTGTCATGGTGAGGAGCAGAAGAACATTTCTTCAACAATCACACTGATATCTTACATCTTTTTTGACCTTCTTCAGCTGAAACTCCCTACCTAGGGATGATTGATTGATTGATTAGTGATTTCGGGCGAGTCAACTACCAGGGTCATTAGTCCCGTAAGTGAAGTGCATTTGTACCCCCCCCCCGAAGGTGGCGTTGATCATCCCTTGCTGGATGGCGAAATCCGGCTCCGACCTACCGTCGGGTAACGGGTTTTCTCCAACCAGATATCTCTCACCAGCGGGGCACCGCCCCAGGCGGGACAAACTCTAAGTTCCCGACCGGTCTGCCGGCATTTGCAGTAGTGCAGTGCATGTTAGTGTAAATGTGTGTAACTAAGGGGTAGGATAGTACATGGAGTGGGAAGGAAACATCGCACGCGGTCCGTGGCCCGTTTGTTAGGGTACTGCTCTGACATTCGCCTGGTGCTGATCGGTAGTGTTCCATGGTTTCTCCGATCAGAGGAGCCGGCTGCTAGAATTCCTCCAGAGAGCGACTGAACTCGACCCAACTACCTAGCTAGGCTTGAAAATCCTGCCACCGTCGCAGGAAAGAGCATGTCGTGAAACTCCATCGGTGAGCACACCTCCCGGTCACACGTTGAATAGCTGAAGGCGCGGCGCGGCGCGGCGAGGGGGCGTGTCGAGTGCAAACAGAATTCGCGACCCTCGTTGCGAGCCTTTCAGGCGCCGCTCGACCGCGTCGGATGCATTACCTCGCTTCTTTTCGAAGCCGCGCCCATTTAGAGCGCATCCAGCTTGCACTTGCTGCTGCTGACGCCGTCGCGGCGGCACCGCTAACGTAGTTACGGTCGCGCCTCGACCACCCAGATGATGTTCGCCTGCGTTTGTTAATCAAAACGAAAAGAACGAGAGGAAGAAGGCCGGCAAGCATGCGTTGCGTCAGCGGCTGGGACGATGGCGTTGGCCGTGCGGGAAGAGGTAACGGTGGCGGGCGAGGGCGAGGGTGGTGGATGTAGTGGCGGCGGAGGCGAGGACAATGGTGGTGGCGATGACAATGGGGTTGGCCGTGCGGGGAGTGGTGACGGTGGCAAGGGCAGAGGCGGGCACAAGGGCGAGGGCGAGATTGAGGGCTAGAGTGAGGGCGAGAGCGAGGGCGAGAGCGAGGGCGAGAGAGAGAGCGAGAGCGACAGCGACAGCGACAGCGAGGGCGGAGGCGGTGGCGAGGGGGCGAGGGGGAGAACATTTGCGTGGGCGAGGGCCAGTGCGAGGACGAGTGCCAACCGAGGGCGATAGTGGTGAAGGCGGTGCCGGCGAAGACGAGAAGGAGACGACGCAAGACGGTGGCGGCGGCGGCGGCGGCGGTGAGCGCTGTAGGCGTTTCCGAATATGGGAGATCTGGGAGAGGTTTCCGTGCTCTTTGTCGACAGGGAAGGAGGAGGAGGAGGATGAGAGAATGTGGCGCTGTGGCCAAGGTGCGGCACTACACGTGGCGACGATACAGTTTTGCGCCGGTACGTAAGGTGAGAAAGAGCTTACGCTATTTCATCTCTAACTTGTTCCAGGACAACGGCATTACTCTTGTTTGTTATAAATAAATTAGTAGCAAAGACACATCTGCTATTGTCAACACACTTACAAGGAGGTGAACATTAACAGTTTATTTTATTTCCAGTTAATTTTGGCAAAGCAGTGGGTCTTGCAATTTTGCATACGATTCTTGTCAATGTCAGAATGCTAATTTGCTTTTCTTGTAGTGATATTTAATAGAATATCGTAAATGACATTCTTCGAGAAATGTTGAAATTCCCATTTCATTTCTTCCTTACGTTCTCAATCTCATTTGGAGTAAATATTTACACTACCAAAATATAGATGGAACATCAACAAGAAAGGAGCATCACAATATCTTGTTTTGTCAGGACTCAAGGTTGAGATCAATTTGATCGGGAAATAAGTGAAATTATCAAGAGAGAACATTGAGAAAATGAAAGAAAAATGATTTAGTTTTTGTCGCAAATATGGTTCATTTTATTTACCAGTTGCTAATCCATACAAACATAGCCTGCAAAGAAAATTTTAGAAATTTTGAAACGTGTCAACTAATGTAATATTTTGAAATCTTGTTATAGGTATATGGCTATGGAACAGGACTTTGCTAGTGTTACACTTGATGTTTCGAATCACAATTGATTGTCGATGTAAAATTGTAAGAAAGCATTACGGAAAAGAAAAATCAGAACGCTGAGTTGTGAAACTGGACAAAGATTGTCTAGAGGTGTGTGTAGGACAATTACAATTGAGAAGAAAAGCGAAGAGAAGTGCCGTGTTCCTAAGGCAGAAATAACTCTGGATAACACTTTGTTTGTGTGTGTTTGTGTGCGCCGCGCGTGCGCATGCGAGGGGGGAGGTGAGTTATGAATGACACCGGGCGGGGCGGATTCAAGGGTTAGGGGACCCGTTATCCCCAAAAGTTCAAAAGTTTTAAACATTTTTCTCGATTTAGTCAAAAAAATTACTGTAAATTAATCACAACACATATAAGGGAGTATACCTATTATGAATGCCCACCAATCATTTCAAGCCCCTTATTATTGTATTATTATTATTATTATTATTATTATTATTATTATTATTATTATTACTATCATTATTATCATCATCATTATCATCATCATCACTAATGTAATATTTTGCTCAGGTATTTTCGCTGGTAAAAATGTCCACTTTCGCCAGAGTTGTTTTGGAATAGGTTCGGTCACAGAAAAAGAAGTTCATCTTATATCTCGACTTAAGACATAAATTTTCTTACGATATGGGCTGTTTGCAACAGAACTGCGCGCTGTTCTGAACGTTTGAATGTTCAGAACGTTTTCCGGTAGTCGAAGTTCTGTTAAGTGTTTTAGGAAGCTTTCACTGGCAAGGCCTTCCGCCGATATCACGAGTTGTTGTTGTTGTTGTTATTATTATTATTATTATTATTCCACTACATCACGACTAAAGATGTTATGAGTCGGCTGAATATAAAATCTACTCCAGATTGCAACCAGCTACCTAAGGAGCAGATCCGGTGACTGTCAGTGCCTCTACAATACTTTGCGCATTGTGTGGGCTGTTCCAAATAAAGCAATTTCTTGCACTTCCCATTCTTTTGAATTACCGGGAAGTTTAGACAAGTTCTTACTCAAATCTTGCGGAACAAATCCCAGAGCTCCGATAACAATCGGTACGACCTGTGCTTTTACTCCCCACATTCGGTTGATCTCGATTTCCAAACTCTTGCATTTAAGACGTTTCTCTGCCTCCTTGGTAACGACGTTTTTATCGCAAGGTACAGCAACAGATACGCGCGATACAGATATTATTATTATTATTATTATTATTATTATTATTATTATTACAATAGCTTCCCCCTCTTATGAAATACTTTGTGGGCCTGCCTCGGGCGCCGGCACGAGGCGTGGTGCGCGGGCCCCGATGCCTAACGGCGAAATGCAGTCGCGTGGCGGCGCCGCCGCCGCCGGCAAATGCGGGTCACGGCTTACTTAGCGCGGGCGGAAGCGGTGTATGTGCTCGGCGCGTCTGTCTCCCGGCGGGGGCGGCGGCGGCGGCAGCGTAGCTCATGTGCTCATCTACATCGTTATTATTCACCACCGTTGCTTCCTGGCGGATTTCTTTACTCGACTGAGGAGCGCAAGGGGGTTAATGTGTTTGGGTGTCGTGTTTCTTTCGTTACATTTTTTCTATCACAATTGAAACCATGAACACAATGAAACAAAATATTGAAACGATCCGATGAAATGATAGAACATTGTCAGATGTTTAATAGATTCTCAGGATAGTAACGAAACGTCTTGCCTTAAACAAGGCTTTTGTTGAAGAAAGCAAGTATAATAAGAAACCTACTAAAACAAGAGGAAAGTACGGATAATAAAATGTACAAACGCTTGCGAATAAGGGCCCTAATTAAACATTACCCCATCGTTTTAGAGAAATGTTTTTCAGAGCGGTCGTTTTCTTGTGAGTTAATTGAACGACATTCCTGCTCAAATGACAGTTTTATTGCGTGCGATATAATGACACTGCATATTGGTAGTTCTGATGCTCACGGTTTTATCTGTTAGAAGTTTCCAATCAGCTGGAAATTTTCATTCGACGACTATCTAGAAATGCAGTTTTAAAAGTATTTCACGATTTCAACAAGCACAGTTACGTTTCACGTTGATTTGATTTTTTCGTCATATTCCATCTCTAGAATATCGTCAGTGACATTTGTGCCGTTCTTCCTGACTTAAGCTGCTCCGGAGACACACTCTCTTGTCTCGTGCACCCTAGCGTAATCTTCCCATCCATCATCGACTTTACAACTGCTCTGTTCACAATCCCGTTTCGTTCCATTATTTATTTCTTGAATAAGTGAGGAGACATTTGCTGGATATTATCCACCTTTACCTGTGATGACGTCAAGTGATATTAAAAACAATACTTTTATCTACACTTAAATTTCCTCCACTCTCCTTTCTGTTTGATGTCCAAAATCATCCTGAGTCCATATGCTGTCCATATCCTGAGTTATCACCGTTAGTTTTCATTATTTCTTTTAACGGCAATACAATTAAAAATTATTTTCCCTTTTCTTAAAATGTTGAATTAAAAGTACCAAAGGTATAGTAATAACACTCTCGCATGTTACGAAGAACTTTTTTTTTTGAAAAAAATAATACGTACCCAGTGGAAAGCTAAATAGATATATTTCAACTGCAATTGGAATGACTCTACAAACATTAAATATTTCTTCCTCAGGGCCAAATAGATAAATGTACACACTGTAACTATTACAGAGAATTATATAATAGACAAAGAAAATGTACGCAGGCACACTAAAAATGAATTGCAAGTTTTTCAGTAGCACGTTTTATGAGAATCTGACTGTTACATCTTGCATATCTATATGAATTAACCACTGGTTTTCGAGGGGCTGATGAACAGTAACGATGTCGGGGTAAGAATGAAGCCTATTCACGTATTATAAGAAGGACAGTTTGCGGAAACATGCAAGTTGCCAGTCATCGAGCCAAGCGTGGGAGTGGGTGTTCCAAAGTAGCACCAACTCCCTCTGGAGAGGTAACCGGGACACGGAGGGCGAACAAGAGGCTTAAGCATTCGCCTGTGGAAGGGGACATTCACTTCCAAAGCAGAGGACTGTCACAATGATAATGTGCAAATAAGAAGCAATGCAGCAAAGAACGGGAGAAAGTAGTTCACCATAATGGGTATACAAGGACACGAAACAAAGTCGCAACAAAGTACAAGTGAACATTTTCTGCTTCTTTTATAAGCAGCTTTCTCCGAAGTGCCATCGCGCATTGAGTCTTCTTTGGTAGCTCGCAACGCACCCGGAGACGTGCATTGTGTACACAGAAGGACCGGCGATTTCGACCGTCATTCAGGCGTCCTGTCCTGCTCTGTCTGCAATAACGGAAACCTACACGAGTTGTTTTATTTCTTCAATATTCCTCAGAAAGGAGAAAGAAAATATGCAGTCACAGTTGATTGATTTAAGTAAAATTGACTCAGCTCTTCTTTTCCCGTATGTTTGTGATGAAATCGGATGCGCTATGGAACATTATACTTGTCTACCATGATCACAAATAAGCCAGAAACCTAAGTAATATAAGATATTAAAATGTATCTAATTTTTTGTGTTTAATTTTGGAAACTCTCTTTCAATGCGTATTAATTACATTAATGCTTCACGGATATGAATATTTCTTAGAAGTAGAAAATGAGAATTATAAGCGCATATCTGCTTCAGTCAGTATAAACTCCACTTACCACAGAGAATAGATTAGCGAGATCCGAGACTTCTCTATGGAAATTTGAATGAAAAATTTCACACTGTGGTGATAATCGCACTGTCTTTTTTACACATGACATATTTTTTAGGGGAACGTAGATATATCGAACGATCCCCTTTGAACAACAGAAATGCCGAGAATCCTGTGTAGAGAATTATAAAACGCCTAATAAATGCATATAATAATTTCTTTTTAACAATTACGGGAAGCGTTATTCTAACAAAAGTGTTAGCGAAAAATACCTGAAATCGCCAGAACCCAGTCCACAAAATAGCAAATTAATTAAATGAAACATTCGAGAAAAAAAAATTAAGTGTGTAAGGGGAACACATTCACGATTTCGAAACGACAACTACAGCAGGGAACGAATTTAACGGATCAGTTAACAAACGAATTTAATGCGCAGTTAGCAAACTAATTTAATGGAGAGTTATTTAAAACAACCCTATTAATTACGTAACTATTTAAAAACCAAACAAGTGTGTAAGGAGAACACGTTTATGGACTTCTCCGGGGAAACGGGTACTCCATGAGTGAGGGGACCGGACGCCCGGAGACTTCAGTTTGCGGAGGCGAAACAGAATCGGCAGGCGTCCGGCACGGCGCGGCCGCAGTGCGACGCAGCACGCTAACCTTAATACCTCACATTCTTGGCGTTCCACCGCGAAGAGGCACGTTCCGAATCCTTTTATTGCCCGCCTCCTCAAAGCAACCGGACTCACTGTCAATGGGTGGCGGCGAACGCTTCGCGTAAAACTCGTCAAATGTCGAGGGGGGCCTGAAATCGGAGCCGACTTCCACCGCCGCTCCGGTCCGTCTGAACTCGCTCCGGTCCGGTAGTCTGGTCTTCGTGGGTGAAGGTTAGTTGTCCTTCCGCCTGATGTAAACTATTACACGGGTGTAAAATGTTTTCACGACTATTCTGCGACGTGGCGTGTGTAATGACGTGTGTTACGTATGAATATCGAATTTCTCGGCAACATGATGGGCTATTCCAAGTCATAAACGCAGAAAGTGTGAATGAATCGGAAAAAAGAAAGGAAGAAGATTTCATGGCGGAATATGACAGATCGGCTGACAGAAAGAGAATGGCGATGGAAGAATGAAAAAGAGTCGAAGAGTTACGTGGTGTGACCTAGAAGACTGTAGAGTTTTTTGTGTATCTAGACAATTACGGTTACAAGATTTTTACTCCGATTACGCAAGAATTCTATTGCAGAATATTCCATTAGAATTTCGTAATATTCAAGGCATTTAAAATATTAATTTCTTTTTCATTTATTCTACACAAATGATGATTCTAGAATAATCTTGATAAAATGAGGAACAATTACAAATTAAATCAGTACATATAATTCCTGAGGCTGTAAAACCGGAAGTTGAGAAAACTAAAAAAACTTTCAAGTTCAAAGATTAAAGTTTTATTGTTTCCGCCTTCGTCTCTTCCTCGTCATTAAACTATAACAATTTCACCCATCTTTGTCCCCATTACGGGAACAGATTAAAGTATATTGCTTTAAATGCTTCGTTAATGCGGAAGCGAGAACTGAATTGACAGCAATAACGGAATTATTTTGTTTCTCTAGAATAAAGGGAAATATCTCCAAGACAAAGTCAGAGACCACAGCAAAACATTCATAGAAGCAACACATAGAATGATGTTTATGAGTTATAGTTATGGAATGATAGGATTATGAATTACAGATTTCTGTGCAGCTACGAACGTGCAGTGGTATTTCGGAGAGAGCAATATTAAGTCAGTTGAAGTAAACCTGAAAATTCCAACCATAAGAGAATGAATTAAAGTTCTAGCCACCAAACGTATGCCGAATCTAAAATCCCCAAAATAACAGTTCAATAAATATTCTTGACAACACTCGGTAGATACAAGATGATTGCAGAACAACTGAATCCTCTACATTTAGTAGTATTTGTCTCTTTTTTATATCACCATTAACAAGGATAGAACAAGTAATATTCCACAAACCGTACGGTATAATGTCGTAAAAGTCTTTACCCGGATTTGTGAGGTCATGAATCATCTTCATAAAAAATAGCTTCCTTTGTATGACATTTGAAATACCTATCATGAAGATAAATCTTAATAATTGCCATCTGATAGATTGAAAAAATAAATTTTACACATTCTTCCAACCTTTCGCATGTCTATCATAAGAATGACTGTCCGGCTTCAAGGTATTTGTGATATGTTTCTTACAGTATCATATCATTCTCACGCTGTCCAACCGGTACGCTTTTAGTGAAGTTGCTAATGGATTGCTAATGGATGATTGAAATAAAAACCTTAGATTGCCCCTTCGTCGCGCCGACTGTCTGGAGAATTCTAGCGGCCGGCTGCTCTGATCGGTAGTTTTCCGTGGTTTCCCCGATCAACACCAGGAGAATGCCGGAGCAGTACCCTATCAAACGGGCCACGGACCGCGAGCGGTCTTTCCTTTCTTGTCCTATCCTCACCCCTTACACACACACACAATTACACTAACATGCATTACACTGCCACACATGCCGGGAGACCGGTCGAGGGCTTAAAGCTTGTCCCGATTGGAGCGGTGCCCCGCTGGTGGGAGATACCTGATTGGAAAAAAAAAACGCTAGTCGACGGTAGGTCGGCGCAGAATCTCCCCATCCAGCGATGGAAGATGACCGCCACCTTCCCCCAATGGGAAAACATGTACTACACTTACGGGACAAACGACCTCATCCGTTGGCGCACCCGAAATCACTAACAATCAATTGGTGGCCCCGAGGGCGCCCGCCCGCTCGCTCAGACGCGCAGTGAAGTTGTGCGCGCGTGTCCTTGGTCTGAGGGCCCTGCCAGCAACCTCCCGACCACCCGCTCGGGCAGGGGTCGCCGGCAATGGCTGGCGGCGACGGCAGCGGCGACGACGCACGGTCGCTAGAAGGACGCGGAATGCGGACAAATTAAGCTTTTACAAATCCGCCCAGTTTACATGATTCAGGCACCTACGTGAGCATTGCAAAATGTCCAGCGCTTATTTATGTATTTATTTATTTATTTTTGGGATTTTACAGCACGCTACGTGTGCAATAAGCTGGATTAAATTGAGACGTAACACAGCCGATTTTTTTGTGGGATTTATCTTGTCGAGATGAAGCAATGGTGAAATGAGAAGCAGTTAAAATGGAAGAACCACTAATAAACCTACCGAGAACACGCTTGGTCCGCCACAAATTCCACTTGGATTGACCGGGATCGAACGCAGCCTTCCGTGATTCCTGTTCCATATCTTTTCTTTTTTCCCCTTTGTCATTGCGTAGAAGGCCTGCAAATGTGAGAGAGGTTTAAGAAACCGATCATAAATTCTTTCGTTGTTGAGTTCGCAACTTACTTTTCCCCCCTTACTACTTTTCACTACCTTCTACATTTTCTATGAAACTATTTTACCTAAATATTTTTTATAAATTTATTTATCCGACCTGGATGGTCGAGGTAGCTAGAGCGTGTGCCGACTTAGCGCCTCGGACGAAAGGGTCTTGGGTTTGAGTCCCACTGTGGGCATGGTTGTTTGTCCCATGTCTTTCATGTATGTGTGTTGTCGCGGAAGACCTTATGAGTCTGCTGACCACAGACATAGGAGCCCGCAAATGTGTCGGTGTCTAGTGTACAGATTAATATACGTCCCCAAGAGGGAGATGGTGGATACCCGGCGAGTAATGGAAAATTGGCATCTCCTGAAGCTGGAAAAAGCCCCCGGAAGACATTTCTTTTGGTAAATTAATTTGTTTATCAAGCTTGCAAGGGGGTTTAGATTTCGTAACTTACTGTCCGCAAATATGTACCACGAACCCTTCATCTACGTATTCAGGTACTGCCAGCGTAGCAAAATTCATTTTCTGAAAGAGAGATTTCTGCCCGCTGTTTCCCCAATTCGTAACACAGTGCGACGCGGCGGAGGTGTCGTCGGAGAGGCATCCGTCTCGCGCGCTAATGGGCGATGACGACAAAGAGAAATGAGCGGCCGCCCCGCGGTGCCGCTACGGACACGACCCACGCGCGTCAACCTTCATCGCTCAAGGAGGGGGGGCGGGGGGGGGAGGGCTCCTACTTCGCCTTGACCCGCTCTTTGGAAAGGAGGAGTGATTCATTTCACCAACATCCTCCTCCCCCAAAAAAATTTGCGAGAGGAAAAGAACACTCACAATGGGCTTTCAAATGACTATTGATTGATCGAGACTCTCATTAAAAAGCAATAAACAAATCTGTAAATCGAAATTCCCAAACCAAGATACTTTTTTAAAATAATATGTTACATTTTTTTCGAGTACCCTATCACTAAATCACGGTTCTTAAAGGAAGTACCGCGTGACACGTAATTGGGTCCACGCCTACCTGAGTAATTCACGCCTAAGCCGAGTAAGATATTCAAGCAGCTACTGCAGCTTATTAAGAGTAAAATATCTAAGTACTCGTAAAAAAATTAAATTGGTCACCTGTAGGATACTGATTATATAATTTTGCGACAATCCAACACACAATATTTTGAGCAAAAAAATAGCACCTATCTCTGTCATAGTGGGCCGGCGACAACAATGAATAATGATGAGTGGTGAGAAATTCAGACAAGGTGGGTCTGTAAGTAATAATACACAGAAGGGAAGAGTGCAAAAATCTGAACATCATTCCGTTGCCAGGCATTCTACGTGGATGACTATCATTTGAGGCGACGAAGCTTGAAAAAAACGAGTGCTCTAACCTCTTCGACACGGTTCGCCCGCTGCGGGTAATGCGCGCACATCAACATTCCGCTTTCCGAGCGGACTCCAGGAAGGAGCCGTCCAGTGGGTTCCCGAGACCTGTAATTGTTCGAGATGCTGTTATCTGGGCTATAAAGCGTTTAGCGCCGCATTCCTCGTGACAATGACGACAACGTAATGCTCTAAATTAGAAAGTAATTTGAAAGAAGAAACTGTAATTTCAGGGGTGTTATACAATTCGCAAAGTGCAACCATTATTGTATTCCATTGAGAATGGTTTCATTAATATTATTTGGTAGTTCATGAAATAATTAAGGCAAACGGTGAGTACTTTGCAAGAGACATCAAGAAATTGAAAGAAAAAAGAAGTTATTGATGCATATTTATATACAGATCACGTGGATGGCTCTAGTTATAATGCAAGAGAAATGTGACCAAGTACTTTAAAATTACGCTGGAAATGGAATAATTATCTCCTGTATACACTGAATCCACAAATATGAAAAAACTAGTACTTCAACGTTTGAAAACTTCTTCAGCTGTATTAAAAAAATATTAAATAATTGACGTCATATCCTAATGTTGGCTATTTATTAAATTTCCATTCTGTTGAATGCAATGGGGTAAACCATTGTACAGTAGTCAGCTCGCTCGCCTTTCATTGCTGGAGCCAGGGTTCAAAACTTTGGCGATCCATAAGGAATTTGTGCCGGACAAAGAAGGTTTGTGGAAAGTTTTCAAACGGGGGTTTCCTTTAATCTCATTCCTCCATCATCCTTCGTTTCATATCTTCATAATTATTTACCCTTAATGGTAGGGCACTGGTATCATAATAAAGAATAAAATGGGAAAAATAAGTAATATAATTCTTATTGCCTCGTGTGCGAGAGACCACAAATACTACATAAGCTAATCAAATTATATCAAAGGTGGATTATGTGAGGATTGAGATATCTCTACCACCCTCAGACCCATCACATCAATACCAGCAGAATCGCGGATGTGACGGGCAATATACTACACGATCTCGCCGTCTGCATCCTACTTGAGTCGAGACGAAGGGCTGTGCACCTTACCCGACTGGTCTAGACGGCCAGATGACGCGTCAGATTGCGGCTGCCCGAATGCATCACTTGTCGCGGCAGCGGGTGATGATAATTACGCCCTACAAACCGGTCCATTCGGCGCCTCCGACGGGCTGCTTTCTACGCCGGCCCCTCGGGAATGACGCCGCAGTCCCGGGTTTGTATACGGACTCGTGGACATGACTCTAGAACGCTGACGTTTGAGCGACGCGAGAACAAATAGTATAACCGACTGGATAATTACATACAATTTTATATTTTCACATAAATTAGCGACAGAAAAGCTTCATCCCAATTGATATAAACTTTGTTAGAAGTGTACTATAAAGTACACAAAAAGAGATATGAAGGAAAGGACAAAATATTTCTAAGGAATAAATGAAAAAGGAAATAAGAGAAGTAATGGATTTCCTCCATGAACACATTTCTAACAAGGCTATTCTTTAATCCTGGTGGCAAACGTCAGGAGTGGCTGGAGCTCTGGGAGATCTCTGAAGTTTGGGGAGCAGATGTATCAGCTGAAGTTGACTCATGCAAAATCGTTAACAGTTATCTTCATTTATTTTCATTTTATTAGAATGTAATAATGTGCGTAATTCCTTTTTAGGCTCAATTCGTTTTTCGTTATCGCAATTGCAAAGTAAGTGGAAATGAGAAGATTCATGGGAGCGTTGCATCTAGTTTCTTCTCTCTAGGGGCTGTCGATATTTTGGTTTTCCATATCAGCAGTAAAGAAATCGATTCTGATGAATCAATGATATTGAATTATCTGTACAAGATATATGTTACTGCCAATATTTCCGACTCTGATGCCATTAGACACTGAATTTGATGTCAGGGAGCTAGAGCGATCTATATTGACAGTACCAATACCAGAGGATATCAACATGCAGAAACTGAGTTGTGAAGCTGATATCAATATTAAATGAGGATAGTAATGCCAAACTATTCTTTACAATTCTTTTCCATCGAGGAGGACACAGGGCAAGTGCTTTCATCTAACGAACGAATTTCATCATCGAACGAATCTAACGATGGCATCACAGCTTTTTTTAAATGTAGTTCCTTCACTTTGCCGATAGCTGCCGCAAATCAACGACTTCCATTGTGAGGACAGCTCATTCAGATATAAACCGTTCCATTCGGCATCGATTCCAATTACAGAAAGACTCGATTAGTCGATACAACGAAACTCCAACTCCGCAAATGCAGATATCGATTCTTATGGAAACCAGTTCCGGAACATCTCTTCATCTGACGTGGCGCGGCCGCGGGGGGCGAGCCTCCGACGCCGTGTGGGGAAGAGAGCGGTGGTCCTTCTGGTCGTCGACCTCGGCGGCGCGGCCCGGACGCGTAATGCGCGGCTTATGTTACACCCATCACACGGCGCATGCATCACCGCTGACAGCGCTTGAGGCGTCCCGAGGTCGCGTGCCGGCGCTTACGCCCGCAGCGCCCGACCTCCGCGGCCCGCGGTCGCAGCGCCGTGCAGCAATTCGTCTCGGGCGACGGCTGCGGCGGCGTTGGCGAGAGGGCATTACGGGACGAAGTCACGGTGTAAGAATATATACATATATATCCCAAGGCGGCTAGTTAACACACCTATACTGTGTGGCTCTTGACGATTTCATCCAATCGAGATCTTGAACGTCATCATAGTGACGTCACTGTAACGAAATATAAGCTCCCGATTGGGTGGCAGCGAAACAGCTGATTCCTGTCAGGGGCAAAGTTACAAAAATCGCAGTATAGGTGCGTTAACTAGCCGCCTTTGGGGCAAATTTTCTGAAGCCAGTTTGAGGCTAGTTCCTCGCTTGTCCGTATGGTGCGCACGATCGGACTGAGCCATGGTGTAAGATATACATCTTAAGATGACATCTTAAACTGTGGCTATTACACAGTTTTACAAAACATTTCCTACCCATTTTCGTAACTGTTCGCTCTAGACTTTACCAATTCCACCACGAAGCGACAAATCACTGACTTGAAATTAGAAATCGGCTGGCTACAGAGATGTGGAATGGATCACGACCAATCACGACCTCGCCAAATGAGACCCAAAGATCGCAGCGCTTATATGCGAGCTGTGAGAACTAGCATCTCATACGCTTCAGTTTTAGACTGGAAGTGAACACACCTATATATCTTACACCTTGGACGAAGTGCCGGGCTTCGATGATGCGGACTGTGAGTGATTCGTTCTAGAGATGTGTGGCGCACAACCTGTCGTCGGAAGTGAAACTTTTTGTAGGATTTTATGAAAATATCCTACCTTTCTCGCATTGTTGAGAGTTGAAATGTATGCAGTACGTGATTTTCAACTTTGTATACTTTTTTCTCATTTTTTCTTCGTAGAGCGTGTTTTCCCTACCAGACTCTTCGCTCTTAACTCGTTGAGCCGGCATATCATGTAATCGTTCTACGTTTGCACTCTGACTAGAGATTCTTCATGATACGACTTATTCGCTCGGTTCTTCCTGCGGCGCAAACTTTCGAATACAATCGTTCGATACTTTCTGCGGAACCTACTATTCTCTATTTGAAATATATGCTCATGCCCTTTCAAAGGCTTTACATGACGCAGTTAGAAAGAGACAAGTTTTTTTAATATTTATCTGCATTTAATTCGCCCTCTTCTCTAATTAGTGTTGGCCCTATGCGTGAAACTTCACCCTGAGACTCAACAGTCATTTTTCAAACTTTCAATTAGGACAGTGACTGTGTTAAAGACCAATCATTTTTCGTTCATAGGCATTGAGTGTCGGGGCGGGTCTGCCCGATGATTTTGGAGGGGGCCATCATATATTTTTGTTAATTAAAAAAACTTTTTATTATATTGTATATTATTTTTGTAATTTATATATGATACTACACAATATTATTGTTTAAATAATTACATAATATAATATAAATAAATATTTAAATCGATTTTGCCATATGAAGTAAGTTAACCAACGAAAACACTAGGGGGGCCATGGCCCCATTTCGGGGTATAAAGAAAACTACTTCGATTTGGTGAGACGAATTCATTTTTCAACTATTACATAAGCTTTCAGGAAATTACAACACATACAGAATGGCCAGCCATACTCTAGTGAAATAGTCTAACTCTTACGTGATCTAACCCCAACATTTTTTTTGAAAGGTCCTTTCAAATTACGTTGACCGTCTTGGGTTCGGTGCCTTGCAAGATAATGCTTCCGTCGATCTGCAAGTTATTTAAGAGACTGTCTATAAACATCGTGCACGCGTTTTTATAAAAGAAAGCAGTCGTGGCAAAATTGATAGCCTGTATTTAGTGGGGAAAACATCTTATGGCGTATTTCCACTTTAAGTGAATTATTGAATGAACCAAGAAAAATTATCATGGCTGTACAACACGCTAATAGAAATGATGAGTCTTGTACACGTATCTTTAAAGTTTTGTTCAAATTACTCAAAAATATATTTTCGAGATGTTTATGAAAACGACTTTCAAAAAGGCACTAAAATTAATTTATGAAATAGTAATTGAAGTACGGAGCTTATCTTTCTATGCTCCACTGTGAAATTATCACACTTACCACTACTGGAACTGTATTCTCCAATGTATCGTTTGGTCAGGTAGCGCACCGTCACAGCTGTAACACAAGAGATTCATGATGTTAGTATAATGGCCATAAATATTAAAATATTAAAAGGAGGAAAATCTAGTTCTCATTAAAACTAATTTTTTCGAGAAGAAAGTAGATGTCCTGGTGCGCAAGCAGAGTGCGTAATTTCTAACACAGGTGAAATAATATTTCTTCAGACACGTTTGAAAATGAATTGTATGAATATCTGTAACAAATAATGTTGTTTCTTTCTACGAACAACTAATGAAGAACAAATTTCAAATATCTTTCATTTGATAAATCAGAGAAATGTCTTGAAAGACGTTATACCTTTTATACTTCATGGTCGTATTTTAACGTCTACTGTTGAAAACTATTCTAAATTTACGACTAAGCTCGACGTAGAAAGACGAAACACATAAGAAAAGAAATTTCATTTCAGCGGACATACAAGACACGAAGTAAGATTTACGACGCCTTGGTATGTTCATTCTGGTGATTTCTCTCCCCGCATTTACTTCATAGCATGTACACGCCTCATGCCAGAACTTGTAGATGAGAAAGGACTTGATTGGTATTTCATCGCCCCGACGTGAGTCGCACGCATACCGAATAGTCATCAACAAAGAAATTGCAAACAAACACGCCAACCCTAAAACGATAAACAAGTATTAGATGGACAAATAAATACGATGACATGGCGCGAAATGTTCATCAGATGCGAATGCACTCTGAAGAAGGTTATGAGCTTCGCCTGTCTAAATGAAACACAAAATGACCACGTGAACAAAACAAAAAAGGAGATTAAGATCAAGGGTTCTTTGAAACAAATAGGAAAATTTTCTATTTTTTTGGACGTAATGAATTAGACAACTATTTTTTCGTTCGAAATGGTATTTTAAAAGTAACGAAATACAGTTATTTGAGTGTTTTTCTAAATGTTCCCATTCGTTTCGCGTTCTTGGATGTGAATGCACCCCGAAGAAGATTATAAGCTGCCTAAATGAAACACAAAACGGCAACGTGAACTACACTAAAAAGATGAATCCCGAAACGGCCATTGAAACCGGCAGGCATTCCCAACTGCGAAGCCATAAAATAATACCGCAATCGTTTATATTTAGTGCAGTATTAAGTACAGGTTTTGAACGATGATACCGCGTCCGCAGGCACGGCCAACCGCAAATATCTCGCTCCAAAAGTAAAAGTAAACGAGTCGGTGTTACGGTACTCGCATTGCGGAACCGCTCCGCGGGAGGCGCTGATGGCGGCGACAACGGCGCAGCGCTCGGTAGCGGTGGCGGATAACACAGGGGCGTAATCGCAAAAACCATCACTAGCCGGCTGCGGGACGGCACGACGTCCGCCATGTGCCTCTTCCTAGAGGCAGGTTCTCGAGTGTAAAAAGTATCCGTTTCTTTGATACGATAATGCAAACCAGACTAGGAACAAGTAACAACTTGAGGAGTTCGGGTGTAAATAATAGTATTTATCGTTTTGAGCGTTATAGATTTTATTGGCTTTTATGTAGGGAGGAGAGAGTAGCTCTCCCTGTATTTCAAGTGATTTCAAAACTATACTTTCCGTAGAAAATTTGCATCAAATTTGCAACAAATTTCCGAAAGACAAAGATGCATAATTTATAACCACACGTCTCATTTTTGCTTTGAAAAAAGACACAAACGGATTTAATTAATAGCCGTTCGCAAATAGTAATCAGTTCGCAGGAGGTGTCAGATGTTGTCCCCAATCGTCTTTCAGCGAATGGTTTCTAAGCGAACAGCGGGAAATTAAGTAAGAGATTTATCAATAATGACATTTTAAGAGCCCTGCTGAATCTAACTTTGATAGTCACGGTTCCGAATGAAGGTGTATTACATTAATGTAATAAGGAACGTCACTGTACTTATCAAAGAAACTTGTTTCTACTCGCGGAGATGATGGAATCAATGGACTATAGAAGATAATTCACTTAAACATACTTGTGACAGAGAAATGGATATGTCTCAAAAGAGATGGAGAAAAGTGTTTTGAGATTTCGGTGAGTGTACCCAAGAGGGTTACCATTCCTTTTAAAAGAAGAATTGAGAAGTTACACAATTAAACGTATAGAAACTGATATCTGTTTCCCCATTTTTACTACTTATTACCTACACGCTGCAACATCTGTCACAGAAACATAAAAATATAACCTTTAACAAATAATTCACTTCACTTCGACGAAACGTAAAAGATATTTGTAGGAATGATTGAGCAGTGCTTGTTGCGACATTACAATGAATGGAGATGAGACCTGGCGAGTGTGGATGGTGTATCAATGCGAGAATTGACAAAGCAGAAGATACAGTGTAATGCTGACAGATTTGAAACTGAGTAAGTGATGTTTATATACGCTAAACTGCGAATTGATTCGTTTACAACGTCGATCTGCCATTTTGAAAACAGATGTACAGCACGTGCGAAGATACTGGCATTCTCAACGGTGGCTTGTTGGCCTTGGCATTGTATGGTGGAGTAAGCGACAAGATATTGAGGACAGAGTTGATATGACAAAGCCGAGGGAGATGCGTTGACACGACAATGGAGATTAGTTGACAAGTGGAGAAGGGAGCTTGTCACCGGTGAAAAGCGATGACCAAATGCGTATTGATAGCATTTACCGGTGACGTGAGTAGTGCGTCAGCAGGAATAGCACGAAAGCCTTCAATTTCAAAGGAAATCCTTTCGTCACTCATACCTGGCGCCTACCTCTCGAAGTGTCATCACATTACATTCATCCGCAATTGCATCGAAATGATACTTTGATAATTGCAGCCACTAATCCTTGCCAATGAGCTTGAAGGTTTTTCGCTGTGTCAACCAATGACAAATAAATTGTCAGTCAGGATTTATCGCTAAGGATTGCCAATGTCGTTTTGTGTAATTTCGCGTGGACTTACACTAGCGTGTCATTGTATTTCTAGTGTTACTGAACTGAGTACGTATTACTCATATCAAGTAACGTTATTTATTATTTTCAACCCGTCCAAGAAAGCATGATGTTGCGAGTCTGCAAGTGGTGCTATGTAAATTTGCTACGTACTCAGATCCGTCTGGGTAAGTCTGAATCTCGAATGTAACTGAATATTTTCGACAGAATCTGATTATTTGGATTGAAACCGACTTCTGCCTGAATTAGAGGAGACTGATTAGTCGTTTCGGTGTTTTTCCGATAAATTCGCAGAACAAGGCGATGAGCTAATTTTTCCATCCTCGTATGAGGCATCGCACTTGCTTCGGTTGGCAAGAGCTGTGATACCCATCCCCCTCCATCTTCCTGAAAGAAAGAAAGAAAGAAAAAGGGAAAAAAAACACAATTTTCCTCAGTTCGAGACAAATTCAGAGATTTTTATTAAGTCCAAAGCACTCTTGGTATTAGGGAGCTTTTGCACGACGAAACGTTACAGCAATCGACAGAACGAAAGATCTACGCATGCGCGCAGAGTTTCGTATTACTTTTGCACATCTGCGCATGCGCAGAAGGTCAGCATTGCAATCGATTGCTGTTCGCCATTCCATGCAAAAAGTCCCTTGTACCTTGGACACAATTCCGCAAGCATTGATTAGTGCGTGAGGACCAGTTTTCGGAGAGGTGGTGCTGCGTGGCCGGCCGGCCGCGGCGTCGGCGTCGGCGTCGCGTGACTGCCTTCGCCCTGCGGAGACGAGCTCTTTACGACCCCGCGGCGCGCGCAGCAGGAAGACGCGGACGCTCGCGGGCGCCGCCGTTCGTCGCCCCACACTACCCCACCCCGCCTCACTGCGCCACGCCCGCGCCACGCCGCGCCAGCCGCCACGCCACGCCGCGCCACGCGCCACGCACTCCAGTCGCCAAGGCACAGTGCGCGACAACCACGGAGGCGACTTCAACAAGAACAAAACATCGAGGCTCGAAATTAAATATCTATATTCGTAAAATATCGAACCAAAACCATCGATGTTATTAAGTACCGATATTTTTAAAACTGGATTGGTAACCACGAAGGAGGGGTTCAATTTGAAACTAGTATCGTTTATTAAAATTTTTAATTGAGATTTAACTCGTTTAACAAAGTCAAAAAATCATCGGGCCAATTAACAAAACTTGAATTATCTGATTCGATAATTCAGAAACAATATAAGACTTTCTATAGGACGAAAACTCTGTTTAATTTATTTTTTACCGCTGTCTCTTTCGTCTGAAGAACATTCCATTTAATTGATGTCTGAAAATTATTATAGAAATTTATGATGTACTTTATTTTTATTTTAATAATATCGACCTCGCAAAAACATCAAACACAAAATATCCCTTTAAAAATCGATGTTAAATACACTGACGATTTTATAAACCGACGATATTTTGAAAAAATCTATATCGATGTCGCACCACTAGCGACATTACTCGCGGAATCGCTTCCAAGCACACTTTTCAAGCGGTAAATAATATAATGGAACCGCGATATGGCGAGTTTGAAGTTTTCAGTTTTCAATCAATTTTGTTTGTGCATTTCGGCATCAACAACGATCATTTTCAGGATGAGAGGTGTTGGAACGCCACAGCTTACACAAGTACATTACAGAAGATCGATCTCCTGTCCAGGGAATTTTCATTTTTAATGTTTCATTGAGAATTTAATTTTTTTAAATTTCCTTTACAGATTTATCGCAAACACTTGATGAAATAAAATGAACTCTAGGAAAGTCGAAATCTTATTCCATACCTACATATTTTCCTGCTACTTATGGATTTTAGATAAGAATGTTATCCTGTATTTCGCGACTTGCAAATGCATACGGCAGAAAATTTCCTTCATTTATCAAGACTTCCATTTCGCAAAAAATGCATTACTGCACTCTTTATCACAAATAACTACGTTATAGATTTTAGTTCATATGTTTTACTCCAGTACGTACATGTGTGAGTATGTACGTGTATGTATGAGAGAGAGGGAAAGAGGGAAGGAGCCAGAAAGAGAGAGGAATGGAGAGGAGAGAGGAAGGAGAGGAGAGAGAGGAGAGGGAGAGGAGGAGAGAGAGGAAGAGGGAGAAAGAAAAGGAGAGGGAGAGGGTGAGAGGGGGAGAAGGAGAGAGAAGGAGAAGGAGAGGGAGAGAGAGGGAGGGAGAGGGGGAGAAGGAGAGGGAGAGGGAGGGAGAGAGAGAGTGTTGGCATGTGCGCGTTCGTACATTTGTGTGCGAGCGTCAGTGAGTGCGTTTGTGAGCGTGTGTACGTGCGTGTGACTGATGCGATGCCGTTTGGCGCAGTTGGGCCCAGTGTGCGCCGCGTCCGTCGGTGCGTCGGCGCGCGTGCCCGCCCGCCCGCCCACCGCTCTCTCTCTTTCTCTCTCTGTCCGGCGCACGTGGCGGCGCCAGCGCCGGCGCGGCGCCCGCTGCGTCGCACGCGGCGGCGGCGAAGGCGAAGGCGGCTGACCGCGGCGTCAAACGTAATCGCCTCCTCGGGCCGAGACGGGCCGAGACGGGCGCCCCGCCGAGAGCTGGTTGCGGCACCTCCACTCCCGCCGCCCACTCGCCGCCTCGGTGGCGTGCAGGTTCCTGGAGCTTCAGACGCTCTTCGTTTTGGGCTACACGAAGCGACGGAAGATGTTCTCGGGATTTTAATGTTCTGTCACACAATGCACTCTCTACGGCACCGACAGGTATTTACGAATTGGAAGTACCTTGATACTTTGCAAGGTTAGAGGAGGATATTTTAATTAAATTGAAGAACAAAGAAACGAAACAGAACGTTAATTTATACTCTTATCCAGAATAAATCCTTTTCTTTTATTTTTGTTTGACGCGCGAAAGTTCTTCAGAATGAGCTACCCCATGATGAAATACTCATAACTACATTGCGTCCACGTTGTGGAGAAGTTTATCTGAAGTCGATTATGCAAAATCACTTCTATGCACGCGCGGCCACTCAAACTGTTATTGAGAATTGTTCCGCTCTATGTTATAAGTTCTGTATTATTCCTGCTGCCCTTATCCCGCTTTAGACCAGGAAGAAGAAATAAATACTGCTCAGCCTTGTACAAGTATAGAATTCTGGAATGTTAACATAATCCTCACATGCACATTTCATCACTTCGTACAAATCTCTAGCTTTGTTCTACGTCGGAAGCGAAGCTTGGATCAAAACGCATTCTTCCCGCTGCCGTCGGCCTCCCCAGTAACGGGAGCCGCGCAAAACGATACCGGACGTCGACCGGCGAAGGTCGCTGCGCGCGTGATGCGAGGCGTAAACACGGGCTGTGCGGGGGCGTCTGCGCGGAGGGCGACTGCGCAGCGCTGGGAAAGAGGGCGGCGCCTTCGCAACGCATTCCGCGCCTCCGCCCACGCGCTGCAACCCCTGCCCCTCCCGCCCTCCTTCCTCCCACTTTCCCTCTCTCTCTCTCTTTCCCCTCTCTCCCCGTCACTTCCACTCATTCCAACCCTCCTTCCATTCCTCCTCCCTCTCCCTGCATCTCTCTCCCTCCTTCCTCCCACCCTTGCCCTTCCCTATGTAACGTTTCGTATATTCCTCACATGTTTATTTACGTTTCGTAACGAAGTAACGGATGATGTACTTCATTTGTTTGAATTACGATAACAACGAAGATATTGAGTATGAATGTAGACAGAGAATTGATCGAATTCAATGTTCTACCAATGAAAATTGTAAAATGCTAATATAATGCAAGGTATGAAGATTGTAACATGTTAAAATACTCAAGTACATTAAAATAAAGATATTGAAAAGAAAATCTACACGATATTGAAAATAAATATTATAAACAAATTGAACTGAAGCATTACTACATTAGAAAATGGGTAGTAGCAATGGATATTACAAAAGAAAATTGGTGGCAGTCGCGGAACATTACACCTCCCACTCTCTGCCTGCCTGCCTCGCTCCCTACAGCCACCCTGGCGCCTCCCTTTTTTTCTCTCTCTCTCCCCCTCTCTCTCTCTGCCTCTCTCCATCCCTCCTCCCACCCTTGCCACTCCCTCCCCTCTCTGCCTCCCTCCCTCCCTCCTGCCATCTCTCCCTGTCACTCCGTCTTTCACCCCTTCAATTCCTCTTTTCCTTCATCTCTCTCACTCTTTCCCTTCCCTTCCCTTTCTCTCTCCCTCTTTCCCTTCTCTCTCTCCCTTTCCCTTCTCTCTCTCCCTTTCCCTTCTCTCTCTCCCTTTCCCTTCTCTCTCTCCCTTTCCCTTCTCTCTCTCCCTTTCCCTTCTCTCTCCCTTTCCCTTCTCTCTCTCCCTTTCCCTTCTCTCTCTCCCTTTCCCTTCTCTCTCTCCCTTTCCCTTCTCTCTCTCCCTTTCCCTTCTCTCTCTCCCTTTCCCCTTTTCTCTTCCTTTCCCTCCCCCTCTTTTCTCCATTCTCCCCCTTTCCCCTCTCTCCTTGTCACTCCTCTCCCTTCTTTCCCTCTCCCTCCTCCTCCCCTAACCCTTCTTCTTTCCCTCCCTCCTTCTTCTCTCTTCCCCCGTCTCTTTACCTCTCCCTCCCCTCCTTCTCCTCTCTTCCCCCGTCTCTTTACCTCTCCCCCTCCTTCTCCCTCCCTCTCACCCTCTCCCTATCACTCCCTTTCCTTCCCTCCCAGGCTTTGAGGTCTGCTTCTTCGACTTTGACGCTCTTTCTGCTTCCTCTTGAACTACTAGTTCACCATGACCAAGGACCGATGACGTTTATTGGGATTCTGCGTTTGCATTTGTAAACATACGGGTCGCTACACTTAAAGAGATGACGTATGGTGGGGTGGAAAACTTTATTATATGTTCCCTGATAATGTTGCTATTTGTGGACTTTTACGAACACAGCAGTATGGCTGTACCTCTTGAACTAGTGGATGTTTGCGCTCATCGGTCATGAAAAAAATCCTTTGAACTTCACAGCATTTTACCCATAGGCAATTAAGTATTGGAGGAAATAAATAATGAAAGATAAAATAATTACTTTCAAAATATGAACCACGTATGAAAGCAATTCTAGACAAGTTCAAAAGAGCCTGACGTAGAAATTACTGTCAATTATATACATTTGTGTCAGATGAATTAACTTAGTGTTACGTTGTTATTTCTAACATTACATTAACATTAGCGTAACATACGCATGCATTACAAAGCAAACCGAAAATAGCACAACCCCACTGTAACGACACCCAACCAAGTCGCAACTAAGTCATTGTTTCCTGCGTTTCATTGATACGAGAATTTTACTACCGACAGAAGAACACGTTTGATGTTCCGAGACGCATTACTGCTGTCAGACGCTCACACCTTTCCTTAGGCACCTGTTAGCACCCCCTCCACGCCATAAAATTATCCAAACGATTACGCATCGCTCGTCGCGAGCCATTAAAAACCCGCCGCTATCTTATCCACAGCTGCGCCGAGGCGTCGCGCCGCGCCGCGCCGCGCCACAGCCGCTTTCGTCACGGCGCAAAAACCCCGGACAGCGCGACGCGGCGCGGCGGGGCGCGGCGCGGCGCGGCGCGGTGCGGCGCGGCGCGGGGCGTGGGGCGCGGGGCGCGGGGCGTGGGGCGCGGGGCGCGGGGCGGCAAGAGGCCGCGGAAGTTAAGGGGGGAATCGGAAAAAGGAGGATGAGGAGGCCGGCGGCCATCACGAAACAGACGCGTCTCGAGGCGCGAGGAGGACGAGCTCTCGGAAGACGCCGCTGATGGACCAGTTCGATAGGCGCTGTGCGGCGCCGCCGCGGCGTCGCGACTGCGGCGCGGCGGCCGGAGACCTCGTCCTCACAGTTATCAATGGCTGCCAACCGAGCGGCGCCCCGCAGAAAAAAATCTTGACGTTATTAGAATTGTTTGGTTTTTCTGTCCTTAACAAAACAAATTATCTCTGCATGAATTTTCACATTTCACGTTAATGAAATGGAAGTTTTCTCCTCAAGTATTTCAAAACATCTACATGTCTCTTTTAAAATTTTTCATCCGAGGATCCGCTGAATTTAAAGTCAATAATTTAATCGTCTGAAAGCTTTGTAACCGCTGTCACAGATGTTGTTCAACTGCCAGAAAGACGCGATATGTGTAAACGCGAAGTTACTAAGTAAACTAGGTGCTGCCTGGGGTCTCAAGTTAGAAAAGTGGAACGGGAGGCGCTTCAGCCAACGGACAAAGTGATACTATTTGGGTAGAAAATATTTCGCCCTATAACAATGTAAAGATTGTGTCTAACAAGGTGAGGTGGTATGTGACTACTTCGTTTCTAAGCCTGCTTACTATGTATTTTGTCAAGTGTAAGTATATTAAATAAACGAAAATTTATGGGCATTTGTACAATAGAGAAAAGCAAATAAATTATGGTTACTATTTCTCCTTTGCCTTTGATTCACTAACTAATAAGAATAATAATATATAATGTAATTTTTAAATTGTCACAGAATACTGACGATATCTTGTTATCCGTATTTGGTAAATTTCTTGCCAGTAAATCGAATGGAGAGTTTGTTCACTGAAGGAAAATATTGTTTCGAAGTTTTATTTTGACACACAGTCTCTTGCCAGTCAATGAGCCTGCAAAATCCCTTTATGGGCGAAGGCCTCCTGCTTCAGCACGGTGAAAAATTGTTTTTTTCGTGTACATCAAATGAAATTGCTTTTACACAAAATTGCACAAAATATAAAAAATAAATATAAAATATAATATATAATATTGAAAATATAAAAGAACGGAATACTAATTTCTAAATCATGTAATATAAATGACGGCTAATTTCATATTAATAATTTCCATCGTTTATTACAGGTTTATTTTCACTACAAATGATATGTAGATGATTTCATGAACTACAATACCTTCGACCTTAAATAACTGTGGTTTCTCTTTTTTATAAATAAAATTTATTAAAGAAATGTATAATGTTTAAAAATTCCAACATTGAGGAATTCGAGTTCTCTCGAATTTCCTTCTCTTTTTAATTTCCTGTATCGATCTAATGTGAACTTCAAGACATCCAGAGCAAATTCCTTGCTCTTAGCTTGCGACTACTTACATTTAGCATTATCAGAAGCACCAAGATTCTTTGCTCCTGTTTCGTAACGGTATATTCTCGTGGTCTAGAGATGTCGCAGGCCATCTGAGGCTTGGCGCATGCACAGCTGGTCGGAATCTGCCGTAGAAACTGGGGCGGCCCAGCCACCTAACCGCGCGTTGCCGAGGTCGCCAACACTTTGCCAGATACAGAGCGTCCCACAACTATTTATATTTTGAGAGATTCCCATCCAAAATGCTAATTTTCTTAGATTTTCTCAAACTCACTGGCGTAACGTAGTGGTAGGCAAGGAGGAGAGAGTTGCCCTTCCAATAGTTTGAGTTCTGTTTCATTTTTCTGATGGTTACGTAAAATATTTAAAACTGTGAATGGGAAAAATGAAATAGCTTTTAAAATATTTGCATTATTCAAGTACAATAGTTATTATGAACAAACAAAAATGTATTAAAAAACAAGCATGTTATGCAGAACAAACAGAAGTCTCTTTTTCCAATCTACAAAATTATTTTCAAATATTTCACTGAAGCGCCACAACTGACGTCGAGCCTTATTAGAGAGGGAAGCGCAACTGCGATAGAAACTGACTGGGCCCAGCGTCTCGATCGTGATCGACGACAGTTCCAAGCAAGTAGTTGTTTTGCAATGGATGGATATAATTAATGGTTTGCAGGAGTGGAGGAACATACTGTTCTTGCAGAATAAGCAACAACATGTTACAATAATCTTTCAACTATTTTTCAAATAATGTGAATCATATTTGTCGTGTATAAATCTTAACTTTGCTACTCCAAAACTTTTACTCCAGTTACTCTCAGTGTGCAAAGTTATAATGTTTGTGAATCTTCTTTGTCCAAGGCAAAAAAACTTATCATTAACAGTGACATATAGTTATGAGTGGTAGTAACACTAGGACATTTATCTCGTGTCGCTGTGAAAATAGAAATCGATTTAATACAACGCCCTAAAAATCAGTTTAAAACTACGTACTTCGTATTAATTAAAATATTTTGATAATTTTCATGATTTGCCCCGCATATCTGAAATATTCTGAAAATACAATTAAGATGTTAACCAAAATAGATCATGCTTTTCTGACAGAAAAACTCTTTTAAATAGACTATTATAAAAACTGAATGCTTTGTAATCACTAGATTGCACTTAAGCGGAACAAAGGCAAAAGTTCAAAAGCTATTTCAATATTTGGAAGTTTTTCTTTCGTTCTTTGATCCAAAAATAATATTGTACGAATTTTATTGATTTGGCAATGACAAGAGCATATAATGGTGAGGGTGTATCTATGATTTAGCAAGAATAATAGGGGGAAATTTATGAAAAACTTCCACGAACCCATTGTGACCATCACAAAATCTACATGAATCGAATGGACTTCATAACTAGCACGAATACGTTTCACCGCTTGTTGAAAGGAGTAAGAACAGCTCTCTGCTCTCTCGTAGTCTACAATCAAAGCACACAGTCTCTGCCAATTACCATAAATTACTCTGGATCACTGAGAGCTATTAAATGGTTTGCGAAATCCATCAGGAATAGAGAGGTCGATGACTTCAGCCTTAAAAGCTGCCTTATTTGAAGAAGTAATAGAACTTACAATCTGAAGAAATTAATACGGTACCGAATTACCAGAACCCGCCGAATGTTATTTGCTTCAAAAGAACCGGCAAATTAAGAAATTTCATTGATATTAAATTAATGGCCCAGGTAACACGAACCGATTAATTTTATTAGATGCCCGCCTTTGTAGACTAGAATTTTTATGGCGTAATACGCGCCGCTTCCTCATGGACAAATATTCTGATCCGGTTTCCGAAATTTAGATGTGATGATCAGAGAAACATAAAGGATTTTGAGGTAAATGCCCTTCACATAAAATGGGAAGGCCAGAAGCAAATAGAAATGAGAAAACGTTGGTACAGCTATTTCGGACTTCGTTTAGCAGCAATTTCTTTGTTCGTATTCGTCCATCCGTTAACCACAAATAGAAATTAGAAAATGAAAATACATCAGATAAAGCAGTAGAGTTACGGAATGATACATATAAAAAAATTAATTAATTTTTCCCTACGATAAATATTTAATTGCTTTTTATGTACATTTAGCCCTTCATTTTCTGCCAAGTCTTACGGTCAACAACATTGCACATCGATCACTATTACATCGATGTTTAATACCATCGATGGTTTTGGATCGACGTTTCATTAACATCGATGTTCAAATTTTGGGCATCGATGTTTCGAAGCAACAATAGAGAGTTTTTGCACCCTTGAACGTGAAGCACTATCGATCTTCTGCGCATGCACAGGTGCACCAATGATGCGAAACTGGAACTGCGCATGCGCAGAAGATCGATAGTGCTGTCCGCTAAGGCGTGTAAAAACTTTCTAATGCTCTTAAATTTGTTCAAAGACTTGGACGGCCCGACAGGGATTCGAACCCGGGCCTTCGAGTCAACCAACCTCTTGAACAGCTTTTCACGAGCGCAATTATCGTTCCTTGTATGTATACAAGATGACCGGGGAGGAAACGTCGAAACTCTGAAAATAATCTCTTAAGACAATTCTAAGCATATTTTGTCTTATAAACTACGTGGATATTCCGAATGGCTAAGCCGCAATAAGCACTCAAATGTTGTGTTGAAAAAACTATTTCTAGGCAAAACTTTGCATTATGGAAGCATAGAAACACTCCAGAAACATGTAAATTGTTTATTGTTTACAAAAGAAATGAATATATTTGCTCAGACAGAAAATTAAGCGAGAAACGAAAAATGAATCGAATTGTGTCAATTGGGTGCTTTTATAATTCTCGCTTAATTTTTCTTTCTGAACAAATATATTAATTTATTTTATGAATAATAAACAATTTACATGTTTCTGGAGTGTTTCTATGCTTCTATAATGCAAATTTTTGCGTAGAAATCAATTTTTCAAACCAACGTTTGAGTGCTTATTGCGGCTCAACCATTCGGAATATCCACGTAGTTTATTAGACAAAATATGCTTAGAATTGTCTTAAGAGCTTATTTTCGAAGTTTCGACGTTTCCTCCCCGGACACCCTATATAATATTCCGGCTGATTTTAAGGACAGGGTTCGGCTCACTAAAACAACGGCGCACGGTTCACTTGCGCATGGTTCACTCGCGCGGACTACGAGAACGAATCACTCAGGGAGCACTGCTTGCATTGTGCATTGTGCGGTGTGGTGCGAATGTGTAATGGAGAATTACAATGGTTAAATGCATAAAATGCGTTGCATGCATAATGTTAAATGCATAAAATGCGTTGGTAATTATGCGTTGGACAGACTCAAGGATGTTTTATGTTAAAGCGAGGGCCGAAGGCCCGAGCCTCGTCCTCAACTTGGACACGGGTAGCGAAGCGTCACGATTCCACACGAAAGTGCGTTGGCCACGTGGCCGTGTGCACACTGTGGCGGCGCCGCGAATGACTCGTTCGGAACCGAATCGTGCGCGTCAATAGGAGCCGAACCCTGTTCTTAAAATCTACCAATATTCCTAATACTCTGTTGGAGCTGATCCATCCCTACCCCAGGCGCCCCCGGAGCTCGCGTCCCGTGATGCCCCGGCCACCGGCCTCGCCCGCGCTCGCGGCCTCCGAGGCCCCGGGGCAGTGCGGCGCCCGCCGTGCGTTGTAGCGGCGTCCTTCCGGAACGGGCTACACGCCGCTCGGGCGTGCGACGCCGCGCAGCCGATCCCAACACACACGCCGCCGCCGCCGCCGCCTCGCCAGATAACACGATAACTGCGCCCGCTTACAAGCCCTGCACCTGCGCGTAGGCGGCACCGTTACCCGGCGGCGCCACCCCGCGCTACAACGCCGCGCCACACCGCGCCGCGCCCCGCACAAGGTGCACAACGAACCCAACGCTCGCGCTACGACGCCTGGTGCAAACAGTTCTTCATGCTGGACGAAGACGGACGGCGTTTTCAGACACTCAATGATTGAATGATTAGTGATTCTGGGCGCGTCAACTGCTAAGGTCATTTCTCCCGTTAGTGTAGTGTGTTTTTTTTAATCGCGTGAGGCGGCGGTGATCTTCCCCCGCTGGATGGCGAGATCTGATGTCTGCTCGCGGGGTTTTTCCCCAACCAGGCATCAACGGGGCACCGCCCCAGCCCGGACAAGCTCTAAGCACCCGACTGGTCTCCTGGCATATGTGGTGGTGTAGTGCATGTCAGTATAAGTACGTGTAGGAGGTGAGGATCGGACAGGGAAAATGAAGATGGCGCGCGGGGTGCGTGGGCCGTTTGTTAGAGTAATGCTCCAGCATTTGCCTGGTGCTGGTCAGAGAAACCACGGAAAACTACCGATCAGAGCAGTCGGCCGCTAGAATTCTCCTCTAGACAGCGCGCGGCAGAGTTCGAGCCAGCTATGTAGCTGGTGTCGAAAATAATGCCACCGTCGGGACTCGCACCCTAGGACTTCACGGTCAGAGGGACTGCAGTGACATCAATGAGCCACCTAAGACGGTTCAGCGTCTCAAGACTTGAACGTGTTGAAATCAATAAATATGCAATCATAGAAGAGCGGATCTGGTAATGTCATCTTAAAAGTGAGAAACAATAGATGAAATCTTGTTTTTAAAGTGACAAATGTGTGAAGGAGGTTCAAAACAGAGACATGAGAAGTAGGTACTGTACATCAAATTTTGTTTACAGATTTCGTAAGTTGTCACCACTTACAGCAGACTTCTTATGCCAATAAGAAAAGGATCAGTGAAATGTAGGTAATTTATAAAAACGACACAAATTTCTAAACATTGTCAATTCATTTTATCTAAACGACATTAATTGTCGAGAACATTTACAAAAAAGATGAAAAGATATATTCCAAGCATTGTGTTTGTTCAGCTGAAATGCAGACCTCACTTGACAGATGTATTTTTTTCTAGGTCAGAAACACTTGCTCGTTTTGCAAGCTGTGAAAAAGTGTACTTTCGGTTAAGAACAACAAACAGTGGAATTGAGATATAACACTTGAAAGCTTCCACACATTACTGTTCACAGGGCTCTGTACGAAATTAGAAATTCTGATAAGGAATAAAAAGGCTTTTTCATCTACGGCTAAGAAGAATTCGGAATGATTTATTGGATCTTCCCAGATAAAAAGCGTTCGCAGTTGGTATTTGATCTTTCCACGAACTCTTCTCCCTCAAAGCGCGTACTTCGTTCCAAGGAAGTTCAAAATGGATCACTACACTCTTTCTACATCATTGTTCCTGCGTCTGCATCACACCATCGATCATTTCCACACTGGTACCACACTGATGGTACGCGTCTCAGTGTCTAAAGAAGAAGTTGACAGATTAATTGGAGCTGTAGCATCCATTACCTTAAGTATTGACATCAATTTAAGTAATATTCAAAACAGACTTCAAATCAAAATACACAGTCGTTGAAGCCTATCTACAAAAACGTTTGTAAACTGTATTTGGGACTTTATAGAAATATTAATTATTCAAAACTTTAATTGCAATAGGATTATGATGTAAAGGAAATATTTCTTTTTTCATGTGGTGTATTTAAAGTTATAAGCTTATATAGCTTTAAAAGTTCACAACGATCTCTATACCTAAACATCAAATAAATTATAACCTGGCTAACTTGATATGTGAATTAGATCCAACTTATACTATACCTTTTCGCCAAGTGAAAAAGAGTTCGTCTTCAAGAAACGAGGTTAGTAGTCACCCAAGAAGCCATAATACTTCTTAAAATATGCACAAGTTTATAATTAAAATCGGTAACGTAAATGAATGTGCAGTTACCAGAACTGTCCATGTTTTATCGAGAAAGTGTTTAGATTAGTTGAAATTTATCGTTGCAGTACTTTGAACGAGTAATCAATGCAGCACATCTATATTCTCGAGTGGAAAACAGAGTTAACGACTTCCTGTAAACAGCTCTCCACCGTTTTATGCAATTGTGTAGGAAACCCATGTTTGACAATTCCCATGGGGGTCCTCCTGCCCCGAAGGTTTAACCTGCCGGAAACGAGCGCCCGCGGACGAAGCTTTTCTAACAATAAACAAGCTCATGATGGACCAGCTATGGATCGAAAATATTTATGAACTTCGTATTATGAGGATATTTCATGGTGTATCAGCTTATACGATTTGTGATTAAGCCACACTCTACCATGAATGCTATTGCGTCAACATTTTTAAACCGTCAAAAATTAAAATTTCATTTTAAATACGTTGTTAATATTGAAACAGAAGAAATTTATTACAATAATCGTAAATGCATACTAATTATTAGTAATTAAATTTATAATTATTCGTATTTGCTTTTAATAAGCATAAAGGAAAATTGGCAGGGCAAAGTTTGCATTTCCATTGAGGTAAGTCTTCTGTACATGCTTGAACTACAACTCTAAAGTGTCTTTTCAGGACTTTATCACATTGTCTACTTATAATCACCATCAGTACTAAACAACGTGGTATGTGTGTATCTACAAATCTCTGGCCGGGATCATAAACCATGCGGGAATGCGTGACCAGCGACCAATACCGCCCAGGTGCGTCAGGTGAATAAAACCGGACGATAGATGGCTAGAAGGCGGAAATCCGAGAAAGGGCCGATCGGAAGAGCACCAGAGCGCTGTCCGGAGGGCTCGCGCCGGAGTGAAAAGGGAGCGCGGCCCGGGCGTGGGGGGGGAGGGGTCGCCCGTTACCCAGCGTCCAGAGCAAATAGGGGGCGACCTTTCAGAGAAACGCGTAATTTGGTGGAACAGGTTGTGTAAGCGCAGACCGGGGGGCGGGCGGCGGCACCGGCCGGCGCGGCTGGGGCGCGCGACGACCCGGCGCTGCGCTGCGTCTCTGCTTATCTCTGGAGATCGACATCGACATCGGCGGCGGCGGCGGCTGCGTCGGAGAAACGTAAGCAGCGACGGCGGCGGCGGCGGCGGCGGCGGTGCCGGCCGGAAGTGGGTCAGGGCGCCGGGGCTCGGGCTTGGCGCCCCGCTGCGCCGGCGACCAAGGCCGCGAGGACGCCCGCCCCGCCCCGCCCCGCCCCCGCCTCCCGCACAGACGTCTTCCGCCCGGCTTGTGTGCGGCGCAATAGAGGTACAGCGATGTTTATCGGAGTGCCCATCTCCTGCGTCTGGAGACGACAGTCAAACACTAATCACGACAAGTATGGGCGCAGTACAATAAGTTTCTCTAATGGTGTTTCATTGCGTCACTTTCCTGTGTCGTCATTTTAATTAATGCATCAAGGGATGCAAGTAACATCTATCCATTATGTAACATCTTCATACCAATTGTAGATATTGAAAACGGCACAAGAAGATTGTTTCGTAGCAGTTATTCCTAATGTTCGAGGTTTATTTTATTAATATGTGTGTTCTCGAAAAAAATGGCAATATAGTAAATCATAATGCAGGGATAAGTAATTACTTCCCTGAAAGACTTTCAAACGTTTACGAAGTTTTAATAAAACATCACACTATTTCGAAGGTCATTGTCAACATATCTTAATTCTTATATTACCTGCCGTTTTCTGTTATGAATGAGGATAAACTCTAGAGGAAAAATTTGGGGCGTACCTACATGTATTGCACAATTATTTCGCTTCGTTTATTTTCGCGGGGGTGTCAATCAGAACTAACAAGACGTCACATTTCCCTCTCCAAGATAATTATATTGTTTGTTACACCACGTCGGTAATTTTTGCTCTTGTGGCTGCAGGCCAAATGACATGTTGATGAGGGAATGATATGCATGCTCCAGTAAATGTGACAAGTTGCCGCTGCATTCCTTACTCCAAACTGCTTGAAATTTCTCTTGCCCTGAACTCGATACACTTGGTTTCTAAAAGATGTTAACACTGCGACCTTATTCTATATGGACCAAGTTCTTCAAATCAAGAACACCCTTTACTACGTCAGACCAGTTAGATCAGTTTTATATGAATAACATTTCGTAGAAATTGTTCCATGCAACGTGGTCATATTAATGGAAGATGTGTCCATTAAAAGACTGATTTTGAAATTATTTCTCAACCAGAGGTGACGTATGGTATCTTTACAAACTTCCCGTCAGAAGACTTCACAATATACGAGAAACGTACGTTCAAAGAGAAGTTCAGAACATATTTTCATTCTGTTTAGTTCTGTGGTTACTAATGATATTGCGTCTAACGCAGAATCTCTAACATATTTATCTATATTTTTTATTTTTATGATTGTTTTACGTTTCTTCACAAATGTTTCCAAATCCAAATTTCCAATCCAATCCAAAACATAGTACGAATGATATAAAAATAAAATAGAAAATCTGATTGTCTAAAAATTTATTTGGAAACTTTTATAAAAAAATTATCTATACGTATTTATCTCTGGTACTTCACGGTTGCTTGAGAAACTACGAGTTTTTGTCCTTTTTCTGATGTTTAAATTGACATCCTGTTTCACTGTGTTCTCCAGATGCAAATTTCAAATTAAATAACAAAGAAAAGAAACATCACCCAAAGTTATATGGCCGGGGTTTTGTAGGAACATTCGGGGTCGGTAGGAACATTTCGAAGACATTTTAATAAGTGAACGATTATATCAGTAGCCTGTAAAGTAGATAAATCGAGAATTCTGCAATAATTGACTACGGTCAGATTGCCACATGGCCAGAATTACAAGTCTTTCTGTTCGGAAGCCATCAATCACATTTCACCCCAGACAATACTCAATATTTTTTGTATATCACGTAACATATCAACAGGCTTTGTATGATAAAAATAATAAATTCACATAGCTTACTTGAGTTCACATTTCAAGGTATATCACGCCAAATTATAGCTTAATTTATACGACAACGAGGAAATGAGTGTCGGATATCATAATCCCTCATAGAGCAGTGCAACGTACGTGTTCAAAAAAAACCCCTCATTATATATAATGAGAGAAATGCGTAAATATCATGGATACCTATAATGGGAATGTAAACACATAAAACTTATATACTAGGTACATTTTCACGCAACAAAAACAATAAAAAACAAAATTGCTCTTTTGGTATGTAATATTTTTAAAACGATATCCAGCCATTTGCGATGCCGGCAAAACAGGCATATGAATTTGTATTTGTTTTGGCAACGTGAGAGCAAGAATGTATATTCTTTATTACACTCAGAGAGCGAAAGCATGTAAACAGGGAGTAGAAACCCGACGCGCTCTATTATAATCACTTCTTCAATATTTGATCAACGGTACACCTTCTTTAAACGATTCCCCTCGGGCTGCGACTCCGGTGAATCGAATCCTTTACTCCGAGAGTGCGGCGGAGGGAACACGCATCCACACGAGGTTGGAGAGCCAGCCACCGTTCATTAACTGATGAATGGGACATGTAATAATATTTCAGAGTATCGAGCTCGGCGACTTTAGTACACGCCATAACGACGTGCGTTCATAAATTCGGGCGGTATATTCATAAATATTCATACGCACGATCGCCGATAAATATTACAACAGTATCTTACGACAAATATTGATTCTGGCTTCCCTAACAGCAAGCAAATATTCAGATTAAGAACCTGTCCTTCTGAATCTAAGTCAGCTCAGTGGTGGCAAGTACAAGTGTGGCATTTTGTACATTATTAATATTCATAAAATACTTTACATGAATTATTGTTTCATTTGTTAAGTGTAATTTGCAATTCTCTGGCAATAATATTATTGTACGAAGTCATGTTTTCATTTGGTTCCTGTTTATGCTGTTGTACTTAGTTTTTAAAAATAGTACTACTCGGGCATTTTCGTTTCCAAATTTAGAATGAAGAGAGCAGCATCTAATTCATTTGCAAGAACGAAATGAAGCCACCATACACTTTTGCAGACGATTTGAAACAGTTGTTTTTCAAATCTTATAATCCCATTCTTCACCCTAACACGAAGACTCGGTAAGATAATAAAAACCATTTAAGATAATAAAATTGGTCTCGACGATATACTAATTCGCCCATTGTACTCGTTGAACATATTACAAACAATGTAAACAAAATGTACTATTAAAAACTTTTCATAAGAACATTAGTGATACATACGCGAATAGACATGACAGTAAATAGTTAGATATTAGTAATGTAAAATAAACTGAAGCATGGAAGTGCCTATGTTTATCAAAACACATTCAATTTTTTATTCATTTTTCGGTAGCAAAAGAAAAATAACCAAAGACGATTCATTCACAATATTTTCAAAATAATATTTGCATAAAATGCATCACTTACATAAATCAATGAAAACATGTGCATGATGATGGTTGGCATTTATTAATGTTCATTTAGATGTTCGTCTGATATTTAACTCGTTTCTCATCGCAGGTGAGTTTTGATAGTGACGATGAGACGTGAGAGTTGAGAATTACTATGAATACTGATGCCGAAGATGCATATTGATTAATAATGATGGTGAATAGTTATAGTGTGGACAAATAAAGGTAGTGAATACAATTACCAACACTGGAAATTGGAAGTGACAAATGTTTATGAACTGTTTATTATACCAAAACTAGTGATGTATGTGGATGAATAAATGATGGTTAACAGCGATAGTGCGAACAGAGTATGGGGATGAGGATTGTGAAGCATCCCGGGGCGAGGAACGGGAGGTTGGTACGGCGGGGGCAGAGACGGCGGCGGCGCGGCGCGGCCTGTGAGCAGTCAGGTGAAGCGACAAAGTTATCTCATCGCGGAGATCCATCGCCCTCGGAAATGAACCGCCCGCAGCGGACGTTTCGGCGGCAGCACTGGGGGCTGGCGGCACAACCGGCGGACAATGGCGGCCCGCCACCAAAAGAACCTAGAAGCGAACGGTGTTCAACGGTGGCAGCAGGCAAGTGGCAAATTCAGTTGGGTGCGGCTGCGAAGGAGATGGGAAATGACGTGGAGGGCGGAGCCGGCGATAATTGATATCGGGTGATCAATAATGAATTGTTGGGCGGAGAAAAGCGGCAAAGGGCAGGGTGCGTAGGTGTGATCACAAAGAGTGAGCGTAAGCAAAGAGCTTTAACGAAAGGAACCACCGTGCCCTCGAGGGATGGGGATTACATTCGTAGGTCTAAAGCGAGGAATCGATTAATTGATAAATTATGTGTAAGGCATATAGTGAGAGTGTGCCGTCTCGATTACGGTTGAAGTAAGAGGCACGCTATTAATCATGAGGAACAATGCGATGCGCGGCGCAGCAGGGGAATACAACAGAAAGTCACGAGGATTCCCGACCTTCAACTTTCTCCGGCTAAGTAAGCTCTCCGAAACGCAAAATGACCCAGCCGGATGTCCTATGATGTATACATCCTCTCCAGCTACATTTGTAGACCATGTTTCTACCTCCTTGGTCAATGTCTCTTTAACGCTCCCTCTATCTTCTTCTCTCTCTGTCTATCTGGCTGTCTCTTTCTTTGCCTCTTTCATTTCGCGAAACTAGTCTCAAATTATCGTAGATAAATATCTAATGAGTTTAATGTAAAACGTTGACCTTTAACTAACCGTAAATGTAGGTTAAGAGTCAGAACGGGGTAAATAACGGTATCAACTATTAAGTCAAGAATTTTTACGAGAAAGGACAATCTTTTAAATCTTCCGAAAACAATACGAGTGCGTTGTGGCCTATCATGTAGCGCGACTGTTCTGTTACCAGAGGGTTTTGAGGCTCCCGATTGGACGTAGTGCTTCTCGCATATTCTATATCTCTACCAGGGAGCACGCAGCCCGCAGACAGCCATGCACCAACAACGTGGATTCGCCACAGCACCAGAGCTCCGCTCACGATCAGTATTGTGGATCCACCCCGGCCGACACCCGTCATACATTGACAGAAAGTTAATTATATTTAACAACCGTTTAGTATTAATTTTTTGATTTATTGATTGATTAGTGATTTCAAGCGCGTCAACTGCTAAGGTCATTAGTCCAATAAGTGCTGGGCATCTTTTCATCGTGGGAGGTGGCGGTGATCTTTCTCCGCTGGATGGCGGGATCCGGCACCAACCTACGTCGGCTTGCAGAGATTTTTCCCAACCAGATATCTCCCACCAGTGGGTACCGCCCCAGCCGTGACAAGCTCTAAGCTTCCGACTGGTCCCCCAATAAGTGTGATAGTGCGGAAAACTGCCGATCGGAGTGGCTGACCGCTAGAATTCCCTAAGGACAGAGGTTGAATTCGACATAGCTTTCCAGCTAGAGTCGAATATCTTGCTACCGTCAGGACTCGAATCCAGGACCTTTTGGTCAAAGGCATTGCAGTGACATCAGTTTGTGCCATGAGCCAACTTTCCTGGTCATGCATTTGCATGCATTAGGGCCTGAGGTAACACGAGCCTGTGTAAGAGCATGTATCTTTTGATGAAATTAAGGACTTAGTTCCTCCAGTGCGTACAAGATTTTATTAACAAAGCATACTAATATTTGTGCGAAGGCCAAAAGTTTAGAACGTGATTAAGATAGGGAGACACACACGAGTCTGTGAATGATCTCATTACCACAAGCACATCTAAAAACATCTTAGTCGGGACTCGAGCCTCCTGGCATGGAATCCGTGTATTTGAACTCTGCCACAAACCCATGAACCCCCACTCCGCACGTTGGATCAGCTGTCCTGGAGGTGAAAATTGAGTCTGACGAGCTGCAAGGAGTGAGGATTTAGTCTTTCAACTACTCAAGTTATTTCCTAAAGTGTAGTACATCCCGGGGGTGTTCCTGACCCGCGTCACGTGAGATCTAGCAGCGACCTACACGCCGGTTTGCGGGGGATACCCTCTCCAGCGACCTCCTTCAACAAAACACTGTCTCAGCAGGACAAGCTCTAAGCTCCCGGTCTGGTATTTGAACATGAGTAGTGCCTGGAAGTGAATATGTGTGCGTGTATGTGTGTGTGTGTGTGTGTGTGTGTGTATGTGTGTGTGAGAGAGAGAGAGAGAGAGAGACGTGAATACGGACGAGGAAGGAAATATCTCACGCGGTGCATGGCCCGTTAGTTAAATTAATAATCCGATATTCGCTTGGCATGATTGAAAAGAACAACAAACAAGGGGAAAAACCTAACAGAGCTGCTGACGGCTAGAATTCTTCTCCAGATTCACCAGCTAAGTACCTAATGCTTAAAACCTGACGGGTCTTGAACCCAAGGACCTCCCGGACATCGCCGCCGCCGAGACGGCGCGGCGCGGCGCGGCGCCGCGTGGCGCCGTTTGCTCCCGCGTTCCACGCGCCTCTCGGGAGAAGAAGCAGGCGCAGGGCGCCCCCGCTCTCTCCGCGGCGGGCGTGACCGAGATAACGGGCGAGCGGCCAGTCACGAGCACGGGACACTCCGGCGCTGCGCGGCGCGGCGCGGCGCGGCCCGATCCTCGGAAAATCGAAGCGATATGCGGGGCGGTAGCTCATCCGTCCCTGCGCGGCGCGGCCCGATCCTCGGAAAAGCGAAGCGATATGCGGGGCGGTAGCTCACCCGTCCCTGCGCGGCGCGGCCCGATCCTCGGAAAAGCGAAGCGATATGCGGGGCGGTAGCTCACCCGTCCCTGCGCGGCGCGGCCCGATCTTCGGAAAATCGAAGCGATATGCGGGGCGGTAGCTCACACCGTCCCTGCGCGGCGCGGCCCGATCCTCGGAAAAGCGAAGCGATATGCGGGGCGGTAGCTCATCCGTCCCTGTGCGGCGCGGCCCGATCCTCGGAAAAGCGAAGCGATATGCGGGGCGGTAGCTCACCCGTCCCTGCGCGGCGCGGCCCGATCCTCAGAAAATCGAAGCGATATGCGGGGCGGTAGCTCACCCGTCCCTGCGCGGCGCGGCCGCCTATGGCCACCGCAAACGACCGCAGGTGCGGTGGCCACCCAGCTTCACCCGGCACGCCTCAACCCTCGCGGAATTGAGGCCGGTGATGCGAGTCTGCTAGATAGGCGAGAAACACTCAGCTCGATGTGTTCGCAGCATGCGCCACTTTTGACGATCATGTTGAAATGTGGTGTTTACGCGAACTTTTTCGAAGATCTAGTTCTGATCTCGACTTTACCACGTAAATATTCAATGAGAGTACGATACTTCACAAAATCATGTAATTTTCTACCCCGTTACAAACATTCGAAGTTTCAATAATATTCAGTTTCTCCGTCTTCGCGACATTCTATCCGGAGGAGAAGTCGAGGAATCTTTGGTTCGAGTCTCAAGGGGATTTCGATACCGGCTAAATAGATGAGTCGAACCCGATTACTGCTTCTCATTCTAGAATGTAGCGGCTGTGAATCGTAATCGTGATGTCCCATGTAGAACCCGGAACGGTGCCTGAAAACGGGATACGAACCGCGCGCGAACTTGCATTCCCTACCATATTTTCAGTAGGCACATCCATCTTTGGCCAAGAAAATCAACAAACATCAGAGATTCCGAAGCAGCGAAAAGCTGCGTGATTCGTAGAAGCCTCGTATCAGCCTCCGCACAGTTTACCAAAAGAAATTGTTCAACACAATGGTTTACACTTTTACAATAATAGTGCGATGTAATTACAATAATGTAATTATGTGAGATCGTTGAATTAGTAATACTGTAAATTCAAATCCAATCGTTAAATAACGTTCATTTTATAACAACATTATTATACGGCATCAAATTAAATATATAAAGCATGCCATATATACACACATACATATAATTTATTTTTCCCAGTTACCAATTATGCTTAGAGATAACCGACTGGATGTGATCAATTATGTACCTAATAGCTCGTGAAGGATAAAATATATAAAGGACAAAAAAAACTTAGAACACGACTTATCGGTTTAAAGAAATTGTTTAAAAAATCAACAGTATGATGGGACTTGGCAGGAAATTGTTCTTACTTTTATATTGGCGTGATGTGGTTTTTAAATGTAAGATTTCCCACTTCTGGATGCATTCTTCTCGCTCTTTATCTGGATGAAGGTTCTCACGAGTTCGGGGTCACAGGTTTTTCTTCCTTCTGAGAAAAAATAACGGTAAGTTATTATGAGTAGATAACGATTTTAGTGAGAACTTAATTTCCTCCTTTGTTTATGAACCTTACAATTTCCTTTGAATTCGGGATAGGGATTGTTTTGGCCCCGGGATTATACGTTAGAATAAAAACCGCTGAAATGAATGATGATAGTGCTTAGAGTCAACTACATAGATAATATTATGTAGAATAAGATTTTGCGGTGAGACACGTATGGTCTTCGAGGACTGCGTTAGGAGACTGGAGGCGAAGGGCAGAGGTGCAAAGACAGATGAATGGCAAAAGCAACGCCTCTTCAACGCATGCTCCGCCTTCTTCAGTTAACTCATATGGACAGTTGACTACTTCCCACAGAAACTCTCTTACGCACGTATGGGCATTTCGTGAGCCTCCATCACACTAACATTTTATAACATCTTTTAGTCAGCCTCTACCATCCCAGATTCCCTAACTAAATGTTAATGGAGTCTTCTTTCGCATTGTGAAATAATGTCAGAAATATCCTTTCTACAAATAATAAGACAAAAAAGTTCCGCTCTATGGTCAACTGCAAATATTTTCGGCGGAGAGCTTTACGAAAAGCTTTACTTACTTCCAAATACCACTTGACCCTATGAATTATAAATGTCGTATTACGAACACAATATGACTTAGCATCAGCCATCAACAGCTTCTCTATTGGCTCAGCTACAGAATTTGCGGAAGCTTCAACTTTTCTTGTTCTCGTCAGGAAAAGAATCCAGGCCCTTGTTTATGGAAAATAAGCCGCTATTGATGATCCCATTCGAGTGACAATTATTTATTAGATTAAATATTAGTACAATTACCTATTATCAATCAATATAGTAGGATGTGTAAAAAAACACCTCCACACACACACATGCTTTTGCAGCACGGCGCCAGCCGATAGTGCTTTGCTGGGCGAGGCGGCAACGACAGCCGCAGTGGAGGAAAAAGGAAAGCAAAAGTCTGCGGGAGCTTTTTGTGGCGTTTCGCAGGCGCCGCGCGGCTACCGCACTGCACTCGTCGCGCCGCTGCGCTGCAACCAAATCCGCAGCCGCCGCCACGACTGCCTCTCCTTCGCAGGCACAACTGCTGCCGCAGCCGCCGCCAGCACCTCCACCACCACCATCATCACTACTTTCACCGCCACATCGCCACAACCAACATCGCCGCCGCCAACAACGCCGCCGCCAACATCGCCGCCGCCACATCGCCGCCGCCAACATCGCCGCCGCCAACATCGCCGCCGCCAACATCGCCGCCGCCAACATCGCCGCCGCCAACATCGCCGCCGCCAACATCGCCGCCGCCAACATCGCCGCCGCCAACATCGCCGCCGCCAACATCGCCGCCGCCAACATCGCCGCCGCCAACATCGCCGCCGCCAACATCGCCGCCGCCAACATCGCCGCCGCCAACATCGCCGCTGCCAACATTGCCGCCGCCAACATTGCCGCCGCCAACATTGCCGCCGCCAACATTGCCGCCGCCACATTGCCGCCGCCAACATTGCCGCCGCCAACATTGCCGCCGCCAACATTGCCGCCGCCAACATTGCCGCCGCCAACATCGCCGCCGCCACCATCGCCGCCGCCAACATTGCCGCCGCCAACATTGCCGCCGCCACATTGCCGCCGCCAACATTGCCGCCACCAACACCACCGACACCGACACCACCGCCACTGTCACCGCCGACACCGACAACACCAACACCACCAACACCATCACACCGCCACAACCGCCAACATCATCACCGCCAACACCGCCACCGCCAACATCACCACCGCCAACACCACCACCGCCAACATCGCCACCGCCAACAGCGCCACCGCCAACAGCGCCACCGCCGACACCACCATCACCGCCGTGGCTGCCACCGTCGCCACCTCTACCATGTGCGCCGCGCTGTGGTTTGCGTCCCGCGCCCGCCCGTCCTCTTCCTGGCAGAGCAGAGCAGAGTGCAGGCACCTGCGACGCGACGAGGATCGCGCGCGGTCCCGTTGCTCTGATTACCCTCCCGACGCTCCGCTTCTTTTCTCAGCAACACTCGCGGACCTGTTTTGAGACGACGACGCTTCAAATATTCTCTCACTGCCAGTAAAAATGAATGTAAACACTGGGCCGCTTACAGTTACACAAGTCAAAGTCACGACACCTTCAAGTCAAATTATGACTCGGTTAATTTTGGTATGCTTTCACTCGCCGGTTTTCTCGCATTTTTTTGTCTCAAGGAATGAAAGTGTTCTTTTCTTCGAACAAAATTCTTCTGTTTTTAGAATTGTTTACCGTTACAGAACTTATCTTGTAGAAACGTCCGAAAGGAAGCAAATACTTAAGTGGAATCACTTTTGTAGACAAAAAAGACGTATCCTTGTTTACTATATTCACTCAGGTTCCTCCTGGATATTTTTCCTCCTCACAATCCAAGAGGATTGTTTTTTAAATAAATGTTAATTTATTGTCGTTTTAAAAATGGATTTACTTTATTTATATAAATAACACAGTCATAGTTACACTTTCAAACTTCAAATATTTTGTATTATGAGCGGTGAGAAGTGAAACTCTGTTCACTTGACTTTCAATGATTAATTTTAAGGCTTTGGAGGTGAGTTGTTTGTCTTGAATTTCTAGTATTTTATTCTAGGAATTCTCGTTCTTGTTTTAGAACGTTATATTTTAGGTCGTTTACAAAATTAAATTTAATGTAGTTAGTGTTCCCTTCTATTACATTAATTGAGTTCGAACACTTTAAAAAATACTTTAAAATATCACTCACGCTCTCTCGAAGGAATTGTTTCTGGAAATTCTGCACCATGGTTCCAAACAAGTAAAGAATACATGGTAAACACAATACTACATTTTCCTCTACATAGGTTCAGAAAAATATTATGCAAATTGAAACTGAATTTCCTAAAAGAAA